>CM077079.1:94919410-95519410 GCA_039513925.1 Platanthera zijinensis
TTTGTGATTAGCATTCAGAGGAAAGCCAAGGGAAATCTGCTGAAAGACCCACATTTTGTCAGTCCTATTTTTGAGAAACTAGAAGAAGGGCTAATGCACCTCTTCCATTCTGTCCTGTCTAAAGTTAACCCTTCTTCCAGACCTGCTCAGAAGAGTTGGATATAGAAAAAAATATCAATGAGAGCTGGTGCTATGGTAAAGTGGGTAATTTTTTCCTAGATTGTTGGCACAATCCTACTATGCCCAGAGCAAGAGTTAACCTGCTTGTCAGAAATGCTTTTGGTAGGCACGTTAGATTTCAGACTAATCCGAACCTAGAACCCAATACCTATTGGGATCGTAAAGTAGGATAAACAATATTTTGCAAGATAGTCTGAGTGCCAATACCCCTATGTGGTATTTGGACAGAGGATGTTCCAAACTTAAGACTGGAACAAGAAGGCTATCTTAAAGATTATACACCCTTGAAGAATGGACCAAGATCTACAGTCATGCATTTAGAGATGTTTAAACATACCATCAAGTTTACTCATCTTACTGCCCAAGAGGAAGAGAATATTGAGTTAAATCCTGAAGAAGGACAAGCGCACAGGACATGGATGAAGACAAACTGAATTCATCCATTATAGTTCAAGATGCCTGAGTGATGGGGCAGAGTGTTGCTTCCTCCTCAGCCAACAAAGTGTTGCACAAGTCTTGGGCAAATGCCAGCTGGATCCAGCCCGCAGGACTATCTGTGTGGACAAAGTTTTAATGCCACACCAGCAAATTAGTGAAGAAAAAGCAGACTGTACTCAATACTTAGGAAAGCAAAGGTTGCTCTTCTAAGAGAAGTGTTGAAGAGGCAGTTGGTCCTCGGTGTCTTGTAATTCTGTGGAAACTAGAAAGGATGTGTGTGCTCAAGTTTCAGTATCATCTGAACCTGTAGAAAAGGATGTTCAAGTTAGTGGGCAATGTAGACATGATCTGTGCAATTATTGAGGCGAAGCCAATACAGTCTACTTCAGTTTGGAAAGCTTAATGTCTGGTCTAAATAATTGGTGTCTGAGAATCTCCAGCTCCAAAATGATCAGAAGAATACTTCTAAAGTTCAAATTGTTCCTATGGACAATGCTGAGGATGAGAGGGAGACTATCCAGATGATTGCAACTGCTTTGAGTGAGCAAGTTCACAAGAACAGCTGGTTTGCTCCAACTATTGTTGATACAAGTCAGCATATTCCTATAGGAATAGCAGTATAAAGAAAGACTTGGTATCAGAATGAAAGGATGTTTCAAGGAAAGATCACTCAAGGTTCAAGTGGTCTCAAAGTCCAGCAGCTGCACGAGAAAATTCAACCTCATATAGAGAGGAAGCTGGAAGCTGCACCAGTGGAATAATTTGCAATTAGCTAGGGGAGTAGAAAATCAATGCAGGCCAACACCTCCCTGACTATTCAAAAGCCTAGAAGGGATTGATCAAGTGGTATCAAGTGCCATAGGAGAGTTGGGTCAGTGGTATCTACTCAAGATATATGATCTTTAGTCAAGTGGTATGATCACTTTGGAAGTGGTAGCAGGCCATGATCAAGGATGAAGGCAATGATCGAGGGGGAGAATGATGTTTGGGTTGCCAATGCAAGAAGTTTATAGGGGCTTGAACAGTATGCAAACAATATTCCTCCTATTTAAGAAGGACTTTATGGAAACCAGAGTGGTGATCAAGAGGGTAAATCAAAGTGATGATCAAGACGGTGCTCAATTGGCTGAACATTTTGGTGCTCCTGATCAGAAAGCTGAAGCTAGAGGCAATTCTGTCTCTAAAGAAAAAGAAAAAAATTGGCTCAGCAAGAAGAGACCTAGCAGGTAGATAAGTCCTTGATGTGATGTCAAGTCTTTTAAGACCATTAAATGGTATCAAGACTTAAATGCACTTACATGTCCATTATAGATGATGATAGTGATGCTCCTATTGAGGGGGAGCAAGTACAGCACCTGCAGAAATGATGACAGGAAATGCTCTTATTAAGGGGGAGCATGTCCAGCACTTGCTGGAATTGGATCAGCCACTTATTGAGAAGGAGCAAGTAACTACAGCAGTGTATCAAAGATCTTCACTGCTGATCAGTTTGCCCTAAGGATAATGCACATACTAAGGGGGAGATTATTTATGATATAGTCATAATCTTCTCTGAGTCTGAGATGGACTACTACTGATGGGAAGACAGTGCTGCTGCTGGAGAAGAAGAACAACCAGCTCAAGTGGAACTTTGTTAGTAGCTAGTTTAAGTGCTTCAGTGTTGTGATGTATCACTGTATCAACACAAAATTTAAGACTCCTAATCAAGTGGTTTGATCACTAGGCTAATTTCCTTTTTGGTATCAATATGGGACTTGGTCTAGGTTCAAGAGATAAATTCTCCCTTGATCCCATCACCTCCCTTAATAGATATACCTATTGAAGAGGCCAAAAAGGGGGAGATGTGTGGCAATACATGAAAAAGGAGTATATGTGGAAGCAATACTTGACATGATCAAGTTGTGTTGAGTCAGTTCTTCTAGTGGTGCTCCATTTAAGTATTAGGTGGTATAAAAGAGAGTGCATATCACTTGAGCAATTGTTCAAGTGGTATGAGGATGCATTGACTTGACTTGTTGAGTCAATGCTATTAAATTGAGTACATTCAATTGATGTGCTAAAATTCATATTGCATAAGCTAGCAGAAGTAGCAGACATTTCTTACAGCTGCATTATCTTAATATGATTTTTTATGATAATGCTTCTTAGTATTATTGGGTGTTCTACCTTCTTCAAATAAATTCTAGGGAACATTGAGATCATGTTGAGTGAGTGCTTCTAGTAGTGCTCCATTTAAGTATTAAGTGGTATAAAAGAGAGTGCATATGACTTGAGCAATTGTTCAAGTGGTATGAGGATGCATTGACTTTACTTGTTGAGTCAATGCAGTTAAATGGAGTACATTGAATTCATATGCTAAAATTCATATATCATGTGCTAGAAGATATAGTAGACATGCTTACAGCTGCATTATCTTAATAAGATTTTTTATGATAATGCTTTTTAGTATTGATGGGTGTTCTGTCTTCTTCAAATAGGTGGAGATTGTTGGGAATATTTCCCTCAATGTTACCTAGACTTGATTTGAAGAGTCATCACCCACAACACTAAGAGCATAATTGTATTTGATACTGTTCAAGATCAGTATGTGCAGGATGTTCCTTGGAATAAGGTTAAATAGGTGGTCTAGGAGTTGGTGACAGGTGGTCACAAGGATGAAAGGTGGAAAGACAAAAAGTAGTCCAAGTCCATAGGCATTGAGTGAGGCAAGCTCACTTAATGCTAGGTATCAAGGTAGTTGGTGCATAGACATAAAATTGTCTAAGTATGCAGGTGTTGGGTGAAGTCAACTCACTCAACGCCATACATCTAAAAGCATTGAGTAATGCTGAACCTGTGAAAGCCTTAGGAGAAACTGGCTGAAATGAGGCCAAGTCCATAGGTGTTGAGTGAAGTCTACTCACTCAACACCATACATCAAAAAGCTAAGAGACAGGCTGAGGCAGTCAAAGCCTAAGAAGAAACAACAAGTAATTCAACAAAATCCACAGGCATTGAGTGAGGAATGCTCACTCAATGCCATATAACAAAAGATGCTGAGTATAGCTTAGATAGTATAAGCCTAACTATTGGTTGGACCGAAATGTGGTTAAGTCCACAAGCATTGAGTTAAGTCTACTCAGTCAACACAAAACAACATAATTCTTTGAGTAAGACTTAATCAATCAAAGCCACAAAATTTTTTTGCAGATTTTTGACTAAGTCCGAAAGCGTTAAGTGATGCTTACTCACTCAATGCCATAAGGAAATAGCATTGATTGAATCTTAGTTAGTTAGAGCCACTATGATTTCACACAGTAAATTGTCTAAGTCCAAAGGCATTTTGTGTAGCTTACTCACTCAACGCCAGATAACAGAAGAAAATCTGTTAAGTAGTTTGGCATTGAGTGAATCTTACTCATTCAATGCCAAGTGACAAAATCTGTCTAAGTAATTTGACGTTGGGTGATGAAGGCTCACTCAACGCATAGTAACAGAGAGTTTGGATAATGCAAAAAATCTTTGAGTGATGAAGACACACTCAATACTCTCAACGCCTAAGATGCAAAAAGTCTGGCCAAGGCATAAAGCATTGAGTGATGAAGACACACTCAATGTACTCAACGCTAGAGAAGCAATAATATTTTCTAAGGCAAAAAGCGTTGAGTGGATTCAAGGCTCTCAACGCCTAGTGACAGAAAATCTGTCTAAGTACTTTGGCGTTGAGTGAAGCTTACTCTCTCAACGCATAGTGATAGAAAATTTGTCTAAGTGTTTTGGCATTGAGTGAAGCTTACTCACTCAACGCCTATACTAATGATGTTTGATTTTGGCTAAGTCCACAGATGGTCATGTCAGCAAAGTCAACAAAATTCAAAATGTTGCGGGAATGCTGATTTATACCTTTAATGACGTCGGCGATCGGCTGTTTGTCCCTTTATGTAAAATGAAGGTGGTAAATGGAAAAATCACAACCACCAATTCTGGTGGGGCCTACTGCTCAAAGAGTCGTTGATTGGCAAATTATAAAAGGTAGATATCGGCAAAGACGCATACAGTGATTAGGGTTCTCTATTTCTGCATAGTGGAGGAACTTCGTCTTCTTCCTCGCCATTATTGCCGAGCCTGAAGCAATAGTTCTACACAGTCGACACAAAAGAAAAAGGAGATAGTTGTTACTATTTTCATCTACGACAACGAGCTTAGAAGATGTTCTGATAAAGAAGAAAGAGCAGCGATTTCAGATTTCTGCAATCAAGATAGCTGATAGAAGAATACAAGATAAGGCAAATTATTTGTCTTTATCAGCAAGTTTAGAAATTCATTTCTGAGTTACTTCGCAAACCTAACAGAGCATTTCCTGAAGATAAGTTTCTAGAGCTGTGAAGAAGATCAAAGTTTCTTAGAAAGAAGAAGGAGCAGTGCCATCTGGGTTCTGTAATGAAGTTTGGTTAATTGTAGAAGATCAAGAACAGTTAATTCATCTTTCTTCATCAGAAGGAGCAAAACATAGGAAGCAGTAAGGTCTATTCCTGTAGTAGTTGAAAGTTGAAGAATGATAACTGGTGCAATACACTCCAGCACCAGTAAGTTCAAAGGAAACCATTGAGGAATAAGAAGCAACAAAGCGCCCACCCTAGCTGCATCTACTACACAGTTCAATCCAAGCTTTCCTTAAGAAACTTTCTGGACTGTGTAGAAGAAGTTTGGACTGAGATAACTCAGGACATAACTAGGTAGGCTAGGCAAAATTTCTCTAGAGCCAAATCAACTACACCCACTCACACCCTGTAAGATCTTAATAGATCTGTGTTGTAAGCTTACATTATAAAGGCTGAGTGTAGGATCTAAGTGTGGATCTGAGTGTAGTATCCAAGTGTAGATCTGAGTGTAGGATCCAAGTGTGGATCTGAGTATTGGATCACTGGTTGATCTGAGGTCAGATTCTATTGAGAATCTTAGTATAGGGCTTTGGCCTGAGAAGTAGGATTTGAGTGGTAGGGCCTTTGTGCCTGAGCTGTAGGAGAGTCATTCTCTCTGAGGTAGGATCTAATGTAGGGATGTACTCGCAGCCTGAGTGGTAGGGCCTTTGTCCTGAGGTAGGTGATCAGTTGATCACTAAGTTGTAGGGCTTAGTGTCTGAGTTGTAAGTCTTTGAGGAGACTGAGAGATCCTTAGGGATCTGAGGTGTTAGATCTTAGGAGCTGAGATTAGAAAAGTGTCTTGTCTAACTAGAAGTTAGAAAGGTGGGAGGGAAACTGGATGTTTCCATAATTTGGGAAGCACTATAAATTTGTTGTGTTGTCTGTGTGATTGTCTTAGAAGCACTATAAATCTAACCACATTATCCACATAAGTAGTTACTTTTAAAATATAGCAAACGCGACCAATAACCTATTCACCGACCACTCTAGGTGATTTAGCTATCCTTGAAAACAAAAAATTTCACAAATGATCATACACTCAGCCTTTATAATTAGGCCTACACTCAGATCCAAAGGATCCTACAGAAATTAAAGAGTTTTATTGATGTTGATTTGACTCCAGAAAAGTATTCTCCGAGCCTTTTTCTTCCCGAGTTGAGATGAACTCAGCCCTAACTTTTTCACATCTACAAGAAAGATGATCTTCAAGAAACTACTGATTGTACTGGAAGTAACTCAAAAACTCAATTTCTTGAACTTGTTGATGAAGATAAAATGAGTTGATAGTTCTTTGTGTTCTTCACTCAGATAACCTTGACTACAGAAATCAGATAGCTCTACTTCTTTTTTCTAAGAATATTTTTCTGAACATGCTGTTGTAGGTGAAAATCGCAACGACTATCTGCTTGAACTTTTAGATCAGCGGGTTGAACTTTAGCTTGAGTCACTATAATAATGGCGAGAGGAAGAATATGAAGTTCCCCCTCTTTGCGAAAAGATAAAACCCTAAAAGTTGATTTTCTTCCACCGATCTCAATGCTTTTATCATTCGTCGTCCAAAGGCTCTTTGACCCGTGGGCCCAGCTGAAGTTGTTGGCTGCAACTTTGCTTTTCTAGAAAAAGTCATATAGTAGGCCTGCGACGCCATTTGTTGTGTACTGTAGACTTCCCACAATGAGTTTGAATTTTGTTTACTTTTGCTGACGTCAGCATCTATGGACTTAGCCAAATTCACAGTTTCATCCCAGACATTAAGTGTGTTGAGTGAATAGCCTTCACTCCGCACAAAAACCCTTTGCCAAATAATCTGCACTGCCAAGCGTTGAGTTTGTTGAGTGAACCTTCATCACTCAATGAATTTGGACTTAGCCAATACTTCTAATCTGCTAGGCATTTAGTGTGTTGTGTGAGCCTTCATCACTCAATGATTCTGTACTTGGGCCACTTCTCTTAATGTCTGCCATCTTGCGGAGGAGTTGAGTGAACTCCCTTCACTCAACGCTTATGTACTTAGCCAATTTCCATCTATATGAATACGATGAGTGAACCTTCATAACTCAATGCTTCTGCCTTTGCCTAACTTCTTGATGAGGCGCTGAGTGAACTGCCTTCACTCAACACTTCTATACTTAGCCAATCTTCATGATGAACTTGCGTTGAGTTAGCTGTCCTCACTTAACGCATCTTGACTTAGACAGATTTTTCTAACTATATCTTCTTAAGCTTTGAATGAACACTAGTATGTCAACGCTTTCGTCTTTGGGCATTGAGTGAACTGCCTTCACTCAATGCTTCTAGACTTAGCCAGAATTCTTGACAGATCTTCAGATGCTTTGACTGCTTGAGCTTGACTCAATGCTTCTTTCTTCAAGCATTGAGTGAGCTGTCATTACACAATGCTTCTGGACTTAGCTAGAATTCTTGCTTGTTAATGCTGAAGCTTTTACAGATTGAGCTTTACTCGACGCATCTTGTTATATGGCGTTGAGAAAACTACCTTTACTCAATGCTTGTGGACATAGCCATTTATCTGCTTTGCAAACTATTGGGCTTTGACTGTCCATGCTTTACTCATCACTTTTTGGCATCTGGCATTGAGTGAACTGGCTTCACTCCATGCCTGTGGACTTATACAAATTTTTGTCTTTTCATCATCCTTCCTTGACATCTGGACTTGAGTGAACTGGCTTCACTCAATGCCTGTAGACTTAGACAAATTTTTGTCTCTCCAACATTCTACCTTGTGACCACCTATCAAGAAATCTTAGACAACTTGTCTAAACTTGTTCTAAGGAACATCCTGTACATATTGAACTTAAACAGACATAAAATATAATTATGCTCTTAGTGTTGATGGTGATGCCTCTTCAAATCCAGGGAACATTGAGGGCAATATTCCCAACAATCTCCCCCTATTTGAAGAAAGCAAAACACACAGCTATACTAAGCAGCATTATCACATAAAGCATATTAATTCAATGCAGCTATAAGCTATCTGATGTAGCTTTCTGATTACACTTGAATTTCTATCTCTCCAGCATATTAATTTAATGTTCTCCATTTTAATGCATTGACTCAACATGTCAAGTCATTGCTTTCTCATACCGCTTGAACATTTGCACAAGTAATATGCACTTTCCTCAAACCACTTAAATGGAGCACTTTCCTTATACCATTTGAAGCACTTCTCTCATATCACATGGAGGTGGGAAAGTAATATACAATGGCTCAACATGTAGTCATTTCACTCCTCATACTACTTGAATTTTTTAAAGTAATATGCACTGAATCAACAAGACCTGCTCATGTCAGGTATTTCCCATACCTCACCCTTTTTGCTTCTTCAAAAGGCATTATTCTAATGTGGGAGGTGAAAGGATCATGGGAGAATTTATCTCTTGATCCTAGCCAGAATCCACAACACTAGTGATCAAACTACTTGACTAGAGATCATACCTCTTGTGTTGATACCACCGATACAACACTTCAATAAAACCACTTGACACTTTAGTGGGAGATTGATCCACTTGGTCTAGCTGCTATAATTGATCCACTTGAGCTAATGCCACTCCTCCCCCTTTATGACTTTTGCAGAAGCAGTTTTAGTCAGGGAGGTGCTGACTTTTCCTCTTTTCATGCAGTAGCTTTGTCTTCTTAGCAGCATCATTCGACTAGTGTTGATCTCCCCTTTAGTCTATGCATTGTCCTGAGGACATACAGATTAGCAGTGTTGGTATTTGATCCACTATTGCAGTTTCTTGCTCCCTCTAAATGAAGAAGTTGAACCTGTTCCTATAACTGCTGGACTTGATCCCCCACAATAGGTGCATCTTGACTTGCTCCCCCCTCAACTAGAGCATCTTGACTTACTCCCCTTAATATGATCATCTTCTATCATCCTCTCTAATGGACACTTGAGTCCATTTAAGTCTTGATACCAATTTAAATACTTGAAAGTTTTGATACTACTTGAGAGCCTTATCATCTTGTAAGAAAAGTGATTCCTGCAACAAAAACAACATATGGAGTAACTAAATCTATAATAAGTTCAACATACCCAACTCAAACTTGAAGGTGTTGAACTTGACATCATCTAGTGGCTTCGTAAAGATGTTAGCCACTTGCTTATCCGTTGGGACAAACTCAAGACTAATGTCTTTCTTATCCACATGCTCCAAAATAAAATGATATTAATATCTATGTGCTTAGTCCTGTTGTGTGAGACAGGATTCCTAGCAATAGAGATTACACTAGTTGAATCATAGTACATGAGGGTGTTACTTACCATAAGGTTGTAGTCCTGGAGCTGATGCTAGATCCACAGCAACTATGTACAACAATTTCCTGCTGAGATATACTCTGACTCAGTTGTTGAGATTGTAACACTGGTATGCTTCTTCCTACTCTAAGACACAAGTCTTCCTCCCAAGAACTGATAGGTGCCTAATGTGCTTTTCCTGTTCTCTTTACAGTCCTCAAAATCTATATCTGAATAGCCTGTTAGTTTAAAATCCCTATTCCTAGGGTACAATAGGCCAAGATCTGGTGTGCCCTTAATATATCTCAAAATCCCCTTAGTAGTAGAGTAGTGAGACTCTTTAGGGTTGTTCTGATATCTAGCACAAACACATGTAGCATATATGATGTCTTGCCTACTTGTAGTAAGATATAGAAGGGAGCCAATTATCCATTTATACAAAGTTTCATCAAAAGGTTTTCCTTCCTCATCTTTGTATATAGGCATACTTGACCCCACGGGAGTTTTTATGGTGGATGCACTCTCCATTCCAAACTTTTTAATAAACTCCCTAGTGAACTTAGATTGTGAAATAGTCAATCCATCTTCAGTCTGCCTTACTTGGAGGCCCAAGAAGTACTTAAGCTCACCCATACTGCTCATGTCACACTTCCCTTGCATATATTTGAAAAACTTCCTACAAAGGTTGTCATCAGTAGACCCAAAAATTATATCATCTACATAAATTTGTACTAAGATGATCTTGCCCATAGATTCCCTTAGGAATAGGGTCTTGTCTGTCTTCTTCCTTGAGAATTTGTTCTCAATGAAGAAGCTAGACAATGTCTTATACCATACTCTAGGGGCTTTCTTCAACACATATAGAGCTTTCCTAAGTCTATAAAAAAAATCAGGAGAGTTAGAATCAACAAAACCTGACGGCTATTCAACATAGAATTCCTCCTTTAAGTCACCATTCTAGAAGGCTGACTCCATATCCATCTAGTAGAATTTAAATCCTTTGTATGCAGATATGCAGGAAAACACTAATGAATTTCAATCTTACTACATGGGCAAATGTTTTATCAAAGTCAATACCTTCTTCTTTATTGGGTACATTGGAAAATGTGTACCTGATTTGGAGAAGCCTCACTTAGCTCAATGATATACATCAAGGTGTATTTGATGTTATTTTGAGTTTGTATGTGCAGGTTAAGTATTGGCTAAAATGCAGAGAAAAGTTTCTAAGTCCATGTGTCGACACTAGAGGAAGCTGTGTCGACACTTCAGTAAGTTTGTGTCGACACTTGGAAAAGGCTATGTCGACACACAGAATCGTTAGTCGACATCGACTGTGTCGACACCTGGAGGCAGTGTCGACACACAGAATAGTTATCGACATCAACTGTGTGGACACAAGGAGGGAGTGTCGACACACATAAGCAGAGTCGACATCAACTGTGTCGACACTAGGAAGCAGTGTCGACACACAGAAGCAGAGTCGACATCAACTGTGACGACACCTGGAGGCAGTGTTGACACACAGAATTCTTAGTCTATGTCAACTGTATCGACACACAGGACTTGTGTCAACATTCAGCAGAGTTTCAATAATGTTGAGTGCTGTGTAGTGGAGAAGTGTCTATGTCGACACAAAGAGGCAGTGTCGACACATTCTACAGATACAGTGCCAAAGCAGCAATGTCGACACCCCCAAAGTCTGTGTTTACACTTAAGTCACTTGTGTCGAAACATATTGACAGTTTGTCTCGACACATAATGACAGTCAGTCTCGACGCTTTGCTGACAAAGACAAAGGTTAAAGAACTGACTGGAGACTTGACAGCTGTGCATTCCAACAAGTTTACTGAAGCTGTCAGACTTGTCAGAAGTTGGTTAGAAACCGGATCAGCCGGTTACCATGGATGAAGTCTATATATATGGATGGATTCTATCAAATCAATGATGATGAACAACAACAACAGGAATAACTACTAAAGTATTGATCATTGATCAAGAAAGTGCACGTCACACTGAAGAAGATTTACGTGAGAAGATCTAACGAGAATTCAAGCAAGAATTCTAAAGAAACTTCATAAGTTCTGAAGAGAAAGAGAGATCTTCAGTTATTGAAGTAAAGGAGGAGACATCTACAAGTCTCCTAAGAAGCAGATCTTGATCCAATCTGCTAAGAAGGATTCAGATTTATTTTTGATTCTAAGAAAGAAGCTGGCAGTCAGTCAACTTCAAAGGAGATCAACCCTACTGAGTTCAGATTCAAGAAGGTTTGAAGAAAGCTAAGAACAGGTTGACTCCAGCCATCAGTCTCATCAAGAAGCTAATCAAGAATCCTCTTATCCTTTCTCTCTCAATAAGGGTAAGAGTCCATCAAAAATACTTATCAAATTCTATAGGAACTTTTCAAAGATCTGAGTTGTAAGCCTGTATTATAAAGGCTGAGTGTAGGAGATTTAGATCTCTGAGTGGTAAGGCTGTTTGAGCCTGAGTGTAGGAGAATTAGTTCTCTGAGTTGTAGGCCTTGGGGCAAGGTTGAGGTAGGGCTGTTTGCCTGAGTTGTAGGAACCTTATAGGGTTCTGAGTTATAGGAACCTTTCAGGGTTCTGAGCTGTAAGATCTGTGGATCTGAGAAGAAGGAAGAAGTTAGGCCGAATCTAGCACACTGCTTGATAGGTGAAGGGGGAAAGTGGATGTACCCAGATATTTGGGAACCACTATAAACCTGTGTGCAATCTGTGATGTGTGTATGATTGTGATTTCTTTGTTGTGATTGTTGTAGAATACTTAGAATCTATTTTAAGATCTTAAAAATATTCTGCCTTAAGTAAAAAAAGGAAAAGAACCTATTCACCCCCCCTCTAGGTGTTTGGGTTATCTTTAAATTAATTCTATCAAGTGGTATCAGAGGGAGGTTGCTCAAAGAAGGACATAACAGTCTGAGTTAGATCCCTAAGGCAGAAACAAGAATCAAGAAAATGGGTTATGGAGAAAATCACAAGGAACGAGGTTCTATCAAATTACCCATCTACAGGAAGGAGATATTTGGAATATGGAAAGAAAGGGTTAGGTTGTTTATGGAGGCTTCTGACCCAAGGATCTATATTACAGTAAAAGAAGGTCCTTATATTCCAATGAAGGTGTCTGTTCTAGATACAAACAAGAGAACTCCCAAGGACTTTTATTAGATGACTAAGGAAGAAATCATCCTAGCAACCATGGATAAAAGGGCCCAGAATATCATAGTAAGTGTCATAGATGATTCAACCTTTCAAAATTTGATTCACTGCAAGACCTCCAAGGAAATGTGGGACACTTTGATAGTCTACATGGAGGGTTCTGAAGATGTTAGACAAGATAGAAAGTCTATGCTTAATCAGGAATATGAAAGTTTCAGACAAGGGAACTCAGATAGCATATCTGAGTGCTATAAGAAGTTCTATAGAATAGTAAATGAGCTGAAGTCTTATGGAAGGGTGTTCAGTACATATGAACTGAATGATAAATTCCTAAGATCATTGACAAAGGATTGGGACACCAAGATTTGTGCTATTAGGGAAGTGGCCAAACTTGCAGATATTTTTCCTCCAATTTTATTTGGAAAGTTGATGTCTTATGAAATGCAACTAATGACTAAAAAAGAGGAAAAAAGTAATGCAAAAGGGGAGCATAGAGAAAAGTCTGTGGCCTTTAAGGTTGAAACCACTAGAAAGATTAGGAGGATGTCTCTATCTCCTCCTAGGAAAGTTGCTGAAATTACCTCAGATAATTCTGACAACAAAAATTAAGATAGCAGTGATTCAGATACAGATTTTGCTGCCTTTACAAGGCAGTTTTAGAGATTCTTGAAGAAGAAATGGAAATCTAGGCCCTCCACATCACAGCCAGTTGATGATTATTATCAAAAGAGAAAGTCATCTAGGAAGGACAGGAGCAGGTCTAAGCCTAGCAAATCTACAACATCAAAGATAGTTTGCTATTGCTGTAATAGGCCTGAACATGTTGTGGCTGAGTGTCCAGACAAAAGAAAGGAGTCTGCTGATAAAAGAAAGACTCAACAAAAGAGCAAGAAGGAGAAATCCTTTGTTGCTAAGAAGGAGAAAAGCTTGACAGACCAATCAACTTCCGATTCTGAATCTGAAGCTGAGGCATACATTGGTCTTTATGCAGCTGATGAAAAAGATGAGTTTATGCAATTGCTGAACTCTATCTATGAACAAGAATACCATCAGTGTATGGGACTGATGGTTGTATCAGAAGAAGACAAGTGCCAGGATCAACCTGGTCCTAGTAAGGTACAATGTATTTCTAGAAATTAAGATTGTAGTACTGGTACAGAGTCAGCTACATCTGCATCAAGTGATGTGGATGGGTCTGAATCTGAAGGAGATATTCATCAACTGATAGATGAATATGGGGACTTGTTGCAGACACTAAAGAAAAGCAAAAACTGGCCAAAACTCAAGCTAAGGAAATTGCAGATCTTAAGATAGCTGCATCTGACTTAGAGAAAGAGTTGGATCAAAAATTGAATGAGATTGCCAAACTGAAAACTATATCTATTATTCAGATGGGTACAATCACATACAAAAATGATCTAATCAAAAGTCTGGAAGGCAGACTTCAAAAGTAAAAAGATTTGGTGGCTAGTTATTCCAAGCCAAAATCAGTTTTACCCTTAATAGATGACTTTGTGGCTCAAAAGGGTAAGGTAGGAATAGGCTTTAAGGGTAATACCAGGGCTATCCAATTCAAGAGAAAGGGCAAAACCTCAGTCCAGCCACTTAATTTTAAAGTCCCTGTAGTTTTTAGAAAGGTACAAGTGCCTTCTAACAAGTACGACCTTGAGAATACTCATGGTCATAGTAAGACTGAACTTCTGAATGACAAAGGTGGTTATGTCAATAAGGCAGCCAATGTTCATAAACCTCATGTTCTTAAAAAAATAGTGCGTGTAGATGCAGCAGTTCCAGCACAATACACAAGATTTGATTTAAACCAGACTGTCAAGAATGTATCTAAAAATTGATACAACAAGTATGAATGCTGGTGCTGTGGCAAGACAGGTCATTATGCCATAGATTGCTGGCACAACACTAGTGTCAGGAAGAACAACAGTCTACCTATTAGAAGAGCTGTAGGTAGATTTTGTAAGTATGAAGCTAACTTGAACCAAGGACCCAAGACTTACTTGGGTTCTAAGAAGAGGTAATTCTTTATTGTTGGTGAGTCCAAGTCACCATACCCCTATATGGTACTTGGACAGTGGATGTTCCAGGCACATGACTGGAATAAAGGGATTGCTGAAGGAGTACTTGCCTATCATAAATGGGCCTAAAGTAATCTTTGGTGGCTCTGAAAAAGGAATCATCAAAGGGTTTGGTAACATTTCTAGTAACCAGATTACTATCACTCAAGTGGCCTATTTAAAGGGTTTGAAACACAACCTTATAAGCATAAGTCATCTGAGTGATTAAGGATATGACATTTCATTTGTTAAGAATGGATGTCATATAAAAAGGTCAAATGATCAAAAGGTAATTTTGACAGGATACAAAAAAAGGAATGTGTACTGTCTTAATTTTGAGTGTGAGAATAAAGGTTCTCCTATTTGTCTTGTAGCTGATGAGAGAGCCTCTCTGATGAAGATGGCAACTTTCTACATGTTAAAGATGTTGACGGCGACGACGATGACGTTCACCTACATGTTGAAGATGATTACGACGGCGATGGCGCTCACCTACATGTTGAAGATGATGACGACGGCGATGGCGTTCACCTATATGTTGAAGATGATGACGACGGCGATGGCGTTCTCCTACATGTTGAAGATAATGCGGTTACGGCAATGACGACTTCATACATGATGAGGAGCTACATGATGAAGACTTATGAAGGCTTTAAATATTATTTTAATTATTTGCATTTTAATTTTCATCATGTTGCTTATTAATTTTGGTATTGTTTTTTTTAGTTGGGCTGCAAATAGCCACTACATGTTATAAGCCTATATATAGGCATTGACTTTCATAGTTTTGATTATTGAATGAAATATTGAAAAAAATCTCCTAACCCTAATCTTGAGAATCTTCTCCACTTCTCCTTGGCCGCCCCCTTCCATCCTCCCTCTTCTTGGCCGCCGGCCACACTTCCCCCTCCCCTCCAACTTCAGTTTCATCTCTTCTCCTCCTCCCACCTCTAGTGCTATTGCTAGCATCCATCCCTTCTCCTCATCCAAAACTGACCTCATTCACCCCTCCACAAGCTCGGCCACCAACTCCCTCCATAGCCGCCACCACCACTCCCCCTCTTTGCACCCCACGGCCAACCACCTCTCTCTCCACTACCAAACCTGACCCACATTAATACCCCAAATAGCCCCCTTTCAAGATAGAAATCGGCCAAGGAAAGTTCTAATTTTGTGGAATTCCTCTCCGGCGTGAAGCAAAGGAAGCAGACTAGTTTCTCTCCGGTCGGCGAAACTCCGGCGGAGTCGTGGAAGAACGATCCTTGAAAGTGAATTGGAATCATCTATTCCGGTTGGGTAACGAGTTCTTCTACCTCTTGTGTGATTCTCATTTTTAGATTTACATTTGGTGGAATACCTTTGTGTTATTTTGGAATCGTTTTTCGTTCGTGGTTTATCTTTCCGATAGCATAAATTATTCTTTCTAATTGTTTAATTTTCCGAGAGGTTTGGCGAGCCTCGCTTTCGTTTTGTTGGGGGAGATCTACTATTTCGGAACAGAACCTTTCGGTAGATCTCTTTTGGTACAACCATCGCTCGGTCGGACCCAATATTTGTCCTTTTATCTTGAGAGAACGACGACCTATAGTCGTTTGTTCAATCCTAAAAC
Source organism: Platanthera zijinensis (assembly GCA_039513925.1). Classification (NCBI taxonomy): domain Eukaryota; kingdom Viridiplantae; phylum Streptophyta; class Magnoliopsida; order Asparagales; family Orchidaceae; genus Platanthera; species Platanthera zijinensis. The sequence goes on from CM077079.1 coordinate 94,935,541, forward strand.
GGCATGGCTACCGTACGTTAGTAAAAATTGAAAACGTTGATCGTGAGCGTGCTGCATTTCATTATTTGTGTGAGCGTAATAGTGGAAAAAGAGAGGCATACGTGTTATTCCCGTTGCCGTTATCGCGTCGAACACCGAGGCCTACATCAATTTGGTATCAGATGGAGGTTCTCGTAAATTTCCTAATTGGCACTCCTCCCCCTCTTAAAATTTCAAAATTCAAAATTCAAAATTAAAATTTCAAATTTCAAATTTCAAATTTCGAAATTTCAAATTTCAAATTTCAAAATTTAAAATTCAAATTTCAAATTTCAAATTTCAAATTTCAAATTTCAAAATTTCAAATTTCAAATTTCCAATTTCAAATTCCAAATTTCAAATTTTTCTCCAAATTAAAACAAAAAAAATAAAAAATTTTGTGTGCTCTGCCAATAGCCGGCTAAATTTTATTTTCAGCAATAAACAAATTCAGAAAAAAAATAATTAATAATCTCCATATAAGCCAACAAGAAAATCAAAAAAAAATTATATATTATTTTGAAATATTAGCGGGAACAAATCAATCTTTAAAAATAAATAGGACCAGACTTATTTTCTTCTTTGCATGTGCACCGGTTCCGGTTGAGTGTTCTCTCCGGTTTCCCCTGAAATGGCCTACGATGTTCACGTTTCCCGAATGAAACCTTTAGGTTCTGTCATGAAAGTTAGAAAGCCATTCCATTGCCCGGTAGTGGAAGAGATTAAGGGGTTCATTGGCCAACTAAAGGCTAATCAAGTTACACTGCACTCATCTAGGCATGTTAGAGTTCCTGCTCCGACCTATGATGGGCTAGGTGGACCGCGAGTGTTTCTATGTTGGGTGAAAGACATGGAGCGTTATTTTGAGCAATATCATCTTGTGGACCCCCATAGGATTCCTGTTGCGAGACTTCAGTTATTTGGTCGAGCCCATACTTTCTGGCTCAATGTGGAGAGACGTTTTGGGGCGCCCCTCATCGACTTACATATAGGTTGGCAGATTATGAAGAATTATTTAATGGATGAGTATTTCCCTCCATACTGCCGCTCTCAGTCTTCCGACTATCTGAGTGAATCACCGCCTAAGGTTTTACTTACATCGAATCAGCCTGTCCCCCCGTACTCCCGTACTAGGACGTCTTATATTGTTATTCATCCCTGCCAGGGAACTAGACCTGTTTCTGATTATAGGATTGACCATAAGTCTCACGCTAGCTCCTTGCTCTGTGCACCTACTGATGAAGGAAAAGAGAAGCTTAGGACCGTTGTCCCTAGTTTGATAGACGTGATTGCTAGGAATGCCATGAGCCCGCTGGGTGAGAGTGTTCCTATCAATATGATTGAGCCTGAGACTGTGATTAGGAATGTGCCCGTCACTGAGGATGAGACTATTATCACTGATGATTGTAGCTACGATGAGGAGATTGGTTAACCTAGTGACCTGGATGAGGATTTCTCCATTGAGGAATCATCTCCACTCCCCTTCGATGACATTTCGGGGCCATCCACCTTGACCGCTGTGGAGAATTTTGATGAATCTAAGTCTATTGAAAATCTGGCTGAGTCGGAAGAATTACTTTATGCTGATAGCTTACCCATTCGTGATGTTGACAATGGTATATTAGGACTCGAGCGGGTTATTTTTAGTCCGAAAAATAATGTAGTGCTCACACCTGAGAAATCACCTCCACTTCCCCTCGTCGATGTTTCTGAAATCTTTACTGAGTCTGATTTGGGTGAAGTATCTAGTGAGTTGATAGAGCCACCGTGTGGCGAATGTTTCTCTGATAGCGAGTTAGGTGATGATGAGCCAGTTGAGTTTTCTGTGTGGGAAAATTTTCTGTTTGATTTTTCGGTTGATTTTGATGGCTTACACCCAGAGGATTTTACTTGGACGATAAATCCGTATTTTGACATTGGGGATGACTTAGCCCCTCCTCCGGAATCTATCGATGCTCCCATTTATGAGATTTGTACTGCTACTGATGTCGTGATTTATGAGTTGGAAGGATGTCCTAATGAGAGAGTTATATTTTTGGAAGACGAATTAGAAGTAGACCCAGATGAGCGTCCCCTGATGCTAACTCCATTGCGTGAATTTATATGTGATCTTAACTCTCTCTCGGTTTTAGTATTACCGACTCTCCCTCCTGTTTTGTTGACCCGACTAGCGGATCCTTTCGGACATGACTTTATTTTGCCTGATTTCAGTCATGTTATTTTACCATCCATGTTGGACCCTCCTTGGGACATGTCTCGTAGTGTGATAATATATTTCGTGTTGGGTCATGATGAATGGCTCATTAATTTGATATCCACTCGATTTTCAAAAGCTAACCAAATCTCTGAGAGTACGTTAAGGATGTGGCCATCTTTTGTGCCACCGGATTGCATTCAGATAGTACCACCTGATTTCATTCTACTAGTATCCCCTGATGTAGCCCCGTTTGTGCCACCTATTCGCATTCTGCTGGTACCACCAGATCTCGTTGGGTTGGTGCCTCCTGATGTAGTGCCGCTAGTGCCACCCTATAACTTTCCGTTAGCGCCACCATATTTTGTTCCCTTGGTTCCATCTCAAGTAGTTCCGCTATCGCTAATTTACATGTCAAGTCTGCCTGCAATATTATTTGCCTCTCACGCTTTCATTTTACATAAGCATAGTAAGGAAGCGCTAGTCACACACATGTCTTCTTATCAATACATCGCTAACTTACATAAGAGGGTGTCTCCCTATAAGGTTTTCAGTTTATTCGTGGTGTGTCTCGTCCCTGAACGAATGTCTTCAGGCACTATAGAAACGTTGGCGATTTGGCAAGTTAGAACTTTTCGGATTTTTAATCAATTAGGAGAAACAACATATCTGTTGAAGTTAACCACTAAATGGGGTTATTCCCCTAGTTTAAATGTTTCCAATTTCACGCATTGTGTTTTTCCACCTTTTGAAATATCTAACTCTATGTTTGGTGCCACTATATTTTCATTTGGGTTGGGGGTGAGATTGTTCTTGGATCATTCTCTCCATTGGTCTTCAACGGAGGTATGTTGGTTGTTGATGAAGAAATTTTTCCTCTTTATGTGCCTAATGCTTTTCCCAGTTTCCCCTGGACAATCTTTTTGCTAGACAGGTTCATATTTGGTGTTTTGCTCTCCTCTCCAAGCGGTGGTATTCAGCGTTATGTGATACGATGGTGTGCTCGCCCGGTCTCCGGTGACCCTTGGATTACGGACTCGGTGATGGTTCTTTTGGATGATGTTCTTCGGCACCCGCACCTCCATGCCAACTCATCGGTGATGAGAATTTTAAGCGGGGGAGGATTGATGAAGACGGCAACTTTCTACATGTTAAAGATGTTGACGGCGACGGCGATGGCATTCACCTACATGTTGAAGATAAAGACGACGGCGATGGCGTTCACCTACATGTTGAAGATGATGATGACGGCGATGGCGTTCACCTATATGTTGAAGATGATGACGACGGCGATGGCGTTCTCCTACATGTTGAAGATAATGCGGTGACGGCAATGGCGACTTCATACATGATGAGGAGCTACATGATGAAGACTAATGAAGGCTTTAAATATTATTTTAATTATTTGCATTTTAATTTTCATCATGTTGCTTATTAATTTTGGTATTGTTTTTTATTTTTTGTTGGGCTGCAAATAGCCACTACATGTTGTAAGCCTATATATAGGCATGGACTTTCATTGTTTTGATTATTGAATGAAATATTGAAAAAAATCTCCTAACCCTAATCTTGAGAATCTTCTCCTCTTCTCCTTGGCCTCCCCCTTCCCTCCTCCCTCTTCTTGGCCGCCAGCCACACTTCCTCCTCCCCTCCAACTTCAGTTTCATCTCTTCTCCTCCTCCCACCTCTAGTGCTATTCCTAGCATCCATCCCTTCTCCTCATCCAACACCGACCCCATTCACCCCTCCACAAGCTTGGCCACCAACTCCCTCCATAGCCTCCACCACCACTCCGCCTCTTTGCACCCCACGACCAACCACCTCTCTCTCCACCACCAAACCTGACCCACATTAACACCCCAAATAGCCCCCTTTCAAGATTGAAATCGGCCAAGGCAAGTTCTAAGTTTGTGGAATTCCTCTCCGGCGTGAAGCAAAGGAAGCAGACTAGTTTCTCTCCGGTCGGCGAAACTCCGGTGGAGTCGTGGAAGAACGATCCTTGAAAGTGAATCGGAATCATCTATTCCGGTTGGGTAATGAGTTCTTCTACCTCCTGTGTGATTCTCATTTTTAGATTTTCATTTGGTGGAATACCTTTGTGTTATTTTGGAATCGTTTTTCGTTCGTGGTTTATCTTTCCGATAGCATAAATTGTTCTTTCTAATTGTTTAATTTTCCGAGAGGTTTGGCGAGCCTCGCTTTCGTTTTGTTGGGGGAGATCTACCATTTCCAAACTGAACCTTTCGGTAGATCTCTTTTGGTACAACCATCGCTCGGTCGGACCCAATATTTGTCCTTTTAGCTTGAGAGAACGACGACCTATAGTCGTTTGTTCAATCCTAAAACGGCATGGCTACCGTACGTTAGTAATAATTGATAACGTCTTTCGTGAGCGTGCTGCGTTTCATTATTTGTGTGAGCGTAATAGTGGAAAAAGAGAGGCGTACGTGTTATTCCCGTTGCCATTATCGCGTCGAACACCGAGGACTACATCACTCTCATTGTGTAAAATGGCACAAGAGGCTGGCCCATATTAACTACAAAACAATTGGCCAACTCTTTAGCAAAGAGTTAGTGAGGAATGGTCCTCAAGTTATGTGTATAAAGGAAGGGATATGTTCAGCTTGTCAAAAGGGCAAGCAGACAAAATCCTCCTTTCATAGCCTTGAAAACAAGGATTCAGTGAGGTGTCTATACCTCTTACATATGGATCTTTTTGGTCCTATACCAGTTCATAGTCTAGGTAGGAAGGTCTACACTTTTTTGGTGGTAGATGACTATTCTAGATATTCCTGGGTGTTCTTCCTGAGACAAAAATCAGAAACCCCAAGTGTTTTGCATAGTTTTGTCAAACAAATTCAGAATGAACTGGACAGTATAGTGTTAAAAATCAGAAATGACCATGGCACTGAATTTCAATCTGAAAGTATGACAAGACTGTGTGAAGAATTTGGGATTTTTCAAGAGTTCTCCTAACCTAAAACACCACAGCAAAATGGTATTTCTTAAAGGAAGAATAGAACATTGATTGAGGCTGGTAGAACTCTATTGAGTGACACTTCTTTCCCAAAATATTTCTGGGCTGAGGCAGTAAACACTGCATGTCATGTGATCAATAGGGCTTCTCTCACCAAGTTCCACAAAAAGACTCCCTATGAGATCATGAAAGGTAGAAAACCAAATTTATCCTATTTTAGGATCTTTGGTTGCAAGTGCTATATCCTTAACAATGGCAAGTCATATCGAACTAAGTGTGCTGCCAAATCCCAAGATGGGATATTTATTGGGTACAGCAACAATTGTATGGCTTATAGGGTCTACAACTTGATTACACAGGTTGTAGACGAATCTATACATGTTGTTTTTGATAAAACTAGATTGATCAACAGTGAGTTGCCTTGCAGTTCAGGCGGTCCAACAGGAATAAATGAGAGAATGGACAAGCTTTTCATTGCAGAAGATTCAAGTGTAGATAAAGAAATGGAAAATGGTGGCTACTGTCCAGGGGGAGTACAAGACTCTCTAGAAGCTGAAGAAAACCAAGAGGTGCAACACATTGAAGAAACTGGAGGTATTCAGCATGAAGAAAGACTATATCCAGCTGTTACATACTTAAAAGATCATCCAGTAAATCAGATAATTGGTGATCCAAGACATGGAGAGCAAACCAGAAGCAAGAATTTTAACACAGTCCTGTACTCAAGCTTTCTATCTAAATTAGAGCCAAAGAAATTTGAAGAAGCTATTCTAGAACCACATTGGATTGATGTCATGCAAGAGGAGCTGAATCAGTTCAGAAGATGTAAGGTCTGGGAGTTAGTTCCTAAACCAAAATACCACAATATCATTGGAATAAAGTGGATTTTAAAAACAAATTGGATGAGAGTGGAATTATTGTGAAGAATAAAGCAAGACTTGTTACAAAAGGGTACATGTAGGAAGAAGGAATAGACTTTGATCAAACCTTTGCCCCAGTAGCAAGACTGGAAGCCATTAGAATGTTCCTTGCCTATGCAGCATATGAAGGATTCAAGGTATTCCAAATGGATGTAAAATCAGCATTCCTGAATGGAAATATAAAAGAAGAAGTCTATGTAGAGCAGCCTTCAGGTTTTGTAGATTCTCTCAAACCTGATTATGTTTATAGACTTAGGAAAGCATTGTATGGGTTAAAGAAAGCCCCAAGGGCTTGGTATGAAACTCTGTCTATTTTCCTTATTGAGAACAAATTCTCAAGGGGAAAATAGACAAAACTCTATTCCTAAGGGAATCAAAAGGTAAGATAATCCTAGTCCAGATTTATGTAGATGACATAATATTTGGGTCTACAGAAAACAACTTTGCAAGAAGTTTGCTAAACTTATGCAAGGGAAGTTTGAGATGAGCAGCATGGGGGAACTTAAGTTCTTCTTGGGCCTTCAAGTAAGACAGACTGATGATGGCTTGTCCATATCCCAGTCTAAGTTCACCAAGGAGTTAATTAAGAAATATGGTATGGAATCATCCTCCACCATGAGAACTCCTATGGGAACAAGTATGCCTATATACAAAGATGATGCAGGTAAACTTGTAGATGAGTCTTTGTATAGAGGAATAATTGGCGCTCTACTATATCTCACTACTAGTAGACAAGACATTATGTATGCAACATGTGTCTGTGCTAGGTACCAATCATGCCCAAAAGAATCTCATTACACTATTATAAAGAGAATTTTGAAATATCTAAAGGGCACACCTAATCAAGGCCTTTGGTACCCTAGGAATGGATATTTTCTACTAATAGGCTATTCAGATACAGACTTTGCAGGTTGTAAAGAAGATAAAAAAAGTTCTACAGATACCTGTCAATTTCTAGGAGGAAGATTGGTGTTTTGGAGCAGTAAGAAGCAGACTAGTGTGGCAATTTCCACAGCTGAGTCTCAATATGTGGCAGCAAGAAGTTGCTATGCACAGCTATTGTGGATTCAACACCAGCTAGAAGACTATTGTATTCAGGTAAGTAGAACACCTTTGTTTTGTGATTCTACTAGTTCTATTTCTATTGCTAATAATCCTGTTTCACATAGTAGGACTAAGAAAATAGAAATAAGATACCATTTTCTTAGAGAACATGTAGAGAAAGAGGACATCTCACTAGAATTTGTTAAGACAGATTATCAAATTATAGATGTATTTAATAAGCCTTTAGATGAAACTAAATTCAATAAATTTAAAATTGAATTAGGAATATTGAACATAGATTAGTATAACAAATTTGGCTAAGTAAATCTATGTCGACACATTCAGAGAAGTGATGTCGACACTTCAGTAAATCTATGTCGACACAAGCAAAGAAGTGGTGTCGACACTTTAGTTAGTGGTGTCGACACAACCAGAGTAATGGTGTCGACACTTCCAGAAATTGTGTCGACACTTGCAATAAGAGTCAACACAGAATTTCTGATGAACTACTAAGTATGTCCAGTTTCGACATATAATTAATCGGTGTCGACACATAATAGTCAACGCCATGGTCGAGACAATAAAAGTATGTGTCAACACTTTTCAACAGTGTCGACACATTTAGAAAATTTTTGCTCGCCTTTTGACCTTCTTTGTTTAAAAGGGTATAAATAGGCCGAGAATATATTCTGTCGACACGCTCTCAAGATTTTCGAGACTAAACCCTTGTTTCGACAAACTCTCTTCTCTTAATTAAAGTTTTCTCTTCATTCCAATGGCGCCAAAGATTGAAGAGAACATTAATGAAGGCTACGAGCTGGTGCGCAATGCGTTTGATGATGCGGCGACAGAGATTAAAGGGGTCATTACTCTTGTTACTAATAATGGATTAGAGTTTCTTGTATCTGAACCTACCAAGATCTAGAAGAAGGAAGTGTTTGAGTTCTATGCTGCTGCAACAGTGGACTCCACTGGACTCAAGATTAAATCGTCAGTTCATGGAAATAGAGTCAAACTTACTCTGAAAAGTTTACGAAAGATTCTTCACCTTTCTAGAATTCGGGATGAAGAGGAGGTCCCTGCCTCAAAGACAAGGGAGGCACTACAGTGGTGTGGATTGGATCCAACCATGAAAATTGGAGCAGCCATTAACCGAAAAGGGATGAATCAACAAGGAAAAATTCTATCTGAAGTGGTAGGGAAGGTGATTTTGTGTAAACCAGGAGGACATGATAGGCTCTCTGCCTATATGTTCAGTCTGATGATAAGGATAATATATAAGATAAACACAGATTGGTTTGTAGTTCTGTTTGAGAAGATAAAGGAAGGAATCAAAAAGCCTAATTTGGCTAGATTGTTGAGTTTATACCTTGCTGGAGCAATTCCAGAGGTAATGCATCAGATTCCAGGATCTAAAATAAATCATATGAGAAGGATGGATATCAGGATAATATCCAGATGGGATAGGGTCCTCTCAAAGGACATAACTGATTTAGAAAACCAAGAGACTGCAACAAAATCACCAGTACATGACATTACTGAGCATGACCATGTGCAGGAGAACACAATAAGTGCACAACTGCAGGGGGAGCAAGAAAGGGAAAAGGTCCAGGACCTGACTGAAAATGCCCAAGTCCATGAGGAGCCACTTTCTGCATAGGCGCATGAGAAAGACAGAATCAACTTAACATAAGAAATAGATTCACAAACTGGTCTTGATACTTCTGGAGTTTCTGATGCTGCTGAGAATGAACTATCACCTGCTCACACTCAACAGGAATTCACTCTGGAAGAGTTGTTTCCTGAGATTGATAGAGCAGCTAATAAGGAGGAGCATATCAGGCTTGAGGAGGTACAGATGAGGTTTGAGGGGAGCAGGCTAATCTTGAGGGGGAGCAGATTGGCACTGACAAATATATACCTCCTAGTCCTAAAGAAAGAGTTGTTATTGCAAGTACTTCTGCTTCAGAGTATGAGGAGATTGCAAATATCAAGAAAAGAAAACTGATTGTTTTGAAGAGGAGAAGTTAGAGCAATAATCAAGCTTTGCAAGCTACTACTTCACAACCAGCTCCTAAGACTGATTACAGCAAATTTTTGGTAGATTTACAAGTGAAATTAGATGAGCAAAGATTGTTTTGGGAAAAATATGTGGATGAAAGCCATAAGGCCCTCCAATTTGATCTAGCACAAGATATAAAATCAATCAGATTTGAGGTAAATCAGAATAAGAAAGAGATGACAGATTGTTTCCACAAGGGGGCAATGCTGTAGTATTTCTGGCTAACCAACAAGCAAAAATCAAGAAACAAGTGGATGATATTGCTGTCAAACAAGAATATGTCCTTGAAAATCAGATTAGAATGAATGACAATCTGACTGAATCTCACAATGAAATAGTCACTGAAGTAAAGAACACAGTTATTGCAATGACTGAAGCAAGGGCTAAGGAGAAAGGGGAATTTGATCAGAAGCTACAGGAAGCCTTGGATTCCTTTAAGACAGCCATCACTACTTCTCAGAAAACAATTTCTGATCAGCTTCTAAAGTTAAAATCATTTTATAAAGATGGTGTCAATTTTCTTGATGGCCAAATCAGATTTCAAAAAGATGACTTAAGGTATCACATTGTAAGAGAATCCATAAAGGGGGAGAGAGTGTTAGTTAATGCTGGCTCAGATCATGCAAAATGGATATCTAATAGCATCAGAGCCACTCTGGGATATCCACCGCTTTGTGATGATGACAATGTTGCAGAATCTGGTGTGCAACCTGCTTATGCTGCAGGTGATCAACCTTAAGTTGCTAAGATCATCTACCCTCAAGCAGATTTTTATATGATTCAACAACAGGTTTAGATAATGTAAAGTCCTCCACAGGATGTTGATAATGTCATTATAGAGAAAGTTGAAATGCCAGAAGCTGCCTTGAAAGCTCAGCAAGATGCTCAATTATAAAAGAAGAGATTCAGAGAGCAGGCAGAGTTAAAACTTGATTTTGAGCAATGAAGCCCCACTTCTAGAAATATAATTTTAACTGCCTAGAAAGCTGTAAAAGACCAGGTTCATGAAAGGGGCAAATTGTATAATGAGCAGGAATGGCAGAAGTATGAGGCAAGGAAGGAAGCCATAGTTCAATACAGAAGAAAGGCTAAGAGTGGGAAGCTACCTTTTGAGGCTAAGGAGCCTAACAAGTATTTCCCTAAGCCTTTTCATTATTTTGAAAGGCAAAGGATTAAGGCAGAAGCACAAAAAATGGCTGAGTTGAAAGGCAAGAAGCTCATTGAAGATACAAAACCTTCTGTGCAGGCTCATATTAGATCAGGGAAAGGAATAGTAATCAAGGAGCCTCTCAAGCCTTAGTTTAGTTTTACTAAATTTTTTAAGAACTACGTAATTCTTGGTTTTTAAAGAAATCTATGTAATCAAGTGTTAAGAAACTTTTTGATATGATAAATAAAACAATGTTCCATGTTCATTTAATTTGCATCCTCATTTTATGATGTGATTTTGATATATGTTTTGTTTATAAGTTGCCCTGTCATATAATGCTTATTTACATCATAATGTTTGTTTATTATAAGTGGTGTATATCATTGACAAAAGGGTTATGACTTCTCCAAATAGGGTGAGATTGTTGGGTACATTGGAAAATGTGTACCTGATTTGGAGAAGCCTCACTTAGCTCAATGATATACATCACGGTGTATTTAATGTTATTTTGAGTTTATATGTGCAGGTTAAGTATTGGCTAAAATGCAGAGAAAAGTTTCTAAGTCCATGTGTCGACACCAGAGGAAGCTGTGTCGACACTTCAGTAAGTTTGTGTCGTCACTTGGAAAAGGCTGTGTCGACACACAGAATCGTTAATCGACATAGACTGTGTCGACACCTGGAGGGAGTGTCGACACCTGGAGGGAGTGTCGACACACAGAATAGTTAGTGGACATCAACTGTGTCGACACCAGGAGGCAGTGTAGACACACAAAAGCAGAGCCGACATCAACTGTGTCGACACAAGGAGGCAGTGTCGACACACAGAAGCAGAGTCGACATCAACTGTGTCGACACCTGGAGGCAGTGTCGACACGCAGAATTCTTAGTCTACATCAACTGTGTCGACACACAGGACTTGTGTCGACACACAGCAGAGTTTCAACAATGTTGAGTGATATGTAGTAGAGAAGTGTCTATGTCGACACAAAGTGGAAGTGTCGACACATTCTACAGATGCAGTGCCAAAGAAGCTATGTCGACACCACAAAAGTCTGTGTCGGCACTTAAGTCACTTGTGTTGACACATATTGATAGTTTGTCTCGACACATAATGACATTCAGTCTCGACGATTTGCTGACAAAGACAAAGGTTCAAGAACTGACTGGAGACTTGACAGCTGCGCATTCCAACAAGTTTACTGAAGCTGTCAGACTTGTCAGAAGTTGGTTAAAAACCGGATCAGCTGGTTACCATGTATGAATTCTATATATATGTATGGATTCTGTCAAATCAATGATGATGAACAACAACAACATGCACAACTACTAAAGTATTGATCATTAATCAAGAAAGTGAACGTCACACTGAAGATGATTTTCGTGAGAAGATCTAAGGAGAATTCAAGCAAGAATTCTGAAGAAACTTTATAAGTTCTGAAGAGAGAGAGAGAGATCTTCAGATATTGAAGTAAAGGAGGAGATATCTACAAGTCTCCTAAAAAGCAGATCTTGAACCAATCTGCTAAGAAGGATTCAGATTTATTTTTGATTCTAAGAACGAAGCTGGCTGTAACATCCCATTTCCGACTAGACCCCTGGGAATGGTTTTGTCTTAATAGAACCCTGGGAAGCCCAGGAATTGAAGTTTATCGACCAAGATTTTGAGTCAAGAGGTGGTCACGCCTGTGAGCGACCCATCATGCCCGTGACCTTGGGCTTTACCCCTTCGACGATCGTCGACCTCAGGAAGATGATAGTCGAGCTAAGAAATTTAAACATGGGCCTGACATGCCTGTGACCAATCCGTCATGCCCGTGACCTTGAAATGGAATTGAGTAAGCTAAGCTCACTCAACGCTGTGGTCTGGATGGCGTTGAGTGAGCTTAGCTCACTCAACGCCGTGGTCTGAATGGCGTTGAGTGAGCTTAGCTCACTCAAAACAGTAAGCTAGACGGCGTTGAGTGCACAGACTGTACTCAATGCCATCTGGTGTCATCTGGGTGGCGTTGAGTGAGCTGAACTCACGCAACGTTGTAGACTAGATGGCGTTGAGTGAGCCTAGCTCACTCAACGCCGTAAACTGTCAGGCGGGGTGGCGTTGAGTGCGTTGAGTGCACTCAATGCCATAAGTTGAACGACATTGAGTGCACTGACTGCACTCAACGCCATTTGTTGTTGTCTAGATGGCATTGAGTGAGCAGAGCTCACTCAATGCCATAACCTGGACGGCGTTGAGTGAGCTAAGCTCACTTAACGCCATCGTTTAAAAAGAACATATTCAGGGTGGCGTTGAGTGAGCCGAGCTCACCCAACGCAATATTCCGGATGGCGTTGAGTGAGCTGAGCTCACTCAACGCAATAATCCAGATCGCGTTGAGTGAGCTGAGCTCACTCAATGCCAGAGTATGGGATGGCGTTGAGTGAGCAGAGCTCACTCAATGCCGTAGCTTGATGGCGTTGAGTGAGCTGAGCTCACTCAACGCCATTATACTTATAATTTTCTTGCATTGTATTTCTGGCTGTGTGCTGGCTTAGCTGAACCGGGCCGATCTAGGAGTGAGCCGTTTTCTTTTAGTAAGACCCAATTAAGTCTTATTTTAAAGAAGGTTGACTGGTCAAGTAAAGCTGTGCCACGTGGACCGTCGGTTTTGCAAAAGGAGCAGTTACGGCCATGGCCGAGCCCCAACCTTCATGGCCGTCAATGGCATTTGATGCCATGGCCTTCCCTCTTCACCTTGAAACGACTGGATTTAACTCCTCTCAGAGAGAGGAGGAGTTTCCAGCCCTCCTCCAGCTGTCACAGAGCCGTTTCAGCCCCCCACCACCATGGCCGAGTTAAGCTATAATGGGCCATTAATGGCCACAAGCTTTTGGTCGTTCCCCCTCCCTGGCCAAGCCTTTTAACACCCTCAGAGGCCCAAGAGGAAGTTTTCCCGGCCTTTACCTGAAGTTTTCGAGCCTCCCCTTGCTGTTGAAGAATTCCGGCGACGCCACCACCGCGCAATTGGCATCACGACGATCGGCTTGACTCCAAACCACGAACAAGGTCCTCCTTTACTTCTTCTTCTATGGGTATATCTTAGAAATTTTTTAGGAGAGATGTCGAGCTCAAAGGAGCAAGATTGAGAAAGCTTTTCCATGGTTTTTCAATAATAAATTGTGGTCGGGTTCTCCGGAAACCGCCTCTCCGGCGGCCGTGCCGCCGTCCGACGGTAGCTCTCACCTAAATAGAGGTGGTGGTAGTGGTGGCCGGCCAGGGAGATGGCTGGGTGGCCGGGAAATAGTTTTAGAAAAGCTACAGGAAGTGTTTATTTTCTGGTTCTGCTCGGGTTCGGGTAAAGAAGAAGATGAACAGTATATTTTATTATATTATATTATATATGGTATAATTATTAAAGTAATCTCCTTTACTTTGCTCTAGGTTTAAACTAAAATTGATAGCCCGTAGAGGCTGAAACATAAAATGTAGTTAACATAGAAAATGTAGCCCTTGAAGTCTAGTTTAATTCCAAATTTATTTCACTCAATTTGGAGTCCTGGTTAGACCACAACACACATTTTGGTGAGGTCTAAACATAGGGTTGTCCTTAGATTGATTTGGATGCCCACCTCAATCCAGACATCTAAATGTCTTGAAATTTGGGGTATGGGCTATTATTAGCCATCCCAAGGACTTATCCAAAAATCAGAATTTTTGTAGAAAATTTTTCTATAGTTTTTGTAAAAATTTAATAATTCTTGTGTAATTTAATTAGGTGTCCTTAACACCTTAAAATTCCCCCAAATCTGGGTGGGAGGTCTTAGGGGGAATGTTAGAACTCTGGTAAAAATTCCACCTCATTTGGAAGTGTTCTGATCAAGTTTTAACTCGACCCTAGTTTGGCCCTTATAGGGTTAATTGGGTCAATTCATTCCTTTTGGGACTTGAGTGGTCAAACGACCTCAACAGAGGCTGATATTTTGGTCACTAACTTTTTAGGGCATGACACACCCTACAAGGGAGTTTGGGGTGGTTTTGTTTAGGGTAGCCTTAGAACCCTAGGGTAGGTCCCTTAATGGGGATTTGTAGGGTTGTGAAGGTCAGGGGGTAAAATGACCTGTGGATGACTTGAAATTTGGTGGAGAGGACTATAGGGCCATTATAGTTCTTTGGACAAAATCTTAGGGGATTTGGAGATAGTTAGGACACCTAAAATCCTAACCCTAATTTAGGGCCCCAATCTTAATTTGAACTATTAGGCTGACAAATGAACTCAAAATAAAATAAAATTTATGAAGGATTATTTTCTAGTCTAAATGGCCATAATTTCAATTTTGTTGAGATTTTTGGGTTAGTTTATACAGTACTTCATTCACAACTCTAATTGTGCCCTAGATATTTATTTTGACGATTCTGGAATTGTTGTTCACTATAAAGTTATGAAATCTTGGATTCGGGCATCTTATGGAATGTTATACCTTCTGCATTTTCCTTGAGAGTTTTATCTGATTATTTTGGGTACTTGCTTCTTTAATGTACCAATTGTGATATGTAGTTAAAAATACAAATAATGCTCAATTATTAATTGAAAAATTATGAAATTTGGGCAGCGGGTGTTTCAAACTATGATAGTCACTCTGTAATTTTCTGTTGATTTTTGGAAAATTAAAAAAAGTACCTCCTTCACTAAGATAGGAAAATTAATATTTTACATTAAAATAAATTCAGAGCCCAAAATATTAGAGAAAAATCATGGGTCATGGTTTCTGATAGTTTTAGGTCACCATAAAGCTTTTGTAATTTTTTTGTGATTTTTCGATACATATTTACAGTACTTGCTTCATAATATAGTATTGGTGGCCTAAAATGGTAAATAAGGAAATATAGGCCTAAACACCTCTGCAATTTCTCAAAATTTGGAACTACTTCTTAAATGCATCATAGGATTTTTATTGATTTTATGATGATTTATTGTTGGCTCATTAGTGCACTTCATGTTCATACTTGGGCATTGAGAGGCTTAGAATAAATAAATTAAATGCCCGATAAAAAGGAAAAATTTGGAAATCTTGGAATTAGTTAAATTATGTCATGATAGACCTTCAGTAAATATTATAGGAGATTAGGAAGACAATTTGGAGTACCTCCCCTTATATACCTCATGTATCTTAGGATGGTTTGCATATAGTAAAATCACGGAAACTGAACTAGAGTGGGTAATGAACATGGGGAGATGGAATTTTGGTAGTTGCTAGTTTGTATAGGGCAAGCTAAGTTTAAGTTCATTGTTGGAAATCAGGATAAGTAGAGTGTGAGATTGGCTAGTGTCAAGTGGCATTCGAGAACGACGGAAGATCGTCCACCCCGGGTAGGAGAGGAAGAGTCATAATACTCTAGGGCTAGATCTAAAGTAACTTAAAAAGGGATCGGGTAAAGGGAGATTAACCAATAACAATAAGTTCCTTGCGAAAGGGAACGGTGGGCTTCAGCTACCATCATAGTTCCTTGTACCCTTTGAGAGCCCTTCACGGGGAATACCGGGGGCAGTCCTTGGCTAACGTATACCGTAGGAATAATAAGCTAAGAGAGCAACTAGTATAATTAGGGTTGCACATACACACACCCCGATAACTAGGAAGGTAGAATAAGTTGGTTTGGTTGCCATTCAGACGGTAGCTCTGAAGGTAGATGCACGGACAGGACCGTCCGGGGAGGCGAGGGCTCGAGGGTTTGAGTACAGAATAAAGGTGGTGGGTCTTATGTATGTGATTGTCGTTCACACCGACATCGGTACGTTGACTCGGCGGTGTGGGACACTTAGACAAAGAAAGTCTGGTGGATATAGCCAGCACTAGTACGCGGATACTCTAGGTTGTGTTCTTCTAGGGGCGTACGGAAGGGCTAGGCCCAGTAGTGTGGATACCCGCCTAGGAGTGGGGCGCCCGACCCACTGTCTCCATTTACCACTATGGAGGTTCCTGGGAGTGAAGCTAGCTGCCCGAACAGGGGGAACTAAAGGTCTGTGCGCATAGAGTCGTGTGTGTGAGTTTCACTTGCATGAATCATGGCATAGCATATCACTACACTCATATTTGCACACAACCGACACCCCAACGTATAAATCGGTATGAGACTTTTTATTCGATGGGAGCCTTGCAGAAGACCCCTTAACTTATAAGTTTGTATGGGCATTCATATATGTTAAGGTTACTTACTTATTTACTTACTGTTTCTCTATCTGCCTTCTTAAATATTTGATACTTACTACATTTCTACTTTATTACTTACTACCGTAGAATTGCTAGATGTACTTTATTCTAGATAGTTGTTAGATTAGCTCCATTGTCATCTGCTTGATTACTCTCCACCTTTGTATCTTCCCTTTCCTTCTCTCCGCTCGGTGCTTAGGAGCCGTGGGGGGAGGGGTAGGGGATGATAGGGATTAGTCTTTATGACTAATGGTTTTCGAACCACAACATTACAGGAGCTCTAGATGGGAGACAGGGACGATGAAAGTGCAGGGATAGATACTACTCTAGAGGGGGGGTGATTAGAGTAATCAAAAATTGCACTAGCAAAGTTGACTTTCTACTCAATTCCCTTGGAGTTAAATGCGGAAAGAAGGTTATCAATATTTGAGATTAAACCTTAGAGCCTAACACAAGTGTTGTGCACAAAAAGGCAGCCAATTGTAATTACAGTTAAGGCTTGGAAACCTAAACAGTAACTAGCAAACCTAGTTAAGATCTAATCACAGCCACAATGCAAGTAATTAATTAAAGCAATCCAGACGACACAAGGAATTTATAGTGGTTCCCCAAACAACTTGGGTACGTCCACTCTTCTACCAACAAGGTAGGAATCCACTCTGGTTTTTGATCAGGTTCCCTGCCACCAATAAGATCTGCTTCAGGTAGATCAAGAAACCCTTTAGACTTTTGATCAGGTGTCTAAAAACCAACACAGGTTTTTGATCAGGTGCCCTGCCACCAAGGGATACTTTTGAAGGGAGTAATGTAACACCTTTACAGGAGGGGGAAATGGAGGTTAGGTGTCTTCTTTTTTATTTGTACAATAGATTTGAGAAGCACAAGTAACATTGCACTGAGCTAGACAAGCTCTGAAAAAGAATCAAGGCTCCCCCTGGCTAAAAAGGTTGCAGTTGAGCTTGCTTCAGAACAAAAACACTTCAGAAAATACTGAAGGAAAAAAGCTACAAGAAGATAAATAATATTAAATCAATTTCTTCTTCAGGCAGATCTTCTTCTTCTCTTCTTCAAAAGGCTGAGTGAAAGATCTTCCTATAAGCAGAAGAAGGTTGAAGAGAGTGAAGAACTAAAGCTTCTTTCACATGAGATGTAGAGGATGACTGAGAGATTGGAGACTGTATATTTTAGTTTGAATGCTGCGAGCTTTTCAATGTGTGTGAGAACTAGTTGATTTCTTCTCAAAGAAGTCTTTATATAGCAGCAGCCAACGGCTCTAACTTGAGTTTGAATCTTGTCTTTTACTGAACTCTGCTATAGGCTGACAAAAATCATAAAGCAAAACAAAATATGCAGATATCCCTATAACAGGATAAAGCTTTTTAAGAGAAGCTGCAAATATATTCTGATGAAATAACTAGAGAAAGTCACATCAAAATACTCTTTACAAGACCTAGATAAGAGAAGACTTTTTGAGTCAAACGGCTATAAAGGACTGCCTGGCAGATAAAACAGAAAAATATCTCAGCTATAAGACAAACAACATTGTCAGAAAAAGATTAGCTCATGCAAAAAGTATGGAACTGATATTGCATGGAAATAATGTCACAATTTATTCAGATATTCTTTTATAAAATATGCCAAAATAAGTATGAAATTAGTCACATCATAGAAGACGACAAAACTATTTTAAAACATACAGCAAAACATCGAACGACCCTCAGAGATCGTCGACCGACGCATGGAGATCGTCGACCTATCGGACAGATAGTCGAACGATCCAGATAGTCGAACTATCAAAGAAGATAGTCGAACTACCTCAGCAGATAGTCGACCTATCAGAACAGATAGTCGAGCTATCAGATAGTCGATCTATCCGGACAGATAGTCGAACTACCAAACAAAACAGATAGTCGACCTATCAAACAGATAGTCAACCTATCACAGAAAAACAGATAGTCGACCTATCAACAGATAGTCGAGTTATCAAACAAAACAGATAGTCGACCTATCAACAGATAGTCGACCTATCACAGAAAAATAGATAGTCAACCTATCAACAGATAGTCGAGCTATCAAACAAATCAGATAGTCGACCTATCAACAGATAGTCGAACTATCAGATAGTTGAACTATCCAAGCAGATGTCGAACTATCAAAGCAACACAGATAGTCGACCTATCAACAGATAGTCGAACTATCAAAGCAACACAGATAGTCGACCTATCAACAGATAGTCGAACTATCAAAGCAACACAGATAGTCGACCTATCAACAGATAGTCGAACTATCAAAGCGGACAGATAGTCGACCTATCAACAGATAGTCAAGCTATCAGATAGTTGAACTATCAAGACAGATAGTCGAACTATCAAAGCGGACAGATAGTCGACCTATCACCAGATAGTCGAGCTATCAGATAGTTGAACTATCAGGACAGATAGTCGAACTACCAAGGCAAACAGATAGTCGACCTATCAACAGATAGTCGAGTTATCAACGCAGACAGAACGTCGACCAACTGATAGACGATCGTCGATCAGCCGATAGACGATGGTCGAGCGACGTTCGACCATAGTCGAACGAAAAACTACTTAACCAAATATTCATCTGAAAAGAAATTCTACACAACTTGAGAATCTAACCTATCAACTAAGCTTTGACCATAGATAAATCTTGGGTCAAGAGACAGAAAGAGAGGACTGAACTCAAATCAAAACCTAGGGTTCCAACAATCTCCCCCTATTTGAGTTAATCTCTCAACAATTAAAACATACAAAACTAATTACTGAAAGTAAAATAAAATGCATAAAGGGAAATAACTAAGCAGATATCATCAATCAATCAGATAAGAAATTAACTGTCAATCAATGAATAATTAAGGTGCTTCAGAGTTATGCTTAGGATCAGAAGAGCTAGAAACAAAAGTAATCTTTCTTGTGGGATCTCGTGCTTCTATTTTCGATAGCTTCAAGTCTTGTTCTCCAATAATTTTCAATTCTGTTGTTCTTGGGACCACTGCCTCAGGATGCTTTCCATATACTTTGAAGGATCAAATATCTCAGGTCTAACCTGGAACTTGTCTAGCTCCTTCATTCAGAATTTAGACATTGTGGTCAATCCTGCAGTGTCCTTTCCTTCTGCTTTTGCTTTCTTAATTTGCGCTGCTCCAACCAGTTCAAGAAAACGAGCCATCCTAAAGTTAGGATCAAGCTCCGGGCTTTCATAAACAATCTCAGAAGAAGTATCAACTGGTTCTTTATCCTGAATAATTAGATAAGAAAGGGGAGCAGACTTAGCAACTATCTTGCTAGAATTTTCAGATAAAATAATTTGCTTACCTTTTAAAACATCCTTCTCAGAGTGATCTGGCTTAGGAGAGGTAGAGCTTTTAAGTTCTTTGGACTGAGGAGGAGAGAATGTTGATCTTTGATATACTACCTCCTTTACTTGTTCCTTAACAGCATCAGGTCTTTGATAGCCAGTTTGACTTTTACCTTGGAATCCTTGCGAACTTCTCCTTTGAGCAGACTGAGATGGATTTGATCTTTCGGATTGAGCAGCGGGTTTAGAAGATAAATTTCCTGAGGCTCCTGCACCGGGAGGTGGAGGAGGAGGACCTCTAGGATTCCATCTAGGAACAGGAGAGTCATACCTCTTTGACTTTTTCCTTTGCTTTTGCTGGTTCTTAGAAAATAACATCCAATGCTGGAAGTCTTTTGACTTTGGATCAATTCCTTTCAGTATATAATAAGGTGTATCATTATCTGGATTAGCAGGAGGAGGAGCAACAGCTTTTCTTTTCTTTTTAGCAATTCTTTTTCTTTTAGATTCAGCAGACTCATCAGAATCAATTTCATCTTCAGAATTAGAAGAGATTGATAGATTATATGGGTCAATTGCATCTTTCAAAGCTCTTTCCTTTTCCTTTAAAGCAGCGTTTTCTAGTTCTTCTTCCATGGCATCCTGTGCCAGGAGAGCATCTAAATCCAAGCCTGGGGAATCATCCTATATAGTAGATTTTTCAATTTGAACATTTGCAGCTGATTCTTGAAGATCAGAAACTGTCATAGTGACCAGTTCTGCTTGCACTTCTGGCTGAGCAACTTCAGAAATTTGAACCTCTGGTTCTGGTTGAACTTCTGGAGCAGGTGGGATAACAGGCTCTTGAACTTCTAGAATTTCTTCCAATTTATTATTTTTTTCAAATTGTTCTAAATGACATCTAATCATGCCTTCCAGATATTCCCAAACTAGCATATCAGTTAACAAGTCTAAAAAGTAAGTAAAGGGAATACCTTCAGAATCGACCACAGCATGTCCTAACTCCCACAATTCATCTAGAAAGGAGGTGATGATTCCTTCTAGGTACAGGGCAACCAAGGGAGTAGAACTTTCTTCTAAACAAGCTTTAACAATAAATTCAGATTTTAACAGAGCATCAGAAATCTCTTTTTCAGATAAAGAAGGAGGAGCTGAATCTTCTATTGCTTTCTCTACTATTGCAAGATGAACTGCTGGAGGAGAGGCCAAGGGCTGCTCAGAGACATCATCATCAAGCATCTCCCCCTGCCTGATTTCAGTAGAGACTGAAACCAGGCCCCTAAAAGAAGAGGGCTCAGCAGAGTTATTTCAGAATAGCAGCAGTTAGAGAGGAGATAGAGGAAGCAAGGGGAGCAATTGCCTCGTCAATCATAGTTCTGATTGAGGGGGTAATTAACTCCACAATGCTAGAAATAAAAGCTGGAGTTATTTCAAAAGAAGATGATGAAGATGATGGAGGAATTTAAGAAGATGGAAGATCAGCGAGGATGGTATATGCAAGATGAGCTGGAGGATGAACTAGAGATGGAACTGGAGATGTATGAGTGGATGCAGGGTGATCAATGTGATCAGGAGAGGGAATTGGAGAGTGAACTGGAGTAAAAATTTCAGACACCAACAAATCAAAACTGGGATGAGAAATCCCAGCAAGATGAGTCGGGAGAGGAGATGCAGGAGGAGAAGCAGAATGTCGTACTTCAATTAAAGTTGAAGGAACTACAACTGAAGTAGACGGCAAAACTGATGAAGAAGATGGAAGAGATGGATTTGCTAAGCCAGCTGCTAGAAGGGGGGGAGTGACTGAGACAGTCCTGGTGCTCTCAGAAGTAACTGGAGCAACCCCTGCGGGAGCGGGCTTCAGGAAGGTCCTTTTCCACTTTGCAAACAGCGATGGATCCATCTTCCTGCTGGCGTTGATGGAGGTGGCGGCTGACACTAGCAGATGAGGGAATTTCTCCTTCAGAAAAATCCCAACTACCCTTCCTAGGGTAACTTCTTTCTTTCCATTCTTTTTCCTGATTAAATCAAACATAATGTCTGCCCAATTGATCTGCTTCTTATTCACTATTGCACACATCAGTGCAAATTGCTGCCTTGTAATATTATCGTGGGCGAGTGCTTTCCCAGTAGCACTTTTCCAACAATTTCCGCAAGAAACTTAATCTTAAACGGAAATTCACTTTGGCAGCTTAGAGGGAATGCCTTCGGCATGTCCCAGCTCTGTTAACATCCTTCCGAACTCAGGAGTATCTTGCTCATACTCTTCTTCACCAGTAATCAATCCAAAAATTTCAGTCAGAATAGCGGGAGTCAATATTACCTCTTCTCCGCTAATTGTTCCAGTCATCGAGTCATCAGTTGAAGATGAAGTGAATGCCCACTCTTTGATCTCTTGAGTGTTTATCTTTATTCTGTAGGACATGAGTTTCTCTAACCCTTGATCTTTGCATAGATTTAGAATTTCCACTATTCTTGGTTCGCAGCTGCTGAAGGCGTCGAAATCTACGCTGAAACTGGCATCAAACATCACTACTGCAAGGAGCGCTGGAGCAATCGCCATCGAAAAAGTTGGAGAAGACAAGAGAGAGACGGTGAGGATAGAGCGCAAGAAAAAGAGCAAGCGGGAAGACGGAATGCGAAAAGACGCTCTCCGTCGACGATAAAAGCAACTATCTCTTAACCTAGGTCGACCATCGGCTTTATATTAAAACAACGATCGTCGATCTATTTAAAAGATACAGGAGACGATGGTCGAACGGTCGTTCGACGATCGGTCCTGAAGCAGAGTTGTCGATCAATCGTTCGACTATTTCTGTCTTCACAAACAGCAAGCTGTCGTCAACCATAGATCGACGATAGGCTCGACCTGTTCGACTATCTTCGAACGTTGGTCGACGACTCTTCAAGAAGATAAGCTACCTTTAACCATAGGTCGACGATAGGCTTGATCCGTTCGACTATCATCAAACTTCGTTCGACTATCTTCGAACAAGTTTCAACAAGGCAGACGTCACACTTAGTCTCTTCCATTAATCATGCCTAGTTGAACCAAAAAGAACAGATGCTTCTGTTCATCTAAGGGCTTGGTGAATATATCACCTCTCTGAAGGTCTGTGGATATGAACTCAAGGCTGATCTTGTTCTTTTCCACACAATCTTTCAGGAAATGGTGTCTAATCTCAATGTGCTTCGTTCTAGAGTGGTGCACTGGATTTTGTGCAATGGAGATAGCACTTGTACTGTCACACATGATTTTAGTGTTCTTGTGTGAGTACCCATAATCCAAAAGTTGATTTTGTATCCACAGGATCTGTGAACAACAACTAGCAGCTGCTATATATTCAGCTTCTGCAGTTAAAGTTGAGACAGAGGCCTGCTTCTTACAGAACCAAGAGACCAATCTCTCTCCCAGGAACTGACAAGTTCCTGAGGTACTTTTCCTGTCAACTCGACAACCAGCATAATCAGAATCAGAATATCCAATTAATTTAAATTCTGACTCAGCTGGGTACCAGAGTCCTAGATTTGGACATCCCTTCAGGTATCTCAAGATTCTCTTGAGAAGAATCAGATGAGATTTCTTGGGGTTGACCTGGAATCTAGCACAAAGGCATGTAGCAAACATTATGTCTGGCCTACTTGTAGTTAGATACAATAGGGAACCAACAATGGCCCTATAATTCTTTTGATCAACAGGCTTTCCCTGATCATCAGAATCAATAACTACATTAGTAGCCATAGGTGTATGCATTGCTGAAGCATCTGCCATCCCAAACTTCTTTACCAATTCCTTGGCATATTTGGATTAGGAGATGAAGATGCCATCAGCATCTTGCTTTACTTGGAGACCAAGAAAGTAAGATAGCTCACCCATACTACTCATCTAAAACTTAGAATGCATTAAGTTAGTGAACTTTTTGCAAAGTTTGGAATCAGTGGAACCAAAAATAATGTCATCCACATACACTTGAACTAACAGGATTGTGTCCTTATGGTGCTTGACGAAGAGGGTTCTATCAACTACTCCCCTAACAAAGTTATGCTCTAACAGGAAGCTAGCTAGAGTCTCATACCAGGCTCTTTGTGCTTGTTTTAGTCCATAAAGAGATTTCTGCAACTTGAATACATGTGTGAGGGCTGAGTTGAAGAAACAAAACCGGTGGCTGTTCAACAAATACCTCTTCCTTTAGCTCACCATTAAGAAAAGCACTTTTGACATCCATCTGAAAAACCTTAAACTTCATATAGGCTGCATAGGCTAAGAAGATCCTTATTGCCTCTAGCCTTGCAATAGGAGCAAAGGTTTGGTCATAATCTATACCTTCCTCCTATCTGTAGCCCTGAGCTACAAGCCTAGCTTTATTCCTTACAATGATTCCATTTGCATCTAACTTGTTTCTATACACCCACTTGGTGCCTATGATCAGTTGGCCTTTAGGTCTTGGAACCAAAGTCCATACTTTATATCTTTCAAACTGATTGAGTTCCTCTTACATAGCAATGATCCAGTGGGGATCTAGCTCAGCATCTTTAATGGTGAGGGGCTCAATCTGTGAAAGGAAACAAGCATGCATCACATCATGTCTTAACTGATGTTTTGTTTGAACACCAGCTGATATGTCTCCTATCACTTGAGATGTAGGATGATCTCTAAGTGTGACAACATCAGCAGGTGGGATGTGATCTTCAGCAATAGTTGGGATTAATTCCTCAGGAGGAATTTGATCTACTATTGGTGGTACAGCAACAACTTCTGCAATGTCTTCATCACTGTCTGATTCAGTGATATGAAGAGTTGAAAGATGGAGGATTTCTTGAGTGACATCTTTGGAAGATTCTTGTACCTGTAATGAACTTGAGGAAGGGGAAGTTTCCTTCTCCTTGTAAAACATTTGGGATTCATCAAAGGACACATGAACAGACTCTTCAATTTTAGAAGATGATTTATTAAATACCCTATAAGCTTTGCTTACTTGGGAATATCCAAGAAAAAATTCCCATTGAAGCCTTTGCTTCAAACTTTCTAAGATATTCTTTATTGTTATTATGAATATAAACTACACAGCCAAAAACTCTAAAATAATTTATTTTAGGTTTTTCTTTCCTTTAAGTAACTCATAAGGAGTTTTACACTTAAGCTTGTGTATCAGACTTCTATTCAAGACATAGTTGTCTGTACTAACAGCTTCTGCCCAATAGGAAAGAGGCATATTAGCATCTGCCAACAATGTGCCAGCAGCTTCAATTAGTGTTCTGTTCTTCCTTTCAACTACCCCATTTTCTTGGGGAGTTCTAGGAGCTGAGAAGCTATGTTTGATACCTTCTCTCTCACAGAATTCTTGCATGAGAAGAGAGACAAACTCAGTACCATGATCACTTCTGATCAAGGCCACATGAGTAGAGTACTCAGTCTGCACACATAATAGAAAGTCTGTAAGGGCTTTGAAGTTATCAGCCTTAGTTCTCAAAAAGAACACCCAAGTGAACCTAGAGAAGTCATCTACAATGACTAGGGTGTAATACTTCCCTCCTAAACTCTGTACATTTATTGGGCCAAATAGGTCCAAATGTAATAAATACAGGATTCTAGGAGAATCACTTTTATTTACTGATTTAAAAGAGTTCTTGGTTTGCTTGCCTAGTTGACAAGCTTGCATAGGCTCTCCTTCTTGTAGGGGCAAGAAGGTAAACCTCTAACAAGGTTGTGTTTAGATAACCTAGATATATTCTTGAGGTTAACATGGCTAAGCATTTTATGCCATAGAGTATTGTTATTGGTTACTTCATTAAACAAGTAGATTTCAGAGTGAGTTGAATTAAAATCTACTAAATAAATGTTACCTTGTCCAATGCCTACCAATACAACACTATTATTTAAAGTAATATTACAAAGAGAGTTAGAATGATACCTGGTATCCAGCATCACATAACTGACTTACTGAAATTAGATTATGCATCAGTCCAGTCACATAAGCAACTCTCTTGAATGTAACAGCTCCCATTGTCATCCTGCCATAGCCTTCAGTTTGACCACAGCTTGAATCTCCAAAGATTACCTTGGCCAAGCTTTGCCTTGAACTTTGACAGATGTTCTTTATTTCCAATCATGTGCTTGGAGCAACCACTATCCAAATACCACTTATATTGAGTGATAGGATAGGTCTTCACCTGCAAAAATCAATTTAAACATTGTGGACCCAGGTAACCTTGGGTCCCTTGTTTTTCACATAAGAAAAACTGGAAATAAATGAATAAGCAGGCTGAGGGTGATAACCTAATGGGTAAGATCTCCTAGGTGGGATTCTCCATGCAGATGATGGGTCAATAAACCTAGGGTTTCTATTCATATTCGGGTTTCTAAAGTTCTGGTTGGAATTTTGAAATTCTTGTTGAAAGCGTCGATCGGCGTTCGACGATTGGTACCCAGATCGTCGATCTCGTTCGACCATTAGGCCTGCGATCGTCGAGTAGCGTTCGATGCCCTTTGTAATTCCTTAAATTTCTGTTTTCTTTTCTCTCTTTTAGCTTTATTTAAAGTTCTATTTACTTGATTGACTTGCTCAGTGTTTTTTTATTCCACTAGATGAAATAAAATTCACTGGAGTTGAAAGTTGGTTTTTAAGAATGATTGGGGGCTCACTAGAAGGTGCTCCTAAGCCTAATTTGTTATTGCCTGACCTAGTGTTAGACATGCTGGTTATTTCAAGCAACTTAAGTCTTCTACCATTCAGAGACTCTTCTAACCTTTTGGACTTAGCTAATTCATTCTGAAGGAATTTGATTTCTTCACTAGCATTAGTGAGTTCTGTTGTTAACCTAATGTTTTTCATTAGCAATCAATTCAGATTCAGCTAGTTTAATTCTAAGCTCTTTGATTTCTTTTTCAGAACTAATTAAATCTAAACATAAAGATTTAAACTCAGATTTAAATTCAGCAGATGTAAAGTCATAAGAAGACAATACCTCATCTTCAGTTGGCATTTCTTCATCAGAATCTGAATTCTCTGTAGCTGAGTGATTGCTGCAGGCATCAATTGCCATTAGGCAAACTTCCTTTGCATTCTTTTCTTCCTCATCCTCACTGGAGCTTGAGGAGGAAGATTCCTCATCAGAATCACTCCAGGTTTCAGCAACAAAGCCTCTCTCTCCTTCTTTTTGTTCTTGTAGGAGGATGGCTTGGAGTGTTTCCTGTGCTGATCCTTGTCTTTTCTTTTATCTTTGTTCTTTTCCTCTGGACAATCTGGAAGAATATGTCCAGGCTTCCTGCAACCATAACAGATTATTTCTTTAGAAGGGGTACGATCATACCTTGGTTTATCTTCATACTTTGAAGATTTCTTTCTGAATTCCTTCCTTCCCATCTTGAGAAACCTTTTGGCAAATAATGCCATACGTTCCTCATTGGACTGGCTTCCTTCAGAAACTTCAGCAGCTTAAGAGCAAGGGTTTGCTCTTTTCCTTGTAGGAGTTGGGGTCTTTGCTTCAGCTTCAGCTTCCCTGGACTTCAGCACTTGCTCAAAAGACTTGAGCTTGCCGAGAAGGGCTTCTGTTGAGATTTCTGTTGTGCTTCTGGCTTCCTTGGTAGGCCAGATCCTCAGATCCCATGTGTTAGGGAAGCACATAAGAATCTTATCATTGACCTCTATCAATGAAATATCCTTGTCAAGGGTCCTCAGCTCATTGATGATTGAGCTGAGCCTTGTGTACATAGCTTCAACTGATTCAGCATCAGTTTTCTTGAAATTCTCATACTATAGATAAGGTTGGACCTCCTGTACTTCTTTTCATCAGCTGAACCAGCTACAATCTGGTTCAGTGTACCCCCATTGCTTTTGCTGAGGAGCAGTCAGCAACCTTCTAGAATACTTCATCAGACATTGTCTGAGCCAGAATGTTCATTGCCTTAGCATCTGCTATCTTTGCCTTTTTGTATTCATCATTGTAGTCTGGAGGAGGCACTGCACTCATATCAGATGATGATGAGGCAGTAGCTTCAACAGGTGCTCTTGGTCGTCCTGTCAAAATAGAAGCAAAAATACTTTCATCAATAGAGTTCATATATAGTTTAATCCTTGCCTTCCAGATACCAAACTTAGCCAAGTTATATGCTGGAGGTCTGGTGCTAGAATAATCCTTGGACTGGGCCATGATAGTGAAAGTGAATATCTATAAACTTTGGTATCTATCAGATCTTGTGACTTAGGTGTTAGCCTTTTCAGTCAGTCAACCTCCCTCTGATACCAATTGAAAGAGAAGGGATAGATACTACTCTAGAGGGGGGTGAATAGAGTAATCAAAAATATTGCACTAGCAAAGTTGACTTTCTACTCAACTCCCTTGGAGTTAAATGTGGAAAGAAGGTTATAGATATTTGAGATAAATCTTAGAGCCTAACACAAGTGTTGTGCACAAAAAGGCAGCAACTGTAATTACAGTTAAGGCTTGGAAACCTAAACAGCAACTAACAAACCTAGTTAAGATCTAATCACAGCCACAATGCAAGTAATTAATTAAAGCAATCCATACGACACAAGGAATTTATAGTGGTTCCCCAAACAACTTGGGTACGTCCACTCTTCTACCAACACAAGGTAGTAGAATCCACTCAGGTTTTTGATCAGGTGCCCTGCCACCAACAAGATCTGCTTCAGGTAGATCAAGAAACCCTTTAGACTTTTGATCAGGTGTCTAAAAACCAACACAGGTTTTTGATCAGGTGCCCTGCCACCAAGGGATACTTTTGAAGGGAGTAATAACCCTTTAACAGGAGGGGGAAGGGGTTAAGGTGTCTTCTCTATTTTACAATAGATTAGAGAAGCACAATAACTTGCACTGAGCTAGAAAGCTCTAAAAGAATCAAGGCTCCCCCTGGCTCAAAGACATCCAGGTGAAGTCTTGCTTCAGTGAAGAAACACTTCAGAAAATACTGAAGAAAAAGCTACAAGAAGATAAATAATATTAAATAGAATTTCTTCTTCAGGCAGCTATCATCTTCTTCTTCTTCTTCAAAAGGCTCTGAGTGAAGATCTTCCTGTAAGCAGGAGAACTCAGGTTGAAGAAGAGTGAAGAACTAAAGCTTCTTCTCAGTTAGATGTGAATGAGCTGAGAGCAGTTGGAGACTGTAAGCTTTTAGTTTGAATGCTGAAGTTAGCTTTTCAATGTGTGAGAACTAGTTGATTTCTTCTTCAAAGAAGTCTTTATATAGCAGCAGCAGCAACGGCTCTAACTTGAGTTTGAATCTTGTCTTTTACTGAACTCTGCAAGCTGGGCTGCAAAAAGCATAAAGCAAAACAAAATACTGCAGGCAGATATCCTATAACAAAATAAAGCTTTCTAAGAAGCTGCAAATAATTCTGATGAAATAAAACTAGAGAAAGTCACATCAGAAAAGACTCTTTACAGCCAAGAATGACTTTTTGAGTCTAAAACGCTATAAAGGACAGCCTGGCAGATAAAGCAGAAAACATATCTTAGCTATAAGACAAACAACTTTGTCAGAAAAGATTAGCTCATGCATAAAGAATGGAACTGATATTGCATGGAAATAATGTCATAATTTATTCAGATAATCTTTTATAAAATATGCCAAAATAAGTATGAAATTAGTCACATCATAGAAGACGACAAAACTATTTTAAAACATACAGCAAAACATCGAACGACCCTCGGAGATCGTCGACCGACGCACGGAGATCGTCGACCTATCGGACAGATAGTCGAACGATCCAGATAGTCGAACTATCAAAGAAGATAGTCGAACTACCTCAGCAGATAGTCGACCTATCAGAACAGATAGTCGAGCTATCAGATAGTCGATCTATCCGACAGATAGTCGAACTACCAAACAAAACAGATAGTCGACCTATCAAACAGATAGTCGACCTATCACAGAAAAACAGATAGTCGACCTATCAACAGATAGTCGAGCTATCAAACAAAACAAATAGTCGACCTATTAACAGATAAGACCTATCACAGAAAAACAGATAGTCGACCTATCAACAGATAGTCGAGCTATCAAACAAAACAGATAGTCGACCTATCAACAGATAGTCGAACTATCAGATAGTTGAACTATCCAAGCAGATAGTGAACTATCAAAGCAACACAGATAGTCGACCTATCAACAGATAGTCGAACTATCAAAGCAACAACACAGATAGTCGACCTATCAACAAATAGTTGAACTATCAAAGCATACAGATAGTCGACCTATCAACAGATAGTCGAACTATCAAAGCGGACAGATAGTCGACCTATCAACAGATAGTCCGAGCTATCAGATAGTTGAACTATCAGGACAGATAGTCGAACTATCAAAGCGGACAAAGTCACCTATCACCAGATAGTCGAGCTATCAGATAGTTGAACTATCAGACACAAAGTCGAACTACCAAGGCAAACAGATAGTCGACCTATCAACAGATAGTCGAGCTATCAACGCAGACAGAACTCGACCAACTGATAGACGATCGTCGATCAGCCATAGACAATGGTCGAGCGACGTTCGTCCATAGTCGAACGAAAAACTACTTAACCAAATATTCATCTGGAAAAGCATTCTACACAACTAGAGAATCTAACCTTCAACTAACCTTTGACCATAGATAAATCTTGGGTCAAGAGACAGAAAGAGAGGACTGAACTCAAATCAAAACCTAGGTTCCAATACCAGCAGTCCAGGGCCAGCACCAGCGTAGTACAGGGCGGATGGAGGTGGGTCAGTCTAGCACCGGTTCACCTGTGACCAGCTCCGTGAGTGATTAGTGTTTTTATAGCTTCCGCGATGAGTGATTTGTAGTGAGGACTCTGATGTACCGGGCTCGAGCCCGTTTATCTATATTTCATCTGAACTGTATCTCTACAGTACTTATACTTCTATTTGATGTTACTGATGGGCTGGATGTTATTTCATTTTATATGTGTATTTCTATGGACCTTGTTTACATTTTATGTATACTTACTTCTCTCTCTTGTGATCGAAAAGGGTCGGCAGAACTAGCGTTTTGTAGTGGCGACCTTCCCGTGAGTCGGTGCCACCACAAAGCGGCAATTCTGGGCTAAGACCCCGTGTTCGAAAAAAAAAAGGGGGTCTTACAAGGGGTTTTAGAGGAGACCTCGATCGGAAGAGAAGTAGTCCACAAAACCTGGGCCACCCCGTGCGAGCTTATCTTGCAGACAAACTAGCAGCGGAAGCAGTGGTGTACCCATAAGGAAATCAAATGTGAAATCCATCCTACCCCTTCTTAAACTCCATTCATTCGCTCTCTAACAAATGGAATTTTTCCTTATAGCTACGACGAACCCTACATCACAGCAGGGGACACCTCAGGCTCCGAATGTGGTCCCACCCTCCGCCAGCTCCAGCTCCGTTCCAGGAGACGAGATGGGGCAAAACACTGATGACCATTCTTTGAGGCCTCCAGATCTCAGCAAGCCCGGCTCCACAGCCCAAACCCCGGGGGCCAATTGGGATGACTGTCTTCCGAGGACTTTCCCCTCCATCCTACCTGGGGATGGAGTCGGCAGTACGTACGGAGGAATGGTTTGATACAATTTACGATATGCTAGCGGGGATTCGATGCCCCACTGAAGAGGCAGTTGCTTTGGCGTCTCCTGCCTGGAGTCACACGGAAAGAGGTGGTGGAGAATCTAAGCTGGACCCCACCTTTGCGGGGGGATTGCGCTGATATTACTTAGGAGGAGTTAAGAGCAGCGCTCTTGGTACATTTTGTACCTCAGTTGGTGAGGGACGACCTGGAGATAGGTTCCTGTGGCTGAGGAAGGGGAACAGGACTGTGGTGGAGTATTATAAAGGAGTTTTACTCACCTGGCCCTCATGCAGACGCTACCAGTTAGACAATGCTGGCTATGCCAGCAGGTTTTATAGGGCTGTAAGATGACATGAGACAGTCCCTCCTCTTCATCTCAAGAGGATTTGCCAGGATTCTGTAGATGGCTAAGAAGAGAGAAGCAGATCAGCTTACAGTGAAGAGCCGGAAGAGACCGGCTGATGATACAGTTATTGGAGGTCGTAGAGACCGTCCTCGGGGCTAGTTTATTGGGGAGAGAAGGAACAGGGATCAGCCTCATCAGGAGTTTGGGCAGGAGCAGAGGAGTAAGTGGGTATTGGCTCCCCAGCCTTTATAGATGCTTGAGATGCCAAGGACGGCAGAGCAGGCACCGGTATGCTTTCAGTGCAATCAGCCGGGGCATATCAAGAGGAACTGCCCCATGAGGCGAGCACCCCCACCAGCATATCAGGGCGTTCCACCTCCTCGACAGTTTGGCGGACGAGGATAGGACCGAGGATGAGGATTTCAGGATCGAGGCCGCAGGCCAGAGAGGGAGCAGGTGTATGCTCTAGACCTGACACAGCCCCGGAACCCAGAGCAGGTCATCGCAGGTATGCTAGTACTTTTAAATTTTCTTCATATAAATTAGTGTTCTAGACATAACCTAGTTAGAAATTAAGAGAAGATAACTGCAATAAGAATACTAAGACACTTAATTACCCCAGGCATAGTCTTCGTTAGCGGCAAGCCCGCTCACACTCTCTTCGACACTGGTGCTTCACACTCATTCGTGTTGGAGGATTTCGTGAAAGGACTGGCAGGTGTGGAGCCATTCACCTGGAAGATGATGACGGTGCGCATACCCGATGGATCAGAGATAATGACCTCTGCTCATTGCACTATGGAAGCGAGGATCGGCGGGAAGGCGTTTGAGGCACCAGCGATGATTCTAAAAGATGCCAGATTACGATCTGATCCTGGCATGACTTGGCTGTGTTGGACCCTGCCCAGATCGACTGCCGTGCAAAGATGATCACCGTGAGGCACGGCCTCCTTCATTGTCATCGAAGGTATTATACCAGCACCCCGTACCTATTATCGTCTGTACAGGCCGTTAAGGCCCACCTGCAGGGGGAAGGAGTTTATCAGGTCCTTTTTGAGGCGGTCAGTACAAGGACTCTATTTCAGATAATTCCAGTAGTGGCGGGACTTCGCCGACGTGTTTTTCGGAGAAGCTACCAGGCTACCCCCGCACCGAGAGAAGACTTTATGATCAGCTTGTACCGGGGGCAAAGCCAGTATCCAGAGCTCCCTATCGAATGGCCCCAAAGGAGTTGGTGAAATTTCGAAGCCCCTTAGGAGTTAGTGGAGGCCGGTTCGTTCGGCCTAGCTCTTCACAATGGGGAGCTCTGGTGTTATTCGTAAGAAGAAGGACGGGACTCTTCGACTGTGCATAGATTACCGGGCCCTGAACAGGTTGACGGTCCGGAATACTTATCCCTTACCAAGGATAGACGAGCTATTTGACCAGCTGGAGGGAGCCAATTGGTTCTCAAAGCTGGAACTGAGATTAGGGTACTACCAGCTTTGCATTCGGGAGGAGGACATCCCGAAGACGGCCTTCAATAGAAGATATGGTTTGTACGAGTTTACCATGATGTCGTTCGGGCTCACGAATGCACCCTCCGC
The DNA here is from genome assembly GCA_039513925.1 of Platanthera zijinensis. Lineage (NCBI taxonomy): Eukaryota > Viridiplantae > Streptophyta > Magnoliopsida > Asparagales > Orchidaceae > Platanthera > Platanthera zijinensis. The sequence goes on from CM077079.1 coordinate 94,968,903, forward strand.
ATTAAAGACCTTGATGAATCGAGTGTTGAAATAGTATCTGGATGTCTTTGTTATCGTATTAATCGACGACGTCCTTATCTATTCAAGGACGAGGAGGAGCACACGAGACATCTGGCCTTGACCTTGGAGAAGCTGCGGAGCATAAGATGTATGCCAAGTACAGCAAGTGCAAGTTATGGCTAATGGAGGTGGCCTTTCTGGGCCATTTCATCAGTTGAGCAGGTCTGGCAGTGGGATCTGGCGAAGGTCCAGGCAGTACGGGATTGCCATCACTAAAGTCGGCCCTCGGATGTTCGAAGTTTCTTGGGACTTGCCGGTTATTACCGAAGTTCATAAAGGGTTCTCTCAGATTGCCCTCCCTCTTACGTCTCTGACAAAGAAGGAGTCCCCTTTTTTTGGACCACGATGCGAGTCTGCTTTCCAGGAGCTGAAGGATCGTCTTACCTCGGCTCCCATCCTTGCTCTTCCATCAGGGAAGGAAGGATTCCATGTTACACAGATGCTTCCTATCATGGGGATGGGTGTCATCTGATTCATAACGGGCATCATAGTAGCCTAGTCTCATGTTGAAGCAGACAGAGACAGAAGCAGATATCCCGTGCATGATTTGGAGATGGGGCAATTGTTTTTTCTCTTAAGATCTGGCGACACTATCTCTACGGAGTACATTACGATATCTTTCTGACCACAAGAATTTGAAGTACGTCGACACCCAAATGAGTTAAATATCAGGAAGAGATGCTGGGTAGAGTTTCTGTCGGACTACAAGTATACCATGCACTACCATCCGGGGAAGGCAAACGTGGTCGCGGATGCTCTGAGCTGGAGAGTGAGTACGACAGGAGTAGGCCTGCAGCTTATGGCCTTGGAGTTGGTTAAAGCATTCAAGGAGATGCAGATTTCACTAGTGTCTTAGGATTACCCGAGTTATACATGAGTACCTGGGGTCGATGGTTACTGCTGATGATATTCGAGACCGCATCAGAGATGGCAGGCATTGCTGGATGAGAGAGCTGAGCCGTTATTCCTAGCCTTGGAGGAAGGCGCGACAGGAGATTACTCTATGAGGGATGGTCTCCTGTGTTTCCGAGGCAGAGTCTACATACCGGTCGGAGGCCAGATCCGGGAGGACATCATGACGAGAGCTCACTGTAGCCGATACTCGTTACAGCCCGGGATCACCAAGATGGTAAAAGATTTGAAGAGGACATATGTACTGGCGGGTAATGAAGAAAGACATTACGTACTTTCGTGACGCATTGCGAGGCCTGCCAACTCGTGAAGGCAAAATGTAGGAACCGACAAGCTTGCTGCAGCCACTTCTGTGCCGAGGGAGTGGAAATTTGAGGATATAGCCATGGACTTCATATATGGGCCACCTAAATCCCATGCGGGGAATGACTCGATCTTGGTGATAGTTGACAGGCTAACAAAAGTGGCCCGATTCATTCCAGTGGCGAAGGATGCACCGGTTAGTGTATTAGTACGGAGGTTCATATAGTAGTTTGTGCGTTATCATGGGGTGCCCAAGACTATCGTTTCGGATCGGGATGGGCGGTTTACATCCAGGGAGTGGAGGTAAGTCCAGGCCCATCTGGGTTCTCGGTTTACATTTAGCACAACTTTTCACCCTCAGACCGACGGGCAGACGGAGCGCACCAACCGTACACTGGAAGATCTTTTGCGCCTGTGTATTTTGGACCGCGGCGAGCCTTGGGAGAGATTGCTGCCACTGGTCGAGTTTTCGTACAACAATGCCCATCAGTCCAGCATAGGCATGGCTCCATACGAGGCGTTGTATGGAAGGAGGTGCAGGACTCCACTATCATGGGTTCAGGATGAGGATCCACAGATACTAGGCTCGGAGTTAGTGGGGGATACAGATGCTATGATTAGATTGATCCGGGACAGGATGTTGGAAGCCCAGAGCAGGCAGGACAAATATTACGATGCGAGGCATCGTCAAGTGGAGTTCCAGGTAGGAGACCGGGTTTTCTTGAAGATACTGCCGATGTATGGAGTCTCGCGGGTTCGCGGGCGGAAGAAGCTAAGTCCGAGATATATGGGGCCTTACAGGATCATGGAGCGGATCGGCCCCTTAGCCTATATGAAAGTGAAGGGATAGATACTACTCTAGAGGGGGGGTGAATAGAGTTATCAAATTTTGCACTAGACAAAACTTAATGTCTACCCAACTCCCTTGGAGTGAAGTGCGGAATGGAAAGATTATAGATATAGATTTAACCTTAAAGCCTAACACAAGTGATGTGCACAAACTCAAGCTAACTATAATTACAGTTAAGGCTTGGAAATCCTAATCAGCAACTAGAAATCCTAGTTACATCTATTCACAGCCACAAACAGGAATTAAACAAGTGAATCCAGACGACACAGGAAATTTATAGTGGTTCCCAAACAACTTGGGTACGTCCACTCTTCTACCCACACGGTAGGAATCCACTCAGGTTTTTGATCAGGTGCCCTGCCACCAACAGGATCTGCTTCAGGTAGATCCAGAAACCCTTTAGACTTTTGATCAGGTGTCTAAAAACCAAGCACAGGTTTTTGATCAGGTGCCCTGCCACCAAGGGATACTTTGAAGGGAGTAATAACCCTGTCCCTGTAAAGGAGGGGGAAGGGAAGAAGGACATTAAGATGTCTTCTCTATTTACAAATAGATTAGAGAAGCACAAAAAGCTTGCACTGAAGCTGAGAAAGCTCTAAAGAATCAAGGCTCCCCTAGCTCAAAGATGTCCAGGTGAAGTCTTGCTTCAGTGCAGAAAACTCTTCAGAAAGCTCTGAAGGAAAAACTACAAGAAGATAAATAATAAAGTTAAGATCTTCAAGCAGCTATCTTCTTCTTCTTCTTCTTCAAAAGAACTCTGAGTTTGAACTTCCTGAAAGCAGGAGAACTCAGGTGGAAGAAGAGTCGAAGATCTTAACACTTCTCAGTTAGATGGAATTGCTGAGAGCAGAAAACTTGATCTTGATGAAGGCTTGAAGCTTTAAAATATTGGGTTACTAGTTAGCTTAGCATGAATCCTTCTTCAAAGGGTCCTTTTTATAGCAGCAACAAGCAACGGCTCTCTTCAGTTTGAATTATTTGTCTTCTTCTGGGAGGAGACCTGGGCTGTAAATATCAAGAAGACAAAACAATCTCGTAGCAGAAACATTCTATAAAAGGAATAAACCTTTTCTAGAAGCTGCAGGAAGAAATTTGATAATACGTACGAAATAAATCTACCAGAAACAAACTCTTTATAGCAAAAAGAAGACTTTTCAGTCTAACGGCTATAAAGGGCTGACAACAGAAAAGTAAATTTATAATGTCAGCTAATAAGACAAACAACTTTATCTAAAAGATTTAACACAGGCAAAAAGAATAGAGCAGATTGCCTGGAAATATTATCATAAACAATGAAAAGAATGCCAGATAATGTATTAATTAATTAATATAATAAATACAAAATATTAAAGGCAGACAGAAAGCGTCGAACGACCTTCGGGAGATCGTCGACCGACGCACGGAGATCGTCGAACTATCGGACAGATAGTCGAACGATCCAGATAGTCGAACTATCAAAGGAGGATAGTCGACTATCAAGCAGATACAACTAGTCGAAACTACCAGAAGATAGTCGAACTATCAGATAGTCGACCTATCAACAGATAGTCGAAACTATCAGGGCAAAACAGATAGTCGAGCTATCAGATAGTCGACCTATCAACAGATAGTCGAACTATCAAAAACAAACAGATAGTCGACCTATCAACAGATAGTCGAACTATCAGATAGTCGAAATATCAAAGCATATAGTCGAACATCTATCGAGAGAGATAGTCGACCTACGACAGATAGTCGAATATCAACGACAGAAACAGATAGTCGACTATCAACAGATAGTTGAGCTATCAGATAGTCGACCTATCAACAGATAGTCGAACTATCAAAAACAAACAGATAGTCGACCTATCAACAGATAGTCGAAACTATCAGATAGTCGACCTATCCAAGCAGATAGTCGAACTATCAAAGCACAAGATAGTCGAGCTATCAACGATAGTCGAACTATCAACGCAGACTGAAAGTCGAACAACTGATAGGCGATCGTCGAACAGTTAGTCGACGATAGTCGAGCGGCGTTCGACGATAGTCGAACGAACAAACTACTTAACCAAATTCTCAATCTGGAAAAGTGAGGACTCTACAGATAGACTACTAACCATTGACCATAGATAAATTCTTGGGTCAAGGGACTAAAAAGACAAGACTAAACTCAAATCAAACTAGGGGGGTACCAACAATCTCCCCCTATTTGAGTTAAGTCTCTCAAAACTAAAACACAGAGCTAGCTAATAAAATAAAACAAGGAAAGGAAAGCAACAACTAAGCAGATTATCAAACAGATAGATAATAGACAAAATACACAGCAGTCAATCAAACTATAAGGATCTACAGAATCTGGCAAAGGATCAGAGAAGGACTAGGAACAAAAGAAATTTTCCTTAGAGGATCAACAGCTCTTCTTTGACATCTTTCAAGTCCTGACACACCAATGATCTTCAATTCTGCAGCCCTATGGGACAACTGCTTCAGGATGCTTTTCCATATTTTGAAGGATCAAAACTTCAGGCTAACTGGACTTTTCCAATTCCTTCATTCTGAATCTAGAGAATAGTAGTTGAACACGTAGAATCTTTACCTTCAGCTTTTGCTTTGATTGAGTGAGCCAACTGTCTCCAAACCTAGTTCTGTAGCAGGAATCTAGCCTTGGCTCTCATAAGTTCAGGAAGTATCAATGGCTAACAGATTCACTTTGTAGAAAATTAACAAACTATCAGCTGAATTCTTTTATCTTTGAACACAAGAGAAGGACGGAGGAGCAAACTTAGCAAACTTTTACTTGAATGAATTTCAGAAAAACACGTTCTTTTCTTTTGCAAGTGTTCTTTATCAACATGAACTGGTACAGCAGTTGAAACCTTTTCTTAGGAGAAGGAGAGTGTGAAAAGGTTGGCTTTAGATACACAACCTCCTTCACTTGTTCTTCACTTCAGCTTCAGCATTTGACTGCCAGAATGCGACTTCCATGAGAGCGTGAGAGCTTTTCCTTGATTGATGCTGAGAAGAAGAGATCTGATGGAGCAGATTTCATGAAGAGGCCAGAAGTGGCAGAAAGATTACAGAAGCTCCTGCACCTGGAGGGGAGGAGGAGGAGGAGGGAGGACCTGGAGTCCATCTTGAAACAGGACTATCATACTCTTAGATCTTTTTCCTTCTTTCTGCTGGTTCTTAGAGAACCACATCCAATGCTGAAATTCCTTTGATTAGGGTCAATGCCCTTCAGAATATATAAGGAGTATCATTGTCTTTACTGGGAGGAGGAGGAGCAGCAGCTTTCCTTTCTTTTGAGCAGCTTCTTTTTCCTTGATTTCTCAGATACATCAGAATCATCTTCATCATCAGAGTGAGATGATGGAGGATTATCATAAGGATCATAGGCTTCAGAAACAGCCTTTTCTTTTAACTTCAGATCTGATTTCTCTCTTCCTCTTCAATGGCATCCTGAGCAGAAGGAAATCTAAGTCCAACCCTGGTGAATCATCCCAAAGAGTTGACTTTCAACTTGCAGCTCCTTTTCTCTCTTTTAACAAAGACTTGTACTTAGATTCCAAGCAGCTCTTGCTTGTTTCTTCTTCCACACTCAGAACAGGAGTGTCATCTTTGACTTCATCTTGATTCTCAGACTCATCTTCTCTATCATCTAAAAAAGAATCCAATTCTGGATCTACTTGGATATCAGGAACATTTGGGTCAGCTTCAGAAACAACTGCTATGATCTGAGAGAGCTAAATCTTCTCTAATATAATCTGTAGAATTATGAATACAAGTCTGCTAAATAAGCAAAATCATTCCTTTAGGTATTCACTAGCTAGCAAATTAATTGACTCGTCAATAAATCGAATAAGTGAATTACCTTCATACTTGACCATCTCCCATGATTCATCTAGATATGAAGTTATAATACTTCTAGGAATCGAGCAAACACGGGAGTGGTGAGATCTTCTAAGCAGACTTTTACAACAATTTCAGATAGCATAATTCCATCAGCTATTTCCTTGTCAGATAACACTAGAACTACTTCTTTTTCAGCTTTCTACCAGAGCTGTCATTACAGTATCTGTTATGCTGGAAGGGAGGCAGGAGGGTTCTGAGGCATCTTCACAGAACATCTCCCCCTGCCTGATTTCAGTGGAAACTGAAACCAGGCCCTTGAGGAAGATGGCTCAGCAGATTTGGAAAGAGATTGATGGTAGCAGTTAAGATATCAATGGAGGAGGCAAGTGGAGCGATTGCCTCTTCAATCATAATTTTTGATGAAGGGGTAATCAACTCCACAATGCGAGGAGATGAGTTCAGGAGTAATCTCAAAAGATGATGGAAGTGTAGTGGATGGAGCTGCAGCAGATATGGTTGTAGTGCTAGGGATGAAGAATGGTGTGGACTGGGGATTGAATTGGAGATGGAGCTGAGAGTTAATAGGAGTGTTAACTGGAGAATGAATGGGAGACTGAGGAGGAGTGGGGAATCTCTCAGATCCTAACAAATCAAACTAGGAGCAGATATCATAGCCTAGTGATGAGAAGGAAGAGGAGATGCTGGAGGGGACGGAAGAGCAACCGTAGTTGTTCTCTAGCAGGAGAAGGGGAAAGTCGTACTTCAGCTGAAGTTGATGGAACTTCAACTGAGGCAGACAGCATAGCAGAAGAAGAGGGAAGGGAAAGAGGAGCCAGCTTCAACAGGGTGAGGAGCGACCGAATCGTCCTGGTGCTCTCAGATGTTGCTGGAGCAACCCCTGTGAGAGCGGGTTTCACAAAGGTTCTCTTCCACTTAGAGAACAGGTTTGGATCCATCTTCTTGCTTGATTTTATTGTTGTGCGGTTGAACTCAGCAGCTGGGGATATTTTCCTTCAGGAAATGCCAATGACCCTTCCGAGGGTAACTTCCTTCTTACTATTCTTTTTCCTTATTAAATCAAACATTACTCCCGCCCAATCTATCCTTTTCTGATTAACAATCGCACACATCAGTGCGAATTGTTCCTTGCTGATATTATCATGAGCAGAGTGCTTACCGAGGAGCACTTTTCCTACCAACTCAGCAAGAAACTTAATCTTGAAAGGGAAATTTACTTTGAGCAGCTTCGTGGGAATGCCCTCTGCATGTCCCAGCTCAACTAACATTCTTCCAAATTCTTGAGCATCTTGCTATAATCCTCTTCCCATTTATCAAACCAAAAATATCGGTCAGAACGGCCGGAGTTAAGATTACCTCTTCTCCGCCGATGGTGCCAGTCATCGAGTCGTCAGTGGAGGACGACGTGAAGGCCCATTCCTTGATCTCAGGTATATTTAACTTAATCCTTGAAGACATTAATCTCTCTAGTCCTTGATCCCTGCACAGCTGAAGAACTTTCCGATCCCGCATTCGCAGCAACTGAACGCGTCGAAATCAACGCTAAAGCCTGCATCAAACTTCACAACTGCTAGAACTGCTGGAGAGAGCCACGCCAATGATTGCTGAGAGAAAGCGCGAGAGACGGAGGAAGACGGAGAGAGGACGAAGCAGGCAGAAAATCGCAAGCGGGAAGACAAATGCGAAAGAGTCAGCTCCGTCGACGATAAAACAAAAGATCTTTTAACCTAGGTCGACTATCGGCTTTATATTAGACCAGGAAATAGTCGATCTATAAAAAAGATACTAGACCCGATAGTCGAACGCCGTTCGACGATCGGCTCAGAAGCAGAGTAGTCGAAGCCATTATTCGACTATTTCTGGCTTCTCAAACAACAAGCTGTCGTCGTTCAGAGATCGACGATAAGCTCGACCTGTTCGACGATCTTCGAACGCCGGTCGACGATCTTCAACAGATAAGCTATCATTAACCAGAGGTCGACGATAGGCTTAATCCGTTCGACGATCTTCGATCATCGTTTGACGATCTTCAAGCAGGTTTCAACATAGGCAGATATAGTCACACTTAGTCTCGTCCATTGATCATGCCTAGTGAACTAAAAAGAACAGATGCTTCTGTTCATCTAAAGGCTTGGTGAATATATCACCTCTCTGAAACTCAGTGGATATGAACTCAAGACAAATCTTGTTCTTTTCCACACAATCTCTCAGGGAAATGGTGCCGAATCTATGTGCTTCGTTCTAGAGTGGTGCACTGGATTTTGTGCAATTGAAATAGCACTGGTACTATCACACATGATTTGGTGTTCTTGTGTGAGTAACCATAATCCACAAGCTGGTTTTGAATCCACAGGATCTGTGAACAACAACTAGCAGCAGCTGTATATTCAGCCTCTGCAGTTGAAGTTGAGACAGAAGCCTGCTTCTTACAGAACCAAGAGACCAATCTCTCTCCCAGGAACTGGCAAGTTCCTGAGGTGCTCTTCCTGTCAACTCTGCAACCAGCATAATCAGAATCAGAAATCCAATTAATTCAAATTCTGACTCAGCTGGGTACCAAAGTCCTAGATCTGGACATCCCTTCAGGTATCTCAGGATTCTCTTTAGAAGAATCAGATGAGATTCCTTGGGGTTGACCTGGAATCTAGCACAAAGGCATGTAGCAAACATTATATCAGGCCTACTTGCAGTTAGATATAATAGGGAACCAACAATGGCCCTATAATTCTTTTGATCAACTGGCTTGCCGTGATCATCAGAATCAATAATACATTAGTAGCCATAGGTGTAGGCATTGCTGAAGCATCAGCCATCCCAAATTTCTTTACCAATTCCTTGGCATATTTGGATGGGAGATGAAGATACCATCAGCATCTTGCTTAACTTGGAGACCAAGAAAGTAAGACAGCACACCCATACTACTCATCTCAAACTTAGAGTGCATCAGGTCAGAGAACCTTTGCAAAGTTTGGGATCAGTGGAGCCAAATATAATATCATCTACATACACCTGAACTAACAGGATTGTGTCCTTGTGATGCTTGACGAAAAGGGTTCTATCAACTACCCCTAGTAAAGTTGTGCTCTAAAAGGAAACTAGCTAAAGTCTCATACCAGGCTCTTGGGAGCTTGCTTTAGTCCATATAAGAGCTTTCTGTAACTTAAACACATGTGAGGCTGAGTTGAAGAAACAAACCCTGGTGGTTGTTCAACAAACACCTCTTCCTTAAGCTCACCATTCAGGAATGCACTTTTGACATCCATTTGGAACACCTTAAACTTCATGTAGGCTGCATAGGCCAAGAAGATCCTTATTGCTTCTAGCCTTGCAACAGGAGCAAAGGTTTGGTCATAATCTATACCTTCCTCCTGTCTGTAGCCCTGAGCTACAAGCCTTGCTTATTCCTTACTATAATTCCATTTGCATCCAACTTGTTTCTATACACCACTTGGTGCCTATGATCAGTTGGCCTTTAGGTCTTGGAACCAAAGTCCAAAACTTTACATCTCTCAAACTGATTGAGCTCCTCTTGCATTGAGCAATGATCCAGTGGGGATCTAGCTCTGCATCTTTAAAGGTGAGGGCTCAACCTGTGAGAGGAAACAAGCATGCATCACATCCTGTCTTAATTGGTGTCTTGTTTGCACACCAGCTGATATGTCTCCAATCACTTGAGATGTGGGGTGATCTCTAAGTGTGACAATATCAGCAGGTGGGATGTGATCTTCAGCAACAGTTGGGATTAATTCCTCAGGAGGAATTTGATCTACTGTTGGTGGTACAACAACAGCTTCAGCAATGTCTTCATCACTGTCTGATTCAGTGATCTGAAGAGTTGATAGTTGAAGAATTTCTTGAGGGGCATCAGGTACCTGCAATGAACTGGAGGAAGAAGAGAATTTTCTTTCTCCTTGTAAAACATCTGATGCTCATCAAAAGATACATGCACAGATTCTTCAATTTTACAGGTTGATTTGTTATAAACCCTATAAGCTTTGCTTACTTGGGAATATCCAAGCATATTCCCATTGAAGCTTTGCTTCAAACTTCTAATATATTCTTTATTATTATTATGAATATAAACAATACAGCCAAAAACTCTAAATAATTAATTTTAGGTTTCTTTCCTTTAAGCAACTCATAAGGAGTTTTACACTTAAGTTTGTGTATCAAACTTCTATTCAAGACATAATTGGCTGTACTAACAGCTTCTGCCCAATAGGAGAGAGGCATGTTAGCATCTGCCAACAATGTGCTAGCAGCTTCAATGAGTGTTCTATTCTTCCTTTCAACTACCCATTTTGTTGAGGAGTTCTAGGAGCTGAGAAGCTATGTTTGATACCTTCTCTCTCACAGAATTCTTGCATGAGAAGAGAGTCAAACTCAGTACCATGATCACTTCTGATCAAGGCCACATGAGTAGAGTACTCAGTCTGCACACATAGTAGAAAGTCTGTAAGGGCTTTGAAGTTATCAGACTTAGTTCTCAAAAAGAAAACCCAACTGAACCTAGAGAAGTCATCTACAATTACTAAGGTGTAATACTTCCCTCCTAAATCTGTACATTTATTGGGCCAAAAGGTCCAAGTGTAATAGATACAGGATTCTAGGAGAATCACTCTTATTACAGATTTAAAAGAGTTTTTGGTTTGCTTGCCTAGCTGACAAGCCTTGCATAGGCTCTCCTTCTTGTAGGGGCAAGAAGGTAAACCTCTAACAAGGTTGTGTTTAGATAACCTAGATATTTTTTAAGGTTAACATGACTAAGCCTCTTATGCCACAAAGAATTATTATTAATGTTACTTCATTAAACAGACAGATTTCAGAATGAGATGAATGAAATCTACTAAATAAATATTACCTATTCTAATACCTACTAAACAACATTATTATTTAAGTAATATTGCAAGAGGAGTTAGAAAATGAAACCTGGTAGCCAGCATCACATAGCTGGCTGACTGAAATCAAATTATGCTTCAGTCCATTGACATATGCAACTCTCTTGAAAGTAACTGCTCCAATTGTGATCTTGCCATAGCCTTCTGTCTGACCACAGCTGGAGTCTCCAAAGATAACCTTTGGGCCGAGCTTAGCTTTGAACTTTGACAGTAGATCTTTATTTCCTGTCATATGCTTAGAGCATCCACTATCCAAATACCACTTATTTTGAGTGATTGGATAGGCCTTCACCTGCAAGACATTTATTTAGACAGTGTGGACCCAGGTAACCTTGGGTCCCTTGTTTCACATAAGAAAAACTGGAAATATATGAAAATGCAGGCTGAGGGTGATAACCTAGTGGGTGAGATCTCCTAGGTGGGATTCTCCATGCAGATGATGGGTCAACAAACCTAGGGTTTCTATTTTCATTTAGGTTTCTATAGGTACTGATTATGATTTTGAAAATCATGTTAAAACGTCGATCGACGTTCGACGATGGGCGCTCAGATCGTCGAGCTTCGTTCGACCATTGAGCTTCCGATCGTCGAGCGGCGTTCGACGCTCTTTGCATTTCTTTAAAAATTTCTTTTCTTTTCTCTCTTAGCTTATATTTAAGTTTTATTAACTAGGTTACTTGCTCAGTGTCTTCATTCCACTAGCTGAAATGAAGTTTACTGGAGTTGAAAGATTATTTTTAAGTAGAACTGGGGGTTCACTGGGAGAAGCTCCTAAGCCTAGTTTGTCATTACCTGACCTAGTGTTAGTCATGCTGGTAATTTCTAACAACTTAAGGCTTCTACCATTAAGTGATTCTTCTAACCTCTTAGACTTAGCTAACTCTATTTTAAGAAATTTAATTTCTTCACTACAAGTAGTGAGATCTTCCTTTAACCTAATATTTTCTGTAGCAATTACTTCTGAGTCAGCTAACTTATTTCTAAGTTCTTTTATCTCCTTTTCTGAGCTAATCAAATCTAAGCATAAAGATTTAAATTCTAATTTAAATTCAGCTGAGGTAAAAATCATAAGAAGAAAGTACCTCATCTTCTGTAGGCATCTTCATCAGAATCTGAACTCTCTGCAGCAGAGTGGTTGCTGCAGGCATCTATTGCCATCAGGCAAACTTCTTTTGCCTTCTTCTCTTCCTCATCCTCACTGGAGCTTGATGAGGAGGATTCTTCATCAGAATCACTCCAGGTTTCAGCAATGAAACCTCTCTCCTTCTTCTTGATTTTGTAGGAGGATGGCTTGGAGTGCTTCCTGTGTTGTTCTTTTTCTTTCCTCTTGTCTTTGTTCTTCTCCTCTGGACACTCTGGCAAGATATGTCCAGGCTTCCTACAACCATAACAAATTTTCTTTAGCAGGAGAACGATCATACCTTGTCTTTTGTCTTCTAGCGTGAAGACTTCTTTCTGAACTCCTTTCTCCCATCTTGAGAAACCTCTTGGCAAACAATGCCATTAGTTCCTCATTTGATTGGCTGCCTTCAGAAGCATCAGCAGCCTTAAGAGCTAGAATTGCTCTTTTCTTGTTGGAGTAGGGGTCTTTGCTTCTGCTTCTTGTCCCTTGTCTTCAGCACTTGCTCAAAAGACTTGAGCTTGCCGAGAGAAGAGCTTCAGTGGAGATCTCATTGTACTTCTGGCTTCCTTGATGGGCCAGATCCTTAGATCCCATGTGCTAGGGAAGCACATAAGAATCTTTCATTGACCTCTGTCAATGATATGTCCTTGTCAAGGTCCTCAGCTCATTGATGATTGAGCTGAGCCTGGTGTACATGGCTTCAACTGATTCAGCATCAGTTTCTTGAAGTTCTCATACTGTGAGATCAGGTTGGACCTTCTGTCCTTCCTTTCATCAGCTGAACCAGCTACAATCTGGTTCAGTGTGTCCCACATAGCTTTTGCTGAAGAGCAGTCAGCTACCTTCTGGAATACCTCATCAGACATTGTCTGAGCCAGTATATTCATTGCCTTGGCATCTGCTATTTTGCCTTCTTGTATTCATCGTTGTAATCTGGAGGAGGCACTGCACTCATATCAGATGATAAGGCAGCAGTAGCAGCAGCAGCAGGTGCTCTTGGGGACCTGACAAAATAGAAGCAAAGATGCTTTCATCAATAGAATTCATATATAATTTTATCCTTGCCTTCCAGATGCCAAACTTAGCTAAGTTGCATGCTGGAGGTCTGGTGCTAGAATAATCCTTGGACTGGGCCATGATAGTGAATATCTATAAGCTTTGGTATCTATCAGGATCTTGTGACTTAGGTGTTAGCCTATTCAGTCAGTCAACCTCCCTCTGATACCAATTGAAAGTGAAGGGATAGATACTACTCTAGAGGGGGGGTGAATAGAGTTATCAAATTTTGCACTAGACAAAACTTAATGGTCTACCCAACTCCTTGGAGTGAAGTGCGGAATGGAAAAGATTATAGATATAGATTTAATTTAACCTAAGCCTACACAAGTGATGTGCACAAACTCAAGCTAACTGTAATTACAGTTAAGGCTTGGAAAATCCTAATCAGCAACTAGCAATCCTAGTTAATCTATTCACAGCACAATGCAGGAATTAAACAGTGAATCCAGACGACACAAGGAAATTTATAGTGGTTTGGTTTCCAAACAACTTGGTTACGTCCACTCTTCTACCCACAGGGTAGGAATCCACTCAGGTTTTTGATCAGGTGCCCTGCCACCAACAGGATCTGCTTCAGGTAGATCCAGAAACCCTTTAGACTTTTGATCAGGTGTCTAAAAACCAAGCACAGGTTTTTGATCAGGTGCCCTGCCACCAAGGGATACTTTTGAAGGGAGTAATAACCCTGTACAGGAGGGCGAAGAAGGTTAAGATGTCTTCTCTATTTTACAATAGATTAGAGAAGCACAAAAGCTTGCACTGAGCTAGAAAGCTCTAAAGAATCAAGGCTCCCCCTGGCTCAAAGATGTCCAGGTGAAGTCTTGCTTCAGTGCAGAAAAACTCTTCAGAAAGCTCTGAGGAAAAAAAACTACAAGAAGTAAATAATAAAATTAAAGATCTTCAAGCAGCTATCTTCTTCTTCTTCTTCTTCAAAAGAACTCTGAGTTTGAACTTCCTGAAAGCAGGAGAACTCAGTTGAAGAAGAGTCGAAGATCTTAACACTTCTCAGTTAGATGGAAATTGCTGATGAGTAGAAAGCTTGATCTTGATGAAGGCTTGAAGCTTTAAATATCTGGGTAATAGTTAGCTAGCTTGAATCCTTCTTCAAAAGGGTCCTTTTATAGTAGCAACAAGCAACGGCTCTCTTCAGTTTGAATTACTTGTTTCTTCTTGTAGTTGAGACCTGGGCTGTAAATATCAAGAAGACAAAACAATCTCTCAGCAGCAGAAACATTCTATAAAAGGAATAACCTCTTTTCTAGGAAGCTGCAGGAAGCAATTTGATAATAAAGTACTAAATAAAGTCATATCAGAAACAAACTCTTTATAGCAAAAGAAGACTTTTCAGTCTAACGGCTATAAAGGGCTGACAGCAGATAAAGTAAATTATAATGTCAGCTAATAAGACAAACAACTTTATCTAAAAAGATTGACACAGGCAAAAAGAATAGAGAAGATATGCCTGGAAATATTATCATAAACAACTGGAAAGATATGCCAGATAATGTATTAATTAAAAAATAAATACAAAATATACAAAGGAAGACAGAAAGCGTCGAACGACCTTCGGAGATCGTCGACCGACGCACGGAGATCGTCGAACTATCGACAGATAGTCGAACGATCCAGATAGTCGAACTATCAAAGGAGATAGTCGAACTATCATAGCAGATAGTCGAACTATCAGAGAAGATAGTCGAACTATCAGATAGTCGACCTATCAACAGATAGTCGAACTATCAGGGCAAACAGATAGTCGAGCTATCAATAGATAGTCGAGCTATCAGATAGTCGACCATCAAACAGATAGTCGAACTATCAAAATAAACAGATAGTCGACCTTATAAACAGATAGTCGAACTATCAGATAGTCGAACTATCAAAGCAGATAGTCGAACTATCAAGCGAAGCAGATAGTCGAACTATCGAGATAGTCGAACTATCAACGCAGAACAGATAGTCGAACTATCAACAGATAGTTGAGTATCAGATAGTCGACCTATCAACAGATAGTCGAACTATCAAAAACCAAACAGATAGTCGACCTATCAACAGATAGTCGAACTATCAGATAGTCGACTATCCAAGCAGATAGTCGAACTATCAAGTACACAGATAGTCGAGCATCAAACGATAGTCGAACTATCACGCAGACTGAAAGTCGAACAACTGATAGACGATCGTCGAACAGTTAGTCGACGATAGTCGAGCGGCATCGACGATAGTCGAACGAACAAACTACTTAACCAAATTCTCAATCTGGAAAAGTGAGGACTCTACAGCTAGACTACTAACCATTGACCATAGATAATTCTTGGGTCAAAGACTAAGAAAGCAAGACTAAACTCAAATCAAACTAGGGTACCAACACTATAGACTTGAGCTAACCGCAGAGTTTGCGGGATTGCATTGACGTCCTTCAACGTCTCCCACTACGGAGGGCTCTGCCACGCCCTGAACAGCTTATTTCCTGGCAAATTGCACGGTGGGTCGGATCGGTCAGTAAATTGGAGCCTATCAGGATCGATGACACGGCAGTGCGAGTCTTGTGACGGAAAGGAAGGTTACGTTAGTCAAGGTTCTATTGGAACAATAATGGGTAGGAGGAGCATACACGGAGAGAGACCAAAGGACTTGATGCGGCAAAAATACCCGGAACTTTTCGGTCAGGACCTCACAAACCCCTCTGGACAATCAATTGTATTCCATATTTTAACAAATAGGACTGAAATTTCAAGGATAGGGCTAATAATCTTTATTTATTGGGGTATATACCTAGTCAATTGGCGAATTGGTCTTAGATTTGAAACCGCACATCGCAAACGTAATGTAGAAAATGTAATCTTTCAACTCTCATGGGATGTTACAAGCCTTTTTCTTCTCGGATGGAGCCCCCATAGGATAACCTTGATTCGGGGACGAAAATCTTTGTTTTGTTTATTGGGATTTGAAACATCCCATTTCCGACTAGACCCCTGGGAATGGTTTTTGTCTTAACAGAACCCTGGGGAAAGCCCAGGAATTGAAGTTTATCGACCAAGTTTTCGAGTCAAGAGGTGGTCATGCCCATGACGACCCGTCATGCTCGTGACCTAGGGCGGACCCCTTTGACGATCGTCGACCTCAGGAAGACGATCGTCGAGCTCAGAAATTTCAACATGGGCCCTGACACGCCCATGACCAATCCGTCACGCCCGTGACCTTGAAATGGCGTTGAGTGAGCTAAGATCACTATACACCGTGGTCTGGATGGTGTTGAGTGAGCTTAGCTCCTCAACGCGGTGATCTGGATGGCATTGAGTGAGCTTAGCTCAATCAATGCCGTGGCCTGGATGGCATTGAGTGAGCTTAGCTCACTCAAAACCATAAGCTAGACGGCGTTGAGTGAACAGAACTGCACTCAACGCCATCTGGTGTCATCTGGGTGGCATTGAGTGAGCTGAGCTCATTCAACGCCGTAGACTAGATGGCGTTGAGTGAGCTGAGCTCAACAACGCCGTAAATTGTCAGGCGGGTGGAGTTAGTTGAGTGTGTTGAGTGCACTCAATGCCATAAGTAGAACGACATTGAATGCACTGACTTCACTCAATGCCATTTGGTGTTTTCTGGATGGCGTTGAGTGAGCAGAGCTCACTCAACGCCATAACCTGGACAGCGTTGAGTGAGCTAAGCTCACTCAACACTATCGTTTAAAAAGAACATATTCTGGGTGGCGTTGAGTGACAGAGCTCACTCAATGCCATAATCCGGATGGCATTGAGTGAGCTGAGCTCACTCAACGCCATAATCTGGATGGCGTTTAGTAAGCTGAGCTCACTCAACGCCATAGTCTGGGATGGCGTTCAGTGAGCAGAGCTAACTCAATGCCGTAGGTTGATGGCGTTGAGTGAGCTTAGCTCACTCAACGCCATTATACTTCGAATTTCTGGCATTAATTCTGGTGTGTGCTGGTTTAGCTGAACCAGGCGGTATATGAGTGAGCCGTTTTCTTTTAATAAGACCCAATTAAGTCTTATTTTAAAGAAGGTTGACCGGTCATGTGAAACTGTGCCACGTGGACCGTCGGTTTTGCAAAAGGAGCAGTTACGGCCATGGCCGAGCCCCAGCCTTCATGGCCGTCAATGGCATTTGATACAATGACCTTCCCTCTTCCCCTTGAAATGGCTGGATTGAACTCCTCTCAGGGAGAGGAGGAGTTTCCAGCCTCCTCCAGTTGTCACAGAGCAGTTTCATCCCCCCACCACCATGGCCGAGCCAAGCTATAATGGGCCATTAATGGCCACAAGCTTTTGGTCATTCCCCCTCCCTGGCCAAGCCTTTTAACACCCTTAGAGGCTCAATAGGAAGTTTTCCCGGCCTTTACCTGAAGTTTTCGAGCCTCCCCTTGCTGTTGAAGAATTCTGGCGACGCCACCACCGCGTAAATGGCATCACGACGATCGGCTCGACTCCAAACCACGAACAAGGTCCTCCTCTACTCCTTCTTCTATGGGTAGATCTTAGAAATTATTTAGGAGAGATGTCAAGCTCAAAGAAGCAAGATTGAGTGAGCTTTTTCATGGTTTTCCAAAAATAAATGGTGGTCGGGTTCGTCGGAAACTGCCTCTCCTGCGGCCGTACCGCCGCCCGACGGTAGCCCTCACCTCAACAGAGGTGGTGGTGGTGGTGGACGGCCAGGGAGATGGCTGGGTGGCCGGGAAATAGTTTTAGAAAAGCTACAGGAAGTGTTTATTTTCTTGTTCTGCTCGGGTTCGGGTAAAGAAGAAGATGAACAGTATATTTTATTATATTATATTATATATAGTATAATTATTAAAGTAATCCCCTTTACTGTGCTCTAGGTTTAAACTGAAAATTATAGCCCGTCGGGGCTGAAACATAAAATCTGGTCAACATAGAAAATGTAGCCCTTGAAGTCTAGTTTAATTCAAAATTGATTTCACTCGATTTAGAGTACTGGTTAGACCACAACAAACATTTTGGTGAGGTCTATTCATAGGGTTGTCCTGAGATTGATTTTGATGCCCACATCAATCCAGACATCCAAATGACTTGAAATTTGGGGTATGGGCTATTATTAGCCATACCTAGGACTTATCAAAAAATCAGAATTTTTGGAGAATATTTTCTATGGTTTTTGTAAAAATTTAATAATTCATGTGTAATTTAATTAGGTGTCCTAAACACCTCAAAATTCCCCCAAATCTAGGTTGGAGGTCTTAGGGGGAATGATAGAACTTTGGTACAAATTCCACCTCATTTGGAAGTATTTTCATCAAGTTTTAACTCGACCCTAGTTTGGCCCTTATAGGTTTAATTGGGTCAATTCATTCCTTTTGGGACTTGAGTGGTCAAACAACCTCAACAAGGGCTGATATTTTGGTCACTGACTTTTTAGGGCATGATACACCCTTCAAGGGAGTTTGGGGTGGTTTGGTGTAGGGTAGCCCTAGAACCCTAGGGTAGGTCCCTTAATGAGGATTTGTAGGGTTGTGAAGGTCATGGGGTCAAATGACCTTGGCCTGACTTGAAATTTTGTGGAGAGGACCATAGGGCCATTATAGTTCTTTGGACAAAATCTTACGGGATTTGGAGATAGTTAGGCCACCTAAAATCCTAACCCTAGTTTAAGGCACCAATTTTAATTTCAATTATTAGGCTGACAAATGAACTCAAAGTCAAATAAAATTTGGGAAGGGTGATTTTCTGGTCTAACTGGCCATAATGTAATTTATTTGAGATTTTTGTGTTATTTTATACAGTTCTTTCATTTACAACTCTAGTTGTGCCCTGGATTTGTATTTTATGATTCTAGAATTTTTGTTCACTGGAAAGTTATGAAATCTTGGATTAAGGCATATAATAGCATGTTATACTTTTTGTATTTTTCTTGGGAGTTTTATCTAATTATTTTGGGTACTTGCTTCTTTAATGTTACAATTGTGATATGATGTCAAAAATACAAAAAATGCCCAATAATTAATTAGAAAATTATGAAATTTGGGCAGTGGGTGTTTAAAACTATGATAGTCACTTTGCAAATTTCTCTGGATTTTTGGATAATTAAAAATAGTACCTCCTTCACTAAACTAGGAAAATTAGTATTTTACATTAAAATATATTCAGAGCCCAAAATATTAGATAAAAATTTTGGGTCATGGTTTCTGATAGTTTTAGGTCAACATAATGCTTCTATAATTTTCTTGTGATTTTTGGGTACATATTTACAGTACTTGCTTCATAATATAGTAGAAGTGGCCTAAAATGGTAAATTACGAAAAAAGGCCTAAACACCTCTGAAATTTTTCAAAATTTGGAACTACTGCTTAAATGTTTCATAGGATTTTTACTGATTTTATAATGATTTATTGTTGGCTCATTAGTGCACTTCATGTTCATACTATGACATTGAGAGGCTTAGAATAAATAAATTAAATGCCTGATAAAAAGTAAAAATTTGGAAATCTTGGACTTAGTTAAATTATGTCATGATAGACCTCCAGTAAATATTATAGGAGATTCGGAAGACAATTTGGAGTACCTCCCCTTATATACCTCATGTATCTTACGATGGTCTGCATATAGTAAAACCACGGAAACTGAACTAGAGTGGGTAATAAACTTGTGGAGATGGAATTTTGGTAGTTGCTGGTTTGGATAGGGCAAGCTAAGTTTAAGTTCATTGTTGGAAATCAGGATAAGTAGAGTGTGAGATTGGCTTGTGTCAAGTGGCGTTCGGGAACGACGAAAGATCGTCCACCCCGGGTAGGAGAGGAAGAGTCTTAATACTCTATGGATAGATCTAAAGTAACTTAAAAAGGGATCGGATAAAGGGATATTAACCAATAACAATAAGTGCCTTGCGAAAGGGAACGGTGGGCTTCAGCTAACATCATAATTCCTAGTACCCTTTGAGAGCCCTTCACGGGGAATACCGGGGGCAGTCCTGGGCTAACGTAAACCGTAGGAATAATAAGCTAAGAGAGCAACTAGTATAATTAGGGTTGCACATACACACACCCCGATAGCAAGGAAGGTAGAATAAGTTTGTTTGGTTGCCATTCAGACGGTAGCTCTGAAGGTAGATGCACGGACGGGACAGTCTGGGGAGACGTGGGCTCGAGGGTTTTAGTACAGAATAAAGGTGGTGAGTCTTCGGTGTTTGATTGTCGTTCACACCGACATCGGTACGTTGACTCGGCGGTGTGGGACACTTAGCCAAAGAAAGTCTGGTGGATATAGCCAGCACTAGTATGCGGATACTCTAGGTTGTGTTCTTTTAGGGGCGTACGGAAGGGCTAGGCCCGGTAGTGTGGATACCCTCCTAGGAGTGGGGGGCCCGACCCACTGTCTCCGTTTTCCACTACGGAGGTTCCTGGGAGTGAAGCTAGATGCCCGAACAGGGGGAACTAAAGGTCTGTGCGCATAGAGTCGTGTGCGTGAGTTGCACTTGTATGAATCATGGCATAGCATCTCACTACACTCATATTTGCATACAACTAACACCCTAACGTATAAATCGATATGAGACTTTTTATACAATGGGAGCCTTGCAGAAGACCCCTAAACTTATAAGTTTGTATGGGCATTCATATAAGTTAAGGTTACTTACTTATTTACATATTGTTTCTCTATCTTCCTTCTTATATATTTGCTACTTACTACATGTCTACTTTATTCTTACTATCGTAGAATTTCTAGATGTATTTTATTCTAGATAGTTGTTAGATTAGATCCATTGTCTTCTGCTTGATTACTCTCCACCTTTGTTGCTTCCCTTTCCTCCTCTCCGCTCGGTGCTTAGGAGCCGTGGGGGGAGGGTAGGGGATGATTGGGCTTAGTATTTATGACTAATGGTTTTCAAATAACAACATTACAGGAGCTCTGGATGGGAGACAGGGATCAGCAGTCCAGGGACCAGCACCAGCGGAGTACGGTGCGCATGGAGGTGGGTAAGTCTAGCACCGGTGCACCTGCGACCAGCGCCGTGAGTGATTAGTGTTTTTATAGCTTCCGCGATGAGGGATTTGTGGTGAGGACTCTGATGTACCGGGCTCGAGCCCGTTTATCTATATTTCATCTAAACTGTATATTTGTAACGTCCCAATTCGCGCTAGGCCCCTCGCACGTGTTCTGAGTCAAGAGACTCAACTCGGGCTCGGGGTGCACCGACGCGAGGTGTCAGGTGCATAGAATAAGTGTAGGGTTGGGTTCAACGTTACCCCAACCAGTAGCCGAGATGAGGGAACTCAGCTAAGTAAAAGTCGTCGAGAATGGAGGTTGATGCTCGCCGATCGTCGAGAATGGAGGACTGATGCTCGCCGATTCGACGGGTATCGGTGGTCGATACCCGCCGGACACAGAGCTGCAAGTAGACTAAGGGAAATTCGGCGAGAATGCTCGGCGATTCTCGCCGATCGTCGAGAATCCCCTGTTATACCCACCGGTCGTCGAGTATCGCTGAGAATACTCAACGCAATCAACGCAGGATGTCCAGTAAAAAGGCTAAGGGAAAATCGTCGGGAATCATTGTTGATTCCCGACGAATTCGTCGAGAATGACCTGACGGTTCCCACCGATCGTCGAGAATGACCTGACGATTCTCGCCGATCGGCGAGAATGGCGACTGATTCCCGCCGAATTTTACTTGGACGTTTTCTTCGCCCAGGCAGATTCGCCGGCCTGTACAGGCGGACTGAACCGGACTTCGGGATTCGTGCTGAATGATCCTTGGACCGGTCACTTCAAATGAAACCTAGTTTGGGCGGTCCAATTAGAGAGTGACACATGGCGGAAGGGGTTTAGCCTAATATGTAATATAAAAAGGGAGTAAACCAAACCCTAGCCATCGCACCCGATCGTTCTTGCCGAGCTGTCACCGTGCAAACCGACGGGAGCGGAAGAGGAGATATCGTGGATCACCGGAGCCGGATTCTGGAGGAAAAGCTATGCCGTTTCCGTGGAAGAACACTGCTAACGAAGCCAAGGATGCCGCCACGGAGGATAACGCGATCCATGGCCGGCAACGGAGGAAACGCCGGAAATGAGGTGAGTTTCCTCCCCTATCCCTTGGTGCTAGATCTATAGTTATTCTTAGGCAAGATATCGACTCAAACGAGTCTTGATGTGTGAGATGAAGCTTTTTAGGAAGGCCATGCTAGAGCTTGTACTCTAAAGCTTAGTCGTCTTCAACCTCCCCTCGCTCCAAGGTGATGATAGGGGTGGTCTCGTGAAGAGGAAATGGCCACAAGAGGGAGAATAAGGGTGGAAGAACTTCTGGCTGCGATTTGGGGAAAAATTGCTTGAGGAGGAAGATGAACGGATGCCGTTCACTTCGCTTCAAGATGCGTACAGAATCTGTATTCTGCACGCAGCGACCTTCTTGGCTATTTTTAAGCAAGAAGGGGGCGGATCTGGGCTTTCTACTAAACACGAAAGTTGTAGCCCTTGAAATTACCTTTCCAACGAGTGGTTGCACGTTTCCATGCGATACCTGTAGCCACGGGAAAGGCCATTTGAATCTGCTGCGGTTGGGGTAATGCCCAGGAATTCTGTATCCTGTGCGCAGCAGACTTCGAGTTGCATTTATGGTATGATGTGACCAGACCTGGGCTTTCGACTAAACACGAAAGTCCTAGCCCTTAAAATTACCTTTCCAACGAGTGGTGGCACATTTTCAGGCGATACCTGTAGCCATAGGAATCCTCTGTCAAATTTGCTGACCGGATTACATATAACTCTAGGTGATTATAATATGAACTTGGATTCGATGGAATAGATGTTGCAATCCTCTCGAGGTTGAGTTGGATAAAAATTGAACGGTTGGGCTTGGTCCTCGGTGTTCACGTCCCGAGGGTCCGTCCGTATTTGTTGGATGGTTGGTCTTGGTCCTCGTGCTTTCTCTGAGGCTCCTTCCATGCCATGAATTGTTGAATTGCATGTGGTGTGAGTCGATACGCGATGTCGTGATCCCGGGTTAAGGATAGTGTGGCAGGTCTACGGGCTCGCCAATCGTCACACCGATGGGAGTTGACAGTTAGACCTTGGGCGGTTGGGCTTGGTCCTCGGTGTTCACGTCCCGAGGCTCCTTCCGTGCCAAGTGAACGGTTGGGCTTGGTCCTCGTGCTTATTTCCGAGGCTCCTTCCGTGTCACACCATAGGCCAGTCAGGGGCTAGGATCTTGGTGCATATTTACCCGAGAGAACCCGCTGAGCCGTAGTACGTAGGTGAGCTCCGCTGTTGTGTTCTTAGCGTTGAGGCATACGGAGGCCTAGGCCAGGTAGTGTGGAGACCAGCCTAGTAGTGGAGATGCCCGCTCTACTGTCACCGTTTGGCCACAACGGATGATGCCTGAGAGGTTAGCTACCTGCTCGAATAGTGGGAACTATAAGTCTGTGTCGATATAGCGACTGCATGTGCTTGAGCATGGGTGTGTCATTGCATTGCATACATAGCATTGCACTTTATTACATACACAAGACCCTCATCGTATAAGTTTGTATGGGCACTCCTATACGATGAGTTACTTTCTGCTGAACGACCCTCAACTTATATGCTTGTATGGGCATCCATATAAGTTGAGTTACTTACTGTTCTAGTTATATACTCTCTTGCTGCTGTAGTTCGTAGATTTGAAAATAAGAGCCTGTTTATTATACACTACTTATGTTACTGCTTATAATATGTATACTCACTTCACCTATTGTACTACTATTATTTATATATTGTACCTGTTCCTTTCTCCGCCCGGTGCCGAGGAGTCGACGGGGGAGCGGATGTGAAACCACTTAGTCTTTTTGACTAACGGTTGCTACGTCTTCCTTTTTAGGAGGAAACCCCGCAGGTGGAGCAGCAGGCTATGCAGACGGACAGCCAGGCCAGGGTGACGGGGCCTGAAGGGACGGTACCGTCGCTACCGTCGGTTATAGATGTGAGTGAGAGAGAGATTTTGTTGTAGCCTTTTGGGGTAATTCTGTTTACGTACTCTGATATTAGAAGCTTGCTATAGCTTCTCTATTTATGATATTATGGACATATGCTTGGTGTGGATTCGACTTTCATTTTATTATGGTTGGGTTGGCATTTATCTGTTGATATTGTTGTTAGCCGGCAGAATAGGCGTCTTGTGGTACAGGCTAGCCTGAGTGTTAGTGTTACCGCAAGGCGGCTGTTCTGGGCATAAGACCCCTCTCGTGCCGTGTCTTGTGTTCCGGGAGGGGGTCTTACAAATGGTATCAGCTTGCTACGATCCTCCAACGCGAAAGTCACTTAACAATGGTGCCACCCCCATTTGATTGGTCAGTTTGGGGACAAGCTGACTTAGCGGAAGCAGTGGTGTGCCCATATGTAATTCACACTAAGTTGTCCACCTTTAACCTTAGATTAGCCAACCTAACCCTAGGTTTGTACCTTATGTGTAGATTCCAGCACTTGTTGAGCCAGTAAGGGGCACCCCCGCCCCGTCCGTACCTACACAATTCCAACAATCAGAGCTGGGGCAGACGCTCACAGCTATTCTGGATGCCTTTAGGTCCCAATCTCAGCAGACACCTATACAACAACAGGGTCCGGGATCTAGTTGGTTAAGCGTTTTCCGAGCTCTCTCCCCTCCCGCTTATGTTGGGATAGAGTCGGCAGTGCGTACGGAAGAGTGGCTCGACACTATACAAGAGTTATTGGCAGGAATAAGATGTCCAAACAACATGGCGGTGACCCTTGTGGTGACACTCTTAGAGTTGCACGCGAAAAGGTGGTGGAAATCCCTCATGGGCTCCACTTTTCGTGGAAGAGTGTACACGGACATTAGTTGGAGCGAATTCTCCGAAGACTTCTTAGAGCATTTCATCCCCTCGGCCGCTCGGGATGGCCTGGAAGAGAGATTTTTGCAACTTAAGCAAGGGTCCATGTCGGTGACGGAGTACCAACGGGAGTTTCAGCACTTGGCTAGATTCGCTGACTCCTATGAGCTGGATGATAGAGGGTACGCCAAAAGATTCTACAAACGCTTGCGAGACCCCCTAAGGCAAGCCCTTTTATTTATAGCGGACTCTAGTCTGGCGGAGATTATTGATATGGCAAAGAGATTGGAAGCGGACCACTTGGGAAGTGGTAAGAGGCCAGCAGAGGGGGTGATGGAAGTCGGCCCCAGCAACAGAAGGAGGTTTGACAATAAAAGAGGAAGTGGATATCGGAGGGGTGGCGGGCGTTTTCCCCAGAACTTTGGAGAGGAGCGCCCGATTCCACAACCGCCAGCATTACCCCCACCTCTACGGTTTCAGCAACACGGCGGAAGGCAGGAACGGGTGTGCTTCGAATGCAACCAACCGGGCCACATTCGACGCTACTGCCCACAACTGTTTGGTGATGCACCTCTTGCTTTCCCTCCAGCAGCCCCTCGGGGGCGGGGATATATGCGTGGTCGAGGACGAGGACCACGAGGAAGAAACCCCGGACATGCTCGAGATCAGATGTATGCCCTGTACATGACTCAAGAGCGGAACCCTCAAGAGATGATTGCAGGTACGATTCAAATCGGTCATTTTGCTTTCATTAATATCCTCTAGTTGCTGGAGATATACTAGACGTCTAGCTTGAGTATTATTAATGACACTTAGGCACCGTGATGGTCGGCGGGAAACCGGCTTATACGTTATTTGACACCGGTGCCTCACATTCATTCGTGTCTGAAGACTTCATCAAAGATATACACGGAGTGCAATACTTCACTGGTATTGCTCGAAGAGTACGCCTCCCAGACGGATCTGAGATGACGGCAACCGCGAAGTGTGAGTTAGAGATAACCATTGGGGGAATGACCTTTGATATCCCTGCCACAATTTTGAGAATACCAGAGTTCAACCTCATTCTGGGCATGGCATGGCCGGATTGGCACTATGCCAGAATCGACTGTGCGGAGAAGCGTATCTATTTGAGACATGGGGATACTGATGTGATCTTCCAAGGTATAAATTTCGCACCACGAATACTGTTATCCTCAATCAAGACCTTGAAAGCTCATATGAGAGGGGATGAAGTCTACATGATACGATTCGAACTAAAAGAGATGAAGTTAGATGTGAAGGATGTGCGGGTAACACGGGATTTCCCTGAGGTATTTTCCGAGAAACTGCCAGGGTTACCCCCGCATAGAGAAGTGGATTTTCAAATTAAGCTTGTACCAGGAGCTAAGCCTGTCTCTAGGACCCCTTATCGGATGGCCCCAAAAGAACTTGCGGAGTTTAGAGTACAATTGCAGGAGTTAGTAGAATCAGGGTTTGTTCGCCCCAGCTCGTCGCCTTGGGGAGCCCCTGTTTTATTCGTCAAGAAGAAGGATGGAACCCTGCGTTTATGTATAGACTATCGGGAACTCAACCGACTGACAGTACGGAACACCTACCCGTTAACTCGGATCGATGAGTTGTTCGACCAACTGGTGTGAGCGCATTGGTTCTCCAAGCTAGATTTGCGCTCGGGGTACTACCAGTTGAGAATACAGGAGGATGATATACAGAAAACGACATTCAGCTCAAGGTACGGCTTATATGAGTTCACAGTGATGCCGTTTGGACTCACAAATGCCCCATCGGCTTTCATGAGCTTGATGAATAAAGTGTTTGAGGCCTATCTAGATGTCTTCGTCATTGTGTTCATTGACGACATCCTAGTCTACTCGAAGACGGAGGAGGAACATGTCGTACATTTGGCCTTATTTCTGGAGAATCTAAAAGAGCACGCCCTGTTCGCCAAGTTTAACAAGTGTGAATTCTGGCTTAGGGAGGTGGCTTTCTTGGGCCATGTAATCAGTGGGGCAGGACTAGCTGTGGATCCGGCCAAGGTGCGCGCCGTGAAGGAGTGGTCACCCTTGAAGTAGGCGGCCGATGTGAGGAGTTTTCTTGGACTTGCTGGATACTACCGCAAGTTCGTAAAGGGATTCTCCAAGATTGCCCTTCCGCTTACTTCCTTGACAAAGAAAGGAGTGCTATTTGAGTGGACACCCCAGTGTGAAGCGGCATTCCAGGAATTGAAGGATAGACTTACCTCTGCCCCCATCATTGTCCTTCCATCTGGGAAGGAAGGATTTCAAGTCTATACGGATGCATCTTATCAGGGGTTGGGAGCGGTGTTGATGCAGCACGAGCACGTAATTGCTTATGCTTCAATACAATTGAAGAAGCATGAAATCAATTACCCGGTGCATGATTTGGAGCTAGGAGCGGTGGTGTTCGCCTTGAAGGTGTGGAGGCATTATCTATACGGCGTCCACTGCGAAATCTTCTCGGATCATAAAAATTTGAAGTACGTCCATACCCAGAAGGAATTGAACTTAAGACAACGGCGGTGGTTAGAGTTTCTATTCGACTATGAGTTCACCTTGAACTACCACCCCGGAAAAGCAAACTCGGTAGCCGATGCGTTGAGTAGGAAAGTACCCGGCTCGAACCCAGAATCTTGATTAATGAGCATGGAGTTGGCACAGATGATCGAGGAGATGGACATCACCTTAATAATTAAGGCTTCTTCGGAATATACGGAGTACCTGTCCAGTATGAGCATAGTTTGTGATATCCGGGACCGGATCCGAGTGGAGCAAGGATTGGATGCGGCTTTGGCCCCAGCAATCAAGTTAATCAAAGACGGGACTACCGACGAGTACACACTAAAGGACGGCCTCGTTTACTTTCGCGGCCTACTCTACATTCCCAAAGGTGGCAGAATCCGGGAGGATATTATGAGAGAAGCACATTGCTCTCAATATTCCGTGCACCCAGGAATTTCAAAGATGTACGCCGGCTTACGGAAGACGATGTGTTGGCCAGGGATGAAGAAAGATGTCCGGTACTTCGTCACGCATTGTGAAGCCTGCCAAAGAGTGAAGGCAGAATGTAGGAGCCCCGATGGCCTGTTGCAGTCGTTGCCAATCCCCGAATGGAAGTTCGAGGATATATCCATGGACTTTGTACATGGGCTACCTCGCTCCCGCTCAGGGAATGATTCAGTGTGGGTGATCGTTGATCGCCTGACGAAGGTTGCCCGGTTCATTCCTATGAAGAAGGAGGCTCATGTGGATGTCTTGGTACGCCTGTTTGGGGAACAATTTGTACGGTATCACGGCGTACCTAAGACGATTGTTTCGGATCGTGATGGTCGTTTCACCTCCAAGGAGTGGAAGGCGGTACAGATGTATTTGGGCTCACGTCTTACCTTCAGTACCACATTTCATCCTCAGATGGACGGACAGTCTGAGCGGACCATCCGAACATTGGAAGATCTGTTGAGGTTGTGTGTGATAGATAGGGAGAGCCGTGGGAAAGACTCTTGCCCTTGGTGGAATTCTCCTATAACAATAGCCATCAAGCTAGTATTGGCATGGCGCCCCATGAAGCCCTATATGGAAGGAGGTGTAGGACCCCCTTGTCTTGGGTGCAAGATGAAGACCCGAAGACTCTGGGAATTGAATACATAGATGACACTGATGTGGTGGTTAGGCTTATAAGGGATCGCATGTTGGAGGCTCAAAGTCGGCAGGCGAAGTTTTACAACGCAAGGCACCGTATGTGGAATTTCAAGTGGGTGATATGGTGTTTCTAAAAATCCGGCCGATGCATGGAGTGTCACGAGTGCGAGGAGTGAAGAAGCTCAGTCCACGGTATGTTGGGCCCTATGTCATATTGGAAAGGATTGGCCCTTTGGCCTACCGGCTGGAGCTACCGCCTGAGCTAGAGAGTCTCCACGATGTGTTCCATGTATCGTCGCTTCGGAAGGCGCTGTTGCGGCCCGAACAATACATCCCCACAACTGATGGTACTATGGCGTCTGACAGATCTGTGCGATTGGAGCCGGTGCGGATCGTTGATAATGAGATAAGAACCTTGCGCCACAAAAGTGTCCCCTTGGTAAAAGTGCTATGGTCTAATCATGGGAAAGAGGAATTCACATGGGAGCCAATGGATTTAATGCAAAGCCGCTACCCGGAGTTGTTTGCTTCAGGTAATTTTATTTAAAAACATATTTTGTTTTCCGTATGCTTTACTCCCCACGACCTCAGCCTGATTTCGGGGACGAAATCTTTTTATTTTGTTTATAGGATTTGTAACGTCCCAATTCGCGTTAGGCCCCTCGCACGTGTTCTGAGTCAAGAGACTCAACTCGGGCTCGGGGTGCACCGACGCGAGGTGTCAGGTGCATAGAATAAGTGTAGGGTTGGGTTCAAGGTTACCCCAACCAGTAGCCGAGATGAGGGAACTCGGCTAAGTAA
Source organism: Platanthera zijinensis (assembly GCA_039513925.1). NCBI lineage: Eukaryota > Viridiplantae > Streptophyta > Magnoliopsida > Asparagales > Orchidaceae > Platanthera > Platanthera zijinensis. The sequence continues at coordinate 94,998,214 of CM077079.1, forward strand.
AAGTCGTCGAGAATGGAGGTTGATGCTCGCCGATCGTCGAGAATGGAGGACTGATGCTCGCCGATTCGACAGGTATCGGTGGTCGATACCCGCCGGACACAGAGCTGCAAGTAGACTAAGGGAAATTCGGCTAGAATGCTCGGCGATTCTCGCCGATCGTCGAGAATCCCCTGTTATACCCACCAGTCGTCGAGTATCGCTGAGAATACTCAACGCAATCAACGTAGGATGTCCAGTAAAAAGGCTAAGGGAAAATCGTCGGGAATCATTGTTGATTCCTGACGAATTCGTCGAGAATGACCTGATGGTTCCCACCGATCGTCGAGAATGACCTGACGATTCTCGCCGATCGGCGAGAATGGCGACTGATTCCCGCCGAATTTTACTTGGACGTTTTCTTCGCCCAGGCAGATTCGCCGGCCTGTACAGGCGGACTGAACCGGTCTTCGGGATTCATGCTGAATGATCCTTGGACCGGTCACTTCAAATGAAACCTAGTTTGGGCGGTCCAATTGGAGAGTGACACGTGGCGGAAGCGGTTTAGCCTAATATGTAATATAAAAAGGGAGGAAACCAAACCCTAGCCATCGCACCCGATCGTTCTTGCCGAGCTGTCACCGTGCAAACCGACGGGAGCGGAATAGGAGATATCGTGGGTCACCGGAGCCGGATTCTGGAGGAAAAGCTCCGCCGTTTCTGTGGAAGAACACTGCTAACGAAGCCAAGGATGCCGCCACGGAGGATAACGCGATCCATGGCCGGCAACGGAGGAAATGCCAGAAATGAGGTGAGTTTCCTCCCCTCTCCCTTGGTGCTAGATCTATAGTTATTCTTAGACGAGATATCGACTCAAACGAGTCTTGATGTGTGAGATGAAGCTTTCTAGGAAGGCCATGCTAGAGCTTGTACTCTAAAGCTTAGTCGTCTTCAACCTCCCCTCGCTCCAAGGTGATGATAGGGGTGGTCTCGTGAAGAGGAAATGGCCACAAGAGGGAGAATAAGGGTGGAAGAACTTCTGGCTGCGATTTGGGGAAAAATCGCTTGAGGAGGAAGATGAACGGATGCTGTTCACTTCGCTTCAAGATTCGTACAGAATCTGTATTCTGCACGCAGCAACCTTCTTGGCTATTTTTAAGCAAGAAGGGGGCGGATCTGGGCTTTCTACTAAACACGAAAGTTGTAGCCCTTGAAATTGCCTTTCCAACGAGTGGTTGCACGTTTCCATGCCATACATGTAGCCACGGGAAAGGCCGTTTGAATCTGCTGTGGTTGGGGTAATGCCCAGGAATTCTGTATCCTGTGCGCAGCAGACTTCGAGTTGCATTTCTGGTATGATGTGACCAGACATGGGCTTTCGACTAAACACAAAAGTCGTAGCCCTTAAAATTACCTTTCCAACGAGTGGTGACACGTTTTCAGGCGATACCTGTAGCCACAGGAATCCTCTGTCAAAGTTGCTGACCGGATTACATATAATTCTAGGTGATTATAATATGAACTTGGATTCGATGGAATAGATGTTGCAATCCTCTCGAAGTTGAGTTGGATAAAAATTGAACGGTTGGGCTTGGTCCTCGGTGTTCACGTCCCGAGGCTCCGTCCGTATTTGTTGGATGGTGGGCTTGGTCCTCTTACTTTCTCCGAGGCTCCTTCCATGCCATGAATTGTGGAATTGCATGTGATGTGAGTCGATACGCGGTGTCATGATCCCGGGTTAAGGATAGTGTGGTAGGTCTACGGGCTCGCCAATCGTCACACCGATGGGAGTTGACAGTTAGACCTTGGGCGGTTGGGCTTGGTCCTCGGTGTTCACTTCCCGAGGCTCCTTCCGTGCCAAGTGAACGGTTGGGCTTGGTCCTCGTGCTTATTTCCGAGGCTCCTTCCGTGTCACACCATAGGCCAGTCAGGGGCTAGGATCTTGGTGCACATTTACCCGAGAGAACCCGCTGAGCCGTAGTACGCAGGTGAGCTCCGGTGTTGTGTTCTTAGCGTTGAGGCGTACGGAGGCCTAGGCCAGGTAGTGTGGAGACCAGCCTAGTAGTGGAGATGCCCGCTCTACTGTCACCGTTTGGCCACGACGGTTGATGCCTAAGAGGTTAGCTACCTGCTCGAATAGTGGGAACTATAAGTCTGTGTCGACATAGCGACTGCATGTGCTTGAGCATGGGGTGTGTTATTGCATTGCATACATAGCATTGCACTTCATTACATACACAAGACCCTCATCGTATAAGTTTGTATGGGCACTCCTATACGATGAGTTACTTTCTGTTGAACGACCCTCAACTTATATGCTTGTATGGGCATCCATATAAGTTGAGTTACTTACTGTTCTAGTTATATACTCTCTTGCTGCTGTAGTTCGTAGATTTGAAAATAAGAGCATGTTTATTATACACTACTTATGTTGCTGCTTATAATATGTATACTCACTTCACCTATTGTAACATCCCATTTCCAACTAGACCCCTAAGAGTGATTTTGTCATGGCAAAACCCTAGAAAGCCCAAGGAAGAGCCAAGTGAACCTGGTAGTGTGAATAGGGCCACTGTGGTCTGCACTTAGCAGATCCCTGAACCTTGATTTAAAAGTGATCATGAGGCTTCACTAAGACTCCAAGACCCCACCCATACCCTCATAGACCTAGTGAGAGGTCAATAGGTCACCAAAGACCCATGGAGGGCATTCAACAGACCCAAGTTGACCAAAGTCAACTATAACCCTAGCTAGGTCAAATTGACCTACACAGGGGTCCATTTCAGTCCATTAGCCAAATATACCCCACCAATACCCTTATAACCCTAGGAAGAGGTCAATGGGTCACTAAGGACCCATGGAGAGCAGTCAATGGGGCTAAGTTGACCAAAGTCAACTATAGCCCTAATTGGGTCAAATTGACCTACACAAGGGTCAATTGCAGTCCCTTAGCCCAATAGACACCACCTCTACCCTCATAAGCTTAGTGAGAGGCCAATAGATCACCAAGGACCCATTGGGACCAATCAAAGGGGCTAGTTTGACCAAAGTCAACCCTTAACCTAAAATGGTCAAAATGCCCTAGTTAAGGGCCAAGTGACCTTCAAGGGCCAATACAACCCCACCATGACCCTAGGGGAGGCTAATGGGTCACCAAGGACCTATTAAGGAAATATCAAGGATCAAATTGACCTAGGTGGGCCCTAGTCCCACTTTGGGTCAAGTTAGCCCAAATGGGCTAACTCAAGCTCAAGCCTATTTCATTAGGGCTAACCTTGACCCAAGTGGCCAAATAGATTGGTAGGCTGACATGTGACATGTAGGAGCCCAAATTTCAGGCTTGATGACTAGGAGAGAGAAAATCATCCATGGAGGAGAGAGAAAGAGAAGGAAGAGAAGGAAGGAGGACTTTGTGCTCCTCCTCCCCCTCCCCAACCTCCCCATTCATTTCAGAAGGACAAGGGGGAGTCCAGCAGCTTTTTTTTGACTGGCTGGAGCAAGCTCCACCACCTCCACCACCCCTAGCCGCCAACCCTGACTTTGCCAAAAATGGCACATGCCATTTCAGCCACCTAACACCTCCCCTCACCTCTTTAAAAGCTCCAGCAAGGTCCAAGGAGTAATCCCCACCATTTTCCTGAAGAAACCAAGCCCAATCCTGCATCTTTGAGCAATCCGACCACCACCGGCCACCACCATGCCAAACCGACGATCCTCCCGACTTCAGGCCGCCAAACAGGTTCTCCTCCACTCCTTGACTCATGGACAGATCTTAGAAATCGATAGGTCCAAGGTTCGGGCTCAATTGAGCCCGATCCAAATCAAAAAAAATCACGATTTTTCCATGAATTTGAGGTTGTCGGGTTCGCCGGAATAGGGCTTCCCGGCGGCCGTGCCGCCGCCTGGAGGTAGCCCCGACCACCACGAAGGTGTCGGCGGCGGTGGCAGGCCGGGGAGGCGGCCGGATGGCCGGCGACAGCCGCTGGAAGTTGCTCCAGGCGGGTTGAATCAGGGCCGTTGGCTAGAGCTTGAAGACGACCCGATGCCGTCCAGGGCTGCGTCAAGATGCGTGCGGGATTGATAATAAACTATAGGTTATATTATTTAGAAACATTTCATTCCTGTCACAGCAATTGTATTTAATGTTTTTAATTTTTAAAAATACCTAGAAGCATATTCAGAGAAAATGATCAACACATAAATTGTAGCCTTCTGAGTCTACTTTCAAACAAAATTAGTTTGAACCAATTTGTGTGGCTGGTTTGACCAGAGCACTCTATTTGGTGGGGGCTATACAAATGACTAGGCAGTCATTAAACTAGTGGCCCACACTTCATCCTTGGTCCAAATGGTCTGAAATTTTGGAAGGGAGTCACCCTACCCTATACCTAGTCCCTGCCCAAAAATGGGAATTTTTGGGAATAATTTTCCTATAGTTTTTATAAATAATTTAATTATGCTAGGGTAAATTAATTTAGGGGTCAAATGAAGTCCAAATTCAACCAAATTTTGGTGGGATGGTTATGAGGTCAATATAGACCTCTGGTTAAAATTTCATTAAGTTTGGAGTTGATTTGAATAGGATTCAAGCAAACCCTAGCCTTTGCCTAAGAGGGGTATTTTGGTCCAAATTGTAATTTTGGCTTTTAGTGTCCAATTCACCTCAACAGAGGTTCAAACTTTGTACACTAGTTTGGGATGACAAGATACACCTCCCAAAGGAAATTTGGGGCAGTGGAGTTGGTTTGGCCCAAGATCTTAGGTCAAACCCTAAGGAAGGGCTTTTGTACCTTGTGAAGGGCATATGGCCAAATCACCTTGTATGGCTATGAAATTTTGTAGAAGTAGGGTTTTGGTAACTATAACCCTCTGGTAAAATGATTAGGGCATTTTGGAAGGTTTAGGACCCTAAAATCCCTAACCCTAGTTTAGGGCACAATCATTCTAGGGTTGAAATGGGCTAGCTAAACACCTCAAACTAAGCTGGAATTTTGATAGATTGGTCTTAAGGACATTATGAGCCTCTGGTAATTTAATGGGGAATTTTGGGTCAATAATTATAGCACTTCATTTGCAACCCAAGAAATGCTTAAATTAAGTAAATAATTTATTATGCTACTTCTGATAATTGAGAGGTCCTGAAATTTTGGCAGAGGTTGTTTGGAAGCATGAAGAGTTTATATAAATTTTATAAGAAGTCTAGGACAAGTATATGAGGTAGTTAGTTCACAAGACCGTCATTTGATGGAATTATTCAAAAATTCATTTAAGCCTATTTACTAATAAATAAATTATGAAATTTGGCCCAAACCATGTATATGCCATTAGATTCATAATTGAAATTTCCCTGAATTTTTGGAAGCAATACATTATTTTATATTTATTAAATGAATTTCCAAGGACTTAAATGAATATTTGATTTAAAGATAAAGCTTTACTGAAAAGAAATATATAATTTGGAAGAAGAGTTATATCATTATTCTGAGTAACATATAAAATTTGCAAAATGATTCCTTGAATGAAAGTAGTACTTCACGTTCATTTTTGGAAATTTTAGACATTAAAATAATTAAATGAATTATCAAATGAGTAAGGAAAATTTTGGAACTCTGGATTTAGAACTTAAAGGTCATAATGAACCTCCATTAATTATTATAGGGGTGTAGGAGGATTATTTTATATACATCCCATTTTACATAAAGATTGACTTGGTGGTCTGCGTTTAGCAATTTTGGATCTAGTTTGTTTAAATCATTTTGAGCAATTTACTTACTGTATAATCATGAAATTTGGCCAATGATGTTTTTAGGTCAGTATCTACTTTAGAAAAATTAATTAAGAATTTTTGGATGAATATTTATTGCACATGCTTCATTAATAAAAGGAAAAAGGATATATTTTCAAAAATTGATTAGTGTCACTTGAATACATGAAAAATTGTTATATCTTGGATTTATTGTTAAATGGTTATTTATAATTTATCATGAATTTATGAAGCTTTATACCTCACTGAAAAGTGCACTTCATGCTCAATAGGTAGCCCTTAGAAGCTTTATGGGAATTTAAATAAATATCAGAATAATTGGAAAAATGATAATCTTTTGGATTTAGTCCATTTGCATCATGATAAGTCTCCAGTAAATAATTCAGGGCATTCAGATGATCATTTAGAATACCCCCTATCCGGTTCAACGTATCGCCTGAGTTGGTGTGCATATAGCAAAATTGATAAGTTGGAATAAGACAAGGTCGGGGATAGTTATTGGAGTTAGACCCTTTTGTTGTGGATGATTTCCCAATACAAAGAAAAGAAGAGTAGTGAGAGCGGGTTGGCTAGTGTTAGGTGGTGCACATGATCGACGGAAAATCGTCTTTCTCGTAGTAATTAGGAAGAGTCAAAACTTCGTAAGCATACAGTAAATAGTAAACATAGGGTTTCACACTTTCTCACCCAGTGTCCCGGGAGATAGTATGGGTTACTTGGGCAATAAGCCCAGTAGTTGTGATGGTGGGCTGGCGAACTTTGGCTCAGTTGTAGATTATGACGGACGGGATTGTCCGGGGAGTTTTAGCTCGGTTGTAGATTATGACGGACGGGATTGTCCGGGGAGCTTCAGCTCGGTAGTAGATTATGACGGACAGAATAGTCCGGGAAAATTCGGCTCGGTTGGTTGGTTGACTCATAACTATTGTATGTGCATAAAAGGTTTTAAGGTGGTGGGTCTTCTATATTGGGGAGTTCGATGCACCGACACCAATATGGTTGGCTCGGCAAGTGTGGTTAGCACCTTGCCAACAGAAGTCCGGCGCGCCAGCCGGCAAGAGTACGCAGACGTCCGCTTAGTGCACCAAGCGTTGAGGCGTATGATAGGTCTGACCGGTAGTGCCTTACTGGTTTAGAGGTGGGCGAGGCCCAACCCACCGCTTCCGTCTGCCACTACGGAGGTATCCTGGGAGGTAACGGCTCCGAAAGGGGGAACTAAAGGTCTGTGTACACAGAGTCGAGTGGGTGAGTTGCACTTGCATGTTCTCATCATAGCATAATTGTATTTCATAGCATAACCATTTCATAAACCCGACACCTAATGTATAAGCGGTATGGGACGCTCTATACATTAGGCCTTGCAAAACGACCCCTTTGGCCTATAAGTTCGTGTGAGCGTGCTTATAAGTCAAGGTTCTCTTTCAATATTATAAGCCTGCTAATAGAACCGACACCCTATCGTATAAATCGGTATGGGACTTTTTATACGATAGGAGCCCTGCAAAAGATCCTTTAGCTTATGTGTACCCACATAAGTTAAGGTTACTTATTTAATTTTGTATAATTATTATCATGCGTACACTGTTAGGTTAGTTCCGCCGCCATCTGAAATTTGACTATTCTCCACCTTCATGTCCTTCCCTTTCCTTCTCCCCGCTCGGTGCTTAGGAGCCATGGGGGAAGGGGTGGGGGACGATAGGACTTAGTCTTTTAGACTAACGGTTTTCGAACCACATCATTTAGGGGACCACGGAGCCCAGCATGGAGGAGCAGCCCCGGAGGTCGGCACGTTTGGAGATCGGACAGTCTAGCACTGGAGTCCAGACAGCAGGGACAGTGAGTCCCGAACTATAGTAGTTGTATTAGTTTGCTTCCGCGATGAGTGAATTGTAGTGAGGATTTGATGTACTGGGCATAAGCCCGAGGTTTTCATTATATGTACTATCTGTGGACACTCCCTTCGTGGAGTTTAAATTTCTTATATGTGATATTTCTGTGGACTGTCTTGTATACTTATGCTACAGTGGAGATCGAATTGGCCGGCAGAATCGGCGTCTTGTAGTGACGACCTTCCCGGTGCGAAGGTATCACCGCAAGGCGGCGGTTCTGGGCCTAAGACCCCGGTGTCAAAAAAAAAAAAAAAAAATGGGGGTCTTACAAGTGGTATCAGAGGAAACCTCGATCAGAAAAGTAGCAGTCCACTAACCCTGGGCCACCCCCGCTCGAGTTTAGTTTGGGGACAAACTAAGCAGCGGAAGCAGTGGTGGGCCCATATGGGAAATCACATGAAAATTGTCCACTTTTAGTTAAACCTGTGAGACTTCTTATAATTGTCTTCTATAACGCAGCCCCCAGCGCAGCCAACACCACAAGGCGGAGTTCAGCAGACTCCGACTATTGCACCACCTCCCCCGGCCCCCACTCCATTCTTACACTCAGAGATGGGTCAAACGCTGACGGCCATTCTGGATGCTTTCAGGGCTCAGCAGGTTCCGGCTCCGCAGCCGAACCCGGGGGCCAATTGGCTGAGCATTTTTCGAGGACTCTCTCCTCCATCTTACTTGGGGACAGAATCCGCTGTACGGACAGAGGAGTGGCTAGATATTATGTACGAAATGCTGACTGGGATACGATGTCCCTGGGAGGAGAAGGTGGCCTTGGTTGTCTCCTGCCTAGAGTCTCATGCAAAGAGGTGGTGGAAGACGCTGCTGGATACAACATTTGCTGATAGGGAGGTTACAGAAATCTCCTGGGAAGAGTTCAGGACCGCTCTCCTGGAACATTTTGTTCCACAATCAGCCAGGGATGAGTTGGAGGAACGGTTCTTACAGTTGAAACAGGGTACCAGGACGGTGGTAGAGTACCATCGCGAGTTCGACCACTTGGCTCGCTACGCGGATTCGTATCAACTAGATGAGGCGGGCTACACAAAAAGGTTTTATAAGGGTCTACGAGAGGACTTGAGGGAGGCCCTTCTGTTCATTTCTGATGGACCTATCTCTCGGATCTTGGAAATGGCCAAGAGGATTGAGGCCGATTGGCACACCACTCGGGGTCGAAAAAGGCCAACAGAGGACCAGGGCCGGGGAGGCCGGAATGATCAGCGGCGGGGCCGTATCACAGATGGGAGAGAAGGAAGAAGAACAGAAGACCAACCTCGTCAGGAAATAAGACGAGAGCCGAGGGAGCCGGTGGTACTGGCTCCTCAGCCTCTTCAGATGAGGGAGGCACCGAGACCCGGGGGTATGGCATTTCCCCCACCGGAGTGCTACAACTGCCATCAGATAGGACACATTCGGAGAAACTGCCCCATGAGGGGAGCACCTTTACCAGCACCCCAGGATGCCCCGCATGCCCAGCAGTTTGGAGGACGAGGACGTGGTCGAGGACGTGGCTTCCAGGGTGCAGATCGTAGGCAGCAGAGGGAGCAAATTTATGCACTGGATCTGGCTCAGCCCCGAAACCCGGAGCAAGTAATCACTGGTATGTCTGAAAATTTTGGTTAAAGTTATTTCCTCATGAAGTTAAATTTGATATAGAAGTGACCATCTAGGAAAGAAAACCATGGCTAGAATTCTGAGACATTTAATTTTTCCCAAAACCCCAGGAATAGTTTTCATCAGCGGCAAACCCGCTTATATGCTATTTGATACGGGTGCTTCGCACTCATTTGTATCGGAGGCCTTCATAGAAGGATTGGAAGGCGTGGAACGATTCACGGGTCTGATGGTGAGGATACGACTACCCGACGGATCGGAGTTGTTCACCTCTGCCCACTGCAACATGGAGGCAGAGATCGGTGGAAGGATATTTGAAGCTCCAGCGACGATCATAAAGATGCCAATCTTTGATTTGATCCTAGGGATGACGTGGTTGAACTGGAATCATGCTCAAATTGACTGCACGTCCAAAAGAGTTACCGTAAGACATGGGGATTCATACCTCGTCATTGAAGGTATAAAATCTATTCCCCCTCTCATACTATCGTCTGTACAAGCCGTCAAGGCTCACTTACAAGGAGAAGAAGTGTATGAAATAATATTTGAGATGACTGAAACCAAGGTCTCCACCTCGGATATTCCGGTGGTGCGAGATTTTGCCGACGTATTCCCGGAGAAACTGCCTGGGCTACCCCCGCACCGGGAGCAGGATTTCCGGATACAGCTGGTGCCGGGGGCTAAGCCAGCAGCTAGGGCCCCTTACCGGATGGCCCCGAAAGAATTGACAGAGTTTCGAAGCCATCTCCAAGAACTGGTGGAGGCTGGATTTGTCCGACCGAGCTCTTCGCCTTGGGGAGCTCCAGTCTTGTTTGTTAAAAAGAAGGACGGAACTCTGAGACTGTGCATCGACTACCGAGCTCTAAACCGATTGACAGTCCGAAATACATATCCGTTGCCAAGGATAGATGAGCTGTTTGACCAGCTAGAAGGGGCGCACTTCTTTTCCAAATTGGATCTGAGATCAGACTACTACCAGCTACGGATCCAGGAAGAGGACATTCCGAAGACTGCATTCAGTAGCAGATACGGACTATACGAATTTACTGTAATGCCCTTCGGGCTCACAAATGCGCCGTCAGCATTTATGAGCCTTATGAATCAGGTGTTCAAGGAGTATTTAGATATATTTGTCATCGTGTTTATCGATGACATCCTCATTTACTCAAGGACAGAAGAGGAGCACACGCAACATCTGACGCTGACTCTGAGGAAACTACGGGAGCACAAGCTCTATGCAAAGATCAGCAAGTGCCAATTTTGGTTGAAGGAGGTGGCCTTCCTAGGCCATATCATCAGTGGTGCTGGGTTAGCAGTGGACCCGGCCAAGATCCAAGCAGTTCGGGACTGGCCACAATTAAAGACGGCCACAGATGTACGAAGTTTCCTAGGGCTTGCCGGATACTACCGGAAATTCGTAGAGGGATTTTCTCGTATCGCCCTCCCACTCACATCTCTGACAAGGAAGGAGGTGCCCTTTACCTGGACCCCACGGTGTGAAGAGGCTTTTCAAGAGCTAAAGGGGCGACTCACTTCGGCCCCTATACTTACCCTCCCTTCAGGGAAAGAAGGATTCCAGGTCTACACCGATGCCTCCTACCAGGGCATGGGTGCAGTACTTATGCAGAATGGCCATGTGATAGCTTATGCTTCTCGGCAGCTGAAGAAACATGAGCAAAACTACCCAATCCATGACTTAGAGATGGGAGCTGTTATTTTTGCATTAAAGGTCTGGCGTCACTATCTATACGGTGTCCACTGCGACATATACTCCGACCACAATAATTTGAAGTATGTGGACACGCAGAAGGAGCTAAATATCAGACAGAGACGATGGGTGGAATTTTTGGCAGATTATCAGTACGAGATGCACTACCACCCAGGGAAGGCAAATGTGGTAGCAGATGCATTGAGCCGAAAGACCGCAAACACTGAAGTAGGAACACCATTGATGGCCTTGGAGTTGATTCAGATGTTTGATAAAATGCAAATATCCCTAGTATCCGAGGATCACCCTGGGCTATATCGGGAGTACCTGTCATCATTAATCGCCACGGATGACATACAAGAGCGGGTCAAGGGTGGACAGAGGCAGGATGCCCAGCTAGATCCGGTATTCCGGTCCTTAGAAGCAGGCACTGCGGGAGAATACACGCTGAGAGATGATTTAGTATGCTTCAGAGGACGGGTCTACATACCAGAGGGAGGCCAGATCCGGGAAGACATCATGACGGAGGCTCATTGCAGTCGATATTCGGTACACCCGGGGATTACGAAGATGACTGCAGATCTGAAGAAGACTATGTTCTGGCCCGGCATGAAGAAGGATATCACCTACTTCGTGACCCGTTGCAAGGCGTGCCAATTAGTAAAAGCGGAGTGCAAAAACCCCGCAGGATTATTACAGCCCCTCCCAGTACCAGAGTGGAAGTTTGATGATATCGCCATGGACTTTATACATGGACTTCCTCGATCCAGGACAGGGAACGATTCGATATGGGTAATCATCGACCGACTGACGAAGGTGGCAAGGTTTATTCCAATCAGGAAGGATGACTCGGTGGGAGTGTTAGTCCGGAAATTTGTGGAGCAGTTCGTTCGCTATCATGGCGTCCCCAAGTCGATTGTGTCAGACCGGGATGGACGATTTACATCCAGAGAGTGGAGGTCAGTGCAGACTTACTTGGGCACTCGACTAACATTCAGTACGGCTTTTCATCCCCAGACGGATGGACAGACGGAACGGACCAACCGGACGCTGGAGGATTTACTACGACTCTGCATATTAGATCGTGGTGAACCTTGGGAGAAATTGTTACCATTGATCGAGTTCTCATATAATAACAGCTACCAGTCTAGTATAAAGATGGCTCCTTATGAGGCATTGTACGGACGAAAGTGCAGGACTCCGCTGTCATGGATACAGGACGAGGACCCTAAGGCATTGGATTCGGAATTTGTTGAGGACACCGAGGCTCAGGTGAGATTGATACGGGATAGGATGCTGGAAGCACAGAGCCGGCAGGCTAAGTATTACGATGCTCGGCACCGTCAGGTGGAATTCCAGGTAGGAGATCAGGTGTTCTTGAAAATCCGACCCATGCATGGAGTTACTCGGGTACGCGGACAAAGGAAGAAGCTCAGCCCAAGGTACATGGGACCTTATAGGATCCAGGAGCGGATCGGTCCTTTGGCATACAGACTGGAACTGCCACCGGAGCTGGCGAGTCTGCACAACGTGTTCCATATATCCTCTCTTAGGAGAGCTCTACTACGTCCAGAGCAGCAAGTTTCAACCACAGATGGACCGATAGCATCTGATCGGTCAGTTCACCTAGAACCAGTCCGGATTGACGACAAGGGGGTACGAGTTCTACGCCACAAGAAGGTCCCGTTAGTCAAAGTCCTGTGGAGAAATCACGGAAGAGAGGAGCACACATGGGAGCCCCAGGACTTGATGCGACAAAGATACCCGGAACTCTTCAGTCAGGTATTCCTCGCAACCGCTCAAGATGTTCAGTTCCCTTCATATGTTTAATTAGTAGAACAAAAATTTCAAGGACATGGGCTAATCTTTTGTTTATTGGGGTCTAGATTTTTGCCATTTGGGCTAAACTTTAATAAACGCCCTAAACCTCACATGTTAAACACAGTGTCGTGGCATAAAACCTTCAACTCTCATGGGATGTTACAAGTTCTTCCTCCCCGATAGGAGTCCCCGTAGGCCCAACCTGGATTTCGGGGACGAAATCGTTGTTTTGTTTATTGGGATTTGTAACATCCCATTTCCAACTAGACCCCTAAGAGTGATTTTGTCATGGCAAAACCCTAGAAAGCCCAAGGAAGAGCCAAGTGAACCTGGTAGTGTGAATAGGGCCATTGTGGTCTGCACTTAGCAGATCCCTGAACCTTGATTTAAAAGTGATCATGAGGCTTCACTAAGACTCCAAGACCCCACCCATACCCTCATAGACCTAGTGAGAGGTCAATAGGTCACCAAAGACCCATGGAGGGCATTCAACAGACCCAAGTTGACCAAAGTCAACTATAACCCTAGCTAGGTCAAATTGACCTACACAGGGGTCCATTTCAGTCCATTAGCCAAATATACCCCACCAATACCCTTATAACCCTAGGAAGAGGTCAATGGGTCACTAAGGACCCATGGAGAGCAGTCAATGGGGCTAAGTTGACCAAAGTCAACTATAGCCCTAATTGGGTCAAATTGACCTACACAAGGGTCAATTGCAGTCCCTTAGCCCAATAGACACCACCTCTACCCTCATAAGCTTAGTGAGAGGCCAATAGATCACCAAGGACCCATTGGGACCAATCAAAGGGGCTAGTTTGACCAAAGTCAACCCTTAACCTAAAATGGTCAAAATGCCCTAGTTAAGGGCCAAGTGACCTTCAAGGGCCAATACAACCCCACCATGACCCTAGGGGAGGCTAATGGGTCACCAAGGACCTATTAAGGAAATATCAAGGATCAAATTGACCTAGGTGGGCCCTAGTCCCACTTTGGGTCAAGTTAGCCCAAATGGGCTAACTCAAGCTCAAGCCTATTTCATTAGGGCTAACCTTGACCCAAGTGGCCAAATAGATTGGTAGGCTGACATGTGACATGTAGGAGCCCAAATTTCAGGCTTGATGACTAGGAGAGAGAAAATCATCCATGGAGGAGAGAGAAAGAGAAGGAAGAGAAGGAAGGAGGACTTTGTGCTCCTCCTCCCCCCTCCCCAACCTCCCCATTCATTTCAGAAGGACAAGGGGGAGTCCAGTAGCTTTTTTTGACTGGCTGGAGCAAGCTCCACCACCTCCACCACCCCTAGCCGCCAACCTTGACTTTGCCAAAAATGGCACATGCCATTTCAGCCACCTAACACCTCCCCTCACCTTTTTAAAAGCTCCAGCAAGGTCCAAGGAGTAATCCCCACCATTTTCCTGAAGAAACCAAGCCCAATCCTGCATCTTTGAGCAATCCGACCACCACCGGCCACCACCATGCCAAACCGATGATCCTCCCGACTTCAGGCCGCCAAACAGGTTCTCCTCCACTCCTTGACTCATGGACAGATCTTAGAAATCGATAGGTCCAAGGTTCGGGCTCAATTGAGCCCGATCCAAATCAAAAAAATCACGATTTTTCCATGAATTTGAGGTTGTCGGGTTCGCCGGAATAGGGCTTCCCGGCGGCCGTGCCGCCGCCTGGAGGTAGCCCCGACCACCACGAAGGTGTCGGCGGCGGTGGCAGGCCGGGGAGGCGGCCGGATGGCCGGCGGCAGCCGCTGGAAGTTGCTCCAGGCGGGTTGAATCAGGGCCGTCGGCTAGAGCTTGAAGACGACCCGATGCCGTCCAGGGCTGCGTCAAGATGCGTGCGGGATTGATAATAAACTATAGGTTATATTATTTAGAAACATTTCATTCCTGTCACAGCAATTGTATTTAATGTTTTTAATTTTTAAAAATACCTAGAGGCATATTCAGAGAAAATGATCAACACATAAATTGTAGCCTTCTGAGTCTACTTTCAAACAAAATTAGTTTGAACCAATTTTTGTGGCTGGTTTGACCAGAGCACTCTATTTGGTGGGGGCTATACAAATGACTAGGCAGTCATTAAACTAGTGGCCCACACTTCATCCTTGGTCCAAATGGTCTGAAATTTTGGAAGGGAGTCACCCTACCCTATACCTAGTCCCTGCCCAAAAATGGGAATTTTGGGAATAATTTTCCTATAGTTTTTATAAATAATTTAATTATGCTAGGGTAAATTAATTTAGGGGTCAAATGAAGTCCAAATTCAACCAAATTTTGGTGGGATGGTTATGAGGTCAATATAGACCTCTGGTTAAAATTTCATTAAGTTTGGAGTTGATTTGAATAGGATTCAAGCAAACCCTAGCCTTTGCCTAAGAGGGGTATTTTGGTCCAAATTGTAATTTTGGCTTTTTAGTGTCCAATTCACCTCAACAGAGGTTCAAACTTTGTACACTAGTTTGGGATGACAAGATACACCTCCCAAAGGAAATTTGGGGGCAGTGGAGTTGGTTTGGCCCAAGATCTTAGGTCAAATCCTAAGGAAGGGCTTTTGTACCTTGTGAAGGGCATATGGCCAAATCACCTTGTATGGCTATGAAATTTTGTAGGAGTAGGGTTTTGGTAACTATAACCCTCTGGTAAAATGATTAGGGCATTTTGGAAGGTTTAGGACCCTAAAATCCCTAACCCTAGTTTAGGGCACAATCATTCTAGGGTTGAAATGGGCTAGCTAAACACCTCAAACTAAGCTGGAATTTTGATAGATTGGTCTTAAGGACATTATGAGCCTCTGGTAAT
Source organism: Platanthera zijinensis (assembly GCA_039513925.1). Classification (NCBI taxonomy): domain Eukaryota; kingdom Viridiplantae; phylum Streptophyta; class Magnoliopsida; order Asparagales; family Orchidaceae; genus Platanthera; species Platanthera zijinensis. Next base: position 95,013,790 of record CM077079.1, read on the forward strand.
TTAATGGGGAATTTTGGGTCAATAATTATAGCACTTCATTTGCAACCCAAGAAATGCTTAAATTAAGTAAATAATTTATTATGCTACTTCTGATAATTGAGAGGTCCTGAAATTTTGGCAGAGGTTGTTTGGAAGCATGAAGAGTTTATATAAATTTTATAAGAAGTCTAGGACAAGTATATGAGGTAGTTAGTTCACAAGACCGTCATTTGATGGAATTATTCAAAAATTCATTTAAGCCTATTTACTAATAAATAAATTATGAAATTTGGCCCAAACCATGTATATGCCATTAGATTCATAATTGAAATTTCCCTGAATTTTTGGAAGCAATACATTATTTTATATTTATTAAATGAATTTCCAAGGACTTAAATGAATATTTGATTTAAAGATAAAGCTTTACTGAAAAGAAATATATAATTTGGAAGAAGAGTTATATCATTATTCTGAGTAACATATAAAATTTGCAAAATGATTCCTTGAATGAAAGTAGTACTTCACGTTCATTTTTGGAAATTTTAGACATTAAAATAATTAAATGAATTATCAAATGAGTAAGGAAAATTTTGGAACTCTGGATTTAGAACTTAAAGGTCATAATGAACCTCCATTAATTATTATAGGGGTGTAGGAGGATTATTTTATATACATCCCATTTTACATAAAGATTGACTTGGTGGTCTGCGTTTAGCAATTTTGGATCTAGTTTGTTTAAATCATTTTGAGCAATTTACTTACTGTATAATCATGAAATTTGGCCAATGATGTTTTTAGGCCAGTATCTACTTTAGAAAATTAATTAAGAATTTTTGGATGAATATTTATTGCACATGCTTCATTAATAAAAGGAAAAAGGATATATTTTCAAAAATTGATTAGTGTCACTTGAATACATGAAAAATTGTTATATCTTGGATTTATTGTTAAATGGTTATTTATAATTTATCATGAATTTATGAAGCTTTATACCTCACTGAAAAGTGCACTTCATGCTCAATAGGTAGCCCTTAGAAGCTTTATGGGAATTTAAATAAATATCAGAATAATTGGAAAAATGATAATCTTTTGGATTTAGTCCATTTGCATCATGATAAGTCTCCAGTAAATAATTCATGGCATTCGGATGATCATTTAGAATACCCCCTATCCGGTTCAACGTATCGCCTGAGTTGGTGTGCATATAGCAAAATTGATAAGTTGGAATAAGACAAGGTCGGGGATAGTTATTGGAGTTAGACCCTTTTGTTGTGGATGATTTCCCAATACAAAGAAAAGAAGAGTAGTGAGAGCGGGTTGGCTAGTGTTAGGTGGTGCACATGATCGACGGAAAATCGTCTTTCTCGTAGTAATTAGGAAGAGTCAAAACTTCGTAAGCATACAGTAAATAGTAAACATAGGGTTTCACATTTTCTCACCCAGTGTCCCGGGAGATAGTATGGGTTACTTGGGCAATAAGCCCAGTAGTTGTGATGGTGGGCTGGCGAACTTTGGCTCAGTTGTAGATTATGACGGACGGGATTGTCCGGGGAGTTTTAGCTCGGTTGTAGATTATGACGGACGGGATTGTCCGGGGAGCTTCAGCTCGGTAGTAGATTATGACGGACAGAATAGTCCGGGAAAATTCGGCTCGGTTGGTTGGTTGACTCATAACTATTGTATGTGCATAAAAGGTTTTAAGGTGGTGGGTCTTCTATATTAGGGAGTTCGATGCACCGACACCAATATGGTTGGCTCGGCAAGTGTGGTTAGCACCTTGCCAACAGAAGTCCGGCGCGCCAGCCGGCAAGAGTACGCAGACGTCCGCTTAGTGCACCAAGCGTTGAGGCGTACGATAGGTCTGACCGGTAGTGCCTTACTGGTTTAGAGGTGGGCGAGGCCCAACCCACCGCTTCCGTCTGCCACTACGGAGGTATCCTGGGAGGTAACGGCTCCGAAAGGGGGAACTAAAGGTCTGTGTACACAGAGTCGAGTGGGTGAGTTGCACTTGCATGTTCTCATCATAGCATAATTGTATTTCATAGCATAACCATTTCATAAAACCCGACACCTAATGTATAAGCGGTATGGGACGCTCTATACATTAGGCCTTGCAAAACGACCCCTTTGGCCTATAAGTTCGTGTGAGCGTGCTTATAAGTCAAGGTTCTCTTTCAATATTATAAGCCTGCTAATAGAACCGACACCCTATCGTATAAATCGGTATGGGACTTTTTATACGATAGGAGCCCTGCAAAAGATCCTTTAGCTTATATGTACCCACATAAGTTAAGGTTACTTATTTAATTTTGTATAATTATTATCATGCGTACACTGTTAGGTTAGTTCCGCCGCCATCTGAAATTTGACTATTCTCCACCTTCATGTCCTTCCCTTTCCTTCTCCCCGCTCGGTGCTTAGGAGCCATGGGGGAAGGGGTGGGGGACGATAGGACTTAGTCTTTTAGACTAACGGTTTTCGAACCACATCATTTAGGGGACCACGGAGCCCAGCATGGAGGAGCAGCCCCGGAGGTCGGCACGTTTGGAGATCGGACAGTCTAGCACTGGAGTCCAGACAGCAGGGACAGTGAGTCCCGAACTATAGTAGTTGTATTAGTTTGCTTCCGCGATGAGTGAATTGTAGTGAGGATTTGATGTACTGGGCATAAGCCCGAGGTTTTCATTATATGTACTATCTGTGGACACTCCCTTCGTGGAGTTTAAATTTCTTATATGTGATATTTTTGTGGACTGTCTTGTATACTTATGCTACAGTGGAGATCGAATTGGCCGGCAGAATCGGCGTCTTGTAGTGACGACCTTCCCGGGTGCGAAGGTATCACCGCAAGGCGGCGGTTCTGGGCCTAAGACCCCGGTGTCAAAAAAAAAAAAAAAATGGGGGTCTTACACCTATTGTACTACTATTATTTATATATTGTACCTGTTCCTTTCTCCGCCCGGTGCCGAGGAGTCACCGGGGAGCGGACGTGAAACCACTTAGTCTTTTTGACTAACGGTTGCTACATCTTCCTTTTTAGGAAGAAACCCCGCAGGTGGAGCAGCAGGCTATGCAGACGGACAGCCAGGCCAGGGTGACGGGGCCTGAAGGGACGGTACTGTCGCTACCGTCGGTTACAGATGTGAGTGAGAGAGAGATTTTGTTGTAGCCTTTCGGGGCAATTCTGTTTACGTACTCTGATATTAGAAGCTTGTTGTAGCTTCTCTATTTATGATATTATGGACATATGCTTGGTGTGGATTCGACTTTCATTTTATTATGGTTGGGTTGGCATTTATCTGTTGATATTGTTATTAGCCGGCAGAATAGGCGTCTTGTGGTACAGGCTAGCCTGAGTGTTAGTGTTACTGCAAGGCGGCTGTTCTGGGCATAAGACCCCTCTCGTGCCGTGTCTTGTGTTCCGGGAGGGGGGTCTTACAATATTTGCAGTACTTATACTTCTATTTGATGTTACTCATGGACTGGATGTGATTTCATATTATATGTGTATTTTTGTGGACCTTATTTACATTTTATGTATACTTACTTCTCTCTCTTGTGATTGAAATGGGCCAGCAGAATTGGCGTTTTGTAGTTATGACCTTCCCGTGAGTCGGTGCTAGCGCAAAGCGGCAATTCTGGGCTAAGACCCCGGTATTCGAAAAAAAGGGGTCTTACACTGGAAGTCAGTAAACTTCAAAGGAGATCAACCCTACTGAGTTCAGATTCAAGAAGATTTGAAGAAAGCTAAGAACTGGTTGATTCCAGCCATCAGTCTCATCAAGAAGCTGATCAAGAATCCTCTTATCCTTTCTCTCTCAACAAGGGTAAGAGTCCATCAAAAATACTTATCAAATTCTGTAGGATCTTTTCAAAGATCTGAGTTGTAAGCCTGTGTTATAAAGGCTGAGTGTAGGAGATTTAGATCTCTGAGTGGTAAGGCTGTTTGAGCATGAGTGTAGGAGAATTAGTTCTCTGAGTTGTAGGCCTTGGGGCAAGGCTGAGGTAGGGCTGTTAGCCTGAGGTTTAGGAACCTTATAGGGTTCTGAGTTGTAGGAACCTTTCAGGGTTCTGAGCTGTAAGATCTGTGGATCTGAGCAGAAGGAAGAAGTTAGGTAGAATCTAGAAAACTGCTAGATAGGTGAAGGGGGAAAGTGGATGTACCCAGACCTTTGGGAACCACTATAAACCTATGTGCAATCTGTGATGTGTGTATGATTATTATTTCTGTGTTGTGATTGTTATAGAATACGTAGAATCTATTTTAAGATCTGAAAAATATTCTGCCTTAAGTAAAAAAGGAAAAGAACCTATTCACCCCCCATCTAGGTGTTTGGGTTATCTTGAAATTAATTCTATCATTCTTATCTATACCCCTTAGCTACTAACCTAGCCTTATTCTTGATTATAATGCCATTTTCCTCAAGCTTACTCCTATAGATCCACTTGGTTCCAATGACATTATGTCCTTGTGGTCTGGGAACCAACTTCTAGACCTTGCACCTCTTAAACTAGTTCAGTTCCTCTTGCATTGCTACAATCTAAAACTGATCTATGTTGGCCTCTTCAAATCTTTTAGGCTTAACTATGACAGGAAGCTTGAGTAAAATGTTGTATTGAGACTTCTGCTTCTTGTTACCACTCCTTGGTTAGCATCACCAATAATTTGGTGTCTTGGATGTTCCATTTAATGCCTGATAGCTGGAGTCAATATTTCTTAAATATATTGAGCTCCAGTGGTTGCATCTTGCTGATCTTCATCCATATCATGTGAGCTTTGCCCTTCTTCAGAAATGCACACTCCTTCATCTTTATCTTGATCATTTGGAGCAGCTTCCTTGATGGTTAGCTTGTCCATCCTCAACTTTATACTTGCAGGTTTAGAATAAGAGCTTGGCAGCTCACTGTTAATTGTAGTTGACTCATCAAATACTACATTAACATACTCTTCTACAACTTGACTTTTCAAGTTGAAGATCCTACATACCTTTATATAGTTGTTGTACCCAACAAAAATCCCATCATAGGACTTGGCAACAAACTTAGTTACATAGGACTTACCATTATGGAGCACATAACATTTGCTACCAAAGATCCCAAGATAGGCCAGGTTTGGTTTTCTTCCCTTCAAGATCTCATAGGGAGTCTTCTTGTTGTACTTGGTGGTAGAAGCTCTGTTTAGGACATGACATGTAGAATTTACTACCTCAACCCACAAATATTCTAGGCAAGATGTGTCACTTAGCAATGTCCTACCAGATTCTATGAGAGTTCTATTCTTCCGCTCAGTAATCCCATTTTGATGGGGTGTTCTTGGAGAAGAAAAATCTTGATGAATCCCTTGATCTTCACAGAATCTTGTCATCCCTTCAGACTGAAATTCGGTCCCATGGTCAATTCTGATTTTGACCACAGTACTGTCTAACTCATTCTAAATTTGCTTGACAAAATTCTTGAGCAAGTCAAGGGTTTCAGACTTTTTCTTAATAAAGAAAACACAAGAAAACCTAGAAAAGTCATCAACCACCACAAGGGTGTAGACTTTCCAACCGAGACTATGAACTGGCAAAGGACCAAACAAGTCCATATGCAGGAGGTATAAACACTTCACAGAGTCTTTGGCCACAATGCTTTTAAAGGAAGCTTTTGCTTGCTTGTTCTTTTCACATGCTGAGAAAATGCCTTCCTTGGTGTATTTCATCTTGGGACCATTCCTAACTAGCACTTCACTAAAGAGCTTGTCAATGGTCTTATAGTTCAAATGAGCTAGTCTCTTGTGCCATTGTACACAATATGAGACTTTCTTATTTGAAACTAGACATATAGGAGAGTCTTTATTAATACATAGAAACTTTAAGAAATAAACATTTTTGCTCCTTGTGCCTGTCAAGATGACCTCTTGGTCACTTGACCTCTTAATTTGGTACTCATCCTAGTGGAATGCTATGACATACCAAGATCACAGAGTTGGCATATGCTTATCAGTTTGTGTTTCAAACCTTCAACATTAGCCACCATTGAGATAGTGACAATACCATTGGTAATCTTACCATAGCCTCTATTCACTCCTCTATCTGAACCACCAAAGATTACTTTGGGTCCATCCTTCACTGGAGTGTACTCCTTTAGATTTCTCCATATTCCAGTTAAGTGCTTGGAACAAACACTTTCCAAGTACCATATTGGGGTATGAGCACTTGGACTATCCTGTAGCATATAATTTATTTTACCTTAGGACCCCAATATTTATTGGGTCCTAGGTTCTGATTAGCCTGAAAAAGAAACTGTCTTCCTATAAATGTTTTGATAGGCACACTAACATTAGCTCTATGCACAGTAGGATTGTGCTAGCAATCTAAGACAAAATGCTCCACTTTGTCACAGCACCAGCACTCATGAATATTATACCTTCTTTTTTGTGCAGGTCTGGTAGCAGCTAACATTTTAGAAGGAGGAGCATCAGCTTTCTTCATGTTCCTTTCAACAAGGATCTGACTGAAAGTGAGTCTTCCAGCAGGCTTTCTTGGCTTGCTCTGAATGCCATTAACAGCAGTCCTCTTTGCAGAGGACGGGCTCTTAATATCATCAGAGATAGCCAAATTTTGCTTACTAATAGACTTACTCTGGGTCTGGGTCTTTGCTAGATGGCCTTGAGAGTTGTCCACTGCCACATTCTTAAGAGTGAGGGCTGGAGCACCAAATACAAATGTTCCATGATTGGCCATTTGAATTTCTTCATGGGTAGCCTTAAAGGCACTAAATCCCATTCATTTTCTCCTTCCATTGGAATGTACATTTGTATTCTTCCAGGAAGATTTCCCATTCTTCCAGTGACCAAACATGGTGTCCTTGTCATATATGTTAGAAGGGAGCATTACCTTTTCAAAGGTGATGGGAGGCTTATATGCTAGAGGCTGAACTTGAGCTTTGCCTTCCCTTTGGAATAGGCAACTCTTGTATTTCCCTTGAATCCCAACCCCTTCTTACCCTTTTGAGAGCAAAAGGAGTCTATCAAGGGAAATATAGTACTGGGCTTAGTGTAACTAGCCATAATTCTCTTCTCCCTCTGGAGTTTCTCTTCAAGATCCCTAAAGAGACAATTTTTGAATCTCATGGTGCCAATCATAAAGAGTAAAATGTTTTTCAGTTGGATGACTTCCCTAGCCTTCTGATCTAGTAATGATGTTCAGCCTGCTAGAAAGTAGCTAGCACAAGGGAGGTGATCTCCTCAGCTTGCTTCTTGGTCAACTTCTTACTTATCTTAAAAGCATCCAGAAGGGCACCATACTTATAAATAAATTGAATGACATCTTCCTCAGATTCTGACCCATCTTCATCACTAGATTATGATGCATCATAATTTGGACTAGTCTTATAATCTTAGTCAGAAGATGAGCTGGATAGAGAGAATACCTTATCTAGACCAGCTGATCCTAGCTTGATTCTTCATCAGGCCTGGCCATCAGCCCGTAACAGTTGTTGGCATCTTCTCCATCATCCTCCTCCTCTAAGTCACTATTTGAGTGTGCTAGAGGGGCCCTGATACCTATCCTGGTAGCATGATAGTCTTCAGCTTCTTCTTCAGCTTCTTTTTAGTAGCAAATAGCCCTATGTAGGCTTCTTATCCTTCAGACTCAAAATATGCTAAGTCAGACTGACTCCAGCTCTTCTCCTTTGTAATGAAGGACTTTTCATTCTTGCCCTTGTGCTGGTGGACCTTTTTCTCACCAGACTCTCTTCTCCTGACTTGGCATTCAACAATTACATGCCCTGGCTTGCTGCAATAATAATAGACAACTTTTGAGGAAACAAGTTTACAATATTTTGAGTCATACCTTTCTCCCTTAGAAAGGTTCTTCCTGTGTTGAGAGAAGGAGGAAGGTCTGCTCCTCCATTGCTTCCTCTTCATCAACTTCATAAACTCCTAGAGAAGACAGCAAAATCTTCATTAGACAAGCTATTGTCTAATAAGCTTGTCCATGTACTGTCTGAATCAGCAGGCCCCCTCGGAGGAGAGGCAATACTCTCCTTGCTCATCTTAGTTCTCTCAGCTTTGAAGGCCAAAGACTTTTCATTGGCCTGAGAACTGTCATCGTCCTCTTCAGCCTTCCTGGATTTTAGCTCCATCTTATGGGATAGAAGCTTGCCAAATAGATTCTAGGGGTAATGTGTTGGTTAGATTGCCAACTTTTTGATGGAACGGATCTTGATATCCCATTCCTTGTTTAGGGATCTCAAGAACTTGTAATTCAGCTCAATGTTAGAGAAATATCTGCCATAGGTGATCACACTGTTCACTATATTGAAGAATTTCTCATAGCATTTAGTTATAGAATACTTCTTCTCCTACTTGAATGCCTCATACTGTTGGTTCAGGAGGGATTTGGTGGAATCGATGTTTCACATTCCTTGTGTTTTAGAATATCAACTCTCAGGTTGTATTTGATCACGTCTTGTGTTGATAGAGTGTGCAGGTTGATAGGTGCGAGGAAAGAAAAATCACTTTTGGAGATACCGTCGGGCGATAGGAGTTACCGCTGCGCAGTAGCTAAAATTAAATGGACATGGTGCTCGGGAAGCTATCAAAAAGCGCTAGTCCTACCGCCTGCGCTAGTCCAAGGAATTAAATCGATATTGCGCTCGGGAAGCTATCGGACAGTGCTTGCTGTTACCGCGCCGCACTATCCTCTCGATGAGCATCGAGCCAAGTTTGTCGTGTTACTTGGCTACCTCCATGCACTATGACTTAACGCACTGTGTTAGCCTCTCAACGAACTTTGAGACAGACTTCTCGAGATACTGGCCTACCACCTAGCGCTAGAACTACCGCAGGCACTACCGAAATGAATTATTTGGACTTAAGGCTCTGGAAGAAATTGGCGCTAGCTCTACCGCGCCGCGATAGCCTCTCAACGACTCGACACGACCGTTCTCGAATTGTTGCGTCCAACAGTATTGCGTGGCAGAAGATGTAACCGCGCGACGATAGAAAATTTGAAATGGCAAATATTTGTTTTGAATATTTCTTTCAAGATTTAAAGGACAGCTAGCAGAACAAGCACACGAACCTACCGCCAAGTGCTAGGCTTACCGCTGGCGGTAGCCTATTTTCATGGAGATATATAAAAGGCAACCTTGGTTTCTGTGCTAGTTGAGCGATTCTGATTGAAGGACTGGAGTACGTGAATTCTAGGGTTCAGCCGCCTTCTTGCGGACCGTTCTAAAAGGCTCCGTTGTAGAAGAAGAAGAGAGTCGTCTCCCTCCACATTAGTGAATGAAGAACTCCAGCGATCCAAGATCTACATCAACTATAAAGAATCGATCGATTGCGAGCAAATGAAGACCTCAAGCACCGGCCGCAGATCGCTCAATGGAGAAGTCGTCAAGAAGGAAAACTTCATCCTTTAGATTATTTACATCTTTCACACTTGTACTTTATCATTTGTTTCTAAATCTTCTAGAGAGGAAAATCGACCGGTAAGGTTCGTTGGAATCTGGGTAGGATTCCATGGTAAATCCTCCTGGGGATAGGGACGCCTAGATCGGAGGATCTAGCGGGGCTCTAAGACCCTTCCATATGAGTAGGAGAAGAGCCGGCTCGAAGACTTTTCATGGAGGGAAAAGGAGAGACCCAACCGGTTCGTGGAGCCGGTCGGTATAGAAAACAAAAGAGATTTCATTTTCACCGCCTTAAATCCCCGGCATCACAGGAATCACAAGTTTGTAATTGTAAAACCATTTTATATTAATTCTTGAATGAAATATATTCTCTATATTATTGCTTCTATGATTTTTCTGTGAATGTTAGTTTAATTTTTGGTGTGTGGTGTATAAGCAAATTTACACAGGAAACAAGTTCATAGACTTACCGCCATACGTTAGATTCCTAACGCCCCGCAGTAGCTTACAGAACTCTACTTCCTGGAATGAATTATACTAAAATTTCACATAACACTTCAAACCTTATTCACCCCCTCTAAGGTTTGTCACTAGATCCAACAAGTGGTATCAGAGGAGGTTATTCCAAATCGGTGTCACCACCGGAAATAATTGCTGACCCTGATCTTGAATCGACTAGTGGGGATGAAAAATTGTACACTGAAAATTTGTTAGTACCGCCTCTATTTACAGGAGTGAACTATAACGAGTGGAGAACACTAATGAAGAAATTTCTCATGTTATTAGATGTAGAAGTTTGGAACATAACTTGTACTAAGCCCTCAAATAACTTAACTAAGCACGAGTGTCATATAAATGCCAAAGTTATGAATAGTTTGTTTTGTGGGCTTGGTCAAGAAATTTTTAAACGTATCTATACGTTCACTACTGCCTATGATATATGGGAATTTCTTGAATATACTTATAGTTCTTCCTCTACAGATGTTGAATCCGAGCAATTTCTCATGGATCCAAGTGAAGGACCAAATGGAGACTTTCTCTTAGAGGAAGATAGGACAAACAAATAAAGCGGAAGGGAAGATGAAAACATATCATTGGACGAGGAAAACCAAGAGGAAGATGACAGAGGAACCTTGTGTTCAAATCATGCCTTATCCAAGAGCGCTGTAAGAAAAAAGAATTTCCTTCTCATATGCAATTCTATTTCTATATTGAAAACGCTAGATGCGGCTAAACGTAGAATTAAGAAACTAAAAAGTATTAATTCAAAACTACGTTTAGAAAATAACCTTTTAAAAGCAAATGCTAATATAGAATCTACCGTTGATGTGACTTGTCCTCCCAACTGCTCTTTAGATAACATGTATACACCTTGTATAACTTATAATGAATTAAAAGGAGAATATAAGGTTCTTGAACAAGAGCTTTGTTTTACAAAATAACAAAACGATAAATTTTGTCTAGAGAACTCATCATTAAAAAGTGACTGTGTTGAATGCAAAAATTATAGAGTTGAAATTGAAGAGATGAACGAGACATTCGATGATTTTATGAGTAAGTATAAAGCTCATATCAAATCTATTGTCACCACTCTCAAAAACAGCCAATCATATACAATGAAGCTAGACATAACCTCAAACTGATGAACAAAGAGCTAACTATAAAGATCAACATGCTTAAGGAAACACTACTTAAAAACTCGCAAAGCCTAACTCCTAAGCTGCATGTAAAACCCAAAAGCATGTTGAATATGAACCACCATCTACAGGCTGAGGTAATCAAAGGGAGTAGGAAATCGCAAGCTTGTGCAAGTGAAACTCGTAACTATAGAAATAACTCTCACTTTGAAAAATGAATTACTCCTAACTCAAAAATAAATAAATGTATATTTTCGGTCAACAACTATTATACTATGAATCCAAATGTTAAGCAAAATAATCATGAATTAAAGGACAACTTCAAGATAGTTAATACTCCAATGAAATATTATTCAATTAAAGATCATCATATAAAGACTCATGGAATTTTATAAGGAAATTTGCAACATATAAATAACATTAAACCAAAGTATGAATGGAGGACCATCATTCAAAATAGCGCACCCATTCCACTCAAAAGGGCTCATTCACCGCTGTCACAACCCGCATTTTCTCCGAGGAAAACGAATTATAAGAGTAGGAGAAAACACGCATCATGATGCCACGTCGACCAGGGGATAACTGCCGACGCTCAGGCAAACCACTATCAACTATACTTTATGAAAATTCAAAAGTTATATGATTAGAAAATCAGTTATATTTTTAAAGGACGTATCCCTCGGCGCGGTGGATCATCTACTCCACATTTTATAAACTATACTTATACACTGCGAAAATACTTCATTCAGGTTTGACATCCAAAAAGAGTGCATAAGTGCCCTTAGAGGATAACTTATACCATGCAAGACCCTACATTTAATTTATACCATATATAAGAAAATGATTCTTTTTACGTTGTTTGAAAAATAGTGTTTGACTTTTATAAAACATGTTGATCATGTGATATACTTATAATAGTGTTTTTAGGTTTAAAGTAACTAGCAACCTAGCATAAATCATCCCCAGAGCAAGTAGACATTCTCCACGAAAAAAAGGTAGCAGAAAAAAGATAACATATCTAGTATCAAGGTAAAACTACCAGTGGGCGCCAACAAACTGACACGAACCCACTGGCAAGTATGTATGTCTGTAAGAACATAACACCAAAACTACCTTGCAGAAATAAGGAACTTATCTCTATAGCACCAGAGACCAGCAGCAACTGCACAACACCACTAGCCGTCAGAGCGGCTACTATCCAAAACCTGAGGCATTCAAAGAAGAAAGAATACCTCAGCCAGCAAAACAAGAAAACTGCTCGAAAGTGTCAATCAGAAGATAAGTAAAAGAAGAAAACCAAGCAGTAACAGTCACAACGACCCAAGGCAAGGCAAAAAGGAAGTGCACTAAGTGCGAGGACATAACAGTAACTCTGCCCAAATGTTGTAGAGTCAACAAGTCTACCATGAGCCCAAATACTGCAATCTACTAAGGAAGAAATGTTTAACACCCTAAGCTATGAGAGATGGTAGTAGCAAAATAAACAACGCAGATCCGGGTTGGAGGCAAACTCAGTCCCCATCCACCATTTCCAAGCAAACAAAGCTCAAGGGCTTACATGTGAAAGCACGAGGGAGCTCCCACCCCCTTACCCAACCCGTACCTGGAGCAAGATAAAAGAAAAGGGTGGCCACAGCTAAATTACACAACACCGCCCCCATTAAGAGCTTCAAACCACCACTACAAACAACGACCCACGATTTGGCCTTTGGGAAAGAAAAAACATAGCCGACAAGGAACATCAAAAATAATGAATTCACTCGGGAGCGTAAATCATGGTAAGGGAAAGCGTTGAGATGACTCAACACGGCATGGCATTGAGTGAGTCCCACTCACTCAATGCCTAACCAGACCTTGGCGTTGAGTGAGTTATCCTCACTCAGCGCTAGAAACAACCATAGCGTTGAGTGAGGTTCACTCACTCAACGCCCTCCGTAAGAACAGCTCTGGTATTGAGTGAGCTAACCTCACTCAATGCCAAAACAGTTATGGCGTTGAGTGAGGTTCACTCATTCAACGCCCTGGCACTTAACTGCAAACAGAGACAGTGGCGTTGAGTGAGCTGGCCTCACTCAACGCCAAAATAGCAATGACGTTGAGTGAGGTTCACTCACTCAATGCCCTGGCACTTAGCCGCAAAGAGAGGCTGCGACGTTGAGTGAGCTGATCTCACTCAACGCCAAAACAGCAATGGCGTTGAGTGAGGTCGACTCACTCAATGCCAGAGGACCTGGCCGCAAAGAAGGGTGTGGCGTTGAGTGAATCTACCTCACTCAACGCCAAAACAGCAATGGCGTTGAGTGAGGTTCACTCACTCAACACCAAAGGACTTGGCCGCAAACAGGTCTACGGCATTGAGTGAGGTAACCTCACTCAACGCAAAAACCGAAATGGCGTTGAGTGAGGTCGAATCACTCAACGCCAAAGTACTTAGCCTCAGAAAAGGCTGCGGCATTGAGTGAGCCCACCTCACTCAACGTTAAAGTACTTGGCCGCACAGAAAGCTACGGCGTTGAGTGAGTTCACCTCACTCAACGCAAAAACCGAAATGGCGTTGAGTGAGGTCGACTCACTCAATGCCAAAGTACTTAGCCTCAGAAAAGGCTGCGGTGTTGAGTGAGCCAACCTCACTCAACACCAAAGTACTTGGCCACACAGAAAGCCGCGGCATTGAGTGAGTTCACCTCACTCAATGCCAAAATGGAAATGGCGTTGAGTGAGGTCGACTCACTCAACGCCAAAGTAGATAGCCGCTAACAGGGGCTGCGGCGTTGAGTGAGTCCACCTCACTCAACGCCCTAGTACTTAGCCAAAAAAAATAGACCAAACTATGGATTTGATTGTGTGCACCACACTCAACGCCAAACCCGTGCGGCTTTTGGCTTTAAGTGTGTGCACCACACTCAACGCCAAATCCTTAGAGCCTACCAAGACTGGTTCGAACCAGAACACCACAACAAAAATCTCCCTCTCTCTCTCTCTCTCGGCTCCACCCGCAATAACACCAAACCAGAAATAAAAATCTGGAGTCTAAATGGTGGAAACAACCAGCGGGTTGAGAAAAAACAGCACAAGGGGGGCTCACAAAGGGAAACTGAAGCACAGAGTTTAGCAAAACAAAAGAAAAAAAAAACTTAGCTTCTATCTTAGGGCTAACCGGGTAGTTAAGACGGGGAAGATCAAAACAGCTAGTGCAAGAACCACTTTCCTCGGTTTTTCAGCGAAGCTTCACTCGATCCCTTCCTCTCCCTCGGCACCAACAGCAGCAACAACTAGCCAGCACATCCCGAGCTTTAATGGCGGAAAGAAAAAAAATCGAAAATCCAAATCTCCTAAAAACTCCACGAAAATCATATCTCTTACCATAGAAATGAAGATCTGAGCGAGAGTAATCCGGATCCACTCTCAGAATCGAATTCCGTCCACAGACGCCCCCGGAATCGGCGTCCGAAGGGGAGCAGGTTCGGCGGTTCTCCGCTTCTTTTCGCTAATAGGAGCAGACGACGGTTTTCGGGAAGGAGGAGAATGGGCCCACTAATTTTGCTTAAGGCTTTTAAATAAATCTAATCACGCCTAATCAGCCTTAACCTCCTCCTAAGCCGCCAGTTCTAATCACTAAGCCTAATAATTATAATTTGCATTTACTCTTAGCACACCCAAAATGACGCGAAAACCGAACTACCTCGAAATTCAACGAACTCGCACCGTAGCTAAATACCCATGCTACGAACGCAACGGCGAATTCGAAATTAACTTTTGACGAACAGAACTCGATTTATACCTACCCGAAGCCAAAACACAAGCATCCCCTGAGAGGCCACAATGGGTCACCCAAAACGACCCAGCTTGCTAGGGAGATCTTTCCAATAGGCTACAAAATAGGCCACTCAGTTCGAAGGAGTTAAGACCACACTCCACAGATGACACAAGCCAAGAGAACGCGTCGACGTAACGCCAAACGAGAATTAAATAATCGCAGAAAAAAATCGGGGGCGTTACAGTCACTCCCCCTAAAAGAAAGTTTCGTCCCGAAACTTTACGCACAACACTCCTACTATAGAAGGAAAAGTAATAAGCCAAACATTATAAGAAGGAAACATACCAATCCAATCAGGTGAACAGTTGAGGGTGAGCCTCCCTCATAGCCGACTCTAACTCCAAGGTCGCGCTTTCCAAATCCTGATTCTTCCATAAAACTTTGACCATCGGGATGGACTTCCTCCGCAGCACCCGATCTTGAGTATCAAAAATGCGGACCAGCACTTCAACAAAAGAGAGATTAGACTCCAACTGGGGCACAACATCCAAGACTTGCCCATTGCTGCGCACACACTTCCGCAATTGGCTTACATAAAATACATTATAAACACCTGGGATGTTTGCTGACAAATCAAACCTATAAGCTGATACGCCAATCCTCTCCACAATCTTAAACGGGCCCACATTCCTCGGGTCCAATTTCTGATTCTTACCGAACCTCATAACACCCACCATCGGGGAAACATTAAGAAACACAAGGTCCCCTACAGAAAACTCCAAGTCAGACCTACGTCAATTGGCATTCTTTTCATATCTCTCCTGAGCTATACGAAGATTTTCTCGAATAAGCATTACTGAGACTTCCATATCCTCAAGCGCATCCGGACCCAACAAGGGTCTCTCACCTGCCTCAGCCCAAAACAGGGGAGTTCTGCAGCGCCTCCCATACAAAGCTTCAAACGGAGCCATTTGCAAACTTTCTTGATAACTGTTATTAAATGCAAAATCCATTAGTCGCAATCGCTCATCACACGCTCAACCGTGGTCTAGAATGTAGCATCTGATCATATCATCCACTATCTGGTTCACCCACTCCATCTGCCCATTCGTCTGTGGGTGGTAGGTAGTAGAATACCTCAAATCTGTACCCAAACCCTCCTGCAGACTCTGCCAAAAACGATAAGTAAACCGGGAGTCTCGATCAGAAATGATGCTAACAGGCACACCGTGCAATCTGATGACCTCATTCAAGTACAACTCATCTATCTTCTTCATCGGATAGTCAATCTTATACAGTACGAAGTGAGCACAATTCGTCAGTCTATCCACTATAACCAAAATAGAATCAAGTCCCCTCGGAGATTTCGGTAAGCCCGTGATGAAGTCCATAGAAATACTTTCCCACTTCCAAGTCGGGATCTCTAGTGGAGTCAACTAGCCACCAGGCCTTCCGTGATCGGCCTTCACACGCTTGCAAGTGTGGTACTCAGCAACAAATCAGGCTATATCACTCTTCATCCCATACCACAAGGCAATTTGCTTCAAATCATGATACATCTTTGTAGATCCTGGATGGTAGGCAACACTTAATCCATGAGCCTCTCTACATATCATACCCCTGATGTCTTTAACAGCAGAGATGCAAAATCTCTCGCGGTACTTCAAAGTACCCGCATTATCGATAAATAAATCTAGAAACTCCCCTCTCTCAGTCCTTAGATATAAGTGCAGAAGGTCTGGATCATCCTTCTGGTGCAATCTAGTAAGAGAAATCCAAGACGGCTCTGCCACTGCCAAACTACTCTGCATGTCACAGCATCCCACTGAGATATCTGTAAGGAGGAACTCTTCCACTAAACGGTCGGTGGAGAGATTAAAGATCTTCCCCGTCTTCCGACTCAGGGCATCGGCCACCACATTGGCCTTTCCTGGATGATACTGGATCTCTACATCATAATCAGTCACATACTCTAGCCACCGACGCTGGCGTAGATTCAACTCCTTCTGCGTGAACACATACTTCAGGCCTTTATGATCAGTGAAGATCTTGCACTGAGCCCCATAAAGTATATGCCTCCACATCTTCAACGCATAAATCATCGCTGCAAACTCAAGGTCATGCGTAGGGTAATTTCTCTCATGTGTCTTTAATTGTCTTGACCCATACACAATCACTTTTTCAGCCTGCATCAACACGCAACCCAGACCAACATGCGAAGCATCCACGTACAAATCATACTCCACACCCTCAGTAGGTAGGGTCAGAACGGGAGCAGTGCACAATTTTTTCTTTAGCTCCAAAAAGGCTTCTTCGCACTTCTCGCTCCAAACAAAGGCCGCGTTCTTCTGAGTCAACCTGGTCAAAGGTGCAGCTTGGGTAGAGAAACCCTCCATGAACCTCCTGTAGTAGCCTGCCAACCCTAGAACGCTCCTGATCTCCTTGGGCATGCCCGGCCTACTCCAATCCATCACTGCTGTGATCTTTTTTGGGTCTACCGAGATCCCATCCTTGTTCACCACGTAGCCCAGAAATGAGACCTGAGGCAACAAAAATTCGCACTTGCTCAACTTGGCGAATAACTTGTGATTCCTCAACTCCGCTAGAACAAAGCGCAGACGCTACTCATGCTCCTTAATGCTACGGGAATAGACCAGCACGTCATCGATGAAAACCACAACGAACTTGTCTAGGAAATCCTTGAACACCCGGTTCATCATATCCATGAAAGCTGATGGTGCGTTGGTCAAACTAAACGACATCACCAAGAACTCAAAATGTCCATGCCTCGATCAAAACGCAGTCCGTGGTAAATCTGCCTCACGGATCCTGAGCTGATGATAGCTAGAACAAAGATCGATCTTGGAGAACACCGTGCTACCGCACAACTAATCAAATAAGTCATCGATCCTCGGCAGAGGGTACCTGTTCTTAATAGTGAATTTGTTCAACTCCCTGTAGTCGATGCAAAGCCGCATCGACCCATCTTTCTTCTTCACAAACAAAATAGGAGCACCCCAAGGCGACGAACTCTGCCTCATAAACCCTTTTGCCAACAGCTCATCCAACTGGACTCGCAACTCCTCTAACTTACAAGGGGCCATCCGGTACGGCGCCTTAGCAATAGGATGCGTACCCAGTTCCAAATCAATCAAAAACTCAACATCCCGATCGGGAGGAAGACCAGGAAGATCATCAGGAAAAACATCAGGGAAATCACGAACAACAGGAATCTCCTCCAAGCGTGGTACACTAACAGCGGTTCCAACCACCGAGGCTAAACAAGCAAAACAATCAGAATGAAACAGCTTCTGAGCACATACCGCAGAGATGACAGGAGAATCCTGGCACGGATCAGCATACACGCTTCCGGGCTGACCATTGTCCTTGATGAAATCCAAACGCTTCCCTTTGCACTGAATAACCACATAACTCTTAGACAGCCAGTCCATGCCCAGAATAACATCGAAGTCTTCCAGATCAATCATCTTCAAGTCTGCCTTCGCAAGAAAGTCTCCCAACAAAACAGGGCAATCTAGAATGACCAAATCTTATAACACAAGTTCACCAGAGGGGAACTTGATACAGAAGGTATCCCGAACTGGATCTAGAGTCAACCGATGTCGCTCTACAAAGGCTCTATCCACAAATGAGTGGGTAGCGCCGGAGTCAAACAGAACATGCGCCCAGCGGTTCTTCAGCTTAAATTTCCCTATAGGAGTATATACAACTAAGGAACTACCAAAACAAAACTGCAATCATTCTAACATATAAAACTTTCAAGCTAGAAAAAGAAACAACTAACCTGAGATGACCTGAGTCGATGCTTGAGCCTCCTCGGAAGAGATCACGTTCAGATTTACTTTACCCTTGTCCACACGCTGAGGCGGAGGTAATGCATGAAGTGGAACTGCATGAAGAGCAGGCTGGACCTGAGGATACCTAGACTTGATGTGACCCTTTTGCCCACACTGATAGCAGACTTTATCCTTGGACCAGCACTGGGAAGCATCATGCCCGGGTCTCTTGCAAACCGAACAGGAAACATCCCTCCTAGGAGCACCCTGAATTGCATGAACCTGCACCTTCTTCAGAGCTTCTGCCTTCTTGAAACACCTCTCGACAGGGTGGCCTGACCGGCCACAGAAGCTACACACCACCTTGCTCTTCTTTCCAAAACAGCACCGGGTACCTGGGGTTTCTTCTCCTCGACAGACTTCTTTTTGTCCTTCCTCATTTGCTGGCCTCTGCTCTTTGCGGTCTCGATATCCTCCACCTTCAGAGCAGCCTCCACTACCCCCGCATAAGTCTCTGATCCATAAGCACTGGTACACTGCTGCACCTCGCTCCTCAAGCCACCAAGAAACCGCTTGACTCGATCAGCCTCAACACTCACCAACCCAGGAGCAAACCGGCTCAACTTTCTGAAATCTATCTCATACTCACCGACCGTGAGTTGCCTTTGCTTCAGGTGGAGGAAGTCATTCATAATTCGGTCACGCTCAACCGAGGGCAAGAACTTCCTTAGCAGCATTTCCTTGAATACTTCCCAAGAGCATCCAGCTACCAAGCTCTCCTTTTCTCTAAGCCACCAACTCTTAGCCAAACCCTTAAGCTGATAGGCGACTATCATCACCCTCTGATCATCTGCAATATCGGAATACGAGAACATCTCCTCCATGGAGATCAGCCAATCATCTATGACCAAGAAATCTGCCTTCCCATCATAAGTAGGAGGGCTAAGTCTCTGAAACTGTGAGATAAATGCCATCTCCGCTGGCACCACCACCGGAGGTCTCAAGGGTGCAGGAGGAGGAGGAACAGCTAACCCACCTGCAGGGCCTTGCACTCCCTTAGTCTGCCCTGCCACAACTGCCACCAGAGACTGGATCTGGGTCTGCACCTCCACCATCTGCCTGCTCAAGGAATCGCTACTCTGTCGCAGTCTCTCGATCACCGCATCATTCTGCGCTCCCGATGACTCACCCTCAGTTAGGGGGGTCGATCTAGTCGAAGGGCGTCTCGCCATCCTAAAATCATAGCAACATTAGTCAGATCCTAGTACAACAACTACAACTATCTACAAGTACAGACAATACATACATAAATATGAACTTAAAGCAGCTAAACGTGCTCTGGGAGTTTTTTTTTACAAAAATTGATGTTATGCCTTAACCTAGGATGGTTAACCACCACCATACTAACTCTTGTGCCTAGATCGAGAATGCATGACTTTACATTATTTTTGACTCGAAAACTTATGTGTGTACATATGTCATCCCGCCAGTCTTTAGCTTGGCACGTTGTGCTTATGCAATGTTATGTTATGCATTCTAAAAAGACTCTAATGCATGTTATGAGCGATGTACACATGAAAATGTTATGCATCCCATACTACATAACATTTTCATGCAATGAAAAGAAAACAAGCTAGTCGCAGCCATGTGGTGAGGTTATACATCCCATACTACATAACCCTCACATGTTTCCCCTTTGGTGGATCCATATACGAACACATATTATGAAACCCATACTACATAATATGCCTCGTATACTTCGTGTTATGCTATGAGTGTAGTGTTCGTGTTGTTGCCAAGACGTGCTGATGACCTATCGGTGTTTGAATGACATGATGCTGGACCACTAATGCAATCAAAAGGGAAGGTTGCCCGACTAGCCTGTCAAGCAACCTCCCTCTAATACAAACTATCATAACCCGCATTTTCTCCGAGGTAAATGAATTATCAGAGTAGGAGAAAACATGCGTCATGATGCCACGTCGAGCAGGGGATAACTGTCGACGCTCAGGCAAACCACTATCAACTATACTTTATGAAAATTCAAAAGTTATATGATTAGAAAATCAGTTATACTTTTAAAGGCCCTATCCCTCGGCGCGGTGGATCATCTAGTCCACAGTTTAAAAACTATACTTATACGTTGCGGAAAATACTTCATTCAGGTTTGGCATCCTAAAAGAGTGCATAAGTGCCACTATAGGACAACTTGTACCATGCAAGACCCTACATTTAATTTATACCGTATATAAGAAAATGATTCTTTTTACATTGTTTGAAAAATAGTGTTTGAGTTTTATAAAATATGTTGATCATGTGATATACTTATAATAGTGTTTTTAGGTTTAAAGTAACTAGCAACCTAGCATAAATCATCCCCAGAGCAAGTAGACATTCTCCACAAAAAGAAGGTAGCAGCAAAAAGATAACATATCTAGTATCAAGGTAAAACTACCAGTGGGCGCCAACAAACTGACACGAACCCACTAGCAAGTATGTATGTCTGTAAGAAAACAACACCAAAACTACCTCGCAGAAACAAGGAACTAATCTCTATAGCACCAGAGACCACCAGCAATTGCACAGCACCACTAGCCGTCAGAGCGGCTACTATCAAGAACCTGAGGCATTCAAAGAAGAGAGAATACCTCAGCAAGCAAAACAAGAAAACTGCTCAAAAGTGTCAATCAAAAGATAAGTAAAAGAGGAAAACCAAGCAGTAACAGTCAAAACTTCCCAAGGAAAGGCAAAAAGGAAGTGCACTAAGTGCAAGGACACAACAGTAACTCTGGCCAAATGTTGCAGAGTCAACAAGGCTACCATGAGCCCAAATACTGCAATCTACCAAGGAAGAAACGTCTAACACCCAAAGCTGTGAGAGATGGTAGTAGCAAAATAAACAACGCGGATCTGGGTTGGAGGCAAACTCAATCCCCCATCCACCATTTCCAAGCAAACAAAGCTCAAGGGTCTACATGTGAAAGCACTAGGGACCTCCCACCCCCTTGCCCAGCCCGTACCTAGAGCAAGATAAAAGAAAAGGGTGGCCACGGCTAAATTACACAACACCGCCCCCATTAAGAGCTTCAAACCACCACTACAAACAACGACCCACGATTTGGCATTTGGGAAAGAAAAAACATAGCCGACAAGGAACATCAAAAATAATGAATTCACTCGGGAGCGTAAATCATGGTAAGGGAAAGCATTGAGATGACTCAACACGGCATGGCGTTGAGTGAGTCCCACTCACTCAATGCCTAACCAGACCTTGGCGTTGAGTGAGTTAGCCTCCCTCAGGGCCAGAAACAACCATGGTGTTGAGTGAGGTTCACTAACTAAACGCCCTCTGCAAGAACAGCTCTGGCGTTGAGTGATCTAACCTCACTCAACGCCAAAACAGCTATGGCATTGAGTGAGGTTCACTCATTCAATGCCCTGACACTTAACTGCAAACAGAGACAGTGGCGTTGAGTGAGCTGGCCTCACTCAACGCCAAAACAGTAATGGCGTTGAGTGAGGTTCACTCACTCAACGCCCTAACACTTAGCCACAAAGAGAGTAACCATCCCTCGAGTGGTTAATGAACCCGTGTATTATTTTGGATTTTGAATCCAACAAGGGGAGATGAGCTTGTCTACTGCTTTAAGTCGAGTTGCATTTTGCCTTTTTCCAATGCATGTAAATCTGAAGATTTGGAAGAGTCCGGATGTTCAGATTTATCCCTTTCATCCATCAAATGTTGATAGTACCATGTTGTGCACATAAGGGATGCATGTGGATTTTAGAAAAATGTTTCTTTATGGATGTGCACATTGATCAAATGTTGATCAGGGTTAATTATTAACCTATTATCAAAATTCCATTCATCAAATATTAAGTGTTTAGATGCCTTCTGATGGATGACATTATTCCTACCTCGATCGATGAAGTGTGGGCTTGCCAAAGCAAGGTGCATTAATCTATCTTGGTAAGGGTGCGAGCGGATAATTGTGATATCCCACTGTCGACATCGGGTCTAACTTAACTAGGTGACCTCAAAGGTTGAGTGCCTAGAGGTATAGGGTTGGCATGCACCAAATGATGGATGTTAATAAAAAGTTATTCACCAACCATACAAGAATTGCATGAGGATGCAATTGGCAAGTGTTGCCTACCTAAATAACCACATCGTGAGAGAAAAGCCAAAGCTGACTCATTGTGTTGGTGAAATACGGATCTTGTCCACTATGAGAGTAGTTTGCATGAACTCTCCGAATTGATAGTGAGGGTTGTCATTTCGAATAAAAATAGTGGGAGTTTTAATTGAAGTCCAAATTAAAAATAAATTGTTTTTTGAAATTTTGGTACTGATATTATTCTGCATGCATTCTTGTAGAATTCCATGGCAAGTGGTTCACAGTCCAATTTGTCTCTGAGAGCCATCCTTGAGAAGGATAAGCTCAGTGGGACCAGCTACATGGACTGGTACAGGAACCTGAGAATTGTTCTCAGGCAAGTGCGAAAGCTCTATGTCTTGGAAGAAGAAGCCCCCGTGGTGCCGACCGGGAACGCTTCCCGTGCTGATAAGGATACTTATAAGAAGTATACTGATGACGCCTTAGACGTCGAGTGCCTTATGCTTGCCACCATGAACTCTGAGCTTTAGAAGCAACATGAGAACATGGGGTGCAAGGAGATTGACGAGCATATCAAGAAAATGTTTCAAGGGAAGGCTCGTCAAGAGAGGTTCGACGTCACAAAAGCGTTATTTCAGTGCAAGATGGGAGTTTGAGACTCATTAGGGACTCATGTACTCAAGGTGATTGGGTATATAGAGAACCTTGAAAGGCTGGGTTTTCCTCTAGGTCAAGAGTTGGCCACAGATCTGATCCTGCAATCATTGCCGGACAGTTATGAGCAGTTTGCATTGAACTACAACATGAATGAAATAGACAAGACACTACCCGAGCTCCTAGGCATGTTAAGAACTACCAAGATCAACTTGAAGAAGGCCAAGCCTGCCAGCCCCATACTGATGGTGCATAAGGGCAAGGGCAAGGCCAAGGGCTCTAAGAAGACGAAGGTGGGACCTAAGTCATATCTTGAGCCCAAGTCTTCAGCATTGAAGAAAAAGAAGAGCACGGTGAAGGAAGGGAAATACCACTACTGTGGCAAGGCTGGTCATTGGAGAAGGAACTATCCTTCTTACATTGAGGGTCTGTAGAAAATGAAGGGAGGCATGACTTCCCCTTCAAATATTTACGTTATAGAGATAAACCTTTCTGCTCCTTCATCTTGGGTATTGGATACCGGATGTGGTTCTCACATTTACACAAATGTGCAGGAACTGGGAAGGAGAAGATTGCTGAGAAAAGGGGAGGTGGACCTGCGCGTCGGCAATGGAGCAAGAGTTGCTGCTGTAGCCGTAGGGGTTTACCGTCTTTCTTTTCCCAGTGGGCTGGTAATAGAACTAGATAATTGTTATTTCGTTCCGGCCATAACTAGAAACATTATATCCATTTCATGCTTGGACATGATTGGATTTTCTTTTATAATTAAGAATAACTGTTGTTCAATATTTAAGAATAATGTTTGTTATGTTGTAGCCCAATTGTTTAATGGCCTTTATGTTTTGAACTTGGACCATCTGATCTATAATATAGAAAATAATAAAAGACTAAGAACAAATGACTCAAACCATACATATCTCTGGCATTGTCATTTAGGCCATATAAACGAGAAGCACATATCCAAGCTCCATAAAGATGGACTTTTAGACTCATTTGATTATGAATCATTTGAGCGATGCGAATCTTGTTTGTTAGGCAAGATGAATAAAGCCCCTTTCACTTGTTATACTAAGAGGGATGAGGATCTCTTGGGTGTTGTACATAGTGATGTATGCGGACCCATGAGCTCCATGGCTATAGGTGGGTATTTCTACTTTGTTACATTTACTGATGATTTCAGTAGATACGGATATGTGTATCTTATGAAGTGCAAATCCAAGACCTTTGAAAAGTTCAAAGAGTTCAAGAATGAAGTAGAAAACAAGTTGGGTAAAAGGGTTAAAGCACTCCGATCTGATCGAGGTGGCGAATACCTGAGTCATGAGTTCCGTGATCATCTGAAAGAGTGTGGTATCGTATCACAGCTCACTCCACCTAGAACACCACAACATAATGGTGTTTCTGAGTGGAGAAATCGTACTCTGTTAGACATGGTACGTTCGATGATGAGTCATGCAGACTCGCCTGTTTCCTTTTGGGTTTTTGCTTTAGAGACTGCTGCAATGACACTAAATCGTGCTCCAACGAAAACGGGTCTGAAGACACCATATGAGATATGGACTGGGAAGCGTCCTAGTATGTCGTTCATTAAAATTTGGGGCTGTGAGGCATACGTGCGACGTCAAATTCCTTACAAGCTGGAACCAAAATCTGATAAATGTTATTTGGTGGGATATCTTAAGGAAACGAAAGGGTATTACTTTTACCTACCGTCCGAGGGCAAAGTATTTATCGCAAGGACTAGCGTCTTCTTGGAGAGAGAATTCTTATCAAGAAAGACTGAAAAGGTAGAACTTGAAGAAGTTCAAGTACCATAAGTAGTGAATGAACCAGAATCTGATTCTGAGATAGGACTACAAGATGTTGTAGCTAGAGAACCTGCTCAAGAAACACAAGTCCTACGTACATCTGGTAGACAAAGATTTGAGCCTGAGAGATATGGATTTCTTGTGTCTCAAATAGGTAATGTGTTGCTTATGGATCATGATGATGAACCAGCAACCTACAATGAGGCAATGTATGGACCGGACTCCAACAAATGGCTTAAGGCTATGAAATCCGAAATGGACTCCATGTACGCAAACCAAGTTTTTAACTTGGTGGAACCACCTGAAGGGGTACGACCCATAGGGTGCAAATGGGTCTTCAAGAAGAAGACCGACATGGATGGGAATGTACAGACATTCAAATGGAGACTGATGGCTAAGGGTTTCAAGCAAATTCATGGTATTTACTATGATGAGGCCTTTTCCCCTATTGCCATGGTAAAGTCCATAAGGATATTGCTTGTTATTGTTGCATATTATGAATACGAGATCTGGCAGATGGATGTCAAAAAGGCTTTCCTTAATGGAAACCTCCTTGAGGAAGTGTACATGACACAACCCGAGGGTTTTGTATCCCCAAATGAAGCCTCTAAAATATGCAAGCTGAATAGGTCCTTCTATGGATTGAAGCAGGCCTCTCGAAGTTGGAATCTTCGTTTTGATGAGAAAATAAAAGAGTTTGGTTTCATCAAGAATGAAGATGAGCCTTGTGTTTAAAAGCAAATCATTTGGAGCATTGTTGTCTTCCTGATATTGTATGTAGATGACATACTGTTGATTGGGATTGACATTCTTACCCTGAAAGTTGTTAAGAACAACCTAGGGAACTTCTTTTCTATGAAGGAATTGGGTGAAGCGACTTATATACTCGGTATTAAGATATATAGAGATAGATCGAAGAAGTTGTTGGGTTTGACCCAGAGTACATACTTCAAGATGGTGTTGAAGCGGTTCAACATGCTTGAGTCCAAGAAAGGATTTTTGCCCATGTCTCATGGTGTGAATCTCTCTAAGGACCAGTGTCCAAAATCTTGTGAAGATAAGGACCGCATGAATTTGATTCCATATGCTTCGGCAATTGGATCAATCATGTATGCAATGTTATGTACTCGACCCGATGTCTCCTTTGCTTTAAGCATGACTAGCAGGTGTCAGTCAGACCCCAGTGAGTGTCACTAGATTGCAGTCAAGAATATCCTGAAGTACTTAAGAAGGACAAAGGATGTGTTCTTGGTGTATGGTGGAGGGGAAGAGCTCGTTGTAAGTTGTTACACAGATGCTAGCTTCAAAACTGATAGGGATGATTCAAAGTCTCAGTCAGGGTTTTTGTTTTGCCTTAATGGAGGAGTTGTGAGATGGAAGAGTTCCAAGCAAGAGACAGGTTCTGATTCTACAACAGAAGCCGAGTATATCGTTGCAGCTAACGCAGCGAAGGAGGCTGTATGGATTAGGAAATTCATCGGCGAGCTTGATGTAGTTCCTAGAATTGTAGGTCCCGTAGTTCTCTACTGTAATAACAATGGTACAATTGCACAATCTAAGGAACCTAGATCCCATCAGTGCTCCAAGAACATACTTCGGCGGTTCCATCTTATTCGTGAGATTGTCGAACGAGGAGATGTGAACATTTGCAGAGTGCCGACTTGAGGAGAATATTGTGGATCCACTAACAATGCCTCTCGCGTAGAGAAAGCATGATGGTCATACTAGATCAATGGGTATACGATACCTAAATGATCAACTCTAGTGAGAGTCTGCTGGGTTGCATGTAAACATATATTCTGTTGGCTATTTGTTATTTATTCATATGATGAATTGTGTACCAAATTTTTTTTTTATAATTAATGGAATGTTCTTTTATTATGATTTCTCTATGCGATAGTTAAATGTTAACATAATAAATACCCTTAAAATGTTCGCTTCCATAGGACATCAAGTTCGTGACTTGAATGTGAGAGCCTATGATTTATTTGAAGCTTCATTCTTGAAAGGTCCCTGGTCATAGTATCATTATAGAAACTAAGGGTGATGATGATACATTAAGACTAGCACGTGCTGTAACACCTCTACCCGTCAAGAAGAATATAATAGAGGGTCTGGCCGGGGCCCCACACCATATTCCACAAACAGGCGGAGACGCTACGAAATAATATCATAACCACGCATCCTAACACAGAGCATTCTAGCGGAAGCTTCACGGTTGAATTATTGAACTCAAGCTAAAGAACATTGTCCACTAAAACTTAGGAATATATATAAACATCACAAGAGTTTGGCCTTAAGGCCTTACAACAGTTTCTCTTAACAAGAGTGTGGATTACAAACATCAGCACGTAGGCCGGCCACACATGAACAAAAGAAACAAAACAATGCCTTTGAGGGCAGCAGCGCAGCTTTGGGCTTCAGCCCGCTAAGTCCCGCTCAGACCAGCAACTCCAGTACCTGTAATAACCAATCCACCAAGCGGTGGCTAACAGGGCAACGGTCAGCATTCAGCTGACCAATTATAATGACCCTGCCCCTGGCACGGGGCAGCGGAATTCCATCCCTGTATAGCAATCTTCCAACATGATATATATAGCAATTTAAGCAAGACGTGCACGCCCGCACAGTCACATATCACAAACGCCGGCACGACGGCCCGACGCTCCGTGCACTCAGGGCACATTATCCGTGTTCCGTATTTCCACGGCCACACCACCGTTCAGAGGTCCCAGACATAACGGTTCAATATGAGCATTCTAGTCTGATCGGCCCACAGGCCGTCGACTCTCGCTATGTGATCCTAATAGGGTCTTAAGCACCAAGGGTTAGACAACCATAACGCGGGTACAGATCCACCTTTCCCGTTGCTCACATCGTCAGACTCACGCCTGGACTGACGCGGGTACAGTTTCACCTTGCCCATTCCACGTTTCCTAGTTGCAGCCCCACGGCTCAACCTCATACAAAGTTGCAACTCACGGCTACAAGAGAGTCCAACTCTCAATATTTCCTGGACTTCCTCCAGTACTTTATCCATCATGCCTACAAGCAAGAATCACGGAGTCTTCTCCGATATGCAAACAAGCATCACCAATCCAGACCATGTCCAGATGGGCTTCACACAGCATGCCTAGATCCGTACTCCAATTCCGGATTCTAACAAGGGGGACTTCACATATCTACCCCAAGGGATGCCACAACCCACCGCACACTCGCGGGGAAGGGTTTTCCCTATGCAATGCAGGAATTAAGGACTTCACATGTCCAAGCAGGAAATCGTTACCCTAGGAGTTCGCTTCAGAGCCATGGAGAGAAATTTGAGACGGATGAAAGCCTTCGCAGCAGCGTTGCCTTCGCAGATCCGAACTCGGCTCGCGATTTGGACCACCGTAGCTCCACCGGCAGCCGGACTCCACTTCTTCTTCCTCACCTTGCTCTCACCTCTCTCTTAAAAGTTAGAAAGAGAGTAGAACTTAAGAAATGAGCCTTCTTCTCCTCCTTTCCCGGCCTTATCAGCCCAGGAATGAGCCCCAGCCACAGGATCCTCTTTAAGGAAAATGAACGGCCAAGATCTGCCCCAAAATATTGAACTTTTTGGCCGATACGGCCTGTGACACGCCCGTGTCACAGGCCGTGTACCCTTAAACGGCACACGCGGCACTCGCACCGACTAAAAATTACCAGAACACGGGCATCGACACGCCCGTATCGAACCTGACACGCCCGTGTCGGCCATGTGACACGCCCGTGTCACACCTGTTACACGGTACTCAACGAGCGTTAAATCCAGTCAGAGCAGTACACGGGTAGGCACACGCCCTCTGACACGCCCGTGTCAAAACTGACACGGCCGTGTTCAAACCTTGGTTCCGGGCCGTGTACTTTTCTGACTCGATACGGCATTTTATTGAGTGACACGCCCTAGGACACGCCCGTGTCGAAGGCCGTGTCCCAGGCTCGACTATCGTCGACCTCCGATCGTCGACTAACCTGAACACGCCCTGGGACACGCCCGTGTCCCAGGCCGTGTACCCCGACACGCCCTGGGACACGCCCGTGTCCCAGGCCGTGTTAAGCAACCTGTACCTCAATTCCAATTTTGAGTCTTTTTGGGGTGTTACAACCCTCCCCTCCTTAATAAAATTTCGTCCCGAAATTTGAAGACAATAAGGAGAAAAATAACAAAATAGTTATATGTTTCTATTATATATATAACGAGCAAACAAGTTACGAAAATAACTCGGGAAACTCGGCTTGCATGGTCTACTCGCGCTCCCATGTTAGCTCTTCACGGCCACAATTGTCCCATCGGACTTTGACCATCCCGATCACCTTATTCCGCAACTGTTTCTCGGCTCGATCCTCGATCCGTATAGGCTTCACCTTTGTTGTTAGCCCATACTCTACCGGCACTCGATCGTTGTTAATTACTTGAGTTGGATCCTTGACTGCTTTGCGTAGCACCGAGATGTGAAACACATCATGCAATCCACTCAATTCTGATGAAAGAGCTAGCCGATAGGCGGCTTCCCCAACTCGCTCCACCACTTCAAACGGACCAATGTATCGCAGACTTAGCTTTTTCAACCGCCGAATCCGAGATACGCCTTTGAAGGGCTTAATCTTTAAATAGACCTAGTCACCCACCGCGAACTCAACGTTCCGGTGCTTCGCATTGTAATATTTGGCTTGCCGATCCTGGGCTATTAGGAGCCTCTCTCGAATAGTGCGTATTGTTGAGGTAGCATCCTCGACTTCCTTTTTGCCTAAAAGTTTAGTCTCGCCAGTTTCTGCCCAAGCTAGCGGTGTACGACATTTCCGACCATACAACGCTTCAAACGGGGCCATGCCTATACTCGCTTGATGGCTATTATTATAGGCAAACTCCACCATAACAAGATTCTCTTCCCAATTCTTACTGAAGTCCAGGGCGCACATACGGAGCATATCCTCCATCGTTCTGTTGGTACGTTCAGTTTGGCCATCTGTTTGCGGGTGAAAGGCCGTACTGAATGCTAACTTCGTGCCCAACATCTGATGAACTAATCTCCAATCTTTCGAAGTAAAGCGCCCATCTCGGTCACTTACGATGCTCCGGGGAACACCATGCAATCGAACAATCTGCTCCACATAGAGCTTTGCCAACGTTTCCACTGAATCGTCCCGCTTGTTCGGGATAAAGTGAGCCACCTTTGTCAACCGGTCTACAATCACCCAGATTGAGTCATGGCCACGCTGAGATCTCGGCAATCCGTGCACGAAATCCATAGAAATAGCCTCAAACTTCCATTGTGGAACCGACAACGAAATCAGGAAACCACTCGGTCGTTGACATTCTGCCTTTACCAAAGCACAAGTACGACATTTAGCCACATACGCGGCTATGTCCTTCTTTAAACCAGGCCACCAGAACAGTTTCTTCATGTCCTTGTACATTTTTGTGCTCCCAGGGTGAATTAAATACTTTGTAAAGTGTGCTTCATATAGCAATCCTTCTCGCAATTTACCCGCACTAGGGACGCACAATCGGCCATCCTTCCATAATAAACCGTCATCCCAGGAGAATTGATCATCATACCCCTCCTTTGCATAGCGTTGGAGACTTTCATCCAACTCCGTTGCCCGCCGAACCCTGTCAGCAAGGTCATATTGAACCTCTAACCAGTTCACGCATGCAACAGTTGAAGAATCTCTTTCCACACAAGATATCTCCAAAGCTTCCAACTCGTGGATTAACCGCTCATCATGTATCCGAAACCAATTTACCCGTACCGGAGTCCAACGACTCAAGGCATCAGCGACCACAATTCCCTTTCCGGGAACATAGTGAATGTCGAAGGTATAATCCCCAAGGAATTCCATCCACCTCCTTTGTCGCATATTCAATTCTTTTTGCTCGAGCAGATACTTTAAGCTTTTATGATCTGTATAAATATCCACTTTCACGCCATAAAGATAATGCCGCCACAACTTTAGCGCAAAGATCACCGCCGCCAACTCTAAATCATGGACGGGGTAATTACGCTCATGCACTTTCAATTGACGTGAACCATAAGCGATCACCTTGCCAAACTGCAGGAGAACGCAGCCTAAGCCGCTTCCTGACGCATCGCTGTATATTTCAAATCCATCTGCACTACATGGTGACGTCAAAACGGGCGCTGTGGTCAAACGATTCTTCAGCTCATCAAAAGCTCGTGCGCACTCCGGCGTCCAAACGAACTTCTGGTCCTTTCTCGTCAACGTAGTCAGAGGCAAAGCAATCCGGGAGAAGTTCTCCACGAACCGTCTATAGTAGCCCGCCAGTCCAAGGAAACTCCTGACTTCGGCCACCGAAGACAATACTGGCCAATCACGAATGGCACTTATCTTCGCCGGATCCACCGCTATGCCCTCTCCACTTACAACATGGCCTAGAAAAGCCACCGACGAGAGCCAGAACTCACACTTAGAGAACTTGGCATACAGCTTATTCCTTCGCAAGGTATGCAATACTAATCGCAAGTGGTTTGCATGATCTTCCTCCGATTGTGAATATACAAGGATATCATCAATAAACACAATCACAAACAGATCCAGGTATTCGCGGAACGTTCGATGCATGAGATCCATGAATACCGAAGGCGCATTACATAAGCCGAACGGCATCACTGTGAACTCATAATGACCATAGCGTGTGCCAAATGCTGTCTTGGGAATGTCACCTTCCCTAATTCGCAACTGGTAATACCCGGACTTCAAATCCAACTTCGAATAGACGGTTGAGCCTGCTAGCTGATCGAACAAGTCATCGATCCGTGGAATTGGATACTTGTTTTTCTCCGTCAGCTTGTTCAGTTCGCGATAATCAATACATAGTCGCAAACCACCGTCTTTCTTTTTCACAAAAAGAACAGGCGCGCTCCAAGGTGACATACTTGGGCGTATGTATCCCTGCTCCAACAACTCTTGCAACTGAACTTTCAATTCGGCCATGTCTTTTGGCGCTACCCGATACGGCGAACGGGCCACGGGTTTCGCACCCGGCACCAGCTCGATAGCGAAGTCGATTTCCCTTTGGGGAGGTAACCCCGGAAGGTCCTTTGGAAACACATCCGCATATTCCGACACAATCGGCACTTCACTCACACTGGCCTTCGGCGCCACCGCCTCTATGAGTGTGAAGAACAACTCCGCACCCTTCCGAACTGCCTTAACAACTTGGAGAGCGGATAACAACATCCCACTCATCCCTTGCATACCAATGAACTTGGTCTCTTGTTCGGTATTTTGCCCAAGTGTGACCTCTTTTGAAGTGCAATCTATACAGGCACGCTGCTCTGAAAGCCAGTCCATACCAAAGATTTTATCAAACTCTTTAATCGGCAATACTAATGTTTCCACCTTGAACTCCCGACTTCCTATCTTGACCTCAAGACCGCAAGATCGATCCGCGCACATCAAACATCCGTTAGGCAACAACACCTTTACACTGTCTGTCGTGGTCCGGATCGGCACCCCAACACGAAAGACAAAGTCCTCAGACAGAAACGAATGTGAAGCACCTGTGTTGAACAGTGCTCGCGCCGGATACTCTCGTATAAGGACAAACCCTATAACATTACAATTAAAGCAAGCACAACACATCATAACAACAAGAACATTAAAATCTACGCGCACCTGTGACGACATCCGCCTGCTTAATGGCCTCCTGTTGTCCAAGGTTGAAGACCCTGGGCTGCGCGTGCGAGGCAGAAGACTCCACCACAGCCTTCCCCTTCTCCACATAAGACGCTCCCGTCTTCTTATCACCCTTTGGAGGACCAAATCGACATTCACGTGCGAAGTGTCCAACCTTCCCGCACGTAAAACAAGCACGAGATCCATACCCAGATGTATATATCACAGTCGCAGAAGGAGCTTGTCCAGAAGACTTAGACTTCTTGTTCCATCTCTTTCGGTAGCCAAACTTGTCTGGACGCGGCGGCTTGAACTCTGGCTTCGCAACAGCCAAGTTTCCCTTTGCTTGCCCCCGTTTCATGTCCGTCTCCAAAGAACGAGCCGTACAGACTAAGGCTTGGAATCCCTGACTCACAGAACTCGAGAGCAAATACCGCAGCTCATCTCGCAGTCCCGCATAAAACCGACTAGTCTTACGCTCTTCTTCGGCGAAGATCGTGCCCGCATATCTTCCCAACCGGGTGAACTCATGCAGGTAGTCATCCATACTTCAATCTCCCTGCGCTAACCTTTGAAATTCCATTTCCATCGATATCCTTTGCTGCATCGGCAGATATTCTGCTAAGAACAATCGAGAAAATTCATCCATTGTAACCTCTGCCAATTGCCTGCCAACCAAGTGATGCATTTCAATCTCATCCCACCACAATCGCGCCTCTCCTTCCAGTAAGAAAGTGGCTAACATAACTTTTTGTTCCTCCTCAACCTTGATAGCTCTCATAATCCTCTTGACTCTTGCAAGCCAATCCTCTGCTTGGGCCGGTGTACCCGCCCCATGAAACTGCGGAGGGTTGAAGCTCAATAATTGCTCCCATTGTTGATCTGCTACCCGCGGATCAACTTCGGCTTCTACTGGTTCTTGCCGTACCCCAGCTTGCGTTGGCACCACTCCAGGACTTGCCTGCCCCGCCTGCTGAGCATTCATCACCGCAAGTACCGTTTCCGTGATGAGACGGACTGTTTCAGCGGATGGAGGAGTTGTGGGCACCTCGGCTGGTGCCGCACTCTCAACAGAACGTTGTGGTTCGGATTGACCCGCAACACTTCTGGTCACCTATATGTGTAAAATACACAGGTTAACGACCAATGAAAACGGCAACCATACAAAAAGAATACACAAGTTCAACAAACAAGTGTATTTACATTCCTAAGTGGATAATCTTGAGTTCAAATTAAGTGTTATAACGACGGCACTAACACGTGCTTGCCACCTCTCAAAAGAATTCGTCCGCGAATTCGGAAGAGTTCGACGAACAAGCTGATACCAAATTGTAACACCTCTACCCGTCAAGAAGAATATAATAGAGGGTCCGGCCGGGGCCCCACACCATATTCCACAAACAGGCGGAGACGCTACGAAATAATATCATAACCACGCATCCTAACACAGAGCATTCTAGCGGAAGCTTCACGGTTGAATTATTGAACTCAAGCTAAAGAACATTGTCCACCAAAACTTTGGAATATATATAAACATCACAAGAGTTTGGCCTTAAGGCCTTACAACAGTTTCTCTTAACAAGAGTGTGGATTACAAACATCGGCACGCAGGCCGGCCACACATGAACAAAAGAAACAAAACAATGCCTTCGAGGGCAGCAGCGCAGCTTTGGGCTTCAGCCCGCTAAGTCCCGCTCGGACCAGCAACTCCAGTACCTGTAATAACCAATCCACCAAGCGGTGGAAAATAGGGCAACGGTCAGCATTCAACTGACCAATTATAATGACCCTGCCCCTGGCACGGGGCAGCGGAATTCCATCCCTGCATAGCAATCTTCCAACATGATATATATAGCAATTTAAGCAAGACGTGCACGTCCGCACAGTCACATATCACAAACGTCGGCCCGACGCTCCGTGCACTCAGGGCACATTATCCGTGTTCCGTATTTCCACGGCCACACCACCGTTCAGAGGTCCCAGACATAACGGTTCAATATGAGCATTCTACTCTGATCGGCTCACAGGCCGTCGACTCTCGCTATGTGATCCTAACAGGGTCTTAAGCACCCAAGGTTAGACAACCATAATGCGGGTACAGATCCACCTTTCCCGTTGCTCACATCGTCAGACTCACGCCTGGACTGACGCGGGTACAGTTTCACCTTGCCCGTTCCACGTTTCCTAGTTGCAGCCCCACGGCTCAACCTCATACAAAGTAGCAATTCACGGCTACAAGAGAGTCCAACTCTCAATATTTCCTGGATTTCCTCCAGTACTTTATCCATCATGCCTACAAGCAAGAATCACGGAGTCTTCTCCGATATGCAAACAAGCATCACCAATCCAGACCATGTCCAGATGGGCTTCACACAGTATGCCTAGATCCGTACTCCAATTCCGGATTCTAACAAGGGGGACTTCACATATCTACCCCAAGGGACGCCACAACCCACCGCACACTCGCGGGGAAGGGTTTTCCCTATGCAATGCAGGAATTAAGGACTTCATATGTCCAAGCAGGAAATCGTTACCCTAGGAGTTCGCTTCGGAGCCATGGAGAGAAATTTGAGACGGATGAAAGCCTTCGCAGCAGCGTTGCCTTCGCAGATCCGAACTCGGCTCGCGATTTGGACCACCGTAGCTCCACCGGCAGCCGGACTCCACTTCTTCTTCCTCACCTTGCTCTCACCTCTCTCTTAAAAGTTAGAAAGAGAGTAGAACTTAAGAAATGAGCCTTCTTCTCCTCCTTTCCCGGCCTTATCAGCCCAGGAATGAGCCCCAGCCACAGGATCCTCTTTAAGGAAAATGAACGGCCAAGATCTGCCCCAAAATATAGAACTTTTTGGTCGACACGGCCTGTGACACGCCCGTGTCACAGGCCGTGTACCCTTAAGCGGCACACGCGGCACTCGCACCGACTATAAATTACCAGAACACGGGCATCGACACGCCCGTGTCGAACCTGACATGCCCGTGTCGAACCTGACATGCCCGTGTCGGCCATGTGACACGCCCGTGTCACACCTGTTACACGGTACTCAACGAGCGTTAAATCCAGTCAGAGCAGTACACGGGTAGGCACACGCCCTCTGACACGCCCGTGTCAAAACTGGCACGGCCGTGTTCAAGCCTTGGTTCCGGGCCGTGTACATTTCTGACTCGATACGGCATTTTATTGAGTGACACGCCCTGGGAAACGCCCGTGTCGAAGGCCGTGTCCCAGGCTCGACTATCATCGACCTCCGATCGTCGACTAACCTGAACACGCCCTGGGACACGCCCGTGTCCCAGGCCGTGTACCCCGACACGCCCTGGGACACCCCCGTGTCCCAGGCCGTGTTAAGCAACCTGCACCTCAATTCCAATTTTGAGACTTTTTGGGGTATTACACGTGCGTTGACTGATGATAAGTTCTCACAGGTCATGATATTGTGATATCAAGTCATCACGTGGGTACTTGTTAATGAACAAGTTGTACTGGATAGACCCAACCTGAGACTACTTTGTGGATTGTTATCTAAACGTGTCACGAGTAGGTCTCAATTGACAATGGTGTTGTCGCCCTTTGACCTAAAGTCACAACATTCATCAAGTGAGGAACAGTGTGCTTTGATACCATCTAAAGTCTTCCTTGAGAAAGGTTCATGATATGGGTGGTTGTTGGGCACGTTACAAATCATTTGGGTGTTTGTGTGTGAACAGATATGGGATTTGTCCTCTAATATAACAGGGGTTGCATCCATGGGCCCCTTGATGGAACTGGACTGAGAAATGCATGTCCATGCTTGGTTGAGTCAATATGTGATATTGGACTCACCATTCTCTGGAAGTCCGTTCTAGATCAAGATACTTGGATTGAGCTATTATGAGAGTGACACGGTCCACGCCTCTAGTTCATTCCGGATGTAAGGGACAAAGGGACAAGAACAATGCTGGAACATTGTACATAAAGGCTTTTGAGTTATGAACTCTTATTGCTTGGGTAGCAATGATGCATTGCTAGATGCCGCTCATTGTTTGTGAGGTTTTTTGTTTGATACTTTCAAGATCAAGTGGGAGACTGTTGGAGTTACCATGGTGATCTAGAAGTGGTCAAACATGTAATCTCACTGCCAACGCGATATGAGCCTGCAGGGTCGCACATAAGAGCATGTGGAGAAGTTGGAAGATCGACTGTGTTGGTAAAGGTTACCAATCACCATACAAAATGGGGTCCGACAAATGTTGCCAAGGAAGTTCGTCGAGAATCGTCGAGAATCGTCGACTATGGTTCATCGAGAATCGTCGAGAATCGTCGACTATGGTTCGTCGAGAATCGTCGGCTATGGTTCGTCGAGAATCGTCGACTATGGTTCGTCGAGAATCGTCGACTATGGTTCGTCGAGAATCGTCGAGAATCGTCGAGAATTGAACTGTTCGATAATCGACGAATGATGATTCCCGACGAATTATTCCAGAAACCCTAACTCTCATTGGTCTGGGGATAGTGATTTTTCTAGGTCTGTTTATGCTTCGGGTATAAATTAGGACTTAGGTTTGAGAGTCAAAGGAGGAAGATCCCCCCCCGACCCGACGGAAGTGTTCCTCCAATTCGCTCGTTCCGCCGATTCGCTCGTTCCGCATACCTCCTCTCCGATGATAGTCGCCGGTGCTTGTCTTCCTGGAGCGGACCTAGCAGTCAGTGGACTTGCAAGGTGCAGTCGATCTCCCTCCCCGTTCTTTGTGCGACGAAGATCGGCGATCTCCCGCTCGTGTGGATTCCTGCAGAGGAGTAGACGCTATTCTACGTAGGACTCGCCGCCAACAAGAACTCATATATTGGAGCATCTTTGTTGAGTTGTGACTCAACACCGCCAAGGTAATTTTACCTAGTTATTTCTTAACTTCTTGATTCAATTTTCATGGCCCGATCCCAAATCTCTTTTGGGTTGTTCTTAGTTTTATTGTTTCCGCTGCGTGCACAACTGTTGTGCCACCCTGAAGAAAACCCAACAAAGTCTACCTGTCAGAAATGCTGCTGGCAGACAAGCTAATTTTCAGACTAATAAGAACCTCGGACCCAAACTCGTTTGGGATCCTAAGGTAAACTGAATTGTGGTTGCAGGTTAGTCCAAATATCCATCCAATATAGTACTTGGACAGTGGTTATTCCAGGCACATGACTGGAACAAGAAGTCTTCTAAAAGAGTACAGTCCAATAAAGAAGGGACAAAAAGTGATCTTTGGTGGCTCAAACAAAGGAGTCACCAAGAGATATGGTATGATCACCAATGACATTGTCATAATCACAAAAGTGGCTTATGTGGAAAGGTTGCAACACAACCTGATTAGCATAAGCCAACTATGTGATCTTGGCTATGTCATTGTATTCCACAAGGATGATTGTCAAATCAAAAGGTCAAGTGACAAAGAGGTCATTTTTGACAGTAACTAGGAGTGGAAATGTTTACTCTTTAAACTTTCTATGCTTAAGTACAGACCCTCCTATATGTCTTGTTGCAAATGAGAAAATCTCATATTGTGTTCAATGGCACAAGAGTCTTGCTCACTTGAAATATATGACTATTAGTAAGCTCTTTAATGAAGAGCTAGTCAGAAATGGACCTAAATGAAATGCACCATGGAGGGTGTTTTCCTTGCATGCCAAAAGGGTAAGTATACCAAAGATTCTTTTAAGAGTATTGGGGCCAAGGACATTGTTAGGTGTTTATACCTCCTACATATGGACTTATTTGGTTCTATTCCAGTTCATAGTCTAGGTAGGAAAGTCTACACTCTTGTAATAGTTGATGACTTTTCAAGATTTGCTTGGGTTTTCTTTCTTAAGAAAAATTCTTAAACCCTTAACATCTTCATGAACTTTATCAAGCAAATTCAAAATGAAAAAGGCAGTACTATGGTAAAAATCAGTTGTGACTATGGTACTGAATTTTAATCTGATGGCATGATAATGTTCTGTGAATAACAAAGGATTCATCAAGAATTTTCATCTCCAAGAACACCCCAGTAAAATAGGATTGCTTAGAGGAAAAATAGAACTCTCATAGAAGCTGGAATGACATTACTAAGTGACACACCTCTCCCAGAATACTTCTGGGCTGAGGAAATAAATACTGCTTGTAGTGTCCTGAATAGGGCTTATGTCAACAAGTAACACAAGAAGACTCCCTATGAGATTATGAAGGGCCGAAAACAAAACCTTGCCTATCTCAGGATCTTTGGCAACAAATAGTATGTGCTCAACAATGGAAAGTCATAACTGACTAAGTTTGCTTCCAAGTGCTATGAAGGAATATTTGTTGGGTACAACAACCAGAGCAAAGCATATAGAGTCTATAACTTGAAAAATCAAGTTGTAGAAGAGTCTGTAAATGTTGTCTTTAATGGATCTCCAATGATTAATAGTGAGCTACCAAGATCTTCTAGATCTGTAGGAATAAAACAAGTGATGGACAAACTAACCATCAAGGATGCTCCTCCAACAGGCCAAAATGAAGACAACGGTGTGTGTGTTCCTGAAGAAGGACAAAGCTCGCAGGAAATGGGTGAAGATCAGCTGGATCCTGTCATTGAAGTTAGTGATGCTGAAGAAAGATTTCTTCCAACAATTTGACATCTAAAGAATCATCCCAGACATCAGATCATCCAAAGGGTTACAATAAGGTGCAGAGGCCTGAACATTGCCATGTACTCTAGCTTTCTGTCTCAAATTGAGCCCAAAAGGTGTAACAGCCCAAAAATGAGAAGCGATCATTGGGGTTTACCGCACGGCGGTAAGATTATCGCCAACGATAGCTCAGTGAATTAAAAGACCCAGGGCTTAGGTTATTATTGCCAGGCGATAGGAGTTACCGCGCAGAGCTAGCCTCTCAAAGAGTGTCAAGAACGATTTCTAGAGTAACCCATCTACCGCCAGGCGCTAGAATGTTATCGCGAGAGATAACTATGGATAGCAGCATCGGCTGGTCAAAGCAGTCACCGCCTGGGTTACCGCGCAGCGGTAGGAGTTATCGTGCGGCGGTAGCTTTCATATAAAGGCTGGACTTGAGATCTTATTCTCATTTACTCTCACACACTCTCTTACTTACTTCTAGAAGGGGAAGAGGAGGAAAGATCCAAGAGCTCAAGAGGAGGCAATCCAAGGTGTGTTTATGATTGGAATCGCGAGTTGACATTAGATCCACGGAGGGGAAGTTGTGGCAATCAATTCCATCTAGATCAAAGATCACGGTCATTCCTCCGAAGAAAATTACAAGGGTAAGGATTTTCTCGTTGGACAAGTGAAGTCTTCAATATGTATACTTGAATGGAACCACTCACCAAAAGGTGAAGAAAAGGTTGTTTCCAATTGGTAGATCGGTATGATTCCTGTTTAATATTGCATATAGATCCAGAAATATAGAGTACATAATTGACATGTTGTGTGAAGCCCATCCGGACGGGTTTGTTTGGATTAGTGATGTTTATAATGCATGCGAGAGAAGACTCCGAGTATAAACGTGTAGTTGTACGGAGTCTGAGGGTTGTACCTGTGAAATGAGAGTAATAGGAAGTACTGGAGTTCAAAAAATACCCCAGAAAGATCACAGTTCGGGGACCTTTTTATATCGCAAGGCGACAATGAATGTCGTCAGGCGATAACTCCTAATGAGCTAAACTTTGTGTGGTCTGTCTCTAAGGGACCTGGGGGCCAGTGCATGTGGAGCTGTGAGCTTAAATTGCCAAGCAATGGTAGATGCCAGCCTGAAATGGTGCAATGTCGTATGGCTTATGTTTGGGTTGAACCGTGGAGGCCAACTACTGCGCCATCAAGTAAAGCACCTCTGAATAACTGAGTCGCTATGTTAAGTACCTCTGAATGGGCAATTAGTAGTTAAGTTAAGTACCTCTGAATGACATAGTCGTCATGTTAAGTACCTCTGAACGACAAGGGTTACCGTTAAGTTAAGTACCTCTGAATGACAGAGTCGTCAAGTTAAGTACCTCTAAATAGTGGTGATACATGTGAAATCTAGTATACTGAAAATGTGCACTGAGTGCACGGGTTTTGTGGTCGTTGATCCTACATTTGTGGTGAATGGTGCTTAAATGCACTTTGCTATTGCCACTATATATATGCTGTTGTTTGCAGGGAAGGAGAACTGCCGCCTCGAGTAAGCGGTGGGGTCATTATAAATTAGTCAGCAAAATGCTGACCGTTGCTTTGTTTGTCGCATTTGTGTGGGCCGTTTGTGCAGGTGCAGGAGATCCAAGTGGGAAGTAGCGGGATGAAGCCCTTATACTACGATTGGCTGGCCCTTTAAGGCCCAAAAGCGAACTTTTTACTGTTTTCATGTGTGGTCAGACTGCGTGCCGATGTATGAAGTCACTTGATGTAAATGAAACAGTTGTGGCTGAAAGGTAAAAACATGTGTTGCATATTGTATATATATCATTCATGTGCAAGCTTTTTTAGTGGACATTCCTGTTGTTATGGGTTCTTAACTTAAAATGCTTCCGCTAGAATGCTCTGAATTAGGACGCGGTCATAATTGAATTTGGATTTGGAAACAATAAGTAATCTCCTTACCTGTCCGTAATATATGGCGTCGGGCCACGGCCGGACCTTCTGTCATATGCTCTACGATAGATGGGGGCATTACAAAAGGTTTTAAGATGCCAACGTAGACCAATTTTAGATTGTGGCAATGCAAGAGGAACTGAACCAATTCAAGAGATGTAAGGTTTAGAAGTTGTTTCCAAGACCACAAGGTCATAACATCATTTGAACCAAGTGGATCTACAGGAATAAGTTAGATGAAAATGGTGATATAATTAAGAACAAAGCTAGACTTGTGGCTAAGGGATATAGACAAGAGGAAGGTATTCACTTTTATAAGACCTTTCCCCCAGTTGCTAGACTAGAATCCATAAGACTAGTCTTACATATGTTGTACACATGGGATTCATGGTCTACCAGACGGATGTGAAGTCAGCCTTCCTAAATGGTGACCTAAGAGAGGAGGTCAATGTTGAGCATCCATCAACTATTGTTAATCCTAACTCTCCTAATTATGTTTATAGGCTTAAGAAAGCACTTTATGGGTTGAATCAAGCCCCTAGGGCATGGTGTGAAACCTTGTATAGCTTTCTCATTGAGAATTAATTCTCAAGGGGAAAGATAGACAAGACATTGTTCCTAAGGGAATCCAAGGGTAATATCATCCTAGTCCAATTTTATGTAGATGACATAATCTTTGGGTCAACTAATGATAACCTCTGCAAGAAGTTTGTCATACTTTTGCAAGGGAAGCTTGAGATGAGTAGTTTGGGTGAGCTTAAGTACTTCTTGAGACTCCAAGTAAAATAGTCTGAAGATGGATTGTCTATTTCTCAGTCTAGGTTCACTAGGGAGTTAATTAGAAAATTTGGTATGGAGAGTGCCTCCATAATGAACTCCCATGGGGTCAAGTAAGTCAATAGACAAGGATGAGATAGGGAAACTTATTATTGAATCCTTTTATAGAGGCATAATTGGCGTCATTCTCAATCTTACTACTAGTAGGCCAGATATCATGCTACATGTGTTTGTGCTAGATATCATGCTTCCCATAAGGAGTCTCATTATTCAGCTGCAAAAAGAATTCTGAGATCTTAAGGGCACACCAGATCTTGGCCTATGGTACCCTAGGAATAGTGATTTTGAGCTAACTCGGTATTCAGATGCAGATTTTACAGGCTGTAGAGAAGACAGGAAAAGCACATCTGGCTCCTGTCAATTCTTAGGAGGAAGACTTGTATATTGGAGCAGCAAGAAGCAGACTAGTGTTGTCATATCAACAGCTGAGTCAGAACATATATAAGCAAGGAGTTGTTGTGCTCAGCTATTGTGTATCCAGCACCAGCTCAAGGACTACAACCTAAAGCTAAGTAACACTCAAATGTATTGTGATTCCACTAAAGCAATCTCTATTACCGGAATCCTGTTTCTCATAGCAGGACTGAGCATATAGAAATTAGGTATCACTTTATTAGAGAGCAAATGGAATGTGAAGAAATTAGTCTTGAATTTGTCCCCACTAACAAGCAAGTAGCCAATATCTTCACCAAACCACTAGATGAAGCCAACTTTCACTCCTTTATATTTCATTTGGGTATGTTGAATTTAGTTCAGCTTCAGTAGCTCTCTCTATATATATATATTTCTTTTTGCAAGCAGTGTTAATCTCTACAGGATAATCAAGAAGAAATGGAAGAAGAATCCATGCATCGAGTGCACTGAGACAAGATCAGGCGTCGAGCGCGCTAAGTCAAAGTGCTTTGGCGTCGAGTGCATTGAGACAAGATGCATCATGTGCGTCGAGTGCATCGAGTCCACTCATCGCATGCTCCCAATGACGTCAATATATAGCTAAGTATTGAGAATTAATCTCAGTCGTGTATCACTTCTTTATTTTAACAAAGTACGTGCCTCTCCACATTCCTTACTTAGAGGCAAGTATAAATAGTCCTAAGTTTTCTTAAAATAAGAAACACTATTCTTGGCCCTTGCGAATTGCAATCTACCTGCGATGAAAACTCCGAAAATCTACAATAACTCTCAAAAGAAATGGCACCAAAGAGATTGGATTTCCTATTCGAGGGTTCAGAGCTGGTTAGAAATGGATTCAAGGATGCGCGTGAGGAAGTTCAGCAAGTTCTCCATCTTCTGTAGGTCGTTGGCCTATAATATGTTCTATCAGAGCCCAACATGCTTTGGAAGAGAGAAGTTCTTGAGTTATACTCAACTGCTAAGGTCGACTCGTCATCCATTAAACATATGTCCTTCATTAGTGGAAATAATGTTAAGATTTTCCCCAAAAGACTGAGCAAGGCACTGCAACTTACCATATTCAAATTGTCAGATGAAGAAGAGGAATTGGATCAAACCAATATCAAATATGCACTAAAGTGGTGTGGATACTCAAAGGACACCACTTGTTCGATTTTGAGGAAAGAACTTAGCCTGAAAGGAAAATTTCTTACAGATGTCATTGGGAAGGCACTACTGTGCAAGTATGGCTCGCATGACAAAATATCCAAGAAGATGTTCGAGTAAATGGTAAGGATAATTCTCTCTAAAAAGACAGATTGGGGTAGAGTACTCTTTGACAGAATTGTATAGTGTATCCCATAGCCAAACCTGGGTTGAATTCTGTCCCTCTTTCTACATAATAGTGTTCCATGGATCCTTAACCTAAGGCTAGGAAGAAGAATCCATCACATGAGAAAGATAGATTCAAAAATGCATGATAGATGAGAAAGAGTTTTGCAACCTCACCAACAAACATCTAAGAAGAAAAAGAAAAAGGAAG
The DNA here is from genome assembly GCA_039513925.1 of Platanthera zijinensis. Classification (NCBI taxonomy): domain Eukaryota; kingdom Viridiplantae; phylum Streptophyta; class Magnoliopsida; order Asparagales; family Orchidaceae; genus Platanthera; species Platanthera zijinensis. The sequence goes on from CM077079.1 coordinate 95,057,937, forward strand.
TTCCTATTCAAGAAGATAGCACAGAGAGTAGCTCATCTGAGTATAGTGGAGAAGAGCCTCATGACCCAAATCTCTTTGAGTCTACTGAGAAAACAAGGAGAGACATGAGTCCTCAAGTCTCAATGTCTTCTAAACCTATTACAAGGGTCCAGTTGACCAGACCTCAATCTGAAGAGAATCAAGCAGAATCCATGGTCACACAGGAAGACATACAAGTGGAAATTACCCGTGCTGATGTTCAGGGGGAGACATCTCCAATGGGTGCCACGGTTCAGGAGGAGATTAACCAGATTCCTGATCAAACTAAAGGGGAGACTATCCAGTCTGTTCAAGATGAACTGGACACCTTCATTGAGAATCTGGAGAAGAGGATTGCTGGAACTTCAGAGGGCCCAGAAGTTGTGCTTTTCTGCACTCAAGCTGAGGTGGAGCAACTTCTTGAGAAAGTTATGGAAGATGCTCTTTCTGAGGGAGAGCACAATCAACTCATGAAGAAGAGTAACCAAATTCCTGCTAAGGAGGTTCCACCTACTGAAGCAATGGAAGAAGAATATCCAATCATCACTGCTAAAGACTTGAATGTCCTGGTGGATTTTGCAGAGGTTGAGGGGGAGATTCACACTGAACTCCATGCTCTAGAGATTATTTATAATATAAAATCTTCTGAATTAGAGATGGTCAATACTACAGATAAAAATGCAACTCAACACTCTTATGCGTATAAGATGGCTGATTCTGAAGATAGAGAAGGAGATAGGCTAGTGGAACAAAATGTCTGTGATGAAGGTACATCACACCAAGCTGATTAGATATCATCAACCTTCATGGCACAACTCAAGGGTCTACTTGATGACCAAAGAAGGCAACTGGAACACCTTGTGGATGATTCCATAAAGGAAGTGAGGAAAGACCTTTCTACTGAGATCAAATCTATAAGATTTGAGGTTAATCTGCTGAGAGGCAACACTGTATCAATCTTCAAGAGGGCTTCTCCTGTAGTCACTTTTGCAGAAAGCAAACTGACAGAACTAGGTCAAATTCAAAATGGAATTATAGAGAATAAAAATATTCTTTCTAGAAACTTGCTGGCAATCCACAATGCACAGAAGGAATTGTTGGAAGAGCACAAGAATATTCTTAAAAGAAGAATGGATTCATGTGCCCAAGTTCTAGATGATCACTTGCTAAAGCTCAAGGTACATGTCACCATTGGTGTTAACTATCTAGATGATCAATTAACAAAGGCTAGCACCTCCCTGTCTAAAAAAGTCTCTGAAGAAGTCAAAAAGGAGGAGAAGAAAGTGATAAGGGCCAAAAATTAAAATGTAGTTTAGACTTCAATTGTTATAAGAGGCTCAATGGGACTTGAGTAACTCACATAAGACAATGTACTTGCAATTCCTGAACATGTACCAGAAGCACTATATGATGGATTTGTAACGCCCCGAAACTCAAAAGAGGGACAGGTGATGTTTTGACACAAGTCGGGGACTTGGTAGAGGTCACATGGCCTGGGACACATGCGTGTCCCAAGGGTGTGTCGTGCTTGGGTTCGATGATGGCCGCGTGGTCAATGAAATTGTAGTCGACGATTTTCGAACAGCGAACACGGCCTGATACACGGGCATGTCCCAGGACGTGTCCTACTCAGGTTGTTAGCCGAGTTATCACGGGAGAGACAAGGCCTGAGCCCAGGTATGTTTGGGTCCGACACGAGCGTGTCAAATTCGACACGGGCTTGTCGAATACCCGTGTTCTCCTCGGATTAGCGATGGACCCGTGTCGATGGAGGAACACGCCCAACTACACGGACATGTACTTGATGACATAGGCGTGTCAAGCTTGTCACGGGCGTGTCAAGAGCCTGTGTTCTTTTCGGGACGTGACGGTTTCGGCGTCGATTGAGTCACATGGCCTTGGACACGAGCGTGTCGCAAGCCGTGTTCGGCCCAGGAAGTTCATTTTAAGTGCGAATCGTGGACGTCCGTTTCCTTATTTTTGGATCCAACGGCTCAGGGCTATTCTTGCTAGGATATACCCAGGAATAGGGTTTAGAAACCCTCATTTTTTTGAGTTCAATCTCTTTCTAAGTTCTAGAGAGATGGGAGAGCAAGGAGGAAAAAGGAAGAGAGATCGGGTCGCCGGAGGAGATTCAGAGCGCCAAATCGCAAGCCGAGTCAAGATCTACAGAGACGTGATCATCGCGGTGCTTTCCAACTGTATAGATTTCCCTGGTGCAGAAGAGAACTGCTAGGGTAACGATTCCCTTCTTGAGTATGTGAAGTTGTCCTTCATTTACATAAGGAACCCGCTCCCGCGAGTGTGCGGTAACTGTGCGGTGTTCCTTGGGGTAGATGTGAATAGTCCCCCTTGTTTGCATGTAGAGTCCGAAATCGAGTTGTGGACATAGGCATGGTGTGTGAAGCCTACCCGGACAAGTTGGTCTGGATCGGTGATGTTTCATTAGGCATGACTAGACGGAGAAGACTTCGTGCCTTTGGTTATTTTCGGGTTTTCTATGCGGTAGATTGCAACAGGGAGTCTTGGGGATTAACTCCAAGGTGCACCTGTAAAACTTGGCGGAAACGCATTTCTGCCAATTTGGTGGCATGGGTGCCAGCCTTTAATATAACAGGGTTATGTGCATGTTTGATTGTTTTTGGACTAGGGGAAGCTTGACCTGTGCATATGGCTTAAATTTACGTTGCGGTTTGAGCAACGGGTTTGGCGGAACCGTTCTTGCTCTGTGTCATTCGGTTAAGGCGACCTATGGTACATGGTACTTACCGTTGGCATAGATGGAGGGTCTTAGGCTTAGGCCAGAAAGACTAAAATGCTCACGAGTACTGCCATCCTAGGGACAGTGGTGAGACCGTGATTTTTCTTGGGTTCACCTTGTTTGTTCCCTGAGAGCATGGGGTGTGCGGCCGTATATGCCTGCACCTGTGATGTTGTGATTACTCACTACAATGCTTATTATGATAATAAGTGCAGGGAAGGAGCATCACCGCCCCTAGTTTGGGGGCGAGATCATTATAATTTTGTCAGCTTTAGCTGATTGTTTCTTTTGTTTGCCACCATTACGGTGAATTGTGCTTGCAGGTGCTGCGGAGCCGAGTGGAAAATAGCGGGCCAAAACCCTTGTTGCTGAGCCGGCCCTTGAAGGACTTGTTTTGTTTACTTGTTTAATTCATGTGTGACCGGCCTGCGAGCTGAAGTATGGAAGACGCTATTTTAAATTTAGTGAACTCTTGTAAGTCCATAAGGCCGGTACTTTGTGTACTTTGTAATTCATTCATGTTTGGGTTCGATAGTGGACATTCATTCTTGTGGCTGGGTTCTTATTTTGAAACTTAATAAATTGCTTTCGCTAGATACTCCGTATAGGACTGTAAGATTGGAAGAATAGTTTCAATGAGTGATCTTTCGGTCTGTCCGTGGTATATGTCGTCGGTGTTGGAGTTACCATGGTGATCTAGAAGTGGTCAAACATGTAATCTCACTACCAACGCGATATGAGCCTGCAGGGTCGCACATAAGAGAATGTGGAGAAGTTGGAAGATTGACTGTGTTTGTAAAGGTTACCAATCACCATACAGAATGGGGTCCGGCAAATGTTGCCAAGGAGTATCGTTGACTATTGTTCGTCGAGTATCGTCGACTATGGTTCGTCGAGTATCATCGACTATGGTTCGTCGAGTATCGTCGACTATGGTTCGTTGAGTATTGTCGACTCTGGTTCGTCGAGTACCGTCGACTATGGTTCGTCGAGTATCATCGACTATGGTTCATCGAGTATCGTCGACTATGGTTCGTCTAGTATCGTCGACTATGGTTCGTCGAGTATCATCGACTATGGTTCGTCAAGTATCGTCGACTATGGTTCGTCGAGTATCGTCGACCATGGTTCGTCGAGTATCGTCGACTAAGGCAATTCGTCGACTATCGAACTGTTCGATAATCGATGAATGCTGATACCCGAAGAATTATTCCAGAAACCCTAATTCTCTGTGGTGTGTGGATAGCGATATTTCTAGGTCTGTTTATGCTTCGGGTAAAAATTAGAACTTAGGTTTTAGGGTCAGTGTACCCCCGGCCCGACGGAAGTGTTTCGCCGATTCGCTCGCTCCGCCGACCTCCTCTCCGACGATAGTCGCTAGTGCTTGTCTTCCTGGAGCGGACCTAGCAGTCCGTGGAAGTGCAAGGTGAAGTCGATCTCCCTTCACATTTTTCGTGCGACGAAGATGGGCGATCTCCCGCTCGTGTGGATTTCTGCAGAGACGTAGACGCTATTCTATGTGGGACTTGCCGCCGACAAGAACTCATACATTGGAGCATCTTTGTTGAGTTGTGACTCAGCACCGCAAATGCAATTTTACCTAGTTATTTCTTAACTTCTTAATTAAATTTTCATGGCCCGATCCCAAATCTCTTTTGGGTTGTTCTTGATTTTATTGTTTCCGTTGCGTGCACAACTGTTGTGACACCCTGTAGAAAACCCAACAGTGGTATCAGAGGGAGGTTGCGGCCATGATTGTTGTATTGGAAGTTAGGTTATTTCAGTATGTGTAAACCTAGGGATTTATAAGTGTTCTAAATGTCTAGATTTAATCCTGGAACATCAATTGTTGATGATTTTTCAAGGGAAATCGGTGGTGATTTTGCAAAAATTTGGTCGGGGCGCTGCTCCGCACCCCGCAGGGGCTCTGCACCTTGACCCCGCCCGCTGATCGGTCAGCGGGACCCCCGCCAAGTGTGCGGCCCCTTGGAACCCAGCCAGGAACGTCTGGGATTTCGTGGTAATTTCTAATTGTTAGAAATTGTTGTATCCTTAGCAGTAACCGTCCCTCGAGTAGTTAATGAACCCGTGTATTGTTTTGGATTTTGAATCCAACAAGGAGAGATGGGCTTGTCTACTTCTTTAAGTTGAGTTGCCTTTGCCTTTGTTTAATGCATGTAAATCTGAAGATTTGGAATAGTCTGGATGTTCAGATTTAACCCTTTCTTCCATCAAATGTTGATAGTACCATGTTGTGCACATAAGGGATGCATGTGGATTTTAGAAAAGTGTTTTTGTATGGATGTGCACATTGATCAAATGTTGATCATGGTTAATTGTTAACTTATTATCAAAAATCCCTTCATCAAATATTAAGTGTTCGGATGACTTCCGATGGATGACACTCTTCCTGGCTCGATCGATGATGTGTGGGCTTGCCAAAGCAAGGTGCATTAATCTATCTTAGTAAGGGTGCGAGCGGATAATTGTGATATCCCACTGTCGACATCGGGTCTAACTTAACTAGGTGACCTCAAAGGTTGAGTGCCTAGAGGCATAGTGTTGGCATGCACCATATGATGGATGTGAATAAGGAGTTATTCACCAACCATACAAGAATTGCATGAGGATGCAATTGGCAAGCGTTGCCTACCTAAATAACCACATCATGAGAGAAAAGCCAAAGCTGACTCATTGTGTTGGTGAAATACGGATATTTTCCACTAAGAGAGTAGCTCGCATGAACTCTCCGAATTGATAGTGAGGGCCATCATTTCGAATAAAAATAGTGGGATTTTCAATTGAAGTCCAAATTAAAAAATAAATTGTATTTTGAAATTTTGGTACTGATATTATTCTGCATGAATTCTTGTAGAATTCCATGGCAAGTGGTTCAAACACCACTCTGTCTCTGAGAGCCATCCTTGAGAAGGATAAGCTCAGTGGGACCAACTACATGGACTGGTACAGGAACCTGAAAATTGTTCTCAGGCAAGAGCGAAAGCTCTATGTCTTGGAAGAAGAAGCCCCTGAGGTGTCGAACGGGAACTCTTCCCGTGCTGATAAGGATACTTATAAGAAGTGTGATGATGACGCCTTAGACGTCGAATGCCTTATGCTTGCCACCATGAACTCTGAGCTTCAGAAGCAACATGAGAACATGGGGTGCAAGGAGATTGACGAGCATCCCAAGAAAATGTTTCAAGGGCAGGCTCGTCAAGAGAGGTTCGACGTCACAAAAGCGTTATTTCAGTGCAAGATGGGAGTTTGAGAGTCAGTAGGGACTCACGTACTCAAGATGATTGGGTATATAGAGATTCTTAAAAGGCTGGGTTATCCTCTAGGTCAAGAGTCGGCCACAGATCTGATCCTTCAACCGTTGCCAGACAGTTATGAGCATTTTGTCTTGAACTACAACATGAATGAAATTTACAAGACACTGCCCGATCTCATAAGATAGTTAAGAACTGCCGAGATCAATATGAAGAAGGCCAAGCCTGCCAGCCCCATACTGATGGTGCATAAGGGCAAGGGTAAGGGCAAGGGCTCTAAGAAGACGAAGGTGCGACCTAAGTCATATCTTGAGCCCAAGTCTTCTGCACTGAAGAAAAAGAAGAGCACGGTGAAGGAAGGGAAATGCCACCACTGTGGTAAGGATGGTCATTGGAGGAGGAACTGTCCTTATTACATTAAGGGTCTGCAAAAAATGAAGGGAGGTATGACTTTCGCTTCAAATATTTACGTTATAGAGATAAACCTTTCTGCTCCTTCATCTTGGGTATTGGATACCAGATGTGGTTCTCACATTTGTACAAATGTGCAGGAATTGGGAAGAAGAAGATTGCTGAGTAAAGGGGAGGTGGACCTGCGCGTCGGCAAAAGAGCAAGAGTTATTGTTGTAGCCGTAGGGGTTTACCGTCTTTCTTTTCCCAGTGGGCTTGTAATAGAACTAGATAATTGTTATTTCGTCCGGCCATAACTAGAAATATTATATCCATTTCATGCTTGGACAAGATTGGATTTACTTTTATAATTAAGAACAACTGTTGTTCTATATTTAAGAATGATATTTGTTATGTTGTAGCCCAATTGTTTAATGGTTTTTATGTTTTTAACTTGGACCATCTGATCTATAATGTAGAATATAATAAAAGATCAAGAACAAATGACTCAAAACATACATATCTCTGGCATTATCATTTGGGCCATATAAACGAGAAGCGCATATCAAAGCTCCATAAAGATGGACTTTTAGACTCATTTTAAAATGAATCATTTCAACGATGTGAATCTTGTTTGTTTGGCAAGATGACTAAAGCCCCTTTCACTTGTTATACTGAGAGGGCTGAGGATCTCTTGGGTGTTGTACATAGTAATGTATGCGGACCCATGAGCTCCATGGCTAGAGGTGGGTATTTCTACTTCGTTACATTTACTGATGATTTCAGTATATACGAATATGTGTATCTTATGAAGTGCAAAATCCGAAACCTTTGAAAAGTTCAAAGAGTTCAAGAATGAAGTAGAAAACCAGTTGGGTAAAAGTGTTAAAGCACTCCGATCTGATCGAGGTGGCGAATACCTGAGTCATGAGTTCCGTGATCATCTGAAAGAGTGTGGTATTATATTACAGCTCACTCCACCTATAACACCATAACATAATGGTGTGTCTTAGAGGAGAAATCGTACTCTGTTAGACATGGTATGCTCGATGATGAGTCATGTAGAATTGCCTGTTTTCTTTTGGGGTTTTGCTTTAGAGACTGCTGCAATGACACTGAATCGCGCTCCAACAAAAACTGATCTGAAGACACCATATGAGATATGGACTGGGAAGCGTCCTAGTATGTTGTTCATTAAAATTTTAAACTGTGAGGCATATGTGCGACGTCAAATGCCTGACAAGCTGGAACCCAAATCGGATAAATGTTATCTGGTGGGATATCCTAAGGAAACGAAAGGGAATTACTTTTACCTACCGTCTGAGGGCAAAGTGTTTGTCTCAAGAACTGGCGTCTTCTTGGAGAGAGAATTCTTATCAAGAAAGACTGAAAAGGTAGAACTTGAAGAAGTTCAAGAATCACAAGTAGTGAATGAACCGAAATTGGATTCTGAGATAGGACTACAAGATGTTGTAGCTAGAGAACCTGCTCAAGAAACACAAGTCCTACGTAGATCTGGTAGACCAAGATTTGAGCCTGAGTGATTTGGATTTCTTGTGTCTCAAATAGGTAATGTGTTGCTTATGGATCATGATTATGAACCAGCAACCTACCAAGAGGAAATGAATGGACCGGACTACGACAGATGGCTTGATGCTATGAAATCCGAAATGGACTCCATGAATGCAAACCAAGTTTGGAACTTGGTGGAACCACCTGAAGGGGTACGACCCATAGGGTGCAAATGGTCTTCATGAAGAAGACGATATGGATGGGAATGTACAGACATTCAAAGGGCGACTGTGGCTAAGGGTTTTAAGCAAATCATGGTATTGACTATGATGAGGACCTTTTCCTCTGTTGCATATTGTAAAAGTCCATAAGGATATTGCTTGCTATTGCAGCGTATTATGACTAACTACGAGATCTGCAGATGGATGTCAAAATGGCTTTTCCTTAATGGAAACCTCCTTGAGAAAGTGTACATGACACAACCTGAGGTTTTGTATCCCAAATGAAGCCACAAAATATGCAAGCTGAATAGGTCCATCAATGGACAGAAGCAAGCCTCTCGAAGTTGGAATCTTCGTTTTAAATGAGAAAATCAAAGAGTTTGGTTTTCATCAAAATGAAGATGAGCCTTGTGTTTACAAGCGAATCAGTGGGAGCATTGTTTCTTCCTGATATTGTACTATAGATTACATACTGGTTATTTGGAATGACATTCCTACCCTGAAAATTGTTAAGAACTACCTAGGGAATTACTTTTCTATGAAGGACTTGGGTGAAGCGACTTATATACTCGGTATTAAGATCTATAGAGATAGATCGAAGAAGTTTCTGGGTTTGACCCAGAGTACATACATCGAGAAGGTGTTGAAGCGGTTCAACATGCTTGAGTCCAAGAAAGGATTTTTACCTATGTTTCATGCTGTGAATCTCTCTAAGGAACAGTGTCTAAAATCTTGTGAAGATAAGGACCGCATGTAGTTGATTCTATATGCTTTGGTAATTGGATCAATCATGTATGCAATGTTATGTACTAGACCCGATGTCTCCTTTGCTTTGAGCATGACTAGCAGGTATCAGTCAGACCCCGGTGAGTGTCACTGGATTGCAGTCAAGAATATCCTGAAGTACTTGAGAAGGACAAAGGATGTGTTCTTGGTGTATGGTGGAGGGGAAGAGCTCGTTGTAAGTGGATACACGGATGGTAACTTCAAAACTGATAGGGACGATACAAAGTCTCAGTCATGGTTTGTGTTTTGCCTTAATGGAGGAGCTGTTAGCTGGAAGAGTTCCAAGCAAGAGACAGTTGTTGATTCTACAACAGAAGCCGAGTATATCGCTGCAGCTAACGCAGCAAAGGAGGATGTATGGATTAGGAAATTCATCGGCGAGCTTGATGTAGTTCCTAGCATTGTTTGTCCCGTAGTTCTGTACTGTGATTACAATGGTGCAATTGCACAATCCAAGGAACCTAGATCCCATCAGCGCTCCAAGCACATACTTCGACGGTTCCATCTTATTCGTGAGATTGTCGAACGAGGAGATGTGAACATTTGTAGAGTGCCGACTGAGGAGAATATTGTGGATCCACTGACAAAGCCTCTCGCGCAGAGAAAGCATGATGGTCATACTAGATCAATGGGTATGCGATACCTAAATGATCGACTCTAGTGAGAGTCTTGTGGGTTGCGTGTAAACATATATTCTATTTGCTATTTGTTATTTATTCATATGATGAATTGTGTACAAAAATATTTCTTTTACAATTAATGGCAAGTTCTTTTATTATGATTTCTGTATGCGATAGTTAAATGTTAACATAATAAATACCCTTAGAATGTTCGCTTCCAAAGGACATCAAGTACGTGACATGAATGTGAGAGCCTATGATTTATTTGAAGCTTCATTCTTGAAAGGTCCCTTGTTGTAGTATCATCATAGAAACTAAGGGTGATTATGATACATTAAGACTAGCTTGTGCGTTGACTGATGACCAGTTCTCACAGGTCATGGTATTGTGATATCAAGTCATCACGTGGGTACTTGTTAATGAACAAGTTGTACTGGACAGACCCAACCTGAGACTACTTTGTGGATTATTATCTAAACGTGTCACGAGTAGGTCTCAATTAATAATGGTGTTGTGGTCCTTTGACCTAAAGTCACAACATTCATCAAGTGAGGAAAAGCCTGCTTTGATGTCATCTAAAGTCTTCCATGAGAAAGGTTGATGATAAGGGTTGTTGTTGGGCACATTACGAATCATTTGGGTGTTTGTGTGTGAGCAGATATGGGATTTGTCCTCCTATATGACATGGGTTGCATCCATGGGCCCCTTGATGGAACTGGACTGAGAAATGCATGACCATGTTTGGTTGAGTCAATATGTGATATTGGACTCACCATTCTCTAGAAGTCCATTCTAGATCAAGATACTTGGATTGAGCTATTATGAGGGTGACACAGTCCATGCCTCTAGTTCTTTCGGATGTAAGAGACAAAGGGACAAAGACAACACTAGAACATTGTTCATAAAGGCTTATGATTTATGAACTCTTATTGCTTGGATAGCAATGATGCATTGCTAGATGCCACTCATTGTTTGTGAGGTTTTTGGTTTGATACTTCAAGATCAAGTGGGAGACTGTTGGAGTTACCATGGTTATCTAGAAGTGGTCAAACATGTAATCTCATTGCCAACGCGATATGAGCCTGCAGGGTCGCACATAAGAGCATGTTGAGAAGTTGGAAAATTGACTGTGTTGGTAAAGGTTACCAATCACCATACAGAATGGGGTCCGACAAATGTTTCCAAGGAGTATCGTCGACTATGGTTCGTCGACTATGGTTCGTCGAGTATCGTCGACTATGGTTCGTCGAGTATCGTCGACTATGGTTCGTCGAGTATCGTCGACTATGGTTCTTCGAGTATCGTCGACTATGGTTCGTCTAGTATCGTCGACTATGGATCATCAAGTATCGTCGACTATGCTTCGTCGAGTATCGTCGACTATGGTTCGTCGAGTATCGTCGACCATGGTTCGTCGAGTATCGTAGACTAAGGCAATTCGTCGACTATCAAACTGTTCGATAATCGACGAATGCTGATACCCGACGAATTATTTCAGAAACCCTAATTCTCTGTGGTCTATGGATAGCGATATTTCTAGGTCTGTTTATGCTTCGGGTATAAATTAGAGCTTAGGTTTTAGGGTTAGTGTACCCCTCGGCCCGACGGAAGTGTTCCGCCGATTCGCTCGCTCTGCCAACCTCCTCTCCGACGATAGTCGCCGGTGCTTATCTTCCTGGAGCGGACCTAGAAGTCCGTGGAACTGCAAGGTGCAGTCGATCTCCCTTCCCGTTTTTCATGCGACGAAGATCGGTGATCTCCTGCTCGTATGGATTTCTGCAGAGACGTAGACGCTATTCTACGTATGACTCGCCGCCGACAAGAACTCATACATTGGAGCATCTTTGTTGAGTTGTGACTCAACACCGCAAAGGTAATTTTTCCTAATTATTTCTCAACTTCTTGATTCAATTTTCATGGCCCGATCCCAAATCTCTTTTGGGTTGTTCTTGATTTTATTGTTTCCGCTGCGTGCACAACTATTGTGCCACCCTATAGAAAACCCAACAGTCGGGCCCCGGCCGGACCTACTGCTATGTGCTATATTACGAATGGGGTTATTACAGGATTGTTGGCCAATACAATGATCAGTATGCAGAGCAATATGATACTCAGTAATATAACATTCAAGAAGGTACTCAGTGGGATGAATGTAACGCCCCCGAATTTTCTGCGATTATTTAATTCTCGTTTGGCGTTACGTCGACGCGTTTTCTTGGCTAGTGCAAACTGTGGAGTGTGGTCTTAACTCCTTAGAACTGAGTGGCCTATTTTATAGCCTATTGTCAAGATCTCCTAGCTAGCCGAGTCGTTTTGGGTGACCCGGTGTGGCCTCTCGGGGAATGCTTGTGTTTTGGCTTCGGGTGGGTATAACTCGAGTTCTGTTCATAGAAAGTTAATTTCGACTTCGCCGTTGCGTTTGTAGCATGAGTATTTAGCTACAGAGCGAGTTTCGTCGAATTCCGAGGTAGTTTGGTTTTCGCGCCGTTTTGGGTGTGCTAATAATAAAAGTAAATGTGTATATTTTAAAGCTATTTAAATGATTATTTTCGGCCAAAAAAAAAGCTTTGAGAGTGGCCGGCGGCTTAGGAGGCGGTTAAGGCTGATTAGTCGTGATTAGAGTTATTTAAAAGCCTTAATCAGTAGATGGCGGGCCCACTCTTCTTCTTCTTCCCGAGACCGAACTCGCCTCTCCTGTACGCGGAAAAGAAGCGGAGAAACTACCGACCTGCTACCCTTTCAGACGTTGATTTTGGGAGTGTTTGTCGACGGAATTCGATTCCGAAGGCGTATTTGGATTGCTCTCTCTTAGACCTATGTTTCTACGGTAAGAGATTTGATTTTCGTGGAGTTTTTAGGAGGCCCGAAATTCTGGTTTTGGCCCTTTTCCGCCATTAAAGTTCGGGATTTTTGTTGTTAGGGTGTTGCTGCTGCTGGTGTCGTATGAAGATAAGGGAAAGCCGACCAAGCTTCATCGGAAATCGAGGCAAGTGGTCTTTGCACTTGATGTTTTGATTTTTCCCCCTCTTAACTAACTGGTTAGCCCTAGGATAGAAGCCAAGCTTTTCTCTTTTTGCTTGCTAAAACTTTGTGCATCAGTTTCCCTGTATGAGCCCCTCTCCTTTTGCTGTTTTTGCTCAACCCGCTAATTGAAGCCGCCCGGGATTTGGCGTTGAGTGTGGTGCACACACTCAAAGCCATAGTTTTGTCTGTTCTTTTACGGCTAAGTAGTGAGGCGATTGAGTTAGAAATTCGTCTAAGTCTAAATCGACGGGAATCACTAAGTGATTCTCGCCAACTTCGACGAGTATCATTAGTTATTCCCGCCGATTCGGCGAGAATCAATCGTGATTCCCGCCGATTCGGCAAGAATCAATCAGCATTCTCGCTGATTCGGCGAGAATCAATCGACATTCCCGCCGATTTGGCGAGAATCAATCGGCATTCCCACCGATTCAGCGAGAATTAGTCGGCATTCCCGCCGATTCGGCGAGAATCGGTCGGCATTCCCACCGACCTCTTTCGGATGGCGTTGGTTTAGGGTTTTCCTGCGGTTAAGTGCTAAGGCGTTGAGTGAGTAGACCTCACTCAACGCCATAGTTGTTTTGGCGTTGAGTGAGGTTAGCTCACTCAACGCCACTGCCAGTTTTGCTGAAGGCGTTGAGGGAGTGGACCTCACTCAACGCCATAGCTGTTTTGGCGTTGAGTGAGGTTAGTTCACTCAACGCCAGAGTTTTCTTGACGGAGGCATTGAGTGAGTGAACCTCACTCAACGCCATGGCTGTTTTGGCGTTGAGTGACGTTAGCTCACTCAACTCCAGAGCTATTCTTGCGGAGGCATTGAGGGAGTGAACCTCACTCAACGCCATGGTGGTTTCCGGTGCTGACTGAGGCTAACTCACTCAACGCCAAGGTCTGGTTAGGCGTTGAGTGAGTGGGTCTCACTCAACGCTGGCCGTGTTGAGTCATCTCAACGCTTTTCCCTTACCTTGATTTTCTTCCTCGAGGGAATTTATTGAATTTGAGGTACCTTGTCGTCTATTTACTTGTTTTTTTCCAAAAAGGCCGAATCGTGGGTCGTGGTTAGTAGTGGTGGTTTGAAGCTCTTAATTGGGGAGGTGTTGTGTAATTTAGCAAAGACCACCCTTGTTCTTTTATCTTGCTCCAGGTACGGGCTAGGCAAGGGGGTAGGAGGTCCCTAGTGCTTTCACATGTAGACCCCTGAGCTTAATTTCCTTGAAATAGTGGTTGGGGGACTGATTTTTCCTCCAACCCAGATCCGTGATGTTTTTGCTACTACCATCTCTCACAGCTTAGGGTGTTAAACGTTTCTTCCTTGGTAGATTGCAGCATTTGGGCTCATTGTAGCCTTGTTGACTCTGCAGCTTTTAGGCAGAGTTACTGTTGTGTCCTCGCACTTAGTGCTCTTCCTTTTTTCCTTGCCTTGGGCAGTTGTGACTGTTACTGCTTTGTTTTCCTCTTTTACTTATCTTCTGATTGACACTTTCGAGCAGTTTTCTAGTTTTTCTTTCTGAGGTATTCTTTCTTCTTTGAATGCCTCATGTTCTGGATAGTAGCCGCTCTGTTGGCTAGTGGTATTGTGCAGTTGCTGGTGGTCTCTGGTGCTATAGAGATCTGTTCCTTGTTTTTGCGAGGTAGTTTTGATGTTGTTTTTCTTACAGACATACGTACTTGCCAGTGGGTTCATGACAGTTTGTTTGCGCCCACTGGTAGTTTTTACCTTGATACTAGATAAGTTACTTGTTGCTGATACCTTTATATGAGATAGTCTACTTGCTCTTGGGATGATTTATGCTAGGTTTCTAGTTACTTTTAAACCTAAAAACACTATTATAAGTATTACTCAAAATCAGCATGTTTTATAAAACTCGTTACTATTTTTCAAACAACTTAAAAAGATCATTTTCTTATATATAGAATAAATTAAATGTAGGGTCTTGCATAGTATAAGTTGTCCTCTGGGGACACTTATGCACTCTTTTAGGATGTCAAACCTGAATAAAGTATTTTTTCGCAGCGTATAAGTATAGTTTTTTTTAAATTGTGGACTAGGTGATCCACCGAGCCGAGAGATACGGCCTTTACAAATATAACTGGTTTTCTAATCATTTAACTCATAAATTTTCATAAAGTATGGTTTATAGTGGTTTGCCTAAGCATCGGCAGTTATCCCCTGCGTGACGTGGCATCATGACGCATGTTTTCTCCTACTCTTATAATTTGTTTTCCTCGGAGAAAATGCGGGTTATGACAGTTGGTGTCAGAGGGAGGTTGCTTGACAAGTTAGTCGGGCAACCTTCCCTTTTGATTGCATTAGTAGTTCAGCATCATGTCATTCACACACCGATATGTCATCAGCACGTCTTGGCAAAAGCACGAACACTACACTCATAGCGTAACATGAAGTATACGAGGCATATTATGTAGTATGGGATGCATAATATGTGTTCGTATATGGATCCACCATAGGGGCAACATGTGAGGGTTATGTAGTATTAGATGCATAACCTCACCACATGGCTACAACTAGCTCGTTTTCTTTTCATTGCATGAAAATGTTATGTTGTATGGGATGCATAACATTTTCATGTGTACGCCGCTCATAACATGCATTAGGGTCTTTTTTAGAATGCATAGCACAAACATGCATAGCATAATATTTCATAAGCACAACGTGCCAAGCCAAAGACTGGTAGGATGACATATGTACACACATAAGTTTTCGAGTCAAAAATAATATAAAGTCATGCATTCCCAATCTAGGCACAAGAGTTAGTGTGGTGGTGGTTAACCATCCTAGGTTAAGGCATAACATCAATTCTTGTAAAAATAAACTCCCAGAGCAAGTTTAGCATCTTTAAGTTCATATTTATGTATGTATTGTTTGTACTTGTAGTTTGTTGCAGCTGTCGTACTAGGATCTGACTAAGGTTGCTATGACTTTAGGATGACGAGACACCCTTCGACTAGATCGACTCCCCTGTCTGAGGGTGAGTCATCGGGAGCGCAAAATGATGCGGTAATCGAGAGATTGCGGCAAAGTAGCGATTCCTTGAGTAGGTAGATGGTGGAGGTGCGAGCCCAGATCCTATCTTTGGTGGCAGTTGTGGCAGGACAGACTTAGGGAGTGCAAGGCCCTGCAGGAGGGTTAGCTGTTCCTCCTCCTCCTGCACCCCTAAGACCTCCAGTAGTGGTGCCAGCAGAGATGGCATTCATCTCGCTATTTTAGAGACTTAACCCTCCTACGTATGATGGGAAGGCAGATTTCTTGGTCATAGACGATTGGTTGATCTCCATGGAGGAGATGTTCTCGTACTTCGGTATTGCAGACGATCAGAGGGTGATGATAGCCTCCTATCAGCTTAAGGGTTTGGCTAAGAGTTGGTGGCTTAGAGAAAAGGAGAGATTGGTAGCTGGATGCTCTTGGGAGGTATTCAAGGAAATGCTGCTGAGGAAGTTCTTGCCTTCGGTCGAGCATGACCGTTTTATAAATGACTTCCTCCACCTGAAGCAAAGGCAACTCACGGTTGGTGAGTATGAGATAGAGTTCAGCAAGTTGAGATGGTTTGCTACTGGGTTGGTGAGTGTTGAGGCTAATCGAGTCAAGTGGTTTATTGGTGCCTTGAGGAGTGAGGTGCAGCAATTAACTAGTGCTTATGGATCAGAGACCTATGCATGGGTAGTGAAGGCTGCTCTGAAGGTGGAGGCTATCGAGACCGCAAAGAGCAGAGGCCAGCAAATGAGGAAGGACAAGAGGAAGTCCGTCGAGGAGAAGAAACCCCAGGTACCCGGTGCTGCTTCGGGAAAGAAGAGAAAGGTGGTGTGCAGCTTCTGTGGCCGGTCAGGCCACCCTGTTGAGAGGTGTTTCAAGAAGGCAGCAGCTCAGAAAAAGGAGCAAGTTCATGCTATTCAGGGTGCTCCTAGGAGAGATGTTTCCTGTTCTATTTGCATGCGACCCGGGCATGATGCTGCCCAGTGCTGGTCCAAGGATAAAGTCTACTATTAGTGTGGGCAGAAGGGTCACATCAAGTCTAGGTGTCCTCAGGTCCAGCCTGCTCCTCATGCAGTTCCACTTCAGGCGCTACCTCCGCCTCAGCATGTGGATAAGGGCAAAGGAAAGCTGAATGTGATCTCTTCTGAGGAGGCTCAAGCTTCGACTCAGGTCATCTCAGGTTAGTTATTTCTTTTTCCAGCCTGAAGGTTTTATTTGTTAGAAAGGTTACAGTGTGGTTTTGGTAGACCCTTAGTTGTGTATACTCCTATATGTAAATTTAAGGTGAAGAACCGTTGGACGCGCATTCTGTTCGACTGCGGCGCTACCCACTCATTTGTGGCTAGAGCCTTTGTGGAGCGACATATATTAACTCTAGATCGAGTTCATGGTACCTTCCGCATCAAGTTCCCTTCTGGTGAATCCGTGTTATCAGATTTGGGCATTCTAGATTGCCCTGTTTTGTTAGGGGATTTTCTTGCGAGGGCAGACTTGAAGATGATTGACATGAAGGACTTCGATGTCATTCTGGGCATGGACTGGCTGTCTAAGTATGATGCGGTCATTCAGTGCAAAGGGAAGCACTTGGAATTCATCAAGGACAATGGTCAGCCGGGAAGCATGTATGCTTATCCGTGCCAAGATTCTCCTGTCATTTCTGCGGTATGTGCTCAAAAGTTGTTTCCTTCTGGTTGTTTTGCTTGTTTAGTATCGGTGGTTGGGACCGCTGTTAGTATACCGCGCTTAGAGGAGATTCCCGTTGTCCGTAGTTTCGCTGATGTGTTTCCTGATGACCTTCCTGGTCTTCCTCCCGATCGGTATGTCAAATTTGTGATTGATTTGGAACCAGGTACGCATCCTATTGCTAAGGCACTGTACCGGATGGCCCTCGTGAGCTAAAGGAGTTTCGAGTCCAGTTAGATGAGTTATTGTCAAAAGGGTTTATCAGGCAGAGTTCGTCGCCTTGGGGTTCTCCTGTTCTATTTGTGAAGAAGAAGGATGGGTCGATGCGGGTTTTCATCGACTACAGAGAGTTGAACAAAGTCACTATTAAGAACAGGTACCCTCTGTCGAGGATCGATGACTTGTTTGACCAGTTGCGCGGTAGCACGGTGTTCTCTAAGATCGATCTTCGTTCTGGCTATCATCTGCTTAGGATCCGTGAGGCAGATATTCCACGAACTGCGTTTAGATCGAGGCATGGACATTTTGAGTTCTTGGTGATGTCGTTTGGTTTGACCAATGCACCATCAGCTTTCATGGATATGATGAACCGGGTGTTCAAGGATTTCCTAGACAAGTTCGTTGTAGTTTTCATCGATGACGTGCTGGTCTATTCTCGCAATGCTAAGGAGCATGAGCAGCATCTGCGCTTGGTTCTATTGGAGTTGAGGAATCACAAGTTATTCGCCAAGTTGAGCAAGTGCGAATTTTTGTTGCCTCAGGTCTCGTTTTTGGGCCAAGTGGTGAATAAGGATGGGATCTCGGTTGACCCGGAAAAGATCGCAGCAGTGATGGATTGGAGTAGGACGGGCACGCCCAAGGAGATCAGGAGCTTTCTAGGGTTGTTCGGCTACTACTGGAGGTTCGCGGAGGGTTTCTCTACCCTAGTTGCACCTTTGACCAGGTTGACTCAGAAGAATGCAGCCTTTGTTTGGAGCAAGAAGTGTGAAGAAGCCTTCCTGTAGTTAAAGAACAGATTTTGCACTGCTCCCATTCTGACCCTACCTACTGAGGGTGTGGATTATGATGTGTATGTGGATGCTTCGCATGTTGGTCTGGGTTGCGTGTTGATACAGGTTGGAAAAGTGATTGCCTATGGGTCAAGGCAATTGAAGACTCATGAGAAGAATTATCCTACGCATGACCTTGAGTTTGCAGCGGTGATTTATGCGTTGAAGCTGTGGAGGTATCTACTTTATGGGGCTCAGTGCAAGATCTTCACGGATCACAAGAGCCTGAAGTATGTGTTCACGCAGAAGGAGTTGAATCTGCGCAAGCGTCGGTGGCTAGAGTATGTGGTCGATTATGATTTAGAGATCCAGTATCATCCAGGCAAGGCCAACGTGGTGGCCGACGCTCTGAGTCGGAAGACAGGGAAGATCTTTAATCTCTCCGCCGACCATTTAGTGGAAGAGTTCCTGCTTATGGATATCTCAGTGGGATGCTGCGACATGCAGAGTAGTTTGGCAGTGGCAGAGCCATCTTGGATTTCCCTTACTAGGTTGCACCAAAAGGACGATCCAGACATGCTGCACTTATACTCTAGGACTGAGAGAGGGGAGTTGCAAATTTTACTATCGATGATGTGGGTACTTTGAAGTACCGCGGCAGATTTTGCATCCCCGCTGTAGGAGACATCATGGGTATGATATGCAGAGAGGCTCATGGATCCAGTGTTGTCTACCATCCAGGATCTACTAAGATGTATCGTGATTTGAAGCAAATTTCCTGGTGGTATGGCATGAAAAGTGATATAGCCTGATTTGTTGCTGAGTGCCACACTTGAGAGCGTATGAAGGCCGATCACGGAAGGCCTGCTGGCAAGTTGACTTCATTAGAGATCCCGACTTGGAAGTGGGAAAGAATTTCTTTGGACTTCATCACGGGCTTACCGAAATCTCAAAGGGGATTTGATTCTGTTTGGGTTATAGTGGATAGTTGACGAAGTGTGCTCACTTCGTGCCGTATAAGATTGACTACCGATGAAGAAGATAGCAGAGTTGTACATGAATGAGGTCATGATTGCACGGTGTGCCTGTTAGCATTATTTACGATCGAGATTCCCGGTTTACTTCTCATTTTGGCAGTGTCTGCAGGAGGGTTTGGGTACCGATCTGAGGTACTCAACTACATACCACCCATAGACCAATGGGAAGACGGAGCGAGTAAACAAGATAGTTGAGGATATGATCTGATGTTACATTCTAGACCACAGTGGAGCGTAGGATGAGCGATTACGGCTTATGGAGTTTGCATACAACAATAGTTATCAAGAAAGTTTGCAAATGGCTCCGTTTGAAGCTTTGTATGGGAGGCGCTGCAGAACTCCCCTATTTTGGGATGAGGCAGGTGAGAGACCCTTGTTGGGTCCAGATGTGCTCGAAGAGATGGAAGTCGCGGTGAAACTTATTCGATAAAAGCTTCGTATAGCTCAGGAGAGATATGAAAAGAACGCCAATCGGCGTAGGTCGGACTTGGAGTTTTCTGTAAAGGACCTTGTGTTTCTTAAGGTTTCCCCGATGGTTGGTGTTAAGAGGTTCGGTAAGAATCGGAAATTGGACCCGAGGTATGTGGGCCCGTTTAAGATTGTGGAGCGAATTGGCGTGTCAGCTTACAGTTGGATTTGCCAGCAAGCTTCCCAGGTGTTCATAATGTATTTCACCGTAAGCAATTGCGGAGTGTGTGTGCGCAAGTAGTAGTGGGCAAGTCTTGGATGTTGTGCACCAGTTGGAGCCTAATCTCTTTTTATTGAAGTGCCAGTCCGCATATTGGATACTCAAGATCGGGTGCTGTGAAGGAAGTCCATCCCGATGGTAAAAGTTCTATGGAAGAATCAGGGTAGGGAAAGCGCGACTTGGGAGTTAGAGTCGTCTATGAGGGAGGCTCACCCTCAATTGTTTCCCTGATTAGTTTGGTTTCTTTTCTTCTTGTAATGTTTGGCTTGTTACCTTTCTTTCTATAGTAGAAGTGTTGTGCGACCAGAATTTCGAGTGACCGACCTTTCATTAACTGAGGGGTAGATTGATCTTAACGCCCCCAATTTTTCTGCGATTATTTAATTCTCGTTTGGCGTTATGTCGACGCATTTTCTTTGCTTGTGTCATCTGTGGAGTGTGGTCTTACCTCCTTAGAACTGAGTGGCCTATTTTGTAGCCTATTGGCAAGATCTCCCTAGCAAGCCGAGTCGTTTTGGGTGACCCGGTGTGGCCTCTCGGGGGATGCTTGTGTTTTGGCTTCGGGTGGGTATTACTCGAGTTCTATTCTTCGAAAGTTAATTTCGACTACGTCATTGCGTTCGTAGCATGGGTATTTATCTACGGTGCGAGTTTCGCCGAATTCCGAGGTAGTTTGGTTTTCGCGCCGTTTTGGGTGTGCTAATAATAAAAGCAAATGTGTATATTTTAAAGCTATTTAAATGATCATTTTGGCCAAAAAAAAGCTTTGAGAGTGAACCGGCGGCTTAGGAGGCGGTTAAGGCTGATTAGGCGTGATTAGAGTTATTTAAAAGCCTTAATCAGTAGATGGCGTGCCCACTCTTCTTCTTCTTCCCGAGACCGAACTCGCCTCTCCTGTACGCGGAAAAAGCAGCGGAGAAACGCTGAACTTCTAACGTCAGATGTTGATTTTGGGAGTGTTGTGGACGGAATTCGATTCCGAAGGCGGATTTGGATTGCTCTCTTAGACCTATGTTTCTACGATAAGAGATTTGATTTTGGTGGAGTTTTTAGGAGGCCCAAAATTCTGGTTTTCGCCCTTTTTCGCCATTAAAGTTCGGGATTTTTGTTGTTAGGGTGTTGCTGCTGCTGGTGCCGTGTGAAGATAAGGGAAAGCCGACCAAGCTTTGTCGAAAATCACTCAACTCAATGCCATAGCAGGTGAGATACCCTTGTAGTGAGTGTGGTGCACACACTCAAAACCAAAAAGCCGCCCGGGATTTGACGTTGAGTGTGGTGCACACACTCAAAGCCATAGTTGGTCTATTCTTTTCGGCTAAGTAGTGTGGTGATTGAGTTAGAAATTCGTCTAAGCCGAAATCGACGGGAATCACTAAGTGATTCTCGCCGACTTCGACGAGTATCGTTAGTGATTCCCGTCGATTTGGAGAGAATCAATCGTGATTCCCGCCGATTCGGCGAGAATCAATCGGCATTCCCACCGATTGGTGAGAATCAATCGTCATTCCCGCTGATTCGGCGAGAATCAATCGTCATTCCCACTGATTCGGCGAGAATCAGTCGGCATTCTCGCCGATTCGGCGAGAATCAGTCGGCATTCCCGCCAACCTCTTTTAGATGGCGTTGGTTAAGGGTTTTCCTGTGGTTAAGTGCTAAGGCGTTGAGTGAGTAGACCTCACTAAACGCCATAGCTGTTTTGGCGTTGAGTGAGGTTAGCTCACTCAACGCCACTGCCGGTTTTGCTGAAGGCGTTGAGGGAGTGGACCTCACTCAGCGCCATAGCTATTTTGGCATTGAGTGATGTTAGCTCACTCAACGCCAGAGTTTTCTTGCGGGAGGCGTTGAGTGAGTGAACCTCACTCAACGCCATGGCTGTTTTTGTGTTGAGTGAAGTTAGCTCACTCAACGCAAGAGCTGTTCTTGCGGAAAGCGTTGAGGGAGTGAACCTCACTCAACGCCATGGTGTTTTCAGGCGCTGAGTGAGGCTAACTCACTCAACGCCAAGGTCTAGTTAGGCATTGAGTGATTGGGGCTCACTCAACGCCAGGCCGTGTGAGTCATCTCAACGCTTTTCCTTACCTTGATTTTCTTCCCCGAGTGAATTTCTTGATTTTGAGGTCCCTTGTCGGCTATTTACTTGTTTTTTTTCCAAAAAGGCGAATCGTGGGTGTGGTTAGTAGTGGTGGTTTGATGCTCTAATTGGGGAGGTGTTGTGTAATTTATCAAAGGCCACCCAGTTCTTTTATCTTGCTCCAGGTACGAGCTGCGCAAGGGGGTGGGAGGTCCCTAGTGCTTTCACATGTAGACCCCTGAGCTTGGTTTCTTGGAAATAGTTGTTGGGGACTGAGTTTGCCTCTAACCCGAATCCATGATTTTTTTGCTACTACCATCTCCACAGATTAGGGGTTAGACATTTCTTCCTGGGTATAGCAGCATTGGGCTCATGGTAGCCTTGTTGACTTTGCAGCTTTGGGCAAAGTTACTGTGTTCCTCGTACTTAGTGCTCTTCCTTTTGCCTTGCCTTGGCAGTTGTGGATGTACTACTTTGTTTCCTCTTTTACTTATCTTCTGATTGACACTTTCGAGCAGTTTCTAGTTTTGTTGCTGAGGTATTCTTTCTTCTTTGAATGCCTCAGGTTCTTGATAGTAGCCGCTCTATCGGCTAGTAGTTTTGTGCAGTTGCTGGTGGTCTCTGGTTCTATAGAGATCAGTTCCTTGTTTTTTGCGAGGTAGTTTTGATGTTATTTTCTTACAGACATACATACTTGCCAGTGGGTTCATGTCAGTTTGTTAGCGCCCCCACTGGTATTTTTACCTGATACTAGATATGTTACTTGTTGCTGCTACCTTTATTTGAGATAGTCTACTTGCTCTTGGGATGATTTATGCTAGGTTGCTAGTTACTTTTAAACCTAAAAACACTATTATAAGTATTACTCATAATCAGCATGTTTATAAAACTCGTCACTATTTTTCAAACAACGTAAAAAGATCATTTCTTATATATAGAATAAATTAAATGTAGGGTCTTGCATAGTATAAGTTGTCCTCTAGGGACACTTATGCACTCTTTTAGGATGTCAAACCTGAATAAAGTTTTTCCGGAGCGTATAAGTATAGTTTTTTTTAAATTGTGGACTAGGTGATCCACCGAGCCGAGGGATACGACCTAGAAAAATATAACTGGTTTTCTAATCATTTAACTCATAAATTTTCATAAAGTATGGTTGATAGTGGTTTGCCCGAGCGTCGGCAGTTATCCCCTGCTCGGCGTGGCATCATGATGCGTGTTTTCTCCTACTCTGATAATTCGTTTTCCTCGGAGAAATGCGGGTGGTTATGGCAATGAACCTGCAACTGATGCTTATATTCCCTCTTTTTGCCCTACTGTTGAGCAGATTATCCGGCGATAAAGGAAAATTTATTGCTGAAGATGAATGTCACAACCCGCATTTTCTCCGAATTAAGAATTATCAGAGTAAGAGAAAACACGCGTCATGATGCCAGTCAAGCAGGGATAACTGCTGATGCTCAGGAAAAACCATCTACCAACTTAATGAAAGAAAATCATGTGATTAATGATTAGAAAACAAGTTATATTTTAGAGACCGTATCCCTCGGCTCAGTGGATCACCTAGTCCACAAAAGAAAAACTATATTTATACGCTGCGGGAAAAATACTTTATTTAGGTTTAACATCCTAAGGAGCGCATAAGGGTTCCAAGAGAACCACATGCTATGCAAGACCCTACATTTAATTTATATAATATATAAGAAAGCGGTCTTTATACGTGATTTGGAAAATAGTGAATACGTCTTATAAAACATGCTGATCATGAGCTTTATTTATAATAATAATTATAGTTTAAAAATAACTAGCAACCTAGCATAAAACCTTCTCAGAGCAAGTAGACTATCTCCACAAAATGGTAGCAGCAATAGTATATATCTAGTACAAGGTAAAAAACTACCAGTGGGCGCCAACAACCTGACACGAACCCACTAGCACAAATATATGTCTGTAAGAAAGTACTGAAAACAACCTCACTAACAAGGTAAACAGAACTCCAAAGCCCGGGGTCCACCAACAACACCACCTCCAACTAGCCACCAGACTTGCTACGGCTCAGAACCTGGGGTATTCCATAGAAAACAGAATACCTCAGCAAGCTAAACAAAGTAAAACTGCATGAAAGAGTCAACCAAAAGGGGAAAAGTACCAGAAAAACATGCAGTAGAAAGAGTCACAACTGTCCAAAACAGGACCACAATAAATGCACAACGTGCAAGAAACAGCAACGACCCAGCATAGGAACCACATCCTGCAGGGCCTACTAGGCTGCCAAGAGCCTGAATGCTGCATACTACCAAAGAAAGAAATTCTAACACCCTAAACTGTGGGAAGTGATAGTAGCAAAAACAACAACGAGAACCGGATCGAAGGCAAACGCAGTCCCCCAATCCCCATGTCCAAGTCAAAAGCTCGAGGGTCAACACGTGAAAACACAAGGGATCTTCCACCGACATGCCCAACCAGTACCTGGAGCAAGAAAAACATGGGGGCCTTGGCTATATCACACAACTCCACCCCATAAAGAGCTACAACCACCACTACTAACCACGACCCACGATTCGGACTCTAGGAAAATAAAGAAAACGGCCGACAAGGAAAACCCAGAAATACAACTGGAAATCCACTCGGAAACGAAAGACAAGGTAAAGAAGAGTGTTGAAATAAACCAACGCGACTAGGCGTTGAGTGAAACCCACTCAGTGCCTACCTAAACTTTGGCATTGAGTGAGCTAGCCTCACTCGCCGCCAAAATAAATTCACTACCCACAAACCCGCTAAAGAATACGGAGCTCGACGATAGTCGAACGACCAAGGCAGAAGATCCAGAACTCGAGTAGTTGCCTGTCACTTGAGTATCTAAACTCCCGCACTCGAAACCTGCTAAATTCGCCTTGCAAAAGAAAGTATATAGAGCGCACGATCAGTGACGCACGATCAGTGGTCGTGCGCACTCATCGGCTGATGATCGTGCGAAGCGAACCTGGAAAACCTGAGAAAACTTAGCGTCAATGCACGATCAGTGACGCACGATCAGTGTCATGCGCACTGATTGCCAGCGCTCGTGCGATCTTCGAGACAGAACTTTGGAAAATGAAAGTTATAAGCGCACGAACAGAGGCACACGACCAGTGGTCGTGCGCCCTAACGGTTAACGACCGTGCACGGCTAACCTGTACCGTTTGGAATTTCCCGAATGACACCGGAACGCGCACACGACCCACGCAACTGTAGAGTAGCAGCAGGAGGAAACTACCAACGTCGCGCACCACTACTATACAAACTATGCCTAATCATTCGAGTAATACCTTAACGAAAATCGGCAACCACACCCCCTCCTAAACTCTCCTCTCGGCTATACCCGAACCAGAGCAAGAATTAGAGTAAAGGAAAACAACGGCTCCACGCCGACAATTTGGATTCCAATCATCACAAAATAGGGGGGGGGGGGGGGTTTCAGTAGGAAGAACTAAGCCCTATAGTTAGCAAGAAAATGAGAACAACAAGGCCTCTAACCTGGGCTAACCGGGATTTCAATTTCAGCAAGTAAAATCGAAAAAAAACTTAGCAAGGGCAAGAATACCACTTGCCTCAAATCACAGCGAAGCTTTGGACTGCTTTCCTCCTCTTCGCACGGATCAAAACGGCCGCAACACCTAAAACAAACACTCGGCCATTAATGGCGGAAAGCTCCAAAACCGAAAATTCCAATCCTCCCAAAACTCCACGAAAATCGAATTTCTTACCGTAGAATGAAGGTCTTGACGAGAGCAATCTGAATCCACTCTCGTAATCGAATTCCGTCCACAAACGCTCGGGAATCGGCGTCCGAAGGGAAGGGTAGGCGATTTCTCCGTTTCTCTCGTACAGGGGCGGCGGTTCGAGTGGGGAAGATGATGGATCGGGGGTTTTCATTATATAATTATATAATATATAATTAATTACAAAATTACATAAAGCACCAAATCGACGCGCGAAAAACCGATCTACCTCGGAATTCGACGAAATTCGCACCGTAGCTAAATACCCACGCTACGAACACAACGGCGAAGTCGAAATTAATTTTCGACGAACAGAAACTCGAGTTATACCCAAATAAAGCCAAACACAACATCCCCCGAGAGGCCACACCGGGTCACCCAAAACAACTCGGCTTGCTAGGAGATCTTGCCAACAGGCTACAGAATAGGGCACTCAGTTCTAAGGAGCTAAAACCACACTCCACAAATGGCACAAGCCACGGAAACGCGTCATCGTAACGCCAAACGAGAATAAAAATAATCGCTAAAGAAAACGGGGCGTTACAGTCACCCCCCTAAAAGAAAGTTTCGTCCCGAAACTTTACGCACAACCCTCCTACTAAAGAAGGAAAAGTAACAAACAGAAGTTACAAAGGGAAACATACCGATCAAATCAGTGAAACAAGTGAGGGTACGCCCTCCTCATGGCCGACTCTAGCTCCCAAGTCGCGCTCTCCAATTCCGATTTTTCCATAGAACTTTCACCATCGGTATGGACTTCTTTCGCAGCACACGCTCCTGAGTATCCAAAATACGAATGGCACCTCAACAAAAGAGAGGTTGGGCTCCAACTGGGGCACAACATCCAAGAGTTGCCCACTGCTGCGCACACACTTCCGCAATTGGCTAACATGAAAAAAACATTATGAACACCAGGGAAGTTCGCTGGCAAATCCAATCTATATGCAGACACACCAATCCGCTCCAAAATCTCGAACGGGGCCACATACCTTGGGTCCAATTTCCAATTTTTACCAAATCTCTTCACACCAACCATGGAGAAACCTTGAGGTATACATGATCCCCTAAAAAACTCCAAAGCAGACCTACGCCGATTGGCGTTCTTTTCATACCTCTCCTGAGCTAAATGAAGCTTCTCCCGAATAAGCTTCACGGCGACTTCCATATCCTCCAGCGCATCAGGACCCAACAACGGCCTCTCACCAGCCTCGGCCCAAAACAACGGAGTCCTACAGCGCCTCCCATACAAAGCTTCGAACGGAGCCATCTGCAAGCTTTCCTGATAACTGTTATTATAAGCAAATTCCATGAGTCACAGACGCTCATCCCACGCTCCACCGTGGTCTAAAATATAGCACCGGATCATATCCTTAACAATCTGATTGACCCGCTCCGTCTGCCCATTGGTCTGAGGGTGGTACACAGTAGAATACCTCAGATCCGTACCCAAACCCTCCTGCAGACTCTGCCAAAAACGAGAAGTAAACCGGGAGTCTCGATCAGAAATGATGCTAACCGGCACCACCGTGGAGTCGGATGACTTCATTCAAGTACAACTCCTCTATCTTCTTCATCGGGTAATCAATCTTATAAGGCACGAAGTGAGCACACTTCGTCAATCTATCCACTATAATTCAAACAGAAATCAAATCCTCTCGGGATTTTGGCAAACCCGTAATGAAGTCCATTGATATACTCTCCCACTTCCAAGTCGGGATCTCAAACGGGGTTAGCTTTCCACCAGGCCTTCCATGATCGGCCTTCACACGCTTGCAAGTGTGACACTCAGCAACATATCGGGCTATATCTCCTTTCATTCCATACCACCAGGCAATTTGCCTTAAGTCACGGTACATCTTCGTAGATCCTGGATGGTAGGCAACGCTGGAACCATGAGCCTCACTGCAAATCATACTCCTAATGTCCCCAACAGCGGGAACGCAAAACCTGCCGCGGTACTTCAAAGTACCCGCATCATCGATAGCAAAATCTGGCAACTCTCCCTTCTCTGTCCTGATGAACAAGTGCAACAGATCCGGGTCATCCTTCTGGTGCAGTCTGGTTCAAAATCCAGGACGGCTCTGCCACTGACAAGCTACTCTGCAAACTATGGCATCCCACTGAAATATCCATAAGGAGGAACTCCTCAACTAACCGATCGGCGGAGAGGTTAAAGATCTTTCCCGTCTTTCGGCTCAGGGCGTCGGCAACCACATTGGCCTTGCCCGGATGATACTGGATTTCTACGTCATAATCCGCCACATACTAAAGCCACCGCCGCTGACGCAGATTCAACTCCTTCTGCGTGAACACGTACTTCAAGCTCTTATGGTCAGTAAAAATCTTTCACTGAGCCCCATAAAGTAAGTGCCTTCACAACTTCAACGCATAGATAACCGCTGCAAACTCAAGGTCATGCGTAGGATAATTCTTCTCATGAGTCTTCAACTGCCTTGACCCATAAGCAATTACTTTTCCATCCTGCATTAATACGCATCCCGACCTATATGCGAAGCATCCACATACACATCATAATCCACGCCCTCAGTAGGAAGGGTCAGAACGGGAGTAGTGTACAATCTCTTCTTTAGCTCCAGAAAAGCTTCTTCGCACTTCTCGCTCCAAACAAAAGCCACATTCTTCTGAGTTAGCTTGGTCAAAGGTGCGGCTAGAGAAGAGAAACCCTCCACGAATCTCCTGTAATAGCCAGCCAACCCTAAGAAACTTCTGATCTCCTTAGGAGTATTCGGCCTACTCCAATCCAACACTGCTGCAATCTTTTCTGGGTCAACCGAGATCCCATCCTTGTTCACCACGTGGCCTAGAAAAGAAACCTGAGGCAACCAAAATTCGCACTTGCTCAACTTGGCGAATAACTTGTGGTTCCTCAACTCTGATAGGACCAAACGCAAATGCTGCTCATGCCTCAGCACTGCGAGAATAAACCAACACGTCATCAATGAAGACCACCACAAACTTGTCTAGGAAATCCTTGAATACCCGATTCATCATGTCCATGACAGCTGATGGTGCGTTGGTCAAACTGAACGACATCACCAAAAACTCAAAGTTTCCATGCCTCGACCTAAACGCAGTCCGTGGAATATCCGCCTCACGGATCCTGAGCTGATGATAACCAGAACGAAGATCGATCTTGGAGAACACCGTGCTACCACGCAACTGGTCAAATAAATCATCGATCCTCGGCAGAGGGTACCTGTTCTTGATAGTGACCTTGTTCAACTCTCTATAGTCGATGCAAAGCCGCATCGACCCATCATTCTTCTTTACGAACAAAACAGGAGCACCCCAAGGCGACGAAATCTGCCTGATAAAACCTTTAGCCAACAACTCACCTAACTGAATTCGCAACTCCTCTAACTCACGAGGGGCCATCCGGTACGGCGCCTTGGCAATAGGACGCGTACCCGACTCCAAATCAATAACAAACTCCACATCCCGCTCAGGAGGGATACCAGGAAGATCATCAGGAAAAACATCGGCGACAACCACAAACAATAGGAATCTCCTCCAAGCGTGGCACGCTAACAACGGTTCCAACCGCCGAGACTAAACAAACACAACAATCAGAAAGAAACAATCTCTGAACACATACCGCAGAGAGAACAGGAGAATCCTGACACAGATCAGCATACACGCTGCCGGGCTGACCGTCGTCCCTGATGAAGTCCAAGCGCTTTCCTTTGCACTGAATGACCGCATCATACCGAGAGAGCCAGTCCATGCCCAAAATGACATCGAAGTCCTCTAGATCAATCATCTTCAGGTCCGCCTTCGCAAGAAAATCCCCCAACAAAACCGGGCAATCCAAAATACCCAAATCTGACAACACAGATTCACCAGAGGGAAACTTGACATGGAAGGAGTCCCGAACACGATCTAGAGACAACCGATGATGCTCCACAAAGGCTCTAGCCACGAACGAGTGGGTAGCGTCGGAGTCAAACAGAACACGCGCCCATCGGTTCTTCACCTTAAATTTCCCTATAGGAACACACAAAGCTAAGGAACTAGCACAACAGTACCGCAAATAATCTAGCAACTAAACTACCAGGCTAGAAAGAAAAACAACAAACAACTAACCTGAGATCACCTGGGTCGAAGTCTGAGCCTCCTCAGAAGAAATCATGTTCAGCTTCCCTTTTCCCTTGTCCACACGCTGAGGTGGTAAAGCCTGTAACGGAACCGCAGGAAGAGCTGGCTGAAACAGAGGACACCTCGACTTGATGTGTCCCTTCTGCCCACACTGATAGCAGACTCTATCCTGGACCAACACTGGGCCGCATCATGGCCGGATCGCTTACAAACAGAACAGGAGGCATCTCTCCTAGGAGCACCCTGAATCGCATGAACCTGCTCCTTCTTCTGAGCTGCCGCCTTCTTGAAATACCTCTCTACAGGATGGCCTGACCGGCCACGAAAACTGCACACCACCCTGCTCCTCTTTCCCGAAACAGCATCGGGTACCAGGGGTTTCTTCTCCTCTACCAACTTCCTCTTATCCTTCTTCAACTGCTGGCCTCTGCTCTTCGCCGTCTCAATAGCCTCCACCTTCAGAGCAGCCTCTACTACACCTGCATAAGTCTCTGACCCATAAGCACTGGTCAACTGCTGCACCTCGCTCCTCAAACCACCGAGAAATCGCTTAACTCGATCAGCCTCAACGCTGACCAATCCTGGGGCAAAACGGCTCAACTTGCTGAACTCTATCTCATACTCACCCACCGTGAGTTGCCTTTGCTTCAGATGGAGGAAGTCGTTCATGAGGCGGTCACGCTCGACCGAGGGTAAGAACTTCCTCAACAGCATCTCCTTGAACACTTCCCAAGAGCACCCGGCTACCAAGCTCTCCTTCTCTCTCAGCCACCAAGTCTTAGCCAACCCTTTGAGCTGATAGGTGGCTAACATCACCCTCTGGTCATCTGAAATCCCTGAGTACGAGAACATCTCCTCCATGGAGATCAGCCAGTTGTCTATCACCATGAAATCTGCCTTCCCATCATAAGTGGGAGGGCTCAGCCTCTGAAACTGCGAGATGAAGGCCATCTCTGCTGGCACCACCACTGGAGGTCTCAAGGGTGCAGGAGGAGGAGGAACAGCTAACCCCCCAGCAGGAACTTGCGCACCCTGAGCCTGACCTAACACAACAGCCACCAAAGACCGAATCTGGGCTTGCACCTCCTCCAACTGCCTGCCCATAGCTTCGCTACTCAGACGCAGACTCTCGATCACCGCATCGTTCTGAGCTCAAGAAGATTCACCCTCAGACAGGGGAGTCGATCGAGTCGTAGGACGCCTAGCCATCCTAAAAATCATTACAACGCAAATCAGATCCAAATCCAACGACTAGAACCGATTACCAGTACAGACAATACATATGTAGATATAGACTTAAAGCTGCTAAACTTGCTCTGAGAGTTTATCTTCTTCACAAAAATTAGATGATTTGCCCTAACCTAGGATGGTTAACCACCACCTTACTAACTCTTGTGCCTAGATCGGATGCATGAATTTATGTTAATTTGAAAACTCATATGTGTACATATGTCATCCTGCAAATCTTCAGCTCGGCGCGTTGTGCTTATACAAATGATATGATATGCATGATTGTGTTATGAATTCTAAAAAAAAGGCCCTAATGCATGTTATGAGCGGCGTACGCATGAAAATGTTATGCATCCCATACTATATAACATTTCCATGCAACGAAAAAGAAAACGTGCTAATCGCAGCTATGTGGTGAGGTTATGCATCCCATTCTACATAACCCTCACATATTGCCCCTATGGTGGATCTATATACGAACACATATTATGCATCCCATACAACATAATATGCCCCGTATACTTCATGTTATGCTATGAGTGTAGTGTTCGTGCTTTTGCCAAGACGTGCTGATGACATATCGGTGTGTGAATGACATGATGCTGAACTACTAATAAGCGAACAAAGGAAGGTTGCTCAACTAACTTGTCAAGCAACCTCCCTCTGATACCAACTGTCACAACCCGCATTTTCTCCGAATTAAGAATTATCAGAGTAAGAGAAAACACGCGTCATGATGCCACGTCAAGCAGGGGATAACTGCTGACGCTCAGGCAAAACCAACTACCAACTTAATGAAATAAAATCATGTGATTAATGATTAGAAAATCAGTTATATTTTAGAGACCGCATCCCTCGGCTCAGTGGATCACCTAGTCCACAAAAGAAAACTATATTTATACGCTGCGGAAAAATACTTTATTTAGTTTAACATCCTAAGGAGCGCATAAGGGTTCCAAGAGAACCACTCATGCTATGCAAGACCCTACATTTAATTTATATAATATATAAGAAAGCGGTCTTTATACGTGATTTGGAAAATAGTGAATACGTCTTATAAAACATGCTGATCATGAGCTTTATTTATAATAATAATTATAGTTTAAAAATAACTAGCAACCTAGCATAAAACCTTCTCAGAGCAAGTAGACTATCTCCACAAAATGGTAGCAGCAAAGCAATAGTATATCTAGTACAAGGTAAAAACTACCAGTGGGCGCCAACAACCTGACACGAACCCACTAGCACAAATATATGTCTGTAAGAAAGTACTGAAAACAACCTCACTAACAAGGTAAACAGAACTCCAAAGCCCGGGAGTCCACCAACAACACCACCTCCAACTAGCCACTAGACTGGCTACGGCTCAGAACCTGGGGTATTCCAAAAGAAAACAGAATACCTCAGCAAGCTAAACAAAGTAAAACTGCATGAAAGAGTCAACCAAAAGGAAAGTACCAGAAAAACATGCAGTAGAAAGAGTCACAACTGTCCAAAACAGGACCACAATAAATGCACAACGTGCAAAGAAACAGCAACGACCCAGCCCAGGAACCACATCCTACAGGGCCTACTAGGCTGCCAAGAGCCTGAATGCTGCATACTACCAAAGAAGAAACTTCTAACACCCTAAACTGTGGGAAGTGATAGTAGCAAAAACAACAATGAGGAACCGGATCGAAGGCAAACACAGTCCCCAATCCACCATGTCCAAGTCAAAAGCTCGAGGGTCAACACGTGAAAACACAAGGGATCTTCCACCCGACATGCCCAGCCCGTACCTGGAGCAAGAAAAACATGGGTGGCCTTGGCTATATCACACAACTCCACCCCCATAAAGAGCTACAACCACCACTACTAACCACGACCCACGATTCGGCCTCTAGGAAAATAAGAAAACGACCGACAAGGAAAACCCAGAAATACAACTGGAAATCCACTCGGAAACGAAAGACAAGGTAAAGGAAGAGTGTTGAAATAAACAAGCACGACTAGGCGTTGAGTGAAACCCACTCAGTGCCTACCTAAACTTTGGTGTTGAGTGAGCTAGCCTCACTCGCCGCCAAAATAAAGTCACTACCCACAAACCCGCTAAAGAATACGGAGCTCGACGATAGTCGAACAACCAAGGCAGAAGATCCAGAACTCGAGTAGTTGCCTGTCACTTGAGTATCTAATCTCCCGCACTCGAAACCAGCTAAATTCGCCTAGCAAAAGAAAGTATACAGAGCGCACGATCAGTGACGCACGATCAGTGGTCGTGTGCACTCATCGGCTGATGATCGTGCGAAGCGAACCTAGAAAACCTGAGAAAACTTAGCGTCAGCGCACGACCAGTGACGCACGATCAGTGGTCGTGCGCACTGATTGCCAGCACTCGTGCGATCTCTGAGACAGAACTTTGGAAACTGAAAGTTATACGCGCACGAACAGAGGCACACGACCAGTGGTCGTGCGCCCTAACGGTTAACGACCGTGCGCGGCTAACCTGTACCATTTGGAATTTCCCGAACGACACCGGAATGCGCACACGACCCACGCAACTGCAGTAGCAGCAGGAAACTACCAACGTCGCGCACCACTACTATACAAACTATGCCTAATCATTCGAGTAATACCTTAACGAAAATCGGCAACCACACCCCCTCCTAACACTCCCTCTCGGCTACACCCGAACCAGAGCAACAATCAGAGTAAAGGAAAACAACGGCTCCACGCCGACAATTTGGATTCCAATCATCACAAAATAGGGGGGGGGGGGGGTTCAGTAGGAAGAACTAAGCCCTATAGTTAGCAAGAAAATGAGAACAACAAGGCCTCTAACCTGGGCTAAAAGGGATTTCAATTTCAGCAAGTAAAATCGAAAAAAAACTTGGCAAGGGCAAGAATACCACTTGCCTCAAATCACAGCAAAGCTTTGGACTGCTTTCCTCCTCTTCGCACGGATCAAAACGGCCGCAACACCTAAAACAAACACTCGGCCATTAATGGCGGAAAGCTCCAAAACCGAAAATTCCAATCCTCCCAAAACTCCACGAAAATCGAATTTCCTACCGTAGGAATGAAGGTCTTGAAGAGAGCAATCCGAATCCACTCTCGGAATCGAATTCCGTCCACAAACGCTCCGGGAATCGGCGTCCGAAGGGAAGGGTAGGTGGTTTCTCCGTTTCTCTCGTACAGGGGCGGCGGTTCGAGTGGGGAAGATGATGGATCGGGGGTTTTCATTCTATATATATAAATATATAATTATATAATAATATAATAATTACAAATTACATAAAGCACCAAATCGACGCAAAAAACCGATCTACCTCGGAATTCGACGAAATTCGCCGTAGCTAAATACCCACGCTACGAACACAACGGCGAAGTCGAAATTAATTTTCGACGAACAGAACTCGAGTTATACCCAAATAAAGCCAAACACCAACATCCCCCCGAGAGGCCACACCGGGTCACCCAAAATGACTCGGCTTGCTAGGGAGATCTTGCCAACAGGCTACAGAATAGGGCACTCAGTTCTAAGGAGCTAAACCACACTCCACAAATAGCACAAGCCACGGAAACGCGTCATCATAACGCCAAACGAGAATAAAAATAATCGCTAAAGAAAACGGGGCGTTACAATGAAGATGGGGTCAGGCTCTGCAAGAAGAGGTATATAAAAGAAATGGAGTCAAGGACAGACTTTGAGCAATGGAATCCTCAATCTAGGACTATAATTTTGTCTTCCTGGGACTAAGTAAAGTCCAAGAAAATTGAGATGGGAAAGCTTTACAGCTCCCTAGAATGGGCAAAGCTAGAGAGGAATGAAGATGTTAGGAGGAAGTACAGAGGGACAAGAAGTCAAGTGTTCTTCCAACAGATGCATTAGAGCCAAGCAAATACTTCCCCAAGCCTTACAACTACTTTGAGAGGTAGGAGGAAAAGAGAGAAGATGAAGCAAAGTATGCAAAGAAGCCCAACATGAGCATTATTATAAGAGAACCTGAAACATGAGTTATTTATTGTTTTTTCTAAAGGGCTGTTGGAATTTGAACAATATTTTAAGCACACTGGTTAATTAAAGCTATTGACTTTAAGCATATTCTTATGACTATGTGTGTGCTTCAATTTCTGTTCTAAATATTCTATGTATACTTATCATCTATGTGTGTCAATGTATATCATTGTCTATGGTTTTGACTTCATCAAATAGAGGGAGATTGTTGGATCCATTGATCATAATTTCCCAGATTTAAAGACGGCCTATAAGACAATGGTATACATAGTATTGTATTTGATTCATGCTTTAAGTGTTATGTATGCATGATGCTCTTTGTATATGTTCAAGAAGGTTGTCTAAGAACAAATGATAGGTGGACACAAGAAAGGATGCTGACAGGACAGAAATATGCCTAAGTCTAGATGCATTGAGTGAAGGTAGTTCACTTAATGTCAGATGGCTCTAAGCATTGAGTAAAGCTCAAATAATCAAATCCAGAGAAAAGCTGACAAGAATTCTAGCTAAGTCCAGAAGCATTGAGTGAAGGCAGTTCATTCAATGCCCTAAAGAGTAAGCGTTGACAGAACACAGTTCAGTCAGAGTCAAAGTGTTATTTGACATGGAAATCTGTCTAAGGATTGATGCATTGAGTGAAGACAATCCACTCAATGCCAATTCAACAAAAAATCTGTCTATGGATAGAAGCGTTGAGTGAATGTTGTACACTCAATGCCTATTCAATAAAACAAGTAAAGGCAGTAAGCATTGAGTAAAGACAACTCACTCAATGTCTTAACACAGAGAAAATAGACCAAGTCAAGATGTGTTGAGTGATGAAGGCTCAATCAACGCCTAGTAAGTTAGACCACTATTGTCGATATTCATTAAGTGATGAAGGATCACTCAATGCTAGGTGATGTAGAATTCTACCTAAGTGTTTTGGCATTGAGTGACAAGACTTTACTCAACGCCTATGCAGAATTGTTTGAATTTGGCTAAGTCCATAGGTGCTGAGTCTTTATTACGTCAGCAGAAATTCAAAGTTTGGGAATCGAACAGTAGACTACAAATGGTGTCGCTTACCTGTTGTACAACAATTAATGCAAAAGAGAAGTTACAGCTAACAACTATTGGTGGTCCCACTTCCCAAAGAGCCGTTGGATAGCGAGATACAAAAACAACATTCAAAGGGAGAAAAAAAACCTTTAGAAAATTAACTTATGAAAATACAGAGCTTCATATTCTACCACTTGACCTAGTTGTAGAGCTTGAAGTTGTTCATTTTGTTGATCTGAAAGTTCAAGAAAGCTGGCTGTAGACCTGCACAACTTCAACAGTAAGTTTAGAGAGCCTTGATTATGAGGTAGAAGAAGGAACAAAGCAAGCCCTAGATGTAGTGACTTCACAGCTCAAGCAGAAAAATTTTGAAGATCCATTCTTGGAGTTGTGAAGAAGATAGGAATTAATCATTTCAGTTAAGGAAAATGCAGACTCAGAGATTGTTTCTTTGCAGTCATTCATCAACAAAACCCAACCTTTAAATTGTAGGATCAGTACTGATCTGAGTGTATGCCTTATCTAAACAGGTAGAGGTAGGATCTTTCTATTTATCTGAGGAGTAGGGCCGTTGTGCCTGAGTTGTAGAATTCTAGTTTGGAATCTGAGCTATAGGATCCTTCTGTGGATCTGAGGTAGGGCTATCCTCCTAGACTGAGTGTAAGACTTTGAGGTAAAGTATGAGGTAGGGCCAGTGTGCCTGAGTGTTTGGAGAATATTTCCATGAGTGTAGGGCCTTGGGCCTGAGTGTAGGACTTGGAGGAGTCTGAGAAATCTAAAGGGATTTGTGGTGTAAGATCTTTGAGCTAATTTTGGAGAAGTTGACATTGTA
Organism: Platanthera zijinensis; assembly: GCA_039513925.1. Taxonomy (NCBI): domain Eukaryota; kingdom Viridiplantae; phylum Streptophyta; class Magnoliopsida; order Asparagales; family Orchidaceae; genus Platanthera; species Platanthera zijinensis. Next base: position 95,094,978 of record CM077079.1, read on the forward strand.
TAACAATCTGTTAGAAAGTGGGATGTGTAATATCCCGATTCACGCTAGGCCCCTTGTGCGCACTTTTAAGTCAGGAGAGTTGACTTGGGCTCAGGGTGTACTAGCAGATAGGATTGCACCTGAGAAAGGGAGGAGGTGTTAATTCGACACTAAGTGTCTGGAAACTATCGCTCGCCGATAGTAGCTATCGCCTGGTGGTAGCGGGATAGCCGAGACGTTGAGAGCGTTGAGTGGACTCCGCAGCATTAAGTGCTACCGCGCGGCGATAGCGAGATATAGCGGACTGTAGAAGAACAGTCGAGGCGTTGAGTGATGTCAAGTGGACTCATCGATCGTAAAATGACACTACCGTGCGGTGGTAGCCGAATGATTCATGTTTCATATGGCTCGGAAACCTAACGCCTGTCATTAGTGTTACTGCGGGTGATAGGCTGCCGAATTATTTTGACAGGGCGCTCGGGACGTTATCGAGAGGCGGTAGAAGGGTACCGACCGACGATTGAGGTACAGGTTGCGACACCTGAGTGGGCAGTTTTGACGGTGGCTTGCGGAAGAAGTCATTTGGGGATACCGCCCGGCAGTAGTAAGCTACCGAGTGGAGGTAGCTCCCTGATAAAAAACAATAATTTTATTTGGCCCCCCTATATATAATCATCCAAGTCTTAACCGTCTGTTACTTTCTCCGGAATTTTCTAGGAGAACGACTACGACGGAGCCTTTCTTAGAGACAGTGAACGAGAGGAGGAGAACTAGAGCCAAGGTCGACGCCAAAGAAGAGAGAGCCATGCCGCAAAGAAGAGTGACACGATCCATGGCCAGAAATGCCGGAAAAGAGGTAAGCTTCTTACCCTCTCCCATGGTACTAGATCTATAGTTATTTCTAGGAGAGATGTCGAATCAACGGAGTTGGACTTGCGAGGCGAAGATCTCCTAGGAGGAGGTCGCCTAGGACTTGTGTCCTGTGGTAGAGTCTTCAACCTTTACTCACTTCAAATGAATTTTGTGGACAGAGATCGTGAAGATAAATGGCCTCATCAGGGTGAATAAGGGTGGAGTAAAATCCGTGAGAAGTGTTGAAATAAACAATTGGAGGAATAAGATGAGCCGATGTCGTTCGTCCTACTTCGAGATGCGCACAAAGATCTATTTTCTGCGCGCAGCAAACTTTGAGGCCATTTTCAGACATGATGCGACTAGATCTGGGATGTGGGCTGAGCATGAAAGATATAGACCATGGAAAGAGCTTTCCATAGAGGGGTTAAACTTGCCTTAACCGGATTCCTGTAGCCTCAGGAATCCCAGATCGAAGTTTTTGTACATTAATCTTTCGTCATGTATAGTTCTCGGGTTTGTTTTGAATCGGCTTTGGATTTGGTAGAGAGATTGTAGTTGTAACGACCCTAGCCGATCCAATGCGACAATGTCATAGCTCTGCTCTAAGCGACGCTACCGGGCTGCACCCAAAGCAACCCAACCCCTCTCCATCAACAGGCGGGTTGTTTGTGGCCACAGTCTCCCTTTGATGAGGCAAACTCGATAGTCAAGCGCGCACTACGGGGACTTCCCAGGAGGTCACCCATCCTAGTACTACTCCAGCCCGAGCATGCTTAACTATGGAGTTTTCCAACTTCTCATCACAAGTTGAGCTACCCAACCCGTTAAATAACATATAATAGAAGTTCCGGCCGGGGCCCCACAATATAAGCCACAAACAGACGACGAGGTCACAGGTTAATACCAAAATACCATCGCACCTTAACCCAGTGCATTCTAGCGGAAGTTTATAAGTTGCACGAACTCAATCCATGAATGTCCACTACTATATAAATAACATATTTATATAAAAGACCAGGAATGTAAACAAACACACTGCTCACGTCCTTAAGGCTTTACAAGTTTCTTATTACAAATATATGACTTCATACATCACCACGCAGGCCGACCACACATGAAATCCAAAGCTTCGCACGACCTTCAACGGCCTACCAGCAACAGCAGCACAATGGGCTTCAGCCCGCTCAATCCATTTCAGCATCAACAAGGGCAGAACCTGCATTTGGACATTCACCCCATAGGTGATAAACAAAGCAACGGTCAGCATTCAGCTGACAAATTATAACGACCCTACCCCTTACCTGGGGAAGTGGTTCCTTCCCTGCATGCATAACATATAAATATATATCACACACATCATCACAAATGCCGGCCTAAGCGCCAGGCGCTCCGTGCACTAAGGGCACGATTATGGTGTACCGAAACATCCTTCGTACACCACCGACTAGAGGTTCTTAACTTGTTGGCGATGGAGCATAGTCTAATACAGCGCGCAGACTGGAGACCCTCTCTCCCATCCCATTCAGAGGTAGTACCTCACGGCAACCGTGAGCACTATCAATCGAACTACCCATGTAGTGTAACAAGCCTAGGGAAATCGCCCCACTGCATTGCAACCAATCGACCGCTCACTCGATCCTACCACTGAACTCGTTGGGTGGCTCACCCACTCAGATGTTCTTAACTTGTTGGCGATGGGCATCAGCCGCCAAACTCCTATTGGAGGCCTCTCGCACCCATCCACTCAGAGGTACTTGCAATCCATCACATATCCATCTCATAACACAGGTATACGGTGCCACTTTCCTTTCCATCAATACAACTCGTGCCGAGCATACAACCAAAGGAGCTATGCAAAGCTTCCTTACCACACTTCATAAGCGTCCTCATACACTCCGTAAGCTATCCGTTGTAAACATGGAGTCTTCTCCGGATCGTAGCATCACCAATCCAGACTATACGTCCAGATGGGCTTCACACAACATGCCTATTCCGTACTACAACCTTCCGGATCTAAATGCAGACTCAACCACTGGAATCACTTACGCTCTTCCATCTTTTGATGGAGGATTCCATAGATATACATGCATAAACAAAGGGCTTCACCTGCCCAAGGAAGAAAGATTGTTACCCTTGATGATCGCTTCGGCGCCATGAAAGAACTAGCCGGATGGAAATTACCGCAGCGGCCTTGCCTCCGCAACGCTGAACTCGGCTCTCGATTCGCACCGCTGAAGCTCCACCGGCGGTCAGAACGCTTCTCCTTCTTCCTACCTTACACTCATCTCTATCTTCTCTTTAGAAAGAGAAAGGCCAAAATAAGAATGAGATATTCATCTGCATTCTCGGCCTTATAATAGCAGGGAGGAACATGGACCACAGGATCCAAATAGAAGGGAACAAACGGCCTCGATCTTCTTTGAAAAACATCTACACAGAGCTTACATGGCTTGTGACACGCCCGTGTCACAGGCTATGTTCCTTGTGTGGCTACAAAACTGGCTCAATCTGGATCAGAACACGGGCTATGACACACCCGTGTCACTTCCTTACACGCCCGTGTCAACCAGTACACGGCCGTGTGACTGGCCGTGTCACCCCATCAACACAGGATCAAATCACCGGAGAAGAACAAGGCTAAGGCACATGCCCGTGTCCTTGGCCGTGTGCCCAACACGCCCCTGTGACTTCCCCTGTGTCACAGGCCGTGTGCCACACTTAACGCCACTCCACTCAACGCAGCCCAGTTACCAACTCGAGCAGGACACGCCCGTGTCCCAGGCCGTGTCACCTCTCGACGATCGTCGACCGTGCTATCTTGAGAACTCGAATCGACGCACGCCGCAAAGGACACGCCCTGGTACTCACCCGTATCCCAGGCCGTGTGCACTGGACACGCCCTGGGACACGCCTGTTTCCCAGGGCGTGTCACCCAGCCTGACCCCATTTTGGGACTTAGGGTTTTTTTGGGTGTTACAATCCTCCCCTCCTTCGAAAAATTTCATCCCGAAATTTAGCGCAACGTAGATACCAACACAATGACTCCTTTGTTACAAATATACAAGACGATCTGTGGTTACTCTCCCCACGGCCTCGCATCAACACAAGTGTTTTTACAAACACACATACATACAATATATACAACGTACAATATAAAAGCAATAAAGTGCACACTCCACTTTATTTCCGCTCATCTGCGTCTCTAAGAAGCTTCTTGACAGCCTCCTGCAACTCCAAGTTATACACTTGAGGTTATTGTACTTCATGATGTGAGCTTTGCAGCTCCAGCACTTCGAGATTGTACACTCGCGATTGCGCCCGGGATGCAGATGATTCCGCCACTTCCTTACCCTTTTCCTCATAGGACGCACCTGACTTTTTCTAACCCTTTGAGGCACCACTCCAAAAATCTAGGGCAATATGCCCCGGCCTCCCATAGTTAAAACACGTACGTGTCTCCACACGTCCTTGCTCGTACGTTGCTCCCGAAGAAACATTCGACTGAGCTTTATCAGGAGGCCTGAATCGATTCTTATCATGTTTCCTAAACTCTGATTTATCGGACTACGGAACTTTGAACTCCGAATTTTCCGCCGCCAATTTTTTCTTGTCATGCACCCGTTTCAAATATTTCTCCAGCACACAAGTTGTATCTACTAAGGCTTGGAAGCCTTGGTTCACTGAACTCGGAAGCGCCAATATCAACTCATCTCGGAGTCCCTCATAGAATCTATTTGTCTTCTGCGCTTCTTCTGCAAAAGTCGATCCCACATAACGCCCAGCCTGATAAATTCATGTTGGTAATCATCCATAGACTTCTCCCCCTGCACCAAACGTTGGAATTCGTTCTCCATAGCAATTCTCTGCGATACTGGCAAATACTTTGCCTAAAACAATCTGGAGAATTCGTCCATCGATATCGCTCCCATGCCTCTGCCGGCCAACTGGTGCATCTTGACTTCATCCGACCACAGTCTCGCCTCTCCTTTTAGTAAGAAAGTTGTTAACGTCACTCTCTACCCCTCATCAATCCTGAGCGTTATCAGGATCCTCTTCACTCTTGAAAGCAAATCTTCCGCCTGCATTGGGTAATTCGCCCCGACAAACGTAGGTGGATGAAAATCCATAAACCGCTTCAGTTGCTCGTCAGTCGCTCGCTCGTCCACCTGAGCTTCAACACGCTCTTGACTCGCACCAACCCGAATTGGCTCCACTACAGGCCTTGCCTGCCCAACAAGTTATGCTTTATGTATGGCAAATACCCCCTCTGCAACTAGGCATACGGTTTCCACAGAAGGAGGAGGTGTGGGCACCTCGGCTGGTGCCGCACTCTCATCCGAACGCTAAGGATCAGACTGCCCAACACCACTCCTTGTCACCTATATGTGAACAAGATATCAATTATCAACCTCCAATCCAAAAAGGCAAAATACCGAATACACACACGGACATTCCTAGTGGAAATTCTTGAGTTTAATTATATTAAAACATTTCGTACATACACGTGCTCGCCACCCGACAAAAGAATTCAGCCACGAATTCGAAAGCGGAAAACCGAGAGGCCTTTAATACCAAAATGTAACAACCCAACCCGTTAAATAACATATAATAGAAGGTCCGGCCGGGGTCCCACATTATATGCCACAAATAGACGGCGAGGTCACCGGTTAATACAAAAATACCATCGCACCCTAACCAGAGCATTCTAGTGAAAGTTTATAAGTTGCACGAACTCAATCCATGAATGTCCACTACTATATAAATAACACATTTATATAAAAGACCAGGAATGTAAACAAGCACACCGCTCACGGCCTTAAGGCCTTACAAGTTTCCTTTTACAAATATATGACTTCATACATCGGCACATAGGCCGGCCACACATGAAATCCAAAGCTTCGCACGGCCTTAAAGGGCCTACCAGCAACACAAAGGGCTTCAACCCTCTCAATCCATTTCAGCATCAACAAGGGCAGCACCTGCATATGGACATTCACCCTATGGGTGATAAACAAAGCAACGGTCAGCATTCAGCTGACCAATTATAAAGACCCTACCCCTTACCCGGGGCAGTGGTTCCTTCTTTGCATGCACAACATATAAATATAAATCACACACATCATCAAAAATACCGGCCTCAGAGCAAGGCGCCCCATGGACTCAGGGCACGATTATGGTGTACCGAAACATCCTTCGTACACCACCGACTAGAGGTTCTTAACTTGTTGGCGATGGAGCATAGTCTACTACAGCGCGTAGACTGGAGACCCTCTCTCCCATCCCATTCAGAGGTAGTAACCTCACGGAAACCATGAGCACTATCAGTCGACCTACCCACGTAGTGTAACAAGCTTAAGGAAATTGCCATGCTGCATTGCTACCAATCACCCGCTCATCCGATCCTACCACTGAACTTGTTGGGTGGCCCACCCACTCAGAGGTTCTTAACTTGTTGGCCATGGGAATCAGCCGCCAAACCCCTATTAGAGGCCTCTCGCACACATCCACTCAGAGGTACTTGCAATCCATCTCATATCCATCTCATAACACAGGCACGCGGTGCCACTTTCCATTCCATCAATACAACTCGTGCCGAGCATACAACCAAAGGAGTTATGCAAAGCTTCCTTAACACACTTCACAAGCATCCTCACACGCTCCGTAAGTTATTCGTTGTATACACGGAGTCTTATCCAGATCGTAGAATCACCAATCCAGACTATATGTCTAGATGGGCTTCACACAGCATGCTTATTTCGTACTACACACTTTCGGATCTAAATGCAGACTCAACCACTAGAATCACTTACGCTCTTCCATATTTTGATGGAGGATTCCATAGATATACATGCATAAATAAAGTGCTTCACCTGCCCAAGGAAGAAAGATCGTTACCCTTGATGATCGCTTCGGGGACATAAAAGAACTAGCCGGATGGAAATTACCGCAACGGCCTTGCCTTCGAAATGCTGAACTCGACACTCTATTCGGACCCCTGAAGCTCCACCGGCGGTCGGAAAGCTTCTCCTTCTTCCTTCCTTGCTATCCTCTCTCTCTCTTCACTTTAGAAAGAGAAAGGCCAACATAAGAATGAGATATTAATCTCCATTCTTGGCCTTATAATAGCATGGAGGAACTTGGACCACAGGATCCAAATAGAAGGGAACGAATGGCCTCGATCTGCTTTGAAATGCATCTACACAGAGCTGACACGGCTTGTGACACGCCCATGTCACAGGCCGTGTTCCTTGAGCAGCTACAAAACTGACTCAATCTATATCAGGACACGGGCTACGACACACCCGTATCACTTCCTGACATGCCCGTATCAACCAGTATACGGTTGTGTGACTGGTCGTGTAATCCCATCATCATAGGACCTAATCACTTGAGAAGAACACGACTAATGCACATGCCCGTGTCCTTGGCCGTGTACCCAACACACCCATGTGACATGCCCGTGTAACAGGACGTGTGCCACACTCAACGCCACTCCACTCAACGCCACTCAATGCCGCCCAGTTACTAACACGAGCAGGACATGCCCTGGGACACGCCCGTGTCCTAGGCCATGTCACCTCTCGACGATCGTCGACCGTGCTATCTCGAGAACTTGACTCGATGCACACCGAAAAGCAAATTCCCTGGGACATGCCCGTGTCCCAGGCCGTGTGCACTGGACACGCCCTGGGACACGCCCGTGTCCCAGGCCGTGTCACCAAGCCTGACCCCATTTTGGGACTTAGGGTTTTTTTTTGTGTTACAATCCTACCCTCCTTAGAGAAATTTCGTCCAGAAATTTAGCGCATCGTAGATACCAACACAACCACTCCTTTATTGCAAATATACAAGACGATACGGGGTTACTCTCCCCACGGCCTCGCATCAACACAAGTGTTTTCACAAACACACATACATACAATATATACAACGTACTGTTGGGTATTGTATCCACAATGTACCTGATTTGAAGAAGCCCCTGCACAAGCTAAGTTGAATTGATAATGTATTTGATCTCTTGTCTTCAAGTTGTGCTTGCAGTTATTCCTCGCTAAGTACACACCAATGTCAGGGTGCAGTAGGTCAATATACACGGGTCTGTGCAACGTATTCCCTCGTTAAGTAGATCAGTGTGTTGGCTTACGTGTACTCTCTCTATTGGAGTGTACTTATTTTCAAACACAGGGTTATGTAAGATCAAGAGCAGACAAGGAGCAAGGATGGGCCAAAGACCAGCTCACGGGAAGAAAGACGAAAATCGTCTAAGTACAAATCGACGAGAATCTCGCCGATTCGACGAGAATCACTAAGTGATTCTCGCCGATTTGACGAGAATCACTAGTGATTCTCGCCAAATCGTCGAGAATCACGAACTGATTCTCGCCGAATGCTGCCGGTTGTCTCGAAGCCGCCTTGAATTCTTCTAAGGAAGAATCGTCGAGAATCACGAAGTGATTCTCGCCGATTCGTCGAGAATGACTCTGCATTCTCGACGATTCGGCGAGAATCAATTGTGATTCTCGCCGATTCTCATCAGCTTGTGTTATCAGTGAAGATTGAATTCTGTTAATTAGAATTTGGCGAGAATCGTAGTTGATTCTCGCCGATTCGGCGAGAATCACCTACGATTCTCGCCGAATTTGACGTGGGCAAATTCCTGCTGTTCTCTGGACCGGTCCAAGTTACCTGGATTATTTCGAACCGGACTTAGGTCTTCTTGTTGGTGGGGCCCACAACGGTCATGTGGAATGACCTAATGTATAAATACCTCTGTATGGTTGAGCGGAAGAGAGACGAATACACGATTCAAAAAGAAAGGCCGCCGACGTGACCTAGATCGCGCATCTTGCTCCGCCGCCGTCGTCGCGGCTCGTGCAGTTAGTCGTCGTTGCTGATCACGGTTTCTTTCAGATCTCCGGCGACAGAAGCTTAGACTAGCACAGCATCTCACGCGTCGAACCAGAGATCTTTTATCTCTTGATTCGTAGATCGGGAAAACCATCCCCTTCCGAATTGATCGAGACGATCGATACTAATGTGACTGTTGGAAGACCTTGCTACCTTTGCTATGAACGTTGAATCTCCATAGCATCGCCGCAGCACTCCGTTTCCGCCGCCAATCCCGAGAGCCAAGCCGCCGCCCTTTGCCGTCGCCGATTTCGGGGAGATTCTCTCCAAGAGAGATCTAGGGTTGTGGACTCTTTGTTGACTTCAAGAACACGTCGTTGAACGAAGAGGGACACCTTAGTATCCATAAGTTGTTTGTATTTCTAATACATTCTATTTTCAATTTCGTTGTAAAGGAACGATTGGTTCCTAGTTGTAAGGGTTGGGTGCAACCCGTGGTGTGGGAGTGGTGACTCCTACGTGTGGAAGGGTTCCTTCCGTTAGTGCAAGGATTGGATTTCAATCCTATTGGTGAAGTGAACGAGTCGTCCCTGGTTGGGAGATAGGTCGAAGGGTGAAAGTGGATGTACCCAAATCGGGGAACCACTATAAATTGCTTGAGTCTTTTCTGTGCTGTGTTGTTTGATTTATTTGTGCAGGTAAAACTTTAATTCCGCAAAAACGCTACAAGAAACCTATTCCCCCCCCCATAGGTGAATCTAGTTGGCACTAGGTGGACTTTCAACTGGTATCAGAGGGAGGTTACTCATCAAAAAGGTTCACACCTTGAGTAGAATCCTGCCACTATTGTCAACAAGAATGGAGCTGGATTATGATATCTCTCCGTTAAAACTTTCGACGTGCACAAATGAGTATTATACCATCTGGAAGATTAGAGTGTCTTTTCACTTGGAGGCTATTGATCCTCGGGCATAACTCATCTTGGAAGAGGGTCCATTCATTCCCATGAAGACCTCCAACTCTGGGAAGGATCTCCTAATCCCCAAGGATATTACTGAGATGTCTGAGATTGAACTCTCTCTGTTCCAATTGGATGAAGTGATTCATAAAATCATCATTGATGTCTGGTCTGGACCTTCCCGGTCAAGACTGGAAAAATGTAGGACGGCCAAGTCCTTGTGGCAAACCGTATCGGACCTCATGGAGGGATCAGAGAAAGCAGGGACAAGTTGTCAGCAAGAGGATGAAGCCTATGTTGGGGTCCTCGCCTCTGAATATGAAGGTAATTACCAATCTGTTATTATCAGGGCTCTAGTGTCCCTGTCAGAGACTGAAGAAGAAATTGAGCAAAGCAGTTCTGATGAGGCTGACTCAACTGTCTCTGCCGATATCAACAGCAACCCTGATCAGCAGAATCAGGAGCAGGTAACTTCATCTTACTGCCCCTCTTCCCTCGATGTTCCTGAAGACAGGAATAGTTCTGATGGCTGTGTATCTAATGATGCAAGGGATAAGGATAGCTTCAATCAAAGGATTGAAAATCCTGATTACCTTGAGTGCGCCCTTCAGAAAAGCAACCTACTTATTGTGGTGCAAGCTCGGGAGATTGCTCGACTAAAGACCTTGATGGATCTCCAATTGGAATCCATCAAGGTAAAGGACTCTAAAATCTCAAATCTAGAGAGTCGTCTAGAGAATGAGAAGAGGATAGTATCTAACTTTTCCAAGGTAGATGCTATCAAGAGAAAGGGAGAAAATGGGTAGATCTCCCGAATTATCAAATCATGGAGAAATGGGGAAATGGTATTCAGACCCCCCACCCCAGGCAGGGAAGGCACTCATCATGCCTTCAGGTATGACCATAAGAACAACCGTGGTCACTGCAAGGATGACCAGCCCTCATGTGGAAACACCCACAGTGCAAGGGCTGTCATGGCCACCCATGAGAGAATACCTAAGGCTCATCCTGAACCATTTGTATTCTCGGCCTCTGCCCCAACTCGTCATGAATTTGCCGGAACCAGCTCTCATGGCAGTACTGTCCACCCTAGGACACAGGATAGGGGGGTCTGGAAAAATGTGGTAAGCTCCCGTGGGGCCTTTGGGAGCGTGTTGACTGAAAGGAAGGCACCACCTCCCAGGCCTCATGACTCGCACCACATGCATTCTTTCCTCCCTCCCATGTGTCAAGGTGGAAAAGGCAAAGTTGTGAGCAGAACCAGCTCTATCCCGTTTAGACTGTAGATCATTACTACATCAGTCAGTAGGTCAGGTCTGAAAAGGCGATACAACATTCACGAGTGTTGGTGCTGTGGCAAGGTGGGTCACTTTGCCATAGATTGTTGGCACAACCCCTCTGTGTCAAGGGCAGGGGCATATCCACCTCCTCTGGCAGAGTTTGCCTTCCTGACAGGATTCCTCTGGGAAGGCATTTAAGATTTTATGCTGACAAGAACCTAGGACCCAATATATATTGGGTTCCTAAGGAAAGGTAATTCTTTTTTGCAGGATAGTCTAGGTACCCATGCACATGATGGGAACTAGACAAGAGATGTTCCAGGCATGCCATGGAATAAGATTAAGGGAAAAGAGATAACGCTAACTACGGTGCAAGGCTTGAACAACTAAGTTCAGATGAGACTGCTAAAGGTGCAACTCCCAAGTACGTCAAGGTTTCAACCTCAACGTCAGCTGGAGAAGTTGACGAGCAGGATGGAGAAAATCTTCCGGAAGAAGGAGAAGCCCGAGAAGATGTCAGAGCTCTAGAGGCTAGACTGCTAGAGCTTCGTCATGAAGCAGGGATGATCGGAAAAGCACTTCTGGGACGTGTCAATTCCTCGGAAGAAGGCTTAAATCATGAAATAGTAAGAAGCAGAATTGTGTTGCGCATAACTTCTATGGATCAGAAATCAGCCAGCAGACTATGACCTTTAGTTCAAAGAAGTACCAATGTACTGCGACTCCTCAAGTGCTATAGCTATTGCGAACAATCCCATCTCGCACAGCAGGACGAAGCATATGGAACTGCGCTACCACTTCATTCGGGAGCATGTGTAAAACAAGGACATCTCTCTCTGCTATGTCCTCACGAATAAGCAGATTGCAGATATTTTTTAAAAAGCCCCTAGATGAAGCCAAGTTCGGTCTCTTCAAAACTGAACTGGGTATGCTAAACCTTGAGGAATGAAGAATACAGAGGCTCCAGGCTCTTGGATCAAGGGGGAGCATCCGCAAGAAACTCAAGTGTAAGCCCAAATGCAAGAACTGAGGGGGAACATGGTATCAAGTGCAACAGTCCCAGATTTGCAGAAGCTGAAAAGGGGGAGATTACCCTCTCGGCTAAAGTGCTAAGGTGTATGCTCCAATTTCCCTAAAAGATAATGGTATGGAACTTCCATTCTCAACTTTCAAAGTTGTGCTTTCTTCCAGCCGTTATTTTCACCTTAGCTTGTAGGGTTTAGGCTTCTTCAAATAGGGGAAGATTGTTGGGTATTGTATCCACAATGTACCTGATTTGAAGAAGCCCCTGCACAAGCTAAGGTGAATTGACAATGTATTTGATCTCTTGTCTTAAAGGTGTGCTTGCAGTTATTCCTCGCTAAGTACACACCAATGTCAGGGTGCAGTAGGTCAATATACACGGGTCTGTGCAACGTAATCCCTCGTTGAGCAGATCAGTGTGTTGGCTTATGTGTACTCTCTCTATTGGAGTGTACTTATTTTCAAGCACAGGGTTATGTAAGATCCAAAGCAGACAAGGAGCAAGGATGGGCCAAAGACCAGCTCACGGGAAGAAAGACGAAAATCGTCTTAGTACAAATCGACGAGAATCACTAGTGATTCTCGCCGAATCGTCGAGAATCACGAACTGATTCTCGCCGAATACTTCCGGTTGTCTTGAAGCCGCCTTGAATTCTTCTAAGGCAGAATCATCGAGAATCACAAAGTGATTCTCGCCGATTCGTCGAGAATGACTCTGCATTCTCGACGATTCGGCGAGAATCAATTGTGATTCTCGCTGATTCTCATCGGCTTGTGTTATCAGTGGAGATTGAATTCTGTTAAGTAGAATTCGGCTAGAATCGTAGTTGATTCTCACCGATTCGGCGAGAATCACCTACGATTCTCGCCGAATTTGACTTGGGCAAATTCCTGCTGTTCTCTGGACCGGTCCAAGTTTCCTGGATTATTTCGAACCGGACTTAGGTCTTCTTATTGGTGGGGCCCACAACGGTCATGTGGAATGACCTAATGTATAAATACCTCTGTATGGTTGAGCGGAAGAGAGACGAATACACGATTCAAAAAGAAAGGCCGCCGACATGACCTAGATCGCGCATCTTGCTCCGCCGCCGTCGCGCCGCTCGTGCAGTTAGTCGTCGTTGCTGATCACGGTTTCTTCTAGATCTCCGGCGACAGAAGCTTAGCCTAGCACAGCATCTCACGCATCGAACCAGAGATCTTTTGTCTCTTGATTCGTAGATCGGGAAAACCATCCCCTTCCGAATCGATCGAGACGATCGATCCTAGTGTGACCGTTGGAAGACCTTGCTACCTTTGCTATGAAGGTTGAATCTCCATAGCATCGCCGCAGCACTCCGTTGCCGCCGCCAATCCCGAGAGCCAAGTCGCCGCCCTTTGCCGCCGCCAGTTTTAGGGAGATTCTCTCCAAGAGAGATCTAGGGTTGTGGACTCTTCGTTGACTTCAAGAACACGTCGTCGAACGAAGAGGGACACCTTAGTCTCCATAAGTTGTTTGTATTTCTAATACATTCTATTTTCAATTTCGTTGTAAAGGAACGATTGGTTCCTAGTTGTAAGGGTTGGGTGCAACCCGTGGTGTGGGAGTGGTGACTCCTACTTGTGGAAGGGTTCCTTCCGTTAGTGAAAGGATTGGATTTCAATACTGTTGGTGAAGTGACCGAGTCGTCCCTGGTTGGGAGATAGGTCGAAGGGGGAAAGTGGACGTACCCAAATCGGGGAACCACTATAAATTGCTTGAGTCTTTTCTGTGCTGTGTTGTTTGATTTATTTGTGCAGGTAAAACTTTAATTCCGCAAAAACGCTACAAGACACCTATTCCCCCCCCCATAGGTGAAGCTAGTTGGCACTAGGTGGACTTTCAAGTGGTATCAGAGGGAGGTTACTCATCAAAAAGGTTCACACCTTGAGTAGAATCCTGCCACCATTGTCAACAAGAATGGAGCTGGATTATGATATCTCTCCGTTAAAACTTTCGACGTGCACAAATGAGTATTATACCATCTGGAAGATTAGAGTGTCTTTTCACTTGGAGGCTATCGATCCTCGGGCATAACTCATCTTGGAAGAGGGTCCATTCATTCCCATGAAGACCTCCAACTCTGGGAAGGATCTCCTAATACCCAAGGATATTACTGAGATGTCTGAGATTGAACTCTCTCTGTTCCAATTGGATGAAGTGATTCGTAAAATCATCATTGATGTCTGGTCTGGACCTTCCCGGTCAAGACTGGAAAAATGTAGGACGGCCAAGTCCTTGTGGCAAATCGTATCGGACCTCATGGAGGGATCAGAGAAAGCAGGGACAAGTTGTCAGCAAAAGGATGAAGCCTATGTTGGGGTCCTCGCCTCTAAATATGAAGGTAATGACCAATCTGTTATTATCAGGGTTCTAGTGTCCCTGTCAGAGACTGAAGAAGAAATTGAGCAAAGCAGTTCTGATGAGGCTGACTCAACTGTCTCTGCCGATATCAACAGCAACCCTGATCAGCAGAATCAGGAGCAGGTAACTTCATCTTACTGCCCCTCTTCCCTCGATGTTCCTGAAGACAGGAATAGTTCTGATGGCTGTGTATCTAATGATGCAAGGGATAAGGATAGCTTCAATCAAATGATTGAAAATCCTGATTCTCTTGAGTGCGCCCTTCAGAAAAGCAACCTACTTATTGTGGTGCAAGCTCGGGAGATTGCTCGACTAAAGACCTTGATGGATCTCCAATTGAAATCCATCAAGGTAAAGGACTCTAAAATCTCAAATCTAGAGAGTCGTCTAGAGAATGAGAAGAGGATTGTATCTAACTTTTCCAAGGTAGATGCTATCAAGAGAAAGGGAGAAAATGGGTAGATCTCCCGAATTATCAAATCATGGAGAAATGGGGAAACGGTATTCAGACCCCCCACCCCAGGCAGGGAAGGCACTCATCATGCCTTCAGGTATGACCACAAGAACAACCGTGGTCACTGCAAGGATGACCAGCCCTCATGTGGAAACACCCACAGTGCAAGGGCTGTCATGGCCACCCATGAGAGAATACCTAAGGCTCATCCTGAACCATTTGTATTCTCGGCCTCTGCCCCAACTCGTCATGAATTTGCCGGAACCAGCTCTCACGGCAGTACTGTCCACCCTAGGACACAGGAAAGGGGGTCTGGAAAAATGTGGTAAGCTCACGTGGGGCCTTTGGGAGCGTGCTGACTGAAAGGAAGGCACCACCTCCCAGGCCTCATGACTCGCACCACATGCATTATTTCCTCCCTCCCATGTGTCAAGGTGGAAAAGGCAAAGTTGTGAGCAGAACCGGCTCTATCCCGTTTAGACCGTAGATCATGACTACGCAGTCAGTAGGTAAGGTCTGAATAGGCGATACAACATTCACGAGTGTTGGTGCTGTGGCAAGTTGGGTCACTTTGCCATAGATTGTTGGCACAACCCCTCTGTGTCAAGGGCAGGGGCATATCCATCTCCTCTGGGTAGAGTTAGCCTTCCTGACAGGATTCCTGTGGGAAGGCATTCAAGATTTTATGCGGATAAGAACCTAGGACCCAATACATATTGGGTTCCTAAGGAAAGGTAATTCTTTTTTGCAGGATAGTCTAGGTACCCATGTACATGATGGGACCTAGACAAGAGATGTTCCAGGCTTGTCATGGAATAAGATTAAGGGAAAAGAGATAACGCTAACTACGGTGCAAGGCTTGAACAGCTAAGTTCAGATGAGACTGCTAAAGGTGCAACTCCCAAGTACGTCATGGTTTCAACCTCGACGTCAGCTGGAGAAGTTGACGAGCAGGATGGAGAAAATCTTCCGGAAGAAGGAGAAGCCCGAGAAGATGTCAGAGCTCCAGAGGCCAGACTGCTAGAGCTTCGTCACGAAGCAGGGATGATCGAAAAAGCACTTATGGGACGTGTCAATTCCTCGGAAGAAGGCTTATATCATGAAATAGTAAGAAGCAGAATTGTGTAGCGCACAACATTTATGGATCAGAAATCAGCCAGCAGACTATGACCTTTAGTTCAAAGAAGTACCAATGTACTGCGACTCCTCAAGTGCTATAGCTATTGCGAACAATCCCGTCTCGCACAGTAGGACGAAGCATATGGAAGTGCGCTACCACTTCATTCGGGAGCATGTGGAAAACAAGGACATCTCTCTCTGTTATGTCCTCATGAATAAGCAGATTGCAGATATTTTTTAAAAAGCCCCTAGATGAAGCCAAGTTCAGTCTCTTCAAAACTGAACTGGGTATGCTAAACCTTGAGGAATGAAGAATACAGAGGCTCCAGGCTCTTGGATCAAGGGGGAGCATCCGCAAGAAACTCAAGTGTAAGCCCAAATGCAAGAACTGAGGGGGAACATGGTATCAAGTGCAACAGTCCTAGATTTGCAGAAGCCGAAAAGGGGGAGATTACCCTCTCGGCTAAAGTGCTAAGGTGTATGCTCCAATTTCCCTAAAAGATAATGGTATGGAACTTCTATTCTCAACTTTCAAAGTTGTGCTTTCTTCTAGCCGTTATTTTCACCTTAGCTTGTAGGGTTTAGGCTTCTTCAAATAGGGGAAGATTCTTGGGTATTGTATCCACAATGTACCTGATTTGAAGAAGCCCCTGCACAAGCTAAGGTGAATTGACAATGTATTTGATCTCTTGTCTTAAAGTTGTGCTTGCAGTTATTCCTCGCTAAGTACACACCAATGTCAGGGTGCAGTAGGTCAATATACACGGGTCTGTGCAACGTAATCCCTCGTTGAGCAGATCAGTGTGTTGGCTTACGTGTACTCTCTCTATTGGAGTGTACTTATTTTCAAGCACAGGGTTATATAAGATCAAGAGCAGACAAGGAGCAAGGATGGGCCAAAGACCAGCTCATGGGAAGAAAGACGAAAATCGTCTAAGTACAAATCGACGAGAATCACTAGTGATTCTCGCCGAATCGTCGAGAATCACGAACTGATTCTTGCCGAATACTGCCGGTTGTCTCGAAGCCGCCTTGAATTCTTCTAAGGCAGAATCGTCGAGAATCACGAAGTGATTCTCGCCGATTCGTCGAGAATGAATCTGCATTCTCGACGATTCGGCAAGAATCAATTGTGATTCTCGCCGATTCTCACCGGCTTGTGTTATCAGTGGAGATTGAATTCTATTAGGAAGAATTCGGCGAGAATCGTAGTTGATTCTCGCCGATTCGGCGAGAATCGTAGTTGATTCTCGACGATTCGGCGAGAATCACCTACGATTCTCGTCGAATTTGACTTGGGCAAATTCCTACTGTTCTCTGGACCGGTCCAAGTTAGCTGGATTATTTCGAACCGGACTTAGGTCTTCTTGTTGGTGGGACCCACAACGGTCATGTGGAATGACCTAATGTATAAATACCTCCGTATGGTTGAGCGGAAGAGAGACGAATACGCGATTCAAAAAGAAAGGCCGCCGACGTGACCTAGATCGCGCATCTTGCTCCGCCGCCGTCGTCGATGCTCATGCAGTTAGTCGCTGTTGCTGATCACGGTTTCTTCCAGATCTCCGGCGACAAAAGCTTTGCCTAGCACAACGTCTCACGCGTCTAACCAGAGATCTTTTGTCTCTTGATTCGTAGATCGGGAAAACCATCCCCTTCCGAATCGATCGAGATGATCGATCCTAGTGTGACCGTTGGAAGACCTTGCTACCTTTGCTATGAAGGTTGAATCTCCATAGCATCATCGCAGCACTCCGTTGCCGCCGCCAATCCCGAGATCCAAGCCGCCGCCCTTTGCCGCCGCCGGTTTCGGGGAGATTCTCTCCAAGAGAGATCTAGGGTTGTGGACTCTTCGTTGACTTCAAGAACACGTCGTCGAACGAAGAGGGACACCTTAGTCTCCATAAGTTGTTTGTATTTCTAATACATTCTATTTTCAATTTCGTTGTAAAGGAACGATTGGTTCCTGGTTGTAAGGGTTGGGTGCAACCCGTGGTGTGGGAATGGTGACTCCTACGTGTGGAAGGGTTCCTTCCGTTAGTACAAGGATTGGATTTCAATCTTGTTGGTGAAGTGACTGAGTCGTCCCTGGTTGGGAGATAGGTCGAAGGGGGAAAGTGGACGTACCCAAATTGGGGAACCACTAAAAATTGCTTGAGTCTTTTCTGTGCTGTGTTATTTGATTTATTTGTGCAGGTAAAACTTTAATTCCGCAAAAACGCTACAAGACACCTATTCCCCCCCTATAGGTGAAGCTAGTTGGCACTAGGTGGACTTTCACGTACAATATAAAAGCAATAAAGTGCACACTCCACTTTATTTCTGCTCATCTGCGTCTCTAAGCAGCTTCTTGACAGCCTCCTACAACTCCAGGTTATACACTCGAGGCTGTTGTACTTCATTATGCGAGCTTTGCGGCTCCTGCACTTCGAGATTGTACACTCGCGGTTGCGCCAGGGATGCAAATGATTCCGCCACTGCCATACCCGTTTCCTCATAGGAGGCACCTGACTTTTTCTCACCCTTCGAGACACCACTCCAACAATCTCGGGCGATATGCCCGGGCCTCCCACAGTTAAAACACGTACGTGTCTCCACACGTCCTTGCCCAAACGTTGCTCCCGAAGTAACATTCGACCGAGCTTGTTCAGCAGGCCTGAACCGCTTCTTTTCACGTTTCCTAAACTCTGATTGATCGGACTGCGGAACTTTGAACTCCGACTTTTCCGCCGCCAATTTTTTCTTATCCTGCACCCATTTCAAATCTTTCTCCAGCGCACAAGTTGTATTTACTAAGGCTTGGAAGCCTTGGTTCACTGAACTCGGAAGCGCCAATCTCAACTCATCTCGGAGTCCTTCATAGAATTTATTCGTCTTCCGCGCTTCTTCTGCAAAAGTCGATCCCGCATAACGCCCCAGCCTGGTAAATTCATGCAGGTAATCATCCACGGACTTCTCCCCCTGCACCAAACGTTGGAATTTGTTCTCCATAGCAATTCTCCGCGATACTGGCAAATACTTTGCCCAAAACAATCTGGAGAATTCGCCCATCGAAATCACTCCCAGGCCTCTGCCTGCCAACTGGTTCATCTCAACTTCATCCAACCACAGTCTCGCCTCTCCTTGCAGTAGGAAAGTGGTAACGTCACTCTCTGTACCTCATCAATCCTGAGCGCTATCAGGATCCTCTTCATTCTTGAAAGCAATTCTTCCGCCTGTGTTGGGGAATTAGCCTCGATAAATGTAGGTGGATGAAAATCCATAAACCACTTCAGTTGCTCGTCAGTCGCTCGCTCTTCCACCTGAGCTTCAACACGTTCTTGCCTCGCACCAACCCGAACTGGCTCCAGTACAGGCCTTGCCTGCCCAATAAGTTATGTTTGAATCATGGCAAATACTGCCTCCGCAACTAGGCTTATGGTTTCCGCAGAAGGAGGAGGTGTGTGCACCTTGGTTGGTGCCGCACTCTCATCCGAACGCTGGGGCTCAGACTTCCCAGCACCACTCCATATAACCTATATGTGAACAATATATCAACTATCAACCTCCAATCCAAAAAGACAAACATACCAAATACACACACGCACATTCCTAGTGGACATTCTTGAGTTCAATTATGTTAAAACAGTTCGCACGTGCACGTGCTCGCCACCCGACAAAATAATTCGGCCACGAATTCGAAAGAAGAAAACCGAGGGGCCTCTGATACCAAAATATAACAACAAAACCCGTTAAATAACATATAATAGAAGGTCCGGCCGGGGCCCCACATTATATGCCACAAACAGACGGTGAGGTCACAGGTTAATACCAAAATTTCATCGCACCCAAACCCAGAGCATTCTAGCGGAAGTTTATAAGTTGCACGAACTCAATCCATGAATGTCCACTACTATATAAATAACACATTTATATAAAAGACCAGGAATGTAAACAAGCACACCGCTCACGGCCCTAAGGCCTTACAAGTTTCTCTTTACAAATATATGACTTCATACATTAGCACGCAGGCCGACCACACATGAAATCCAAAGCTTCGCACGGCCTTCAAGGGCCTACCAACAGCAGCAGCACAAAGGTCTTCAGCCCGCTCAATCCATTTCAGCATCAACAAGGGCAGCACCTGCATATGGACATTCACCCCATGGGTGATAAACAGAGCAACGGTCAGCATTCAACTGACCAATTATAATGACCCTACCCCTTACACGGGGCAGTGGTTCCTTCCCTGCATGCATAACATATAAATATATATCACACATATCATCACAAACATCGGCCTCCGAGCCAGGTGCTCCGTGCACTCAGGGCACGATTATGGTGTTCCAAAACATCCTTCGTACACAACCGACTAGAGGTTCTTAAATTGTTGGTGATGGAGCATAGTCTACTACAACACGCAGACTGGACACCCTCTCTCCCATCCCATTCAGAGGTAGTAACCTCACTGCAACCGTGAGCATTATCAGTCGACCTACCAACGTAGTGTAACATGCCTAGGGAAATTGCCCCGCTGCATTGCTACCAATCGACCGCTCACCCGATCCTACCATTGAACTTGTAGGGTGGCCCACCCACTCAGAGGTTCTTAACTTGTTGGCCATGGGCATCATCCGCTAAACCCCTATTTGAGGCCTCTCGCACTGATCCACTCAGAGGTACTTGCAATCCATCTCATATCCATCTCATAACACAAGCAAACGGTGCCACTTTCCATTCCATCAATATAGCTCGTGCCGAGCATACAACTAAAGGAGCTATGCAAAGCTTCCTTACCACACTTCACAAGCATCCTCACATGCTCCGCAAGCTATTCGTTGTATACACAGAGTCTAATTCGGATCGCAGCATCACCAATCCATACTATACTTCTAGATTGGCTTCACACAACATGTCTATTTCATACTACACACTTCCGGATCTAAATACAGACTCAACCACAGGAATCACTTACACTCTTCCATCTTTTTATGGAGGATTCCATAGATATACATGCATAAACAAAGGTCTTCACCTGCCCAAGGAAGAAAGATCGTTATCCTTGACGATCGCTTCAGCACCATGAAAGAACTAGCCGGATGGAAATTACCGCAGCGGCCTTCCCTCCATAACGCTGAACTCGGCTCTCGATTCAGACCGCTGAAGCTCCACCGGCGGTCGGAAAACTTCTCCTTCTTCCTTCCTTGCTCTCATCTCTCCCTTCTCTTTAGAAAGAGAAAGGCCAACATAAGAATGAGATATTCATCTCCATTCTTGACCTTATAATATCAGGGACGAACTTGGACCATAGGATCAAAATAGAAGGGAATGAACGGCCTTGATCTACTTTAAAAAACATCTACACAGAGCTGACACGGCTTGTGACACGCCCGTATCACAGGCCGTGTTCCTTGAGCGGCTACAGAACCGACTCAATCTGGATCAGAACACGGGCTACGACACGCCCATATAACTTCCTGATGCGCCCGTGTCAACTAGTATACGTCCGTGTAAATGGTCGTGTCACCCCATCAATACAGGAACAAATCACCCGAGAAGAACACGGCTAAGGCACACGCCCGTGTCCTTGGCCGTGTACCCAACACGCCCATGAGACACGCCCGTGTCACAGGCCGTGTGCTACACTCAACGCCACTCCACTCAACGCCACTCAACGCCGCCCGGTTACCAACCCGAGATGGACACGCCCTGGGACACGCCCGTGTCCCAGGCCGTGTGCACTAGACACTCCCTAGGATACGCCCGTGTCCAAGGCCGTGTCACCCAGCCTGACCCCATTTTGGGACTTAGGGTTTATTATGGTGTTACAGTAGTACAATAACGTTAATGTTTTGGTGAATTTAGTCTATAAGTAATTATGATAAAATTTGTTAATGCCATTTGTTGGACAGATCCTTAATGAATAAATTATGTAGTAAAGTGTACTTGAATTAGATGGTTTGGTGGAGGTTAGTGAATGAATGGATTCACGAGTTGGGATGGTAGGAATGATTTAAATATTTGAACCAATAAGGAGGTACTTGATACTTGTAATACGATGAATAATGATGAGGTTGACTTGAAGTTTGTTGTACATAATTAGTTGTAATTGCGATGAACAAATGGTTGTTGGTATTTAGTTGATAGATCCATATGTGCACAAACGGTTTAAACTTGGTAAAGAGATTGCATCTAGGTGATATTAAAGTTTGTTGACCATAGCCTATGTGTAATTATGATAATCAAGTGGTTGATGAATATGTGAAGTACCATTATGTTCTTGTGAAGGTCATGTGGAAGTACTATTGTTGTGAATGCTTGGTTATTAAGAGAGGAACTAGGTGTGGTTAATGTCTAGCCATGTAGTATGATGGTTAATGGAATTAGTATAATAGTCCACTGCTTAGAGTTGTCTCCCTTTGGATAGCAGTGTGGAAATTGTGTGTTGTATACGGTGAATTGCCACCTGTATAAATGATGAACCCTTGTTTGGTAAGGACATGTTGAAGGGTTGGAAGTGCGAGGTTGTTGTCGCACTAAAATGACATGTTGATAAGGGACTTGGGGTTGATAACTTGCATGCAGAGCACGAGATGTGATTAAATAAAAAGGACTCGAAGTAGAGCCCTTAATGTGAAATTTCATGCGGTGTGAGTTGACACGCGGTGTCATATTCCTGGGTTAAGGATAGTGTGATAGGTCTACGGGCTCGCTAGTCATCACACCGATGGAAGCTGACAGATAGATTTGCACGGTTGGGCCTTGGTCCTCATTGTTTACTTACCGAGGCACCCTCCCTGCTAGTGGACGGTTGGCCTTGGTCCTTTGGTGATATGTTCACAGAGGAACCTTCCTTGCCACGATGATATGCCAGTTTGGGCTGTGTTCTTGGTTCAAATCTACCCAAGAACCTTGTGAGTCGTAATATGCATATGAGCTCCGATGTTGTGTTCTTAGCGTTGAGGCGTATGGAGGCCTAGGCCAGGTAGTGTGGATGCTAGCCTTGTAGTGGAGAAGCCCTCTCTACTATCACGGTCTGTCCATGACGGATGACGCCTGAGAGATTAGCTACTTGCTCGAAAAGTGGTAACTACAAGTCTATGTCGACATAGCAATTGCTTGTGCATGAACATGGGTAAGTCATTGCATTGTATTCATATCATTTCATACATTACATACACAAGATCCTCATCATAAAAGTTTGTATGGGCACTCCTATACGATGAGTTACTTTACTATTGAGCTGATCCTTAACTTATATGTCTGTATGGGCATTAATATTAGTTAAGTTACTTACTGTCGTAAATTTATACTTATATACTGTTGTTGATGGTAGAACTGCTAAGTAGGTTGATATACTTAATTGTTGTAGTTCCTTGATATACACTATTGTTGAGTAATCCTATACAACCGGTTTGTACTACTCATTATATATATATTATACCCTTATTTCTTTCTTCGCCCAATGCCGAGGAGTCACATGAGGATCAGATGTTATAGCCACTTAGTCATTATGACTAATGGCTGCTACGTCTTCCTTTTTAGAAGGAAATCACGCGGATAGAGCAACAGTAGGGTATGCTGGAAGGCAGCTAGGCCAAGACGACAGGGCCTGAAGTGACGATACCATCATTGTCGTCCGTTACTGATGTGAGCCTTTGAGATATTTCAGTTATATCATTTGGGCAATTTTTTACATGTACTCTAATATTATAGAAGCTTGTTAATGCTTCTTTTATTTTATGTACTTTATTTTAGACTATTTTACTTATGTGTGGATATGACTTCTGTTTTATATTCTTGGTTGGGTTTGAAATGAATGATATTGATTGTAGCTGTCAGGATAGGAGTCTTGTAGTATAGGTTAGCTCGTGTGCTAACGCTAACGCAAGGATGCTTTTCTGGGCATAAGACTTTCCTCAGCCGTGTCTTGTGTTCCGGGAGGGGGGCTCTAAAAAATGGTATCAACTTGCTACAATCCTGAACAAAATATGTCATCGAATAATGGAGCCACCCCCGTTCAGTTAGTCAGTTTGAGGACAAGCTAACTTAGTTGAAGTAGTGGTGTGCCCATATGAAATTCAGACTAAGTATGTCCAATCTTTACCTTACGATTAGCCAATCTGACCTTAGGTTTGTAACTTACGTGTAGATCCTTGTGCACGTTGAGCCAGTGGAGGGCACTCCCTCCCCTTCCATATCCACTTATTTCTAGCAATCAGAGCTGGTATAGACGCTCACGGCTATTCTGGATGCCTTTAGGTCTCAACAGGCCCAAGTACAGCAACAAGCTCTGGGCTCAAACTGATTGAGCACTTTCCGAGCTCTCTCCCCTCCTGCCTACCTCAAGACAGAGTCAGTCATGCGTACGGAAGAAGGGCTCGACAACAGGCAAGAGCTTATGGCGGGAATTAGATGTTCGAACAATATGGCTTTGACCCTGGCAGTGTCACTTCTGGAACTTCATGCGAAAAGGTGGAGGAAGTCTCTCACGGGCTCCACGTTCCAATGAAGAGTCTATAAGAATATTAGTTGGAGAGAGTTTTCTGGAGCTTTATTAGAGAACTTTATCCCTTCATCATCTAGAGATGAACTTGAAGAAAGATTCCTGTAGTTGAAGAAGGGATCCAAATCAGTGGTTGAGTAACAGGGAGAGTTTCTGTATCTGGGTAGATTTGATGACACCTATGAGTTGGACGATAGAGGATATGCTAAAAGGTTCTACAAAGGCTTGCGGGACCCGGCCCACTGAGGCAAGCCCTTTTTTTTATAGCGGACTCCAGCTTAGCTGAGATAATTCATATGGCGAAGATGCAAGAGGCGGACCACTTGGGAAGTGGTAAGAGACCCGCGGAGGGTGTGATGGAAGCTGGCCCTAGTAACAGAAGAAGGAATGAGAACATAGGTGGAAGAGGATACCAGAGAGGTGGTGGGCGTTTCCTCCTGAATTTTAGAATGGAACACCTGATAATATAGTATGCTTCTAATGCAACGAACCGAGCCACATCTGACGTAACTGCCCGCAAATTGGTGGGAGTGCTCCTCCTGCTCTCCCTTCGATGGCTCCACGAGGACCGGGACACATGCATGGATGAGGTAGAGGACCACGAGGAAGGAACCCCAGACCTGCTCGGGATTAGGTGTTCGCGCTGGATATGGCGCAGGAGAGATACCCTCAGGAGATCATCGTAGGTGTGTTGCAGTTAATTAACATATTTTCAGCATTCATTTTAAGTTGCCTAAGATTTTCTAGAAATCTAGCTTTTAGTATTTGGTATTTATACTTAGGCACCGTGATGGTTGGTGGGAAACCGACCTATACTCTGTTCGATACCAAAGAAACACACTCGTTTGTGTCGGTAGACTTCGTTAAAGACTTAGAAAGAGGTACAACACTTCACCGGTACCACCCGGAGGGTACGCCTCCCGGATGGCCCTGAATGACTGTGTTCGCAAAGTGTGAGTTGGAGGTACTCCTTAGAGGAAGATTCTTTAATACTCCAGCAACAGTGTTGAAAATGCCAGAATTCGACCTCATTCTGGGCATGGCATGGCTGGATTGGCTCCACGCCTAGATTTATTGTGCGGCAAAGTGAATCATTTTGATACATGGAGACTCAGAAATCTTTTTCCAAGGTATTAAGTTCATACCCCGCATGTTATTGTCTTCGGTACAGGCCTTAAAATCCCACTTGAAAGGGGATGAAGTTTATATGATTTATTTTGAATTGAAAAAGATGACAATGGAAATTAAGGATGTGCGGGTGGTGCGAGATTTTCCCGAGGTATTTCCTGAGAAATTTCCAGGATTACCCCAACTTAGAGAAGTGGATTTTCAAATTAAGCTAGTACCGGGTGCAAAGCCCATCTCTCGGACCCCGTATAGAATGGCCCCAAAGGAACTCGCCGAGTTTAGAGTTCAATTTTAAGAGTTGGTAGAGTAAGGGTTTCTTCGCCCCAGCTCATCACCTTGGGGAGCCCCTATTCTCTTTGTTAAGAAGGACAAAACGTTAAGGTTATGTATAGATTATAGGGAACTCAACCTACTAACAATGCGGAACACATATCCCTTACCTCAAATCGATGAGTTGTTCGATCAATTGGTGGGAGCGCATTGGTTTTCAAAATTAGATCTACGCTCGGGGTATTATCTGTTGAGGATACGAGAGGAGGACATTCAGAAGAAAATTTTTAGCTCAAGGTATGGTCTGTACGAATTCACCGTGATGTCGTTTTGGCTCACAAACGCCCCTTCGACATTCATGAGTCTGATGAACAAAGTGTTTGAACCGTACTGATGAAACATTATTTTGCTTAGTTTATTAGGGCAAAAATATGTATATTCTCATTTAAATCTTTTGCCTTTCGTATTTTTCGGTTCTTTTTCGTTTCTTTTCTCAATTATTGTTCTAAATTATTTTTTTTTCTATTTTTTAGTTTTTTGGGTTCTCTCCTGTTACATTCCCCCGGGTCACACCCTACTAGGGCGTGTACATAGCGTGTAACCCAAATGGAATGAAGCTATCGGTCTGAAGTCAAGTAATAGGAAAATTCAGCTTACACACCCTCGGACACGCCCGTGTACCACCACCACGGGCGTGTCTCCGAGGCGTGTCCCGCAAAGTCCCGAGAAATCACTACAGCGCGATTTTTCCACACTCCATCGTCTTGCCGAATCTGACACTCCCCTCGTACAAGGGCATGGCATTAGGGAGTGTAACCCATCTTCCATGCCAGTCACTTCCGTACTTCAATTTCATCCAGCAAAGTCACGCCGCATCTGACACGCCCCAGGTACACGCCCAAGGTAAACGCCCGACCCGGGCATTGATGACTAGTTTTAGTCATCGTTTTTGGAGTAATTTAGTAGCCTAAATGCCTAAGTTTAATTATAATTTATGCTTGTTATTTCTTGTCTTAATATCTTTTTATAATATATTATAATTACTAGTTTAATTATAGTTTCATTGTTTTGTCGCAATTTTATTTTATGTTATTATATAAAAATATAGAGTTTTATTATATTATTATACTTGCTATGTAGTATGTTTTATGTTTGTCTAATTTTAAGTAATAAATGTTTTATGTGTTATGTTTGTTAAGTTTAAATAATTAATGTTATGTTTATGTTATGTTATTATTATATTTGTTATTGTTACGTTTATTTTTGTTTTATCTTTTAATAGTATGAATTAGTATTATATTTCATGTTTGTTAATTTTAATATCAAGTTTAAAGTATCTAATGTTTTATGTTTGTTATGTTTGTTATAATTAATGTTATCTAATGTTTTGTCTTTTTATTTTGTAGGTTTAAAGCATGCAGCCCACTTCAAAGACCATGCAGCCCGGCCACCTACCAAGCCCCCTATGGAGCAGCCCAAGCCCTCCTATCCTCCCTACCCGAGCCCTACAACCCTCTCCAAGGCCCACCTAGCAGCCCACCAAGAGAGCAGCCCCTAACAAGCCAACCCGACCACATGCATGTAATTATTCATGCATGTGGCCGGCCACCCCCATTTCTCTCTCTCCTATTATTTATTTGCCACCTTATTTTCTCATGCATGCATATCTCTCTCCTCATTAAATTTGATGCATGAATCCCCCTTGAAAGTGGCCGGCCCCCCCCTCCTTTCCACCATTCTACAAGCTTCCATTCACTCCCCCTATCCACTTTACATTTTTATTTATCATTCCATTTATTATTATACAATGCATGAATCCCCTCCTCTCTCCCTTCATTTAAACCCATGCATGAACCATCTCACCCCAAGTGGCCGGCCACCCCTTAGTCTTCCCCTTCTAGATGCTTCCCTCCACTCCTATAAAAGGAACCCCAACCCCTCCTTTTGAAGTTAAGTAGTTTTAGTTTAAGATAATTTTGGCAAGTAGAGAGTAGAGTTTTAGTTCTTTCCTTCTTCCTCCATTGTTGTATTAGTCTTTGTTTTAGTGCAATATTATCTTGTCTTGTTCTTATCTTGTACCTCTTTTATTTATATTAATGCAAATGAAATTTCTTTTTCTTATTGTTGTTATTTCTCTTTCTACTATACGTAGCTAAATAATTTTTGTGCCCGATCGCGATGATTTTTGCAATAGAATAACGCATCTTTATTTTTATGTTTTCATTTGTATTTTGCTATTTTGATCCTTCCTTGAATTATTTTGTATCGACTCCGTATTTCTAGTATACGGTAGTAGATTTCGATCTCATATTTGAGTAGCCGAGAGGCTCGTGAATATGAAAGATCACTCAAGGAAGGAAGGAGTTGAACGCACCCCTAGAGATAGGATGACGTAAATCCTCCGGATTGGAGTCAAATCCAATAGTGCGGGTCACTTCGATAATGCGACTTTAGGCCTTTTTGACTTGAAAGAGATTTCGGTCAAAACGTCTATAAGTTAGGGGATTTAATGCTCTAGCGAGATTACTTCCTAATATCGGATCCGTCACGGTCTTAATAGATTTGCAAATGTTAAACTATTTTATTTCGTTATTTTATTTCAAAGTGAATCGTCGATCGCGCACACTTTTCTCGTAATAGTTTATTTCTCTTTAAGTTTAGTTTATTTTAATTTCCAAAACTCATTAATCGTTCGGTAGAATAATAGAGTCGTTGTGAGTAATAGTACTTGCCTGCCCCGAGTTTTTATACGACCTTGATATTTTTCATATCCTATGCTATATTTCGATAGGTACACTTGCCTTAATCGAGTATAGATTGGAGAATACGATTTTCTCTATCAAGTTTTTGGCGCCGTTGCCGGGGATTTTTTTGGCAATATTACGAAAGCACCGAGTTTATTACTTCTACTAAAAAAAAACAAAAAAAAATATATTATTATTATTATTATTATTATTATTATTATCCACCCACCTCATCTTATTTCTACCCAACCTAAAATCTCTCGAAAAGTGTAAGGGGCTTTAAGCGCCACCATTTTACCTAGTACCGGGCGAACCCTTCACCGGGTAGTCCTCGGGAAGTTCGAGAGCCAATCCATTAAAAAAAAAAACCTATTTTAAAAAAAAATTTATCTAAAAAAAAAAACAAATCAAAAAACAAAAAAGTAATTTTTCTTTTTCCTTTTGGTAGCAGTTTTTTTTATGGAATCCTTGTATTTTTGCGCTTTTTGCGGGTCGCCCGACCATTTTTTTTCTGAATGCCTTTCGGGAACCCCTCCCTCTTTTGATTTTAATTTTTCCGGGGAAGGTCAAAATGGCCAATTTGACCCTTACTCCAATTTTTATCCAACTTGGGAGGCGGGGAACCCGTATTATTTTTCGCATGATTTTGCCCCGCAAAGCGCCGCGCCTCTAAATTTTGATTTTAATGCTATCGATAATGGGTATCTTGAATTGCAAACTTCTATTAATAATATTAGTTCGCATTTCAAGACCATGATTGATTTTCTTTCTCGCGAGGCCGCTTCTTTTTCTTCGTCTTCTTCTCCGTCTCCTCCAATTTCCTCCTGTAATGAGTCACCGGATATCCCGGCTTGTCTTGTTCCTCTCGAGGAGGATAACTATTCGGATATCCCGGATTGTTTCCTTCCTCCTTTGGAAGACGCCTCTATGGATATTCCGCTGTGCTTCTTACCCATTGAGGATGACGAGACGTTTCATATTTCTCAATCCGAAGACATTTGTGATTCCATTACGCGTTCAAATTTCACTGTTCCAAATTTTCCTAGTTTTAGCGAATCTACTTTTTCTTCTTCTTTTTTAGATAATTCTTCTTTAGTCCTCTCTACTCCTTCTTCTCCCGAAATTTCGCAAGACTCTCCTTCTCCTTGTGAAATTTCCTTTGATACAAATTCTTTTTCTACTTCTTTTATTCCTCTTTCTATTTTCTCTTCTTTTTATTCTCCTTCTTTTGACGACCCATTCTTCCCTATTTTACATACGGCGGAGTTCTTCTATAACTCCGTCCGTTCATTTTTGGGCGTCATTCCCTTGAAGTTTCCACCGCATGGCGGTGCGATTCTTCAATTTTTCTTTTTTTAATTTACTCCCCTAAGCGCATACTTAGGGAGTTACCTCTTCACTTCCGTTTTTATTTTCCTTTTAGCTAACAAATAACGTCGGGCTCGGCCGACGTTAAACACAGAGCGCTCTTGGGAGGCACCCCTTGCTTATCCTTTTTTTTTCTCTTTCTTTCTTTTTGTTTTGTTTTGCAGGAATAAAGCCCCCGGTGGTTCGTTTGGCCCCATCCTTTCCTCTCTTCCCTAGGCCTGAGCCGGTGTCCAGCTTAAGCATGGGGGAGCGACATCTGCATTCGGCCTTACGACTCCTGGGAAGTTGTTTTCTTTTTATTTATTTTCTTTCTTGTACCCCCCCCCTCCCCCTCCTTCTTCTTTTTTTTCCTTCTCTTCTCTTTTTTTTTCATTGAGGACAATGAAATATTTAAGCATGGGGGAGGGTTTTGTTGTTTTCTTTTCTTCTTTCTTTTTTAAAAAAAATGTTTAGTATAATTTTTTTTTTTTTTTTGTTTAGTACTTTTTTCTATATAGCCTTACTAAAACCCAAAAAAATTAGAAAAATCAAAAATTCCAAAAAAAGATCATATTTCAAAACCCAAAAAAATGAAAAATGTCAAAAAAAAATCAAAAAAAATAATAAACCTCATGCTTAGCTTTTTGTTATTTTTAGAAATTTAGCTTGAGTTAGTTTATAAACATTTTTATTTGCTAATCTTTATTTCATCATATTTAGTTAAAATTAACTTTTAGTGATTTAGTTTTGAGGAGCATCCTATGATTTTAATTTGATTAGAGTAATCTATTTAGCACTTTTTCTCTTTTATTTTAAATAGTTTCAATTTTGTAGTAATTTGGCTAAACAATTTTGGATTTTAATTATTCTTACTTCATGCTTTTAGATTCTTAGGAAATCTCAATCTACTAGTAGTTGCTCTCTAGTGTTTTAGTTTATTTTCTAAAATTTTGTTTGAACCCATCATTTTTTTCTTTTATTGTTAGATCATATGTCATGGGAATAAGAGGATAAAATTCATTATTCCTTGGTAAACATATGCAACCCAAAAAATAAAATAAAGAGAGGAATTAAAAAGTTCATATATGTCGGGGGAAGTGATAGGATGTTAGTCTATCATTTTCTGGTATTACATATATATTATTTAAAAAAACAAAAAAATGAGTGGGGTGAGAGGATAAAATTCATCACCTCCAATCAAAGACCTCTTCATGTTAATTTCCTCCCCAAAACCCTTAGCCAATATCATTGTCTTAGTTTTTAAATTAAAATATGTGGAGAGCATAAGTAGTAGGTTGTCTTCTTCCTTAAGTTTCTTTTAAGTCATGGTTTTTATAATCCCAATCTAACTTTGTTTGCACTTTACTCCATTTTGAATACTAGTTAATTTATTAGAGAATTTTTGGCTAAATATTTCTCTCTTTTCAATTTAATTTCATAATTTAGGACTTGATTCTTAAATCCCTAAATTTTAGTTTTGGCTAGATTTTGATGATAATAAATTTTTAGTTTGATTGAAAAATTTCATAATGTCTTATAAATATTTCTCTTTCTTTTGCTCTGGAATAGCAAAAGCCTAAGCATGGGGGAGTTTGATGACTAGTTTTAGTCATCGTTTTTGGAGTAATTTAGTAGCCTAAATGCCTAAGTTTAATTATAATTTATGCTTGTTATTTCTTGTCTTAATATCTTTTTATAATATATTATAATTACTAGTTTAATTATAGTTTCATTGTTTTGTCGCAATTTTATTTTATGTTATTATATAAAAATATAGAGTTTTATTATATTATTATACTTGCTATGTAGTATGTTTTATGTTTGTCTAATTTTAAGTAATAAATGTTTTATGTGTTATGTTTGTTAAGTTTAAATAATTAATGTTATGTTTATGTTATGTTATTATTATGTTTGTTATTGTTACGTTTATTTTTGTTTTATCTTTTAATAGTATGAATTAGTATTATATTTCATGTTTGTTAATTTTAATATCAAGTTTAAAGTATCTAATGTTTTATGTTTGTTATGTTTGTTATAATTAATGTTATCTAATGTTTTGTCTTTTTATTTTGTAGGTTTAAAGCATGCAGCCCACTTCAAAGACCATGCAGCCCGGCCACCTACCAAGCCCCCTATGGAGCAGCCCAAGCCCTCCTATCCTCCCTACCCGAGCCCTACAACCCTCTCCAAGGCCCACCTAGCAGCCCACCAAGAGAGCAGCCCCTAACAAGCCAACCCGACCACATGCATGTAATTATTCATGCATGTGGCCGGCCACCCCCATTTCTCTCTCTCCTATTATTTATTTGCCACCTTATTTTCTCATGCATGCATATCTCTCTCCTCATTAAATTTGATGCATGAATCCCCCTTGAAAGTGGCCGGCCCCCCCCCCTCCTTTCCACCATTCTACAAGCTTCCATTCACTCCCCCTATCCACTTTACATTTTTATTTATCATTCCATTTATTATTATACAATGCATGAATCCCCTCCTCTCTCCCTTCATTTAAACCCATGCATGAACCATCTCACCCCAAGTGGCCGGCCACCCCTTAGTCTTCCCCTTCTAGATGCTTCCCTCCACTCCTATAAAAGGAACCCCAACCCCTCCTTTTGAAGTTAAGTAGTTTTAGTTTAAGATAATTTTGGCAAGTAGAGAGTAGAGTTTTAGTTCTTTCCTTCTTCCTCCATTGTTGTATTAGTCTTTGTTTTAGTGCAATATTATCTTGTCTTGTTCTTATCTTGTACCTCTTTTATTTATATTAATGCAAATGAAATTTCTTTTCTTATTGTTGTTATTTCTCTTTCTACTATGCGTAGCTAAATAATTTTTGTGCCCGATCGTGATGATTTTTGCAATAGAATAACGCATCTTTATTTTTATGTTTTCATTTGTATTTTGCTATTTTGATCCTTCCTTGAATTATTTTGTATCGACTCCGTATTTCTAGTATACGGTAGTAGATTTCGATCTCATATTTGAGTAGCCGAGAGGCTCGTGAATATGAAAGATCACTCAAGGAAGGAAGGAGTTGAACGCACCCCTAGAGATAGGATGACGTAAATCCTCCGGATTGGAGTCAAATCCAATAGTGCGGGTCACTTCGATAATGCGACTTTAGGCCTTTTTGACTTGAAAGAGATTTCGGTCAAAACGTCTATAAGTTAGGGGATTTAATGCTCTTGCGAGATTACTTCCTAATATCGGATCCGTCACGGTCTTAATAGATTTGCAAATGTTAAACTATTTTATTTCGTTATTTTATTTCAAAGTGAATCGTCGATCGCGCACACTTTTCTCGTAATAGTTTATTTCTCTTTAAGTTTAGTTTATTTTAATTTCCAAAACTCATTAATCGTTCGGTAGAATAATAGAGTCGTTGTGAGTAATAGTACTTGCCTGCCCCGAGTTTTTATACGACCTTGATATTTTTCATATCCTATGCTATATTTCGATAGGTACACTTGCCTTAATCGAGTATAGATTGGAGAATACGATTTTCTCTATCCAGCAAAGTCACGCCGCATCTGACACGCCCCAGGTACACGCCCAAGGTAAACGCCCGACCCGGGCATGTAGGGGGCGTGTACTTCAATTTCATCCAGCAAAGTCACGCCGCATCTGACACGCCCCAGGTACACGCCCAAGGTAAACGCCCGACCCGGGCATGTAGGGGGCGTGTACATCCCGAAAAAATTCTATAAATAGCCATAAGCTCCCAGTTTTCAGGGAGTAGATATGGGCCTTGTAGAGAGCTATTGAGAGTTTATTTAAGATATTTTAGTTTAATGTTTTTGTGTTTAAACGTTCTTGCAATCAATTTTATCACATTTGTGATTTGTTTGGAAACTCTTTTTGTAATGTCCTTATGTCCTCTTTATGACTGTTGTGCATTAAGAAATAAAATAGTTCGCTATTCCCTTTCTCTTTTTTTTTTCTTATTATGCATATTCTTAAGATGATTTTTATTCACTACTTCCTTATGCGTAACTAAATCCTCTTTGTACTCGATCTTGATGATCCAAGGTTGAGTTGATTAAATTATGATGCTTTAGTTTACTTTCTCTTTTTAAGGTTTAGGCCTTCGATTTACTCTTGAAATATCACGTTTGGAATTATATCATCGATATATAATCTCCATCTCTTGTTTTCACTCTTAGCTAGCTGAGAGGCTCATAGTTTTAAGTGAACACTCAAGAGTAAAGAGAGTTACACGCACCCCTCGAGAGAGGAGGAAGTAAATCTCCTGGATTGGAGTGAAATCCAATTGCAGGGTTCATTACTTAAAGCAAGTTTTAGGTATTTATATACGGACGAGAGTCCGTTCTGATTTTCCTAACCTCAGTTGGGCACATCTTCGAGAAAAGCATATTCAAGATTTGGGAACCCCCATGGTCAAGGACCTTTACCTTATTAAGTTTTAGTTTGATTTTTGTATCTTTGAATAACTTAAGCTGAGGTGATTCATGATCGGGTACTACCCCTTAACCATCGTTCAACCCCTTTTTTTAATCATTAGTAGTAGTCTTTCTTAAATAGTTTCAAGCAATTTCCTTTTTCCAATTTGGTAATCAAACCCTAAATCCTTTGATAAGATAATAGTAATTCGTGTGAGTATAAGTACTCAACAGTTCCCGAATCTAAATACGAAACTTGTGTCCCCTTACTATAATTTGTTGGTATACTTGCCTTCATTGGATTAATAGTTCAGAAGTATTTTTGAAATAGATTTAAGACATTAAATTTTTGGCGCCGTTGCCGGGGTAGTAACTTTCGTTGATATTTTGAAAACACGAACCTATTACTTTTATCATCTCTTTTTCTTGCCTCTTTTCTTAAAAATTTAAAATTTTTAAAAAAATTAACGCTAATATTTAGAAACCCACATCATCTTTTTCTACACCAATTAATTCTCTCGAAAAGTGCAAGGTGACTTAAATACCACTATTTAGTCTAGTACCCTGCGAACCCTTTATTGGGTAGTTCTCGAGAAGTTCGGGAGTTAAACCTTTTAAAAAAATCTATTTCCAAAAAAAGTAACTCTATTTTTCAATCTTTTTTTTCTTTTCTTTTCTCTTTTTTTCCCTCTCTTCTCCTAGTGTATGACCCGCGGAAATCCGTTGGTTATTTTGGACATGGACCAAGAAATTAAGCGTACTCTTTGGATAAAATCGTGATTTCAAGGCCCTACTTTCCAAATACCGGTTGAAGATTCTGAGTCAATATCTACTTCAAAAATGGAAGAACCCAACCTAGATGAAGCCCTGCATAGGCCTATATCCTATTATGCAAGGCCAAATTTGGAGGGTACAAAATCAAGCATAGTTCTCCCTACTGTAGCTAATAATAATTTTGAACTAAAGACTAACATTATTCAAATGGTGCAGTTGTATGTGCAATATGACTGACTTCAAGATGAATATCCGAACGCGCACATCTCTAGCTTTCTTAAAATTTGTCACACCTTCAAAATCAATGGTGTTACAAATGTGGTAATTAGGCTGAGACTCTTCCCCTCTCTCTAAGAACTAAAGCAAAACAATGGTTGATGACTCTCCCAAGAGGGAGCATCACCACATGGGATCAACTAACTGAAAAATTTCTGAGGAAGTACTTTCCGCTATCCAAAACTACAAAACATAGGAACGATATTTCTGTTTTCTATCAAATAGACTCTGAATCTTTATACGATACCTAGGAAAGTTTTAAAGAACTTTTAAGATGATGCACCCATCACGCGCTGCCTGTTTGGTTACAAGTGCAGATGCTTTATAATGGGCTAAATCAAAATACAAAGTAAATGATAGACTTCACTTCCGGTGGTACTTTAATCCATAAAACCCCGGAAGCAGCTCTTGAGCTTTTCGAGGATATGACCATTAACATATATTAGTGGAATGTGCCAAGATCCCGCCCCAAAAAACCTGCAGGTATGTACAAAGTGGACAATGTCTCCCAATTGGCACTACAAGTAGAAATACTTAGTAAAAACATAACGGAGATGACTGCTGCCTCCGCCCCTCAGGTATGGGAATCTGCATCTGCTGCCTTGAACAAGTTGATTATGTTAGTAATATGCCTAGAAATTCTTTTAATAATTTTTCGGCTACTAATTTTCCTGCGCCGGGTTTTTGCTTTTACGAACTATTATAATCATGCTTTACGTAATCACCCTAATTTCTCGTGGAGTAATCCGATGAATGCTATTTGCCCGCATCCGCAACATGATTTTATACCACCTCCACCACTTCAAAATTTTCCAAAACCTCCAAGCTTGGAAGAAATACTTTCAAAATATATTAATGTTTATGACGCGACCATTAGAAACCTCACAAGATATGTCAAAAGTTTAGAAAACCAAGTAGGACAGCTCACCAAAATTATATCTGAGCAACCCCCCGGATCTCTTCCTTCAAATACCGAGCCCAAACTGAGAGATCAATCAAAAGCAATAACTCTCCGGAGTGGGAAACAAGTTTCTTGTGTTGTAAGTGAAGAGCCCGAGGAGTGTTATGGCCTCATTTTAATTATTCCGCTCGCTGAAAGAGAATTTATCACCCGCCCTCTACTTTAAAAAAAAGATTCTACCACACCTTATCCATCCCAACTTATTAAGGAACGTTTAGATGATCAGTACAACTACTTCTTAGAAATGTTTAAACAAATCCACATAAATTTACCCTTCCATGAAGCCATCTCACAGATGCCCAAGTATGCAAAATACTTGAAAGACCTCTTGACAAATAAGAAAAAGTTAGAGAACTTATCACACATCACGTTAAACGCCGAGTGCTCTGCCGTATTGACAAATGGCAAACCAAAGAAAATCAACGACCCGGGTAGTTTTTCTATCCCTTGTGTCTTTGGTAACCTATTCATCAAGCACGCGCTAACCAATTTAGGTGATAGTATCATCTTAATGCCTTTCTCTTTATTCAACAAGCTAGGATTAGGTAGCCTTAACCTCACGCTTATGAGTATCTAGCTCGCTGATAGATCGATCAAGTACCCGTTAGGAATTGTGGAGTATGTTCTAGTAAAAGTCAACAAATTCATCTTCCTAGTGGATTTCGTCATTCTAGACATTGAAGAAGACGTCGAGTTTCCTATGATCCTTGGTTGACCCTTCTTGGCCACCTCCCGAGATATCATTAACATAAGCAATGGAAAGCTCTTCCTATGTGTAGAAGAGGACGAGGTTACTTTTTCTATCACCCCATCGATGAAGAACACCCTGGAAAATGATGACTCTTGTTTTTTCATAAATGTCTTAAGTGATGACTCTTCCTACTGCCTTTCTGAAAATGAATCTTCTTCTTTTTTTTCTTCCTCAAATATTTCTCCTACTTGTCTGCAAGAAACGGCCTTGGCCACTGACTCCACTCCTTGAAATTTTCAAAAAAAATCAAAAGTGTACGAAGAAATGATTTTTGAAAAAGAGAAATCTTCCAAATCATCTTACGAAGACCCTCCAACCTTTGAACTAAAAGATCTACCTGAACATCTAAAATACTCCTTCCTCGAAAAAGACTCCAAACTGCCCGTAATATTTTCTACCTACTTAACTAAAATAGAAAATGATAAACTACTTCGAGTTCTACAAAAACATCGCCGAGCAATCACTTCGCAGATTTCTGATATCAAGTGCATAAGCCATCTTTCTGCACTCAAAAAATACTAATGGAAGATAATTCGCATAACTCAATCCAACCTCAGTGCTGCACAAATCCAAACATGAAATAAGTAGTGTAACGCCCCGAAACTCAAAAGAGCAATGGGCAGCGTTTTTAGGCATGTTTGGGCCTTTGTAAAGGTCACACGGCCTGGGACATGGGCGTGTTCCAGGGCCGTGTAAGGTGCGTGATCGACGTCTCACCGAGCACTCAACGAGCGTTGAGTGAGGGAACAAGGCCTAACACACGAGCATGTTAGTGGCTGTGTCCTGCTTGGGCAGTTTGCTAGTTTGTGCCGAGGGAGTTACACGGCCTGGGACACAGGCATGTCCCAGGGTGTGATAAGCACACGGCATGTGACACGGGCGTGTCACATGGCTGTGTCAAGCTCAGGACGTGTTTGGCCCCGTATTGTTTAAGCCACACGGCTCGTGTTACGGGCATGTCACTTGGAACACGAGCGTGTTCCAAGCCGTATCACATGCCGTGTCATGGTCGGTATTTTCCCGAATGACGGCGAATGAGTTACATGGCCTTGGATACGGGCGTGCCGCAAGCCATGTTCGGCCCAGTAAGTTTATTTAGGTTTAATCATGGCCGTTCGTTTCCTTATTTTGGGATCTAACGGTTCTGGCCTCTCCATCCCAGGGTTAAGGCCGGGATTGGGGGTTTAAACCCTCACTCTTCATTGGTCACTCTCTTTAAAAGTTCTAGAGAGAAAGGAGAGCAAGGAGGAAGAAGGAGGGAAGATCCGGCCGCCAGAGAAGTTTCAGAGCGCCAAATCGCAGACCAAGTCCAGATCTAAGGAGGTGAGATCATCGCGGTGCTTTTTATCCGTGTATATTTCCATGGCGCTGAAGAGGAATTCTAGGGTAACGATTCTCTACTTGAGCATGTGAATCTCTTCTTCTTTTGCATAAGGAAAACCCGCTCCCGCGAGTGTGCGGCGAGTTTGTAGTGTTCCTTGGGGTAGATATGTAAAGTCCCACTTATTTGCATGTAGAGTCCGAAATCGAGTTACAGACATAGGAATGGTGTGTGAAGCCTACCCGGACATGTTGGTCTGGATCAGTGAGGTTTCATTATGCATGATTAGCCAAAGAAGACTCTGTGCCTTTGGTTGTTTTCAGGTTTTCTACGCGGTAGATTGCAACAGGGAGTCTTGGGGATTAACACCAAGGTGCACCCGGAAAACTTGGCGATAACGCATTTCTGCCAACTTGGTGGCCTGGGAGCCAACCTTGAACATAACTAAGTTATGTGCATGTTTTGATCCTTGTGGGACTCGGGGAAGCTTGACCCGCGCATATGGCTTAAATTGACGTTGCGGTGTGAGCAACGGGTTAGGCAGAACCGTACCCGCTCTGTGTTGTTCGGTTAAAGAGACCTAAAGTAAATGGTACTTACCTTTGGCATTGATGGAGGGTCTTAGGCTTAGGACAGAAAGACTATAATGCTCACATGATTTGCCTTCCAAGGGATGGTGGTGTGACCTCGGTTTTGACCGGGTTCATCGAGTTAGTGCCCTTAGAGCACGGGGTGTGTGTCCATGTGAGCCTGCACCTGTGATGTTATGCTTATTCACTATATTACTTGTTATGCTAACAAGTGTAGGGAAGAAGCTTTGCCGCCCCGAGTTTGGATGCGGAATCGTTATAATTTGGTCAGCTTTAGCTGACCGTTATTCTTGTTTGCCACCGTTGCGGTGAATTGTGCTTGCAGGTGCTGCGGAGCCGAGCGGCAAATACCGGGAAAAAGCCCAAGTTGTTGAGCCAGCCCTCGAAGGCCTTGCTTGTTTTCTTATTTAATTCATGTGTGGCCGGCCTGCGAGCCGAAGTTTGTAAAACACTATTTAAATATGGTGAACTGTAAGGACATAAGGCCAGTACTTTTGTGTATTCTGTATTTCATTCCTACTAGGTTATATTAGTGGACATTCATGCTTATGGCTAGGTTCTTATTTCTTGCATTTTAATAAATTGCTTCCTCTAGATGCTCTATGTAGGACATGTGTATTGGTTGAATGGTTTCATCTAGTAACTCGTCGGTCTGTCCGTGGTATATGGCGTCGGGCCCCGGCCGGACCTACTGTTATATGCTATGTGACGGATAGGGGCGTTATAATTTGGTATCAGACTACCGGTTTCGGTCAGACATAAATGATTCGTTGACGAATTCACTTTAAGGGGTAGTGAGCACATGTGTGTGCGTCATCGTTATAACATGAAAAGAACCCATGAATTTAAACATAGGAATGAAAATACACATGTTTGAGGAACCTGTGTGTTCCTATAATTTCTTTTTGCAATGTTGTTTGGTCGCTTAATAGTGTTTTGTACGACTATAGGTGACCAGGAGTGGTGCGGGGCCGTCAGAACGTCTAGTTCTTGAGGCGAGTATCGCACCAAATGATGTGTCAGCAACACCTCCTTCGACCTAGACCATACGATTGGTAGCGGAGGAAGTGTTTGCGATGATTAACGCGCAGCCAGCGAGACAGGTGTAGCAGGCTTCCCCTAGTGGAGCAAGTACCGGTCCAAGCAGCGGAGCCAAGGAGAGTGGAGGAGGTTGTGGTGGAGCCAGTGTTTCCTAGGAGAGCAATGGAGAAATAGCTTAAGCACGTTTTGGGCTTCAATTTTCCAGTGTTCTCGGGGATGGGAACCCCAACCCAAGCGGAGGATTGGCTCCTTAGATTCAAGAGAGTAATGATAGCTACAGAGACAGAAGAGTGGCAGAAGAACACTATTGCCTCGTTCTTGTTGGATGTGATGCAAGATTATCGTGGGAATGTTTGGAGTTACACCATTGAGAGGTAGACAACTTACTTACGTCTCGATAGAAGAATTTTCGAGACTGTTCTTGGCTCGATACCTACCCTTGACTCAGAGAATTGCTATGGAAAACGAGTTCCAAAAGCTGGTACAAGGTGAGAGTAGCATGGATGAACTCCCCGAGTTTATTCGCTTCGGTTAGTATGCAAGCGCTACCTTCGTCGATGAGGAGCGAAAGACAAACCGATTCTACGAAGGTCTAAGGGATGATTTGAGACTACTACTCTCAGGGTGAATGACGCAGGGTTTCCTGACCTTGGTTAACACGGCCTAATCTTTGGAAAAAGACATGAAGAATGTTCAGGCAAAGAAAGACTCAAGTGTTAGGAAGTCAGAATTCAAGGTGCCGTCTTCAAAATCCGTTTTCCACAGGGAAATATGAAGGCTAGGACATCGGGTCTAGCCCCTTCTTGGGTGCCATGGGAGCAACTAACCAACCAAACCTCGGGCGCTTGTTTACTTTGGGAAGACAGGCACTTTGCCCGTGACTATTGGAGCGGACGTGCAAAGTCTGTGAGGAAGCAGGGAGCAACTTACGAGAAAAAGGGCAAGACGGTAGAGTCAACCGCATCTCATTATGCTCCGACTCAACCAAGAGTCTACAATCTGGGCCAGCAGGAGGCCATCAAACAGGCAGATGTGGTGACAGGTACGGTTTAAATTTATATAAGTTAGCTTTAAATACTGTTACTAGTGCTTGTTAGCTTATTGCTATTTGTATAGGCTTTGTTCTGATTTGCGATAGTCCGGCAAGGGCACTATTCGATACGGGAGCTTCGCACTAATTTTTGTCTGAAGGTTTCATATCGCGCATCAGAGTCCCTTCTTTGATGGCAAAGGACAAATTGGACGTGTTGCTGCGGAATGGGTGTTCTATGAGTGTGGACTGAGTATGTGCCGTAAAGAATCATATTGGAAGTTATGAGTTCGACTTACTAGCGTCATTACTGCCGCTAGTAGAGTTCGACTTCATTTTTTGTATAGACTGGCTTTCGGAGCAGAAGGAATACATAGATTGCAACCGTAAGGAAGTCAAGCTGCGTGTTGGGCGGGGGACAACGTTTACGGGACTGAAGGCGTCGAGCAAGACTTTAATGTCTGCTCTTCAGGTGGTAAAGGCAGTCCATTCTTGTGCAGAGCTATTCTTCACGTTAGTGGAGGCTGTAAAGCCTAAATCCACTTTGGGTAGTATCCTAGTAGTGTGTGAGTACCCTGACGTGTTCCCGGACAATCTTCCCGGAGCCCCACCTCAGCGGGAGATCGATTTCACATTTTAGTTAGTGTCAGTGCCAAACCTGTGTCACGCTCTCCTTATAGGTTGGCGCCTAAGGATATGGCGGAGCTAAAGGTTCAACTAGAGGAGTTATTGGAGCAGGGCTATGTGCATTCCAATTTCGTCGCCTTGGAGCGCTCCGGTCCTTTTTGTTAAGAAGAAGGACGGAAGTTTGCGGCTCTGTATCGACTATAAAAAGCTGAACAAGTTAACGGAAAAGAACAAGTACACGATCCCAAGGATTGATGATCTTTTTGATTAGTTAGTCGGTTCATCGGTGTACTAAAAATTGGATCTTAAGTCCGGTTACTATCAGCTGAGGATAAGGGAGAGTGATATCCCAAAGACAGCATTCAGAACATAGTCTGGGCATTTCGAGTTTACAGTCATGCCGTGTGGGCTGACTAATGCAACATCAGTGTTCATGGATCTAATGAACAGGACGTTCAGGGAGTACTTAGACCATTTTGTGATCGTCTTTATCGACGACATATTGGTGTACTCGCAGTGCGAAGAAGATCACTTCAAGCATCTGCATTTTGTTTTGGAGACGCTGAGGAGGAATGAACTATACACAAATTTATCCAAATGCGAGTTCTGGTTATCCTCAATAGCGTTCCTTGGTCACATAGTCAGTGGTGAAGGGATTGCGGTAGATCCAGCGAAGATAGTTGTGATATGAGGGTGGCCTGTGTAGTCTACGGTAGCAGAAGTCCGAAGTTTTCTGGGCTTGCCGGCTATTATAGGCGCTTCATAGAGAACTTCTCGCAGATAGTATTACCTCTCACGATGTTGACTAGTTAAGATCAGAAGTTTTGTTTGACGCGTGAGTGCACCCAAGTTTTTGAAGAGTTGAAGAGTCGTTTGACCACGACGCCAGTGCTAAGTTCGTCGAATGGGACTGAAGGCTTTGAGATCTACAGCGATGCTTCGGGCAGTGGTTTTGGGTTGTGTGCTGCTGCAGCATGGAAGTGTTATTGCGTATGGCTTACATCAGCTAAACGTGCACGAGAGGAATTTTCTGGTCCACACGTCTTGGAGTTGGCGGCCCGTGATTTTTGTGCTAAAGTTGTGGAGGCACTATTTATACGACGTAAAGGTTCATATGTATACGACCAAAAGAGCCAAAAAAACCTGTTGTACCAGAAGGATATAAACATGAGGATGCGAAGATGGATGGAGTTCCTGGGGGACTATACATTCAAAATTCATTATGTGTCCGGGAAAGGCAATGTAGTTGCGGATGCGTTGAGTCGCAGGGCTCCCGCCCAAGCTAACTGGTTGTCGGTTCATGATGAGCAGTTGATTCGGGAGTTGGAGGCGTTAGAGATCTATTGTGTTGACAAGCAGACTAGCGTCGAAGCATTATTGAACTGGACGGATGTTCAGTATGATTTGGATGATCGGATTCGGCAGGCTATGGATTTGGATAGTAGCATGAAGGAAATCATGAGATGCAAGCTTCAAAAGGGTCAAATTCCCAAATTTACAGTTGTAGATTGATTGCTAAGGAAGGACTGTCGTTTGTGCGT
Organism: Platanthera zijinensis; assembly: GCA_039513925.1. Classification (NCBI taxonomy): domain Eukaryota; kingdom Viridiplantae; phylum Streptophyta; class Magnoliopsida; order Asparagales; family Orchidaceae; genus Platanthera; species Platanthera zijinensis. Next base: position 95,138,163 of record CM077079.1, read on the forward strand.
CCAAAACGTGGGTAATTTACAGGTGGAGTTGATGTGCGGGGCTCATCATACCAAGTACTCAATTCACCCAGGGAGCACAAAGATGTACCGAGATCTGAAGAAGTTGTTCTGGTGGCCAGGACTCAAGAAGGATGTGGCACTATATTAACACCCCCAAAATGCATAAGTCCCAAAATGGAGTCAGGATGGTGTGACATGGCCTGGACACGGGCGTGTCCCAGGGCGTGTCTCGGGCACACGGCCTGGGACAACGGCGTTGATAAGTCACAAATTATAGTTATTTTATATAGTTTTTATTTAAATTAATAATAAGATTATAATTATATTTTAGTAATATGGTTCTAATTGCTTTATTTTCATATTTCAGGTCAATCTAGGCTGTGAATAGCAATTTGGAGCTTGTAGGAGTGATCAGGAGTTGAAACGGATAAAATGAACATTTTTTGTCATGGATAGCTGAACTTCAAATGGTCATAACTTGAAACTAGGAAGAGTTACGAGATGTGAAACCAGTCAACGGAAATTGGACGATGTCCTCTACAATCCTGGAGAGTTTCACGAGTACATGCCCCTAAGACACGGGCATGTTTAGGTCGTGAACATGGGTGTGTCCAGTTCAAAAAATAGTTTTCTCCAGAAATCTTGCCGGAACAATTCTGGAACATTTCCCAAGTACACGCCCCTTCTCACGGGCGTACCTAGGGCGTGACCTACCCAGAACTGTCGAATTGATCCAAAATTGTACAGTTTCCAGCCATTTGCTAACACGGTCAGTACACGCCCTAGGTCACGGGCGTGACTCGGGGCGTGACCTCTTCAACAATGCCAGAATTACTTCCCGCCGTTTCCCCTTCCGGCCGTTTCCAATTACAGACTTGACACGCCCTAGGTCACGGGCGTGACTTGGGGCGTCACACGCAAAACGACGACTTTGGCAGTTTTTCTTCAACGTTCCCGGGCTTTCAAGACACGTTTTCCGAGGCTTACACGCCCTAGGTCACGGGCATGACCAAGGGCGTGACTCCTAAGCAGAAAAATCTATAAAGTCTAGATGAGTTCAAAAGCTCAGGAGAAAGATTAGGAGCCAGTTTTAGGAGTATTTTGTAGATTAGTTTACTGTTTTTTCAGCATTTCATTTTATGTAATTTCAAATTCATAGTTTAGATTTCAATTCAAGCATTTCCTTTTTGCAAACATGTTCTTGTTTCCCTTCTTTTTATGTATTTCCTTTATCATGTCAAGTAGCTAAATTACATTAGCACTTGATCATGATGAATTTTGAAATTAAATAAAACTATTTTGTCAAACTCTTTATTTATCGCTTTGATCTAACTTTGATTTTATCTGTTTAGAATTCATAAATCATGAATGCGTTTTCTACCTAGATCTGTATCTTAAATGACTGTGAGGTTGCGGATACGAGTAGATCACTCAAAGATTGAAGGAGTCGCATGTACTCCTAGAGAGAGGATGACATGGATCTTCCGGATTGGAGTCAAATCCAATAGCGGGGTTCACCGCATAAAGCAAACTTAGGGGTTTCGACTGGCCGAGAGGTCTTAATCTATCAAACAAAGTTTAGTCAAAAGCATGAGCTCGAGAGAGACGCTTTTGTACCTTGGGAACCTCCACGGTCAAAGTAGGTAATTAAAAGTTTGTATTTTATAAGTTTATTTGATTTCAAAGGGAGTCTTTATCAAGTGCCTGTTTTATTTTCATTTTCTTCATTTATTTTTAATTAACCTTCAATTTATATTTCGATAAAATAATATTAATTTGCGTGAATAGAAGTACTCAACAGGCCCCGAGTCTAATACGACATTTCTATACTTTAATTTTGATAGGTAACACTTGCCTATTTGGGATATTAGTTTGAAATATATATTTAAAACTATATAAAATCATCATCAGGCATGTCCCAGGGCGTGTCCTCTCGGGTGAATACCGGGTGGCGTTGAGTGGCGTTGAGTGAAATGGCGTTGAGTGAAATGGCATTGAGTGGCGTTGAGTGTGGAACACGGCTTGTGACACGGGCATGTCACAGGGGCGTGTTGGGCACACGACTAAGGACACGGGCATGTGCCTTAGCCGTGTTCTTCTCGGGTGATTTGGGCCTGTGTTGAAAGGGTGACACGGCCAGTCACACGGCCATGTCAAAGTTGACACGGGCGTGTCTGCAAGGTAATACGGGCGTGTGGGAGGCCGTGTTCTGGTCTGGTTTGAGTCAGTTCGTGCACTGCTTGGAGTACACGGACGGGCGTGTCGCAGGCCATGTCAGGTCAAAAATGAGTTTTTGGGCAGATCTTGTCCATCCATAAATTTCTAATTGGATCCAATGGTCATCAGCTTTCTTGTAGTGATAAGACTGGGGAGTTGGCATCTTCTCTCATTCAAACCAAGAGAGAAAGGGAGAGCTTGGAGAAGGAGAAGGAGGAGAAGGGCAAGCCATTGGTGGAGCTCTCGAGGTCCGATTCGAGATTCGAGGCTAGTTCTGTGGATGCAAAGCTACTACGGTGCTTTCTAACAGGCCAAAATTTCGATGGATCTTAAGAGATCGTCAAGGGTAACGATCTTCCTTCTTGGACATGTGAAGTCCTCCTTTATGCATGGGTAAGGAATCCTCTCCACCAAAAGGTGGAAAAAGTGAGTGAATCCAGTAGGTGATAGTTACTATCCCCAGCTTGAGCGTGCATTTAGACTAGGAAATGTGTAGTACGGGATAGGTATGCTGTGTGAAGCCCATCTGGACAGGTTGGACTGGATTGGTGATGTTGCATATTGCACACCGGAGAAGACTCTGCATATAAACGTGTAGTTTGTGGGGTCAATGGGTTGTGCCTGTGAAGGGAAGTAGCGGGAAGTACTGGAATGAGGAATTCAAGGAAAAAACCCTTGTAACGCCTGTATTGTATGTTATGAAAGACCAGTTTTCTGGTACTGCATGAACTGCAGGATTTTGGTTTAGTTTGGGTGCAGATAGAGAGTTCTGCTGAACCCACTTAGCGACTGCGAAGGACGTCGGCATTAACTCCCCTTTTTGATTGTGAAGCCAGTCCTTTGGGACATTATGGCTATTGTGAGCTGCGAACTCTTAAAAGGCCTCGTGCAGAACAGGAAAGGTGAAGCTGACCCGCGTCTTTTATTCTAGCCACAAGAACGATGTGCTTGGTGATGGCAAGGCGATTTGAGCAATTGGGGTGGTGGATCTGTACCTGCGTTATGTTGGTTGTACAATGAAGTGCCAAGGCATTGTGCTTTCATCAGCAACATAATGAGAGTCTTAGGCCTACACGCCATTAAGACAAACTGCTCAAGGGCTGATCCTGTTTCGCCAGTGTACCCAAGTGTCCTTGAGTGCACGGATCATTGGACCGGGTGGCTGACGGTTGTGATGAATTTCTTGTGCGTGAGAGCATAATTTATTTATGTATTACTCTACATGGAAGGAATGCAACTGCCCCGGGAAAGGGTAGGATTGTTATAAATTGGTCTGCTAAATGCTGACCGTTGCTTTCTTTGCCACCTTCTGTGGATTGTCCCTGTGCAGGTGCTGGAAAGCCGAGTGGAAAATGAAGGGATAAAGTCCCTTCTGCTGTTGTTGCGCTGCTGCTAATAGCCCTTATCGGCTAAGCGAAATGTGTTTTCTTTTTTCATGTATGATCGGCCTGCGCGCCGATGTATGTAATCCATACGATGTAAAGAGAAATTGTAAGGCCTTAAGGCCCTAACTTTTTGTATTTGGTACATTCCTTTGGGGGGTACATATATAAATGTGCAATTTATCTATAGTGGACATTCCAAATGGTTTAGTTCTATATTTACCTTTAAGCTTTCGCTAGCATGCTTTGAGTTAGGTTTCGTTTATGATTTGGTATTAACCTGTAGCTTCACCGCTTGTTAGTGGTATATAGTGTGGGGCCCCGGCCCGACTTCTATTATAGGTTGTTTAACAGGTGGAGTCGTTACATTTTGGTATCAGATTCTCTCGGTCTTCCTCTTTCAAATTCGTGGTCGAATTCTTTTGTGGGGTGGCCAGCACGTGTCTGTGCGAACAACTGTAATACGAATGAACTCTAGAATGTCCACTAATGAATGCAAATACACTTGTTTGAGGAACCTGCGTATTCCTAATTGTTGTTCTTCCTTGCACGAGGGCGTGAATGTGTGCTCTGTTTGGGGTCCTTGTGTGTTCCTGCTTCTACTTTGTGGCAACATTTTAGTTGCTTACTTGTGTGTTTCACGCTTGTAGGCGACTAGCAGTAATGAGGGACAATAAGAAACCCAGCATGCAATGGGGATTAATGAGCCAACACTCCTCCCTTTCGGTAGCGATAGTCTGATTGATCACTTATGTGGTTTTTACAATGATCAACGCCCGCCACGAGGGACATGTACAACCCTCTGTTCCAATGGTGCCTCTCATGCCGGTTGGTGTGCCTGAGAAGATGTCAAGGAAACGATCATCGACCCTGCCGGTGAATATGCATCTGATCCAAGGACCATATAAAATCGAGGAGTACTTTCATGCATTTGTGGCGCTGAGACAACATGCATAGTGTGTGGCTGAAAGTGAGGAGACGAAGATCAACAGATTTTATAATGGTCTGCGCGAGGAACTACGAAGTCTATTGGTGGGTCCAAAGTTACTTGGCTTTTGTGCCTTGGTCACGACAGCTCGGTCTTTTGAAATGGACTTAAATAAGTTCAGGTCAAGGTACGGTGCCAGTGTGCCCACCGTTACAAAGTTGCAAACAACAAGTTCTAGTAACCGGAATAAGAACAGACATATGCGGGAGTCGACCTCTTACCACCATGGGAGCAAAAAGAAAGGTGTGTTTGTTTTTGCGTGCGGAAACGTAGGGCATATTGCCCGGTACTGCCATGGTAATGCGCCAGGATAAAGAAAGCTAAGGCTGGAGCGGTGGCAGGACGAGTTCCACCCATTTGCTACTAGTGTGGTATAGAAGGACAAAAAGCTCGAGACTGTAGAGTTGGGCCTTAGACGAGTGGAAACAAGAAAGAAAGGATGGACTGTACATAAATAATTGTCACTATGTACTATACATATCTGTGTGTGTTATGCTGGCTTTAAACCTTGTTTTGTATATGTATTTTTATGTTTTGTTGATGAATAAACAAAACGTTGGTGTATAGTTTTTTCCATCCTATGTATTAATCTGGGTATCAGAGATACAAGTGAAACGGAATGGCCGTAGTGGAAAGAATGCATATGGGTAGAGGTCGTTTGAGGTTATCGCAGACCATAAAACCATCTGTGCTGAGCGAAAGACCAAGAGAGTGTGTATGCTCGCTAGTTGTTCGGTCATGTTTGAAGCGAGTCTTCATTCCCCTAGCAGTCTGCAAGCCGAAGGCGGGTTGAGTGACCCTTCTCGTGTGTGGTCGTTTTAGAAAGATGTATTTACTAATGACCTTTATGAGTGATGAAGTCCATAGGAGATCGACTTCACTATTGCGGTAGTGCCCGGTGCGAAACTCGTGCTCGCTCGCCATAGCGCGTCGCGCCAATGGAAAGGGTTGAATTGAAAGTCAAATTGTAAGAGTTGGTGGAGCAGGGATACATACGCCTAAGTATGTCACCTTGGAGCGCGCCTGTTCTATTTGTGAAAGGAAAGATGGTAGTTTGCGATTATGTATTGACTACCGCGAATTGAATAAGCTGACGGAAAAGAACAAATACCCGATTCCACGGATCAATGATCTCTTCGATCAGCTAGCGGGGTCAACCGTCTATTCAAAGTTGGATTTGAAATCGGGATATTATTGATTGCAGATTCGGGAAGGCGACATTCCTAAGAAAGCGTTTGGGACACGCTATGGTCATTATGAATTCACGGTGATGTCGTTTGGCTTATGTAATGCGCCTTCGGTATTCATGGATTTAATGCACCAGACTTTCCGAGGGTACTTGAATCTATTCGTAATTGTGTTTATTGATGATATTCTTGTGTACTCTCAGTCAAGAGATGATCATGCAAACCATTTGCGGTTGGTATTGCATACCCTACAGAGGATTAAGCTCTAAGCTCTCTGCCCAGTTCTCAGAATGTGAGTTCTGGCTATTGTCAGTGGATTTTTTAGGTCATGTGGTTAGTGGAAAGGGCATAGCAATGGATCCGTAAAAGATACGTGTTATACGTTGTTGGCCAGTGATGTCTTCAGTGGCCGAGTCAGGAGCTTCCTTGGACTGGCAGGCTACTATAGACAGTTTGTGGAAAAAATTTCACGGATTGCTTTACCTCTGACCACGGTTATGAGAAAAGATCAGAAGTTCGTTTGGACGCCGGAGTGCACGCGAGCTTTTGAAGAGCTGAAGAGTCGTTTGACCACGACGCCTGTGTTGACATCGCCATGTGGTACATACAGCTATGAGATCTACAGTGATGCTTCAGGGAGCGGTTAGGCTGAGTTCTTCTGCAATTTTGTAAAGTGATTGCTTATGGCTCACGCTAGCTGAAGGTGCATGAACGGAACTACCCCGTCCACGATTTTGGAGTTGGCGGTGGTAATCTTTGCGCTAAAGTTGTGGAGGCACTATCTTTATGGCATTAAAGTAGATATCTATACAGATCACAAGAGCCTAAAGTATTTGTTAGATCAGAAGGATCTGAATATGCGACAACGGAGGTGGATGGAGTTCCTTGGGGACTACACTTTCGATATTCACTATACTCCCGAAAGGGGAAATGTGGTCGCTAATGCTTTGAGTCGTAAGGCGCCAGTTCGGGCAAACCGGTTGTAGAGACATGATGAGCGGCTAATCCAGGAGATGGAAGCGTTAGAGATATCTTTTGTTGACATGGATGCTACGGCCGACGCATGCTTGACTTGGATGGAGGTACAATATGACCTTGCGGACATAGTTCGGCGAGCAACGGAGCTTGATGAAAGTCTCCAACGCTATATTAAGGATGGTCCTGGTGACCAATTCTCCTGGGACGATGGCGTGTTACGAAAAGATTGTCGGTTGTGCGTCCCAAGTATGGGGAAGTTGAGAGAAGAGTCGATGTACGAAGCGCACCGAGCCATGTACTCAATTCACCCTGGGAGCACAAAACAAATGGATAAAGACATGACGAAGTTGTTCTGGTGGCCCGGACTAAAGAAAGTCATAGCACGTTATGTAACGGAATGTCACACTTGTGCTTTGGTGAAAGCAGAATGTAGGAAGCCTGGTGGCTTCCTGAAGCCATTGCCAATGCTGGAAAGGAAGTTTGATGATTTTTCAATGGATTTCGTGCTCGGGTTGCCGAGATCTCAATGCGGTCATGATTCTATCTGGATGATTGTAGACCAGTTGACAAAAGATGTTCACTTCCTTCCAAACAAGAGAGATGATTCAGAAGAAACCTTGGCTAAGCTCTATGTGGAACAGATTGTTCGACTACACGGTGTTCCTCGGAGCATTGTCAGTGATCGTGATTGGTGAGTCACCTCAACTGATTGGAAGTTAAATCATCAAATGTTGGGCTCAAATTTAGCATTTAGTACGGTCTTTCCTCCCCAAAGGTATGGCACCATTTGAAGCCTTATATGGTCGTAAATATCGTACACCATTAGCTTGGGCAGAAGTAGGCGAATCCAAGCTGAATGGGCGAAAGGAAGTCGAAGAAGCTACCTCGATAAATACGCTCTATTCGTGAGAGGCTATTGATAACCCAGGATCGACAAGCAAAGTATTACAACGCCAAGCATCGGAACGTGGAGTTCGCGTGGGCGATTGGGTCTATTTAAAGATTAAACCCTTCAAAGGCGTATCTCAGATTCGGCGGTTGAAAAAGCTAAGTCCGAGATACCTTGGTCCGTTTGAAGTGGTGAAGCGAGTCGGGGAAGGTGTCTATCGGCTAGCGCTTTTAGTAGAGTTGAGTGGATTGCATGATGTATTCCACATCTCAGTACTTCGCAAAGCCATCAAGGATCCAGCTCAAATAGTTGAGATTGATCATGTACTGGTCGAGTATGGGCTAACGACGAAGGTTAGACCCATTCGGATCAAGGATTGAGCCGAGAAATAGTTGAGGAACAAGATAATCGGGATGGTCAAAGTTCAGTGGGACAATTATGGCCGTGAGGAGCTAACATTGGAGCGAGACCAGACCATGCGAGCTGAGTTTCCCGAACTTTTTGTATAAACTGTAGACCGTGTACATTTTGTTATAACAGATCTTGTAACGTTATAGCTTTGTGATTCTTATTTCCTTGTTGAGTACAAATTTCGGGACAAAATTATCTTAAGGGGGGAGGATTGTAACACCCCAAAATCCATAAGTCCCAAAATGGAGTCAGGTTTGGTGATACGGCCTGGGACACGGGCGTGTCCCAGAGCGTGTCTCGGGCACCCGACCTGGGACACGAGCGTTTCCCATGGCGTGTCCTGCTCGGGTGAATACCGGGCGGCGTTGAATGGTGTTGAGTGAAATGGCGTTCAGTGGCATTGAGTGCGGAGCACGGCCTATGATATGGCGTGTCACAGGGGTGTGTTGGGCACACGGCCAAGGATATGGGCGTGTGCCTTAGCCGTGTTCTTCTCGGGTGATTTGGGCTTGTGTGTAAAGGGTGATACGGCTAGTCACACGGCCGTGTCAAAGTTGACACGGGCATGTGGGAGGCCATGTTCTAGTCTAGTTTGAGTCGGTTCGTGCACCGCTTGGATTACACGGCCTGTGACACGGGCGTGTCACAGGCCATGTCATGTCAAAAATGAGTTTTTTGGCAGATCTTGGCCATCCATTTATTTCTTATTGGATCTAATGGCCCTGGTGCTTTCCTACAGTGATAAGACTGGGGAGTTAGCATCTTCTCTCATTCAAACCAAGAGAGAAAGGGAGAGCTTGGAGGAAGGAGATGGAGGAGAAGGGCAAGCCATTTGTGGAGCTCCCGATGTCCGATTCGAGATCCGAGGCTAGTTCTGTGGAGGCAAAGCTACTGCGGTGCTTTCCAACTGGCCAGAATTTCGATGGATCCCAAGAGATCGTCAAGGGTAATGATCTTCCTTCATGGACATGTGAAGTCCTCCTTTATGCATGAGTAAAGAATCCTCTTCACCAAAAGGTGTAAAAAGTGAGTTATTTCACTGGGTGATAGTTGTTATCCCTACTTGAGTCTGCATTTAGACCCGAAAATGTGTAGTACGGGATATGCATGCTGTGTGAAGCCCATCTGTACAGGTATGTCTAGATTGGTGATGTTGCATATTGCGCACCGGAGAAGACTCCGCGAATAAACGTGTAGTTTATGGGGTCAATGGGTTGTGCCTGTGAAGGGAAGTAGCGGGAAGTACTGGAATGAGGAATTCCAAGAAAACAACCTGGTAACGCTTGTATTGTATGCTATGAAAGACCAGTTTTCTGGCACTGCATGAACTGCAGGGTTTGGGTTGAGTTTGGGTGCAGATAGAGAGTTCTACTAAACCCGCTTAGCGACCGCGAAGGACGTCGGCATTAACTCCCCTTTTTGATTATGAAGCCAGTCCTTGGCGGACATTATGGCTATTGTGAGCTGCGAGCTCTTAAAAGGCCTCGTGCCAAATAGGAAAGATGAAGCCGACCTGCGTTTTTTATTCTAGCCGCAAGTACAATGTGCTTGGTGATGATAAGGCGATTTGAGCAACGGGGGTGCTGGATCTGTACCTGTGTTATGTTGTCTGTACAAGGAAGTGCCAAGGCATTGGGCTTTCTTCTGCAGCATAATGAGAGTCTTAGGCCTGCGCGTCATTAAGACTAACTTCTCAAGGGTTGATCCCGATTCGCCGGTGTACCCAAGTGTGCCTGAGTGCATGGATCGTTGGGTCGGGTGGCTGACGGTTGTGATGGATTGCTTGTGCGTGAGAGCACAATATATTTATGCATTGCTCTGCAGGGAAGGAATGCCACTACCCCGGGAAAGGGGTAGTATTGTTATAAATTGGTCAGCTGAATTCTGACCGTTGCTTTGTTTGCCACCTTTTGGGTGGATTGTCCCTGTGCAGGTGCTGGAAAGCTGAGTGGAAAATAAAGGCCTGAAGTCCCTGCTACTGCTGTTGCCGCTATTGCTAATTTCTCTTGTCGGCTAAGAGAAATGTGTTTTCTTTTATTCATGTATGGCCGACCTGTGCGCCGATGTATGTAATCCATACGATATAAAGAGAAATTGTAAGGCCCTAAGGCCCTAACTTTGTGTATTTGGTACATTCCTTTGGGGTACATATATAAATGTGCAATTAATCTATGGTGGACATTCCAAATGGTTGAGTTCTATATTTATCTTTAAGCTTTCGCTAGCATGCTTTGAGTTAGGTTGCGTTTATGATTTGGTATTAACCTGTAGCTTCACCGCTTGTTTGTGGCATATAGTGTGGGGCCCCAGCCGGACCTTATATTATATGTTGTTTAATGGGTGGAGTCGTTACACTATATGTGGCGAAGTGTCAGACTTGCGCCTTAGTGAAGGTAGAGTGCCAAAAGCCAGGCGGTTTCTTGAAGTCATTGCCTATTCCGGAGTGGAAGTTCGACGACATTTCGATGGACTTTGTGCATGGTTTTCCAAGGTCGCAGAAGGGAAACGAAACCATCTGGGTGATCGTAGATCGGTTGACAAAAGTGTCGCACTTCATTCCGCATAGGAAGGACAATTCGGCTGAGAAATTGAAAAAGCTTTACGTGGATAACATTGTTAGACTGCACGGTGTGTCCCGCAGCATCGTCAGCGATAGAGATTGGCGTTTTATGTCCAATGACTGGAGGTTGGTGCCGCAAGTGCTGGGAACTAAGTTGAAGTTCAGCACAGCCTTTCATCCACAAACGGATGGGAAGACCTAGAGGGTCAACAGGACGATGGAGGACATGCTTCGCATGTGCGTCCTGGACTTCGAAAAGCAGTGGGAAGATCATTTGTATTTGGTGGAGTTTGCGTACAATAACAGCTACCAAGCGAGCATACAAATGGCGCCCTTCGAAGCCCTATATGGTAGAAAATGTCGCACGTCATTGTCGTGGTTGGAAACGGGTGAGGCGAGGTTGTACAAAAAGCAAGGGTGGAAATCTCCACTTCATTGGTACAAACCATTTGAGAGCATTTGCTGATCGCACAAGATAGACAAGCAAAATACTACAATGCCAAGCATCAGAACGTAGATTTCGCAGTTGGCGATTGGGTGTATTTGAAGATAAAGCCGTTCAAGGGTGTTTCATGGGTACGACGCTTGAAGAATCTGAGCCCGAGATACCTTGGACCATTGGAGATTCTGGAGCGGATCGGTGAAGCAGCTTATCGTCTAAGGCTATCGGTTGAATTGAGTGGTCTACACGACGTATTCCACATATCAGTGTTGCGAAAGGCGGTGCAAGAGCCTTCACAGGTGATCGCAGTTGATCAAGTACCGGTGGACGAAGGGTTAACGACAAGGGTCAAACCCGTTCGTATTGAGGACTCTAAAGTCAAGCAACTTCGTAACAAGGAGATCAGGATGGTCAAAGTATGTTGGGATAATTGAGGTCGGGAGGAGCTCTCATGGGAGCGGGAGCAGACCATGCTTGAGGAGTACCAGAGTTATTCCACTCAGGTACCACTTCTGGTTTTCTGTATCTTTTCCTTTGGTAATTTCGTGGACGAAATTCTTTTAAGAGGGAGAGAGTTGTAACGCCCCAATCTCAAAAGAGCAACGGGCAGCGTTTTCAGGCGTTTTTGGGCCTTGGTAAAGGTCATATGACCTGGGACACGGGCGTGTCCCAGGGCTGTGTCAGGCGTGTGTTCGACGTCTCGTCGAGCACTCAATGATTTTCACTCAATGAGCGTTGAGTGAGGGCACATGGCCTGACACACTGGCGTGTCAGTGGTCGTGTCCTGCTCGGGCAGTTTGCTGGTTTGTGCTAAGGGAGTTACACGGCCTGGGACACGGGCGTGTCCCAGGGCGTGTCTAGCACACAGCATATGACACGGGTGTGTCATATGTCCGTGTCGTGCTCGGGACATGTTTGGTCCCGTATCCTCTGAGGCACACGGCCCGTGAAACAGGCGTGTCACTTAGAACACAGGCGTGTTCCAAGCCGTGTCATAGACCGTGTCATGGTCGGGATTTTCCCAAATGACGGCGAATGAGTTACACGCCCTTGGAAATTTGCGTGTCGCAAGCCGTGTTCGGACTAAGAAGTTTATTTTCAGGGCGATTTGTGGCCGTTTGTTTCCCTACTTTGGGATCTAACGGTTCAGGCCTCTCCATCCTAGGGTTAAGGCCGGGATTAGGGGTAAACCCTCACTCTTAATTGGCCACTCTCTTTCTAAGTTCTAGAGAGAAGGGAGAGCAAGGAGGAAGAATGAGGGAAGATCCGGTCACCAGAGAAGATTCAGAGCGCCAAATCACAGACCGAGTCCAGATCTACGGAGGCGAGATCATCGCGGTGCTTTTCATCCATGTATATTTCCATGGCGCTGAAGAGGAATGCTTGGGTAAGAATTCTCTACTTGAGCATGTGAATCTCTTCTTCTTTTGCATAAGGAAAAACCGCTCCCGCGAGTGTGCGGCGAGTTTGTGGTGTTCTTTGGGGTAGATATGTAAAGTCCCCCTTATTTGCATGTAGAGTTTGAAATCGAGTTACAAACATAGGCATGGTGTGTGAAGAATACCCGAACATGTTGGTCATGATCAGTAATGTTTCATTTTGCATGATTAGCCGAGATGACTCTGTGCATTTGGTTGTTTAAAAGTTTATTTTATTCGGTAGATGCAACAGGAGTCTTGGGGATTAACTCCAAGGTGCACCCGAAAAAAACAGGGCGGAAATGCATTTCTGCCAACTTGGTTGCCTGGGAGCCAACCTTGAACATAACAAGGTTATGTGCATGTTTTTATCCTTTTTGAACTCTGGGAAGCTTGACCCATGCATATGGCTTAAATTGACGTTGCGGTGTGAGCAATGGGTTAGGCGGAACCGTACCCTCTCTGTGTCGTTAAGTTAAAGAGACCTAAAGTACATGGCACTTACCGTTGGCGTAGATGGAGAGTCTTAGGCTAAGGCAAGAAAGACTATAATGCTCATTAGATTTGTCGTCCAAGGGATGGTGGTGAGACCGCGGTTTTGACCGGGTTCACCGAGTTTGTCCCCTGAGAGCACGGGGTGTGTGGCCGTGTGAGCCTGCAACTGTGATGTTGTGCTTATTCACTATATTATTTTCTATGCTAACAAGTGCAGGGAAGAAGCTTTGCCGCCCCGAGTTTGGGGGCGGAATCGTTATAATTTGGTCTGCTTTAGCTGACCGTTATTCTTGTTTGCCACCGTTGCGGTGGATTGTTCTTGAAGGTGTTGCGGAGCCGAGCGGCAAATAGCGGGCCAAAGCCCAAGTTGCTGAGCCTGCCCTCGAAGGCCTTGTTTTTTTTTCTTATTTAATTCATGTGTGGCCGGCGTGCGAGCTAAAGTTTGTAAAACACTATTTAAATATGGTGAACTATTGTAAGGCCATAAGGCCAGTACTTTTGTGTATTTTGTAGTTCATTCCTACTAGGTTATGTTAGTGGACATTTATGCTTATGGATGGGTTCTTATTTCTTGCAACATAATAAATTGCTTTCGTTAGATGCTCTGTGTATGACGTGTGTATTGGTTGAACGATTTCATCTAGTAACTCACCGGTCTGTCCGTGGTATATGGGTCGGGCCCCGGCCGGACCTACCGTTATATGCTATATGACAGATAGGGGCGTTACAATTTGTAAAAGGCGAGGTAATGAAACTCTTAGATAAAGGAATTATCTACCCCATATCAGATAGTAAGTGGGTTAGCCCAGTTCAGGTAGTGCCGAAAAAAGGAGGGATCACCGTAGTTGTTAATGAAAATAATTATTTAATCCAGACACGGACGGTGACGGGGTGGCGCATGTGTATAGATTATCGTAATTTAAATGATGCCACCCGCAAGGACAACTTTCCCTTGTCGTTAATCGATCAAATCTTAGAGCGTCTTTCCGGCCATACGTTTTACTATTTTCTCAATGGACTCTTGGGGTATTTTCAAATTCCCATCTCACCCGGGGACCAGGAGAAAAAACGTTTACTTGTCCTTTCGGCACCTTTGCTTACCGAAGAATGCCATTGGGGTTGTACAATGCGCCAGCTACATTCCAAAGATATATGCTAGCCATATTTGACAAGTACGTAGAAAGTATTATGGAAGTATTTATGGATGATTTCTCTGTGTTTGGGGACTCCTTCGATTTCTTCTTAGAAAACTTTGAAAAAGTTTTAGCATGATGTGAAGAAACTAACCTTGCCATAAATTTGGAAAAATGCCATTTAATGGTGAGGGAGGGGTTAGTTTTAGGACATAAGATTTCTTCCCGAGGAATTGAAGTAGATATCAATAAGATCGAAGTAATTGAGAAACTACAGCCACCAACGAACGTTAAATCCACACGAAGTTTATTAGGTCAAGCTGGGTTCTACGGTAGGTTCATAAAAGATTTCTCCAAAATCACCAAACCTCTTACTCATCTGGTAGAGAAGGACACAACATTCAACTTCAATAATGTTTGTTTAATTAACTGCTTTTGAATTAATAAAAACAAAGTTAAAAAATGCACCGATTATGATTGCTCCGGTCTGTGACCTTCCCTTCGAGATTATGTGCGATGTGAGTAGTTTTGCGGTGGGAGATATTCTAGGACAGCGAATATCTAAAAACTTCCACCCCATTTATTTAATGAGTAAACACTCACATCTCCACAGGAAAATTACACCACGACAGAAAAAGAACATTTAGCAGTTATTTTTGCTTTTGATAAATTCTTCCCCTACATTATGCTTTCAAAAATTATCATTTTCACAGACCACTCGGACCTCAAGTACTTACTTGCTAAATCGAATGCCATGTCACGCTTGATCCGCTGGGTCTTACTCCTTCAGGAGTTTGACTTGGAAATCTGCGATAAGAGGGGGGCCGAGAATTTGGCCGCAGATCATCTCTCTCATTTAGATAATCCAAATATTGAAAATTTAGATGAAAAGACTTTTAATGACTCTTTTCTCAATGAAAAGCTTTTTTTGATTAACACATCACCTTCCCCTTTGTTTGCACACTTTGCCAACTATTTAGTAGCTTGTATCCTCCCAAAAGAGTTCTCCTCTCAGCAAAAGAAGAAATTATTTTCTGATCTGAAGAACTATTTTTGGGAGGACCGACATCTTTTTCGAGTTTGTGCAGACCAGGTGGTAAGGATATGTGTCTTATCTGAAGAAGGACCGGATATTTTAAAACACTTACATAAAGGACTGACTGGCGGCCACTATCAAGCCAATCGCACTACTCACAAAGTGCTTAGTTCAGGCTTTTATTAGCCTTGCCTTTTTAAGGATGCACAATCCTTTATGAGTAGGTGTGATAGTTGTTAACAATCGCGCAATATTTCTAATAAAAATGAAATGCCGCAAAATTATTTCCTTTGGTGCAAAGTTATCGACCTCTGGGGAATCGATTTTGTTGTCCCTCTTCCTTCTCGCTTTGGGAATAAGTATATTCTAGTTACCGTAGATTACGTGTCACGATGGACAGAGACCCAAGCTCTTCCTACTAACGACTCCCAAGTTGTTATTTTATTCTTAAAAAAATTATTTTCTCGATTCAGTACTCCAAGAGCCATCATTAATGATAGGGGTTCACATTTCTATAACGCGCAGTTCTCTAAAACTCTTATAAAATGCGACATTACGCATAAAATTTCAACCGCCTACCACCTCAAGACTAATGGTCAAGTCGAAGTAGTAAATAAGGAAATAAAACGTATTTTAGAAAAGACAGTTTCTTCTTCACGTAATGATTGGTCAGTGAAATTAGACGACGCTCTATGGGCATACCGAACTGCATACAAAACCGCCATCGGTTGTGCACCGTATCGATTTGTTTATGGAAAGTCGTGCCACTTACCTGTAGAACTTGAACATCGCACTTTTTGGGCCTTACAATTTTTAAATTTCAATCCCCACTCCGTCGCAGATCTTCGGAAATTTCAACTTAACGAACTCGGTGAGTGGCGCTCTTATGCTTACGAAAATAATAAATTATATAAAGAGCGGACAAAACGTTTTCATGATAAAAATTTAAGGCACCAAAAAACCTTCAAGCCGGGCAACCAAGTTTTGCTTTATAATTCTCGACTGCATTTATTTCCAGGAAAGCTCAAATCTCGATGGTCTGGTCCTTTTTCTGTTAAAGAAGTTTTCTCTTATGGCACTGTTTTAATTTCACATCCGGATAAGAGTGATTTCAAAGTTAACGGGAAGTGACTGAAACTCTATTTTTTTGGTGATGATATTAATGTGGACAATGCTAATTTTATTTTGTATGGACTGTAATAATATTTTAAGACTTTTTATTATTGGACAATAATCTTTTGGGTCGAGCTCAATCGGCCTTTAAATAAAGGGCACTCTTGGGTGGCAGCACAAGGTTTTTTCTATTTTCTTTATTTTCCAATTTTTGCCATGGGAGGCTCTGACATGCTGAGGTTCTGTGATCGCCCGCTCTAACATTGCTGATTACACCAGAAGTTCAGGATAATATCTCAAGAAGTTCTGAAGCATAAGCATGGAGGAGAAGCATCACCTAGCCATTTGCGACTCGCAAATACGGGGAAGTACTTGTTTTAATTTATTTAATTTCACTTTTCTTGATTAGCTTCTCTCTCTCCTTCTCCTCCTTCTCCATTTAGGACAATGTTTAAGTTTAAGTACGGGGGAGTGTTTCCTTAGTTAGTTTACTAATATATATATAAACTTTTGAAAAAAATCCCAAATTAAATTGAGTTAATTTTTGCCAAATTGATTAGTACCCCACCACTTTGCATTTTAGGTTATTTTAAGCTCGTGTCTACTTGCTTAGTTAGAATAACATAGATTAATTTTCTATTTCAATATGTTTAGCAAGTAGTATGTTGACTCATGTAGTGTTCCTATTTAGGGTAGTATATTGTTTTTGAAAAATTCCTTGAATCTTTTTCACTTTTCCATAGACTTTTTTTTATTTCTTTTACTTTTATAAAACCTATTGTTATGCGCTAGGGTTCGAAGAAATAAACGCAACCGAACTAGCAACCCGATGAGGCAAGTATACCTATCGAATTGTAGCAAGGGACACAAGTGTCGTATTAAGATCCGGGAACTGTTGGCTAAGCTTACTCACACGAACGCTATTATCTTATCGACGGAAAAACTAGGGTTTTAGAAAATCTAAGCGCAATGGAGAAATTAAAGCAAACTAAAAAGAGAACTACCGCAATTAAGTTACGCTATTAAGCAAACAACTAAGCTAGAAAGGAAATTACCGCAGTTAATAAAAGAGCACAATATATGAGATTACTACAAAAAGGTAGAACAATATGAAATGGGAATGCACCCGATCGAGATTCACCTCGGCTAAAGACGATTAAGAAAATGCGATAAAAATCTAAACTTAATAGGATAAGGGTCCTTGACCGTGGAGGTTCCTAAAGCTTGAACACGCTTCTCTCGAAGTCGTGCCCAACTGAGTTTAGGAAGGTCCGACCGACTCTCGTCTAAATCGGAGGCCTAAAACTCGCTTTATGCGGTGAACCCCACTATTGGATTTTACTCCAATCCGGGAGATTTGGACGTCTGCCTCTCTCGAGGGTGCGTACAACTCCCTTTACTCTTGAATGCTCACTTCATTCTTTCGGCCTCTCGGCTAGCCCAGAATGAAAGCAAAGGCGGAGAGTATATATCGAAAATATACCTCCGACCCGTGATAAATCAAGAGTAATTCAAGGCCCTAACCTAAAAAGAAAAGATTAATTAAAACATCATAACATAATCGCTCTAACCTCGGATCATCAAGATCGAGTACAAGGAGGATTAGTTAATCATAATGGAGTGGAGGGGGGAAGATGAGTAGAAAAGCATAAGAAGAACACAAGCTAAACAAGAACACTTTTATTAATAAAAAGGGCAAGTTACACTATTGAAAATTAAAGTTACAAGTGCATGAAAATTAAACCCTATTCTAGCCCTACATTAAGCACTTAAGCAAGAAGAAAATTACATTAAAAGCTAGCACAAACTATGATTAAACTAGGGTTAACCAAAAAGTACAAAGAGAGGGGGAGAGAGAGAGAGAGAAAACATGAAAAAGGATCAAGAAACAAAGGGGCAGCACCTCCCCCACTCAACCAAAGCTTGCTGAAATGGGGAGGAGGGGGGCTCAATTTATAGATTTTTTCTCGGGTCGGTCACGCCCTCCGACACGCCCTAGGGGGGGCGTGTCAGGGGGGCGTGACAGTACTATGTTGACCTCGGGCTCTGGATTCTGGCGGGAGGGATGATTGCTTCGGTACGTCGGTGGTCACGCCCTAGGTCACGCCCGTGACAGGGGGGCGTGACAGGCATGTCATGTCCAAATCATTGGTCGGAAATCCGTCAGTCACCGAAAAAGGAAGGTGTCACGCCCATGTCACGGGCGTGACATGGGGCGTGACAGTACTATTTGCGTGCTGAGGCGGAAGGGCATTTAATGCGGTGGCAGCTTTGCGGCAGAGGGCGACACGCCCCTGGTCACGCCCGGTGACACGCCCAGGGAGGGCGTGACAGGGGGGCGTGACAGCGGTTTTGACCGTTTTCTGTCCCTTCCGTCAGGTGTCCTCGGGATCGGGTGACACGCCCTAGGTCACGCCCAGGGAGGGCGTGACAGGGGGGCGTGACAGGCCATTTTGGCAATTTTTCTGAAAACCTGCAAAAAGACAGGAAAAAGTTAGTGGCAATAAAATTTACATAAAAAGGATAAAAATAAACTAATAATAGACAAAATTTGTACAATATAAAATACAAAATACGATAATAGTTTAGGCTACAAAACATATTATCAAATTCCCCCAAGCTTAAGCTTTGCTTGTCCCCAAGCAAAAATATAAAAACTAGATATTTATAACAGGACTAATCAAAAAGTTCTAATTATGCCTACACAAGTACTATGCGAAATTCTTAGTAGGGAAAAGGTGAAATGTAAGTCTAAAACAATTATTTAGGTATGGTAAAACTTTTATAAACTTTACTTAATAAAAACAAATCATCCAAAATTTTAGCGAGATTTTTTAAATGGACTTAAGTAAAGCAACGAAAATGAAAAACACGCATTGAGTTGTTACTAGATCCAAGCCACGCATTATAATTATATCAATTTAATTATCAAAAATCTAGGTTTAAATCTAAAACTAAAACTGATTTACTATTTTTCTTTTCTTAGTTGTTAAATAAAAAACAAAAAGCGTGAATCAAAAGGACTTAAATAGGACAGAAACGTTTGGTTTAGGAAAATGATTAGGAGTGGAATTCAAAGATAAACGTGAAGGTTTAAAATCACACTAAACCAAAGCAAGAGTTTCAAAAATTTTCATAAAAATATGTACACATTTTTTTTTTTTCTTTTTCTTTTTCATTTTTTTTTTCTTTTCTCAAAACAAAGGCCATAAATATTTTTATTTTCCTTTTTGAGTTGGCCAAACAAAAATAAACATCACTTTTGAACATACTTCCTTTTTTTCGAAAACCTTTCTCCACAAAAATCACAAAATACCCTATCAAAAATCGTCAAAATAATTTATGAAACTCAAAAAGGCTAGTGCGATTCGATAGGTTGGAAATTTTGGCTTTGGTGAAACTGAAATGAAGAGAGGAGCTATCAAATGAAATCGGAAAAAGGCTCAAAAACGGCTAACTAGTGGTAAAAGTTTTTTTTTGGTTGGCAGGAAAGCTCAAACGAAAACAAAAATGGCCTAAATCATTTTCACGCTTTTGAATTTATTTAAAACAAAGGTTTGAAAAATTTTCAAAAAGCGAGTCCTAGATAATAAAAGAAGATTGATGAAATTAACTTGAAAATAGAAATAATAGGTGACTTGGATCGTTCACATCTACTACGTTATTCAAAAGTTGACTTTACAAAAATTATTCAAAAACGAAAAAGAAAATAGTGGATGATGAATTTTTGAGAAAGTAAAGGAAATAAAAAACAAAAAACCATAATAGAAATGCGAGTTTTAGAAAAATATTTCACCTTAACATGCTACCGCGAATTAGAAACACAGCAAACATTTTACTTGCGAAACATAATTAAAAAGGACGATTAGAAATATTAAAATTAACTAAGTTGTTTATAGGAGAATTTTGAGTAAAACAAGCCAACTGAAAACTAGGAGTAACTATTGAAATAACCAAAATAAGTCTAAACTATTCAAAAACATATATATATTTTTTTATTTTGAGAAATATTCTTTTTTTTTTTTGGATTTTGGAAAATTTTTCTCTTTTTTGGAATTTTAAGATATTCATTTTTTTTTTTAATTTTATGGAACTATTTACAAAAAAAAAAAAGGAAATTATTTACACTAAGCAAAAATGAAGGAGGAAATCCTCCCCCAAGCTTAAAACAGACATTGTCCTCAATGGCTAAAGAAGGGGATTGGAGAAGGAGAGAAAAATAAAGTGCAGAATTGAAAAGACAGAATTGAAATACAGGTACTTCCCCGGATTTATTTGCTGCGAAAACTGAGTGATGCCGCTCCCCGAATGTCTTCTTTGGACTTCGTGATGGATTCAGCAATGTTGGAGTAGGCGATCGCAGAAGCTTCAGCTTGTCGGAGCCGTCCGAGGCAAAAATTGTAAAATAAAGAAAACAGAAAAAGATAACTTGGGTTGCCTCCCAAGAGCGCCCTTTGGTTAAAGCGTCGTTGAGCTCGACGCATCAAAAAAATAATATTGTCCAAAAAATATTGTTGTCCCGAAATAAAATTGTTTTTAGCAGAAAAAAAAATAAAAAGTTCAGAGTTAGAGTTCGTGAAGCAGAATCTTAATAGTGTTTGGACTGACATCATCATCACCAGAGAAATACAGTTTAAGACGCTGACCATTCACTTTGAAATTACCCTTATCAGGGTGAGAAATTAAAACAGTTCCATAAGGAAATACTTCTAAAACAGAAAATGGGCCAGACCAGCGAGATTTTAATTTGCCCGGAAATAAACGTAAACGACTGTTATATAATAGGACTTGGTCGCCCGGCTTAAAGTTTTTAGGGTGCCTTAAGTGTTTATCGTGTAAACGCTTCGTCCGCTCTTTATAAAGTTTATTATTTTCATAAGCATAAGACCGCCACTCATCGAGTTCATTTAGTTGAAATTTTCGAAGGTCACCGACTGAGTGGGGATCGAAGTTTAAAAATTTTAAGGCCCAAAAGGCGCGGTGTTCTAACTCCACGGGCAGATGGCACGATTTTCCATAGACCAGTCGATACGGCATACATCTGAGGGCGGTTTTGTACGCTGTTCGGTAGGCCCATAGAGCATCGTCAAGTTTGGCTGACCAGTCTTTTCTAGAAGTTGAAACAGTCTTTTCTAATATTCTTTTTATTTCTCTATTTACCACTTCGACTTGACCGTTAGTTTGGGGGTGGTAGGCAGTGGACAGTTTATGCGTAACGCCGTATTTAGTAAGGATTTTGGAAAATTGCGCGTTACAGAAATGGGAACCCCTATCGCTAACGATTGCGCGTGGCGTACCGAATCTAGAAAATAATTTTTTTAAAAACGTGACTACAACTCGGGAGTCGTTCGTAGGAAGAGCTTGGGCCTCAGCCCATCGTGAAACATAATCAACAGCAACTAAAATATATTTGTTTCCGAAGCTAGAAGGAAGGGGGCCAACAAAATCAATTCCCCAGAGGTCGAAAATTTCGCACTCTAAGAAATAATTTTGCGGCATTTCATTTTTATTAGAAATATTGCCCGACCGTTGGCAACTATCACACCTGCTCACAAAGGCTTGCGCGTCTTTAAACAGGCTAGGCCAGTAAAAACCCGCGCAAAGCACCTTATGAGCGGTGCGAGCAGCTTGATAGTGCCCACCTGTCGGACCTTCATGCAAATGTTTTAGAATATCAATTCCTTCATCAAAAGAAACACATCTCCTTATCACTTGATCCGCACAAATTTTGAAAAGATGCGGGTCTTCCCAAAAGTAGTTCTTCAGCTCAGAAAAGAATTTCTTCTTCTGCTGAGAGGAGAACTCTTTTGGAAGCACCCGGGCCACTAGATAGTTGGCGATGTGCGCGAACCAAGGAGAAGTAGATGTATTAACTAAAAGCAGCTTCTCATCAGGAAAATAATCATTAAAAGATTTTTCATTTAATTTTTCTATAAAGGGGTTATCTAATCTTGATAAATGGTCGGCGGCCAAGTTCTCGGCTCCTCGCTTATCACGGATCTCTAAGTCAAACTCCTGGAGGAGCAAGACCCAGCGAATCAAGCGAGGCTTGGCATCCGTTTTGGCAAGAAGGTACTTGAGGGCCGAGTGGTCCGTAAAAACAATGATTTTTGAAAGTGTAATGTAAGGGCGAAATTTATCAAACGCAAATACTACGGCTAAGAGCTCCTTCTCGGTTGTGGTGTAATTTTCCTGTGCAGATGTGAGGGTTTTACTAGCGTAATAGATGGGGTGGAAGTTCTTAGATATGCGTTGACCTAATACGGCTCCCACCGCAAAACTACTCGCATCGCACATAATCTCGAAAGGAAGGTCCCACACCGGAGCTATCATAATCGGCGCGTTAATTAACTTTTCTTTAATTAATTCAAAGGCAGAAATACAAGAGTCATCAAAAATGAATGGAGCGTCTTTTTCTAAGAGATGGGTGAGGGGCTTAGTGATCTTGGAGAACTCCTTTATAAAACGACGATAAAAACCAGCGTGGCCTAGGAAACTTCTTATAGCTTTTATGTTTGTAGGTGGCGGCAACTTCTCAATAACTTCTATCTTGGCAACGTCTAGCTCAATACCTTTAACAGAAATTTTATGACCCAAAACTAACCCTTCCCTCACCATAAAATGGCATTTTTCCCAATTTAGGGCAAGGTTAGTTTCTTCGCATCGTTCTAAGACTTTTTCGAGGTTTTCTAAACATCTATCGAAGGTATCGCCGAACACGGAGAAATCGTCCATGAATACCTCCATAATGCTTTCTACGTACTTGTCAAATATTGCGAGCATACATCGTTGGAATGTAGCCGGCGCATTGCATAATCCAAACGGCATTCTTCGGTACGCGAAGGTGCCGAAGGGACAAGTAAACGTAGTTTTCTCTTGGTCCTCGGGAGAGATGGGTATTTGAAAGTACCCCGAGAGGCCATCGAGAAAACAATAAAAGCTATGGCCGGAGAGACGTTCTAAAATCTGGTCGATAAACGGTAGAGGAAAGTGGTCCTTACGGGTGGCGTCATTTAACTTACGGTAATCTATGCACATACGCCAACCCGTCACCGTCCGTGTCGGGATTAATTCATTATTCTCATTACTAATTACGGTTATCCCTCCCTTTTTTGGAACTACTTGAACGGGGCTAACCCACTTACTGTCCGATATCGGGTAGATAATTCCTGCGTCTAATAGTTTCATAACCTCGCCCTTAACTACTTCTTTCATATTCGGGTTTATACGGCGTTGAGGTTGAATAGAGTTACGCGAATTATCTTCCATTAGGATTTTATGTGTACAGAAAGATGGGCTTATGCCCTTGATATCAGAAATTTGCCAAGCAATAGCCCGGCGATGCTTACGTAGAACCAGAAGAAGTTTATCGTTCTGCGTATCCGTGAGGTAGGCCGAAACGATAACTGGTAACTTGGAGTCTTTTTCTAAGAAAGCATACTTAAGGTGTTCGGGAAGTTCTTTAAGTTCTAGGGTAGGGGGTTCTTCATAAGAGGATTTTGAGATTCTTTCTTTTTCAAAAATAATATCTTCATAAACTTTTTTATAAGGAACGTAATAAGGGGTGGGGCTAGCAGCCAAGACGGCTTCTTGTACAGATTCAGTGGTAAGGAAAGAGGAAGAACAAAAATCAGAAAACTCTTTTTCAAACTCAGAAAGACAACAAGAAGATTCATCACTTCCTTGCAGTGATTCTGTTGTAAGAGAAGAGGAGCAAAAAGTAGAAAATTCTTTTTCAAAGTCGGAGAGGCAGTAGGAAGAATCATCACTCACGGCGTCTATGAAAAAACATGAGTCATCGTTCGCTAAGGTGTTCTTCATCGAAGGGGTGATCGGAAATGTTACTTCGTCGTCGCCTACTCGAAGAAAGAGCTTACCATTGCTTACGTCAATGATGGCTCGGGAGGTGGCAAGGAAGGGTCGGCCAAGGATCAGGGGAACCTCGACGTCTTCTTCGATGTCCAAAATGACAAAGTCCACCGGGAAGATGAACTTGTCGACTTTCACTAGAACGTCCTCCACTATTCCTAACGGATATTTGACGGATCTATCGGCTAGCTGGATACTCATACGCGTGGGTTAAGGCTACCAATCCCTAACTTTTTGAACAACGAAAAGGGCATTAGGTTTATACTTGCGCCTAAGTCGGCTAACGCGTGTTTAACAAAGAGATCACCGAAGACACACGGGATAGAGAAACTACCCGGGTCACTGATTTTCTTCGGCAAACCGTTTGTTAAAACGGCGGAGCACTCGGCGTTAAGCGTGACATGCGAAAGATTCTCTAACTTCTTCTTGTTTGTGAGGAGGTCTTTAAGATATTTGGCGTATTTCGGCATTTGCGAAATAGCCTCGTGGAAGGGAAGATTAATGTGGATTTGTTTGAAGATTTCTAAGAAGCGAGAGTACTGATCATCTTGACGTTGTCTATTAAGTTCAGAGGGTATGGAGGAGTTGAATTATTTTTGAAGATGGGTGGTGGAGTGAGATTATTTTCTAAAGTGGGGGTGATTACTTCTTCAGCAGAGGGTGTAAGCGGAGCAGAGCTTTGATTTTTAAAAGCAGGAGCGGAGCTTGCCTCGGGCTCTTCACTTACCATACCGGAGACTTGCTTCCCACTCCGAAGAGTTATAGCTTTCGCTTGCTCTCTCGGGTTGGGTTCGGTATTGGAAGGAAGAGACCCTGCGGGTCGCTCAGAAATTATTTTCGCGAGCTGTCCTACCTGATTTTCTAAACTTTTTACGCTTCCGGTTAAAGTTCTTATGGTGGCGTCATTTGTGGTGATATATTTAGAAAGTAATTCCTCCAAGCTTGGAGGTTTTGGGTAATTTTGAAGAAGTGGTGGTGGTGGTGGTTGTGCAGAAAAATCATTTTGCGGAGGTGGGCGCATCGCATTCGATGGATTACTCCATGAAAAGTTCGGGTGATTTCTTAAAGCGGGGTTATAACTATTCGGAAAATTAAAACCAGGCGGATGAAAATTCGCAGCAGAAAAATTATTAAAAGCAGTTCTAGGCAAATTATTAACATAATCTAAATGTTCTGGAGTAGGGGTTGCAGATTCCCATACCTGAGGGGCGGAGGCAGCAGTCATCTCCGTGATTTTTTTGCTTAGGATTTCTACTTGCAGAGCGAGCTGGGAGACGTTGTCCACTTCATAGATACCTGCAGGCTTGTTCGGGCGGGACCTAGGCACATTCCACTGATAAGTGTTCATGGCCATATCCTCAAAAAGCTCAAGAGCGGCTTCCGGGGTCTTATGATTTAAAGTACCGCCAGAAGCTGCGTCTATCATTTGCTTCGTGCTTTGATTTAGCCCGTTATAAAACGTCTGCACTTGTAACCATACAGGCAGCGCGTGATGTGGGCATCGTCTTAATAATTCTTTAAATCTCTCCCAGGTTTCGTAAAGGGTTTCAGAGTCTATTTGTCCGAAGGCAGAGATGTCGTTCCTAAGTTTTGCAGTTTTAGCGGGCGGAAAATACTTCGCCAAAAATTTTTCAGTTAATTCATTCCAAGTGGTTATGCTATTTTTCGGAAGTGTGTTAAGCCACTGCTTAGCTTTAGTTCTTAGAGAGAAGGGGAAGAGTCTTAGCCTGATCGCATCATTTGTGACACCATTTATCTTGAAGGTGTCGCAAATTTCAAGAAAGCTAGCTATATGTGCGTTCGGATCTTCATCTTGAAGTCCGTCAAATTGCACATATTGCTGCACCATTTGAATTATGCTAGGCTTTAGTTCAAAGTTATTATTTGCTATAGTAGGGCGGACTATACTCGATTCTGTTCCCTCGAGGTTCGGTCGTGCATAATAGGACATAGTCCTTTGAACGGCCTCATCTACGTTGGGTTCTTCCATTCTTAAAGTATTAAATGACTCGGAGTCCTCAACCGGCACTTGGATAGTAGGACCTTGAAATCGCGATCTTCTCCGAAGAGTACGCTCAATTTCGTGGTCCAAGTCCAAAATAACCGACGGACTCCCGCGGGTCATGCACTAAAAGAACAGAAAAGAAGAAGAGAAAGAGAAAAAGGATAAACTAGAAAGAAAAACTTGAATTAGAAAATTAAATTAAAACTTCTTTTTTTCTTTTTGAAATAGATTTTTTTTTTATATATAAATTAACTCCCGAACTTCCCAAGGACTACCCCGTGAAGGGTTCGCAAGGTACTAGACAAGACAGTGGCGCTTAAAGCCCTTTGCCCTTTTCGAGAGAATTAGGTGGCGTAGAAAAATTGTGAGGTTGGTTTCTATTAAGAGCGGTGATAATTTTTTTTTGAATTTTTTTTTTAAAACTTTAAAGAAAGGGGATGAGAAAGAGAAGAGATAAAATTAATAGGTTCGTGTTTTCAAAATATCAACGGAAGTTGGGGTCCCCGGCAACGGCGCCAAAAACTTGTTACGCGTTAGGGTTCGAAGAAATAAACGCAACCGAACTAGCAACCCGATGAGGCAAGTATACCTATCGAATTGTAGCAAGGGGACACAAGTGTCGTATTAAGATCCGGGAACTGTTGGCTAAGCTTACTCACACGAACGCTATTATCTTATCGACGAAAAAACTAGGGTTTTAGAAAATCTAAGCGCAATGGAGAAATTAAAGCAAACTAAAAAGAGAACTACCGCAATTAAGTTACGCTATTAAGCAAATAACTAAGCTAGAAAGGAAATTACCGCAGTTAATAAAAGAGCACAATATATGAGATTACTACAAAAAGGTAGAACAATATGAAATGGGAATGCACCCGATCGAGATTCACCTCGGCTAAAGACGATTAAGAAAATGCGATAAAAATCTAAACTTAATAGGATAAGGGTCCTTGACCGTGGAGGTTCCTAAAGCTTGAACACGCTTCTCTCGAAGTCGTGCCCAACTAAGTTTAGGAAGGTCCGACCGACTCTCGTCTAAATCGGAGGCCTAAAACTCGCTTTATGCGGTGAACCCCACTATTGGATTTTACTCCAATCCGGGAGATTTGGACGTCTGCCTCTCTCGAGGGGTGCGTACAACTCCCTTTACTCTTGAATGCTCACTTCATTCTTTCGGCCTCTCGGCTAGCCCAGAATGAAAGCAAAGGCGGAGAGTATATATCGAAAATATACCTCCGACCCGTGATAAATCAAGAGTAATTCAAGGCCCTAACCTAAAAAGAAAAGATTAATTAAAACATCATAACATAATCGCTCTAACCTCGGATCATCAAGATCGAGTACAAGGAGGATTAGTTAATCATAATGGAGTGGAGGGGGGAAGATGAGTAGAAAAGCATAAGAAGAACACAAGCTAAACAAGAACACTTTTATTAATAAAAAGGGCAAGTTACACTATTGAAAATTAAAGTTACAAGTGCATGAAAATTAAACCCTATTCTAGCCCTACATTAAGCACTTAAGCAAGAAGAAAATTACATTAAAAGCTAGCACAAACTATGATTAAACTAGGGTTAACCAAAAAGTACAAAGAGAGGGGGAGAGAGAGAGAGAAAACATGAAAAAGGATCAAGAAACAAAGGGGCAGCACCTCCCCCACTCAACCAAAGCTTGCTGAAATGGGGAGGAGGGGGGCTCAATTTATAGATTTTTTCTCGGGTCGGTCACGCCCTCCGACACGCCCTAGGGGGGGCGTGTCAGGGGGCGTGACAGTACTATGTTGACCTCGGGCTCTGGATTCTGGCGGGAGGGATGATTGCTTCGGTACGTCGGTGGTCACGCCCTAGGTCACGCCCGTGACAGGGGGGCGTGACAGGCATGTCATGTCCAAATCATTGGTCGGAAATCCGTCAGTCACCGAAAAAGGAAGGTGTCACGCCCATGTCACGGGCGTGACATGGGGCGTGACAGTACTATTTGCGTGCTGAGGCGGAAGGGCATTTAATGCGGCGGCAGCTTTGCGGCAGAGGGCGACACGCCCCTGGTCACGCCCGGTGACACGCCCAGGGAGGGCGTGACAGGGGGGCGTGACAGCGGTTTTGACCGTTTTCTGTCCCTTCCGTCAGGTGTCCTCGGGATCGGGTGACACGCCCTAGGTCACGCCCAGGAGGGCGTGACAGGGGGGCGTGACAGGCCATTTTGGCAATTTTTCTGAAAACCTGCAAAAAGACAGGAAAAAGTTAGTGGCAATAAAATTTACATAAAAAGGATAAAAATAAACTAATAATAGACAAAATTTGTACAATATAAAATACAAAATACGATAATAGTTTAGGCTACAAAACGTATTATCACCTATCATCCTGTATTTTTCCTTAATAATATCTTTTTAAATATTAATTAGTATTAAGTGTAGAAGACACAAACCGGTCTAGGCGCTTATTATCATTGTTTTCATGAAAAAAAATTCTCTTTTTTCTATTTTGTGTTTATCTTCTTTTGAAATTTCAAAGCTTTACTTTGAGTAGATTTAGAAAGCATGAAAATGATTTAGGCATTTCTTTTTAAACATTTGAGCTTTTGTACCCCACCTAACAATAATCGTTGCTAGCCATTTTGTGCCTTTTCCTTTCCTTTTTGTAGCCCCACTTTTTATTTCACCACGGTCAAATAGCTTACCTATATGCACACTTTAAATTTGTTTTTTTAGCTTTAAATGCTAATGTGCATCTTTTTGAAAAAAAATTGGGGAAAATCCTTGTATTATCTTTTGCTACAAAAGTGAAAATATTTGAGTATGAAAAATGAAAAAAATGAAAAATGAAGAAAAAAATATTTGATGAAAAAATTTAAAAAAAAGAAAAACAAATGTGAAAAGTATTTATTCTGGCTAGCATTATTTTGACAAAGCTCACTTTTTTTAAGTGTGCAAATACTCTCGTGTTTATCTTTTGAATATCGCACCCTTAAAAACCTAAGCCTAACTGTATGCCTAATTAAAGCACTAGTGATTCATGCTTTCTATGTTTACTTTTTAGTATAGTAGCGAGAAACTAGATTGAGTAAGTGTTTTTTGATAGAAATATTGATCTTTGTCTTGATTGACTATGGTTTTAATTTGTCTCTTAGACTTTAGTAGTGACTCAATGCGCTTTTTACTGGTTACTTTATTAAGTTTTTATTCTATAAAAATTTGGGATGATTTGTTTTTATATTTAATGAAATTTATAAAATTCTGTGACAAGTTAAAGTTGAAATTTTCAGTTCTTGTTCAAAATTTCTCTACCTCCAAATTCCTGTCTTACTCGTTTATAGCATTTTTAAACTTTTATATGGTCGAGTTTGCCTACAATGATAGCTATCAAGCTAACATAAATATGACATCTTTTGAAGCTTTGTATGGTAGGAAATGTTGCACACCATTAGCTTGGGCGGAAACAGGCGAGTCAAAATTATATAAGCGTAAGGAAGTCGAAGTGGCTAATTCGACGATACGCTCTATCTGGGAGAGGCTACTGATAGCCCAATATAGGCAGGCAAAGTATTACAATGACAAGCACTGAAACGTAGAGTTTGCAATTAGCGAGGGTATACTTGAAAATCAAACCATTCATGGGCGTGTCCAGGATTTGGCGCTTGAAAAAGTTATGTCTGAGGTATCTTGGTCTATTCGAAGTAGTGGAGCGAGTTGGAGAAGTTGCCTATCGGCTAGCTCTTTTGGCATAATTGAGTGTATTACATGCTGTGTTTGACATATCCCTTCTTAAAAAAGACGTGAAAGATCCAGCTCCGGTAATTACAAATGATCGCGTATTGGTCAAACCTGGGCTAACGACGAAGGTTAGGCCCATTCGAATCGAGGATACGGCAGTTAAATAGCTACGGAACATGACAATTGGAATGGTCAAGGTCCGATGGAATAACTGTGGTCGTAAGGAGTTAAGATGGGAACGGGAGCAAACCATGCATGCTGAATTTCCCGAATTATTTGTATAAAATGTTGTAACATTTTTTTGTTGAAGAAAATGTATGTTATAACATATTTATTACTGTGTTCTCGGTGTTGTATGCAAATTTTGGGACGAAATTTCTATAAGAAGGGGAGGATTGTAACACCCCAAAAAGGAGTTGGGGAGAACAAGATAAAAGTCAACCTAGGCTCGATGAAAATCATCGAGCGGAGCTTAACGAAAATCGTTGAGTGCAGCTCGATGAACATCGTCGTGCCGCTCGACGAATATCGTTGAGTGGAGCTCGACGAAGATCTTCGAGAGGAGCTTGATAAAAATGTCGAACGTCGAGCAGAGTTCGACGATTTTGGTCTATTATGTGAAATCAATCTCGTTCGACGAATTAAAGCCCGTTTGACGAACTCACTCCCAATCAACGAAGTTCGTTCGATGAAATCAGCCCCGTTCGACGATTGGTAGAAAAATGAAGATATGGCCGAGCGGTGACTCGTGTCAGATGGATAATGAGCGGCCAATAGGCGGTGGTGACTTTTTAGCTTAAACCCGAGTCGTTGCTGTGTTTTGAGGATTTTATCGAGTGGCTGGGGTGAAACAAGAGACCACTTATGCAGAGGGGTTGGAATTTGAAAATCTTTATTTCCTTCTCTCTCTCTTCCTTGTGTTCCAGTTCTGGAGCAAGGAACTCTCAGCTGGAGCTAGGGCTTGCTGAAATTATTGGAGTAGCTCTTGTGACTGGAATCAAGATCTGAAGCTAGATTCACGAATGGGAAAGTGAGGCGCTCATTTCCATCCACGTAGAAAAGTAATATAATGGCTCTGAAGAGAACGTCAAGGGTAACGATCTTCCATCTTGGACAGGTGAATTCCTTATTTTAGCATGTGCATGGAATCCCCCACCAACAGGTGGAGAATCGAGGGAGTTCCTTTGGGTTGATTCCTGTAATCCCCAATAAGTCTTGCATATAGATTCAGAAATGTTTAGTATGGAATAAGCATGATGTGTGAAGCCCATCCGGATAGGTTGGTCTGGATTGGTGATGCTTTATTTTGCGCACTTGAGAATACTACGCGTATAAACGAGTATTTTATGGAGTTGTTGGGTTGTGCCTGTGAAGTGGAGTAACAAGAAGTACTGGAATGGAGTTCCAGGAAAATACCCCCGAAGTTCGTGTGTTATATGCTTAGGAAAGACCAGTGTTTCTTGCACTGCAGGATGCTGCAGGGTTTGGGTTGAGTTTGGGCGCAGAAAGAGAGCTTCTGTTGACCCCGCAAACCGATCGGGATGAACGCTGGCATTAAGTCCTGCTTTGATTGTGAATCCAGTCCTTAGGGGATAGTATGCCTATTGTGACCTATGCGCTCTTAAAGGCCAGTGAGCTGAACGGACATGGGGAAGCCAACACGCATCAGTCTAAACATTGAACTGACGATTGGAGAAACGGGCATGGGCTAAACTGTATCCGCGTTATGGTTATCTAACTTGAGTGCCTAAGTTATTCGCATTCGTTAGGATCGCATAATTAGAGTCTTGGGTTGTTCTCCATCAAGACTGAAGTCTCCAGCCCTGGATCGTGGAACATGAATGCTCAATATTTACCGTTGGTTTTTGGACCCTTGAACGATGATGGGACCATGGTCTTCAGTTACACCGATAATGTGCCCTTAGTGCACGGGAAGTCGGGCCGTGCGGCGGACGTTTGTGATATCTTGAACTATATATCTTCCTGTGAAATTATTATATCTGCAAAGAAGTAATACCACTGCCTTGTTTGTCACCACTACGGTGCATTGTTCTTATGCACGTGCTGGAGATCCGAGTAGGAAATAGCGGGATGAAGCCCTCAAAGGCTGATTGAATAATTTTACTGTTTTCATGTGTTGTCGGCCTACGTGCCGATGTTTGTAATCCAAACTAGTAAAATGTAACTGTAAGGCCTTAAGGCCATAACCTTTGTGTATGTGTAAAGTGACATTCCTTTGCTGTTATTTAAATGGTGGTTTATATATTGTAGACATTCAAATGAGTTTGAGTTCAAATAACCTTAAAGCTTCCATTAGCATGCTCTGAGTTAGGATGCAAATAGTTTTTTGTATTAACCTGTAACCTTTCCTCCTGTTTGTGTACTATGGTGTGGGGCCCCGGCCGAACCCTCTATTATATTTCATTTAACAGATGAAGACGTTATAGAGAGGGTATTGATGTGGACCCATTAAAGGTTGTTGCGATACGAGAGTGGCCTGTACTTACTTCAGTAGAGAAAGTCAGGAGTTTTCTAGGACTTGCCGTATATTATAGGCGCATCCTAGAGGGCTTTTCGAAGATTTCTATACCTCTCTTGACATTGACTAGAAATAATCAAAGTTCATTTGGTCGCCGGAGTGCGAGAAAACTTTTGAAAAATTGAAGGGTCGACTGACCATGGTGTCAGTATTATGTTCGTCATGTGGTTAAGAAGGATATGAGATCTATAGTGATGCATCTGGGAGCGGCTTAGGCTGCGTTCTTTTGTAATATAGGCATGTAATTGCTTATGGCTCTCGCCAACTTAAAGTACATGAGAGGAATTATCCGTTTCACGATCGTGAATTGGCGGCCGTGATATTCTCTCTTAAATTGTGGCGACATTATGTATATGGAGTGAAGATTGATATCTTTACGGACCATTAAAGCCTAAAGTATTTCATACATCAGAAAGATCTCAATATGCGACAGCGGAGTTCGATGGAGTTCCTTGGGGACTATAGCTTCGAAATTCATTACACTCCTAGGAAGGGAATGTCATCGCTGATGTGCTGAGTCACAAGGCTACAACATGAGCAAACTTGTTACAGATGCATGATGAGCATCTGATTCATGAGTTAGAAGGGATGGATATATCTTGTGTGGACAAAAGAATGAGCGAAGAAGTATGCTTGAACTGGATAGAGGTGCAATACGACCTCGAGGATAGAATTCATCGAATTTTGGAACTAGACGAAAGCATGAAACGTTATATGGCAGACAAGAAGGATGGGTCAAATTCCCAGTTCTCTCTAAACGATGGTCTTTTGTGAAAAGACGGTCGGTTATTCGTCCCTAATGTTGGTACATTACGGGAGGAGTTGATGTACGTGGCATATTTTACAAAGTACTCAATCCACCCGGGGCGCACTAAAATGTTCAAAGATATGAAGAAATTGTTCTGGTGGCCAGGCATGAAGAAATACATCGCACATTATGTTGCGAAGTGTAAAAATTATGCATTAGTGAAGGCCGAGTGCCAGAGGCCAGGTGAATTCTTGAAGTCTTTGTCTATTCCGGAGTGGAAGTTCGACAACATATCCATGGATTTTGTGTATGGGCTACCGAGATCTCAGAAAGGAAACAATGCCATCTGGCTGGTTGTTGATCGGTTAACTAAAGTGTCGCACTTTATTTCAAATAGGAAGGACGATTTGGTGGAAAAACTGGCCAAACTATATGTAGATAATATAGTACGACTTCACGGTGTGCCCCATAGCATCGTAAGTGACCGAGACGGGCATTTTACTTCTAATGATTGGAGGCTAATCCACTAACTGTCTGGTACCATATTAAAGTTCAGTACGGCCTTTCATCCACAAAATGGATTGTCAGGCCGAGAGGACCAACAAGACTATGGAGGACATGCTCTAAATGTGCGTCCTGGATTTCGAAAAGAGGTGGGAAGACCTTCTCTATATGATAGAGTTCGCATACAACAATAGCTACCAAGCTAGCATACAGATGATGCCCTTTGTAGCTTTATATGGTAGGAAATGCCATACTCCATTCGCTTGGGCGGAAACAGGCGAATCTAAATTGCATAAGCGTAAGGAAGTTGAAGAGGCAAATTCAACAATACGCACTATTCGAGAGAGGCTACTGATAGCTCAAGATAGTAAGGCAAAGTACTATAATGCCAAGCACCGAAATATAGAGTTTGCGGTTAGCGAGTGGGTATACTTGAAAAGCAAACCATTCAAGGGCGTGTCCAGGATTCGGCGCTTGGAAAAGTTAAGTTTGAGGTATCTTGGTCCATTCAAAGTAGTGGAGCAAGTTGGAGAAGCTGCCTACCGGCTAGCTCTTTCAGCAGAACTTAGTGGTTTGCATGATGTGTTCCACATATCAGTGTTTCAAAAAGTCGTAAAATAGCCCGCTCAAGTAATTGCGAATGATCGTATACTGGTCGAATCTTGGCTAACGACGAAGTTTAGGCCCATTCAGATCGAGGATAAGGCGTTTAAGCAGTTGCGAAAAAAGACAATCGATATGGTTAAGGTCCGGTGGGACAACTGTGGCTTTAAGGATCTAACATGGGAGCAGGAGCAAAACATGTGTGCTGAATTTCCCGAGTTATTTGTATAAAATATTGTAACATTTTTTTGTGAAGAGAATATATGTTGTAACATATTTTTTATTGTCTTTCTTATAGTTGTATGCAAATTTCGTGACGAAATTTCTGTAAGAAGGGGAGGATTGTAACACCCCAAAAGCAGTAGGAAGTAACAGGCTGAACGTTGAACAAAGTTCGACGAACCGGAGTTCGACGAACGTAGCAGGCTAAACGTCGAACGGAGTTCGACGAACGTAACAAGCTAAATGTCGAACGAAGTTCGATGAATGTCGAATGGATTTTGACAAACGAGGTGTTGTCTCCAGTCGACGAACATTAAACGGAGTTCGACGAACATAGAAAAGAGAGTTTGACAAATGTTGAACGGATTTCTATGAGTGCACGGATTTCGCGAGTTCGACGAATGTCGAATGGATTTTTCGAGTTCGACGAACGTCGAAAGGATTTTCTTGACTAACAGCGACGCCGGATGGCTGGTCAAAGCGGTTTCAACTCAACCCCGTTCGACGACTTATTGAAATGAGATATCACCGAGTGGAGACACGTGTCAGAAGGCTGGTGAGCAGCCAATGAGCGGCGGTTGACAAATCCGGGCCATTGCTTCATTTTGATGAATTGATCATATAGCTAGGGTTAAACCCGAGGCTACATATACAGAGGGGTGTGGGATGACGAGATCATAATTTCCTTCTCACTCTCTTTCTTCATTCCAACTTCTCCTTTGAGTGTTCTTGAGAAGAGAACTAAGGGGCTTGAGCTATGGTTCTGGTCTGAGCTTTGTGAAGGTGCTGAGGAGGATTCCCTCATCAGAATCAAGATCTAAAGCTAGGTCCGTGGAGAGGAAATCATCGTCAGCATTTCCAACTGGATAGAACTCAAATGCCATGACTCCAAAGAGAACTACAAGGGTAACGAGTTTCTCCCGGACAAGTAAAGTCCTCAATATGCATACTTGCATGGATCCCCTCACCAAAAGGTGAAAAAGGGTGGATTCCAATGGGTATATCGGTTTGATCCCCATATATTCCTGCATATAGATCCCGAAATGTAGAGTACAAAATAGACATGCTATAAGAAGCCCATCTGGACAAGTTGGTCTCGATTTGTGATGTATTTATGCTTTACGTGTCGGAGAAGACTTCGTTAAGATACGTGTACATGTACATGTGAAATTCGGGGTCAAGGGGTGTGTAGGATGCTGCATCAAAGTACTGGAGAAATATCCAGGAAAATCCCGGAAGAAAGTACAATTCGGAGAATTGTTACTGTCGTCGGGAGACAATGAGTATCGTCGGGCATTAGCTTCCAGAAAGCTAAAATCTTGATTTCCCTGTCTCTATGAGACCTGGGGGTCAATGTATGAGAAACTGAGAGCTTTGATAGCCCAGTAATTGTGGGTGCCATCCTAAAATGGACGAAGCCGTGTGGCTTTACTGTGCTGTCAAGTTAAGAACCTCTGAATGACAAAGTTTGTCATTAAGTTAAGTACCTCTGAATGGGTAATTGGTTGTTAAGTACATCTAAATGACAGAGTCGTCAAGTTAAGGACCTCTGAACGACAAAGTTAGTCATTAAGTTAATTCCCTCTAGACGATGTAGTCGTCAAGTTAAGGAACTCTGAATGACAAAGTTAACCATTAAGTCATGGACCTCTGAACGGTGGTGATACATGGGAAGGCGTGTACACCGAAAAGGTACCCTAAGTGCATGGGGCGTGTGGTCGTTGAGCCTACGTATGTGGTGAATGGTGCTTAAATTGCACATTATAAATGCCACGATATATATATGATGCCTTGTTTGCAGGGATGGAGAAATGCCGCCCCGAGTAAGGGGTGGGATCGTTATAAACGGGTCAGCAAAATGTTGATTGTTACTTTGTTTGCCATGTTTTGGTGGGCCCTTTTGTGCAGGTGCTGGAGAGCTAAGTGGGAAGTAGAGGGATGAAGCCCATGTACTGCAAGTGGCTGGCCCTTGAAGGCCCAAAAGAGAACATTTACTGTTTTTATGTATGGTCATCTTGCGTGTCGAAGTATGAAACCATTTTTTGTTAAATGAAATTATTGTGATAAGGCTACGACCAGAACATGTGTTATATGTATATATGTATCATTCTTGTTGTGTAGTGGACATTCTTGTTATGTATGGGTTCATAAGCTAAAATGCTTTCGCTAGAATGCTCTGAGTTAGGGTGCGTTCATAATTGAAATTGGATTTGGAAATAACTAGTAATCTCCTAACCTGTCCGTAGTATTTGGAGTCTGGCAGGACCTTCTGTCATATGCTATACGATGGATGGGGGCATTACATAAGAGACTGTTAATGCAACTGCCTCATCCGTCGGGCATTGAATCCCGGCCAGCATCTCGTAAATGATATCCAACCACTCCTTTGTACGAACTACTGACTCCGTCCCGAGGTCGGATAGCGGAGAATGACCTCGAAAGATGCTCAACTAGTTTTCCCCGGGGTTTGGCTGAGGAGCCACAGCCTGCTGAGTCCTGAATGCCTCCAAAATGGTCTCAAATTTTTATCCCATCTCCGTTTGTTGAAACAGAGTAGGAGCCCGCGGGGTTTGAACAACCGTATGAGCCTAAGGTGCACCCTGTCGGGTTCGTCGCAGGCTACAAATGAGAATCCAATTGTCCATTAGTTTACGAAGAGATTCGTTAGAAAGAAAATGGAATGTTACATATGATTTTCCTTATGGACACACAATTGCTTCCGTTGCTAGTTTGTTCTCAAACTAAGCTCGCTCGGGTTGTCCCAGGGTTTATGTGGACCTCTTTTCATCGAATCGAGGTTTTTTACTATAACACCCTAAATTTGAGGAAATCGGAGCAGTTCAACGAAATTCTAGGATCGTCGAAGGTCGTTCGACGAATGATGAGTTCTGGCCGTTTGACAAACGTCGAGCTCTGGCCTTTCGACGAACGACGAGTTCTAGCCATTCTACAAACGTCGATCTCTGGCCATTCGATGAACGACGAGTTCTGGTCGTTCGACGAACGTTGAGCTCTAAGCCAATCGTCGAGCTCTAGGCCATTTGTCGAGCTCGTCGTTCGACGAACGCAGAGCCATTCGATCAAAGTTGAATGCTGATGTGTGGATCCATTCAAAGAAGGTCGAAGGCTGAGGGTGGAGCTGTTCGACGAAAGTAGTAGGCTGATGTATGGGTCGTTCGACGAAAGTCGAAGGTTGAAATGCAGAGTTTCGAAGTTTGAATTCCTAACCATCTGCTTTCACATCAAAGTCGATCCAAGGTCCCATGATCCTCTACCCAAAGGGCTTAAGAAGGGTTGATCAGGTTTTCTCCCTCAATTTCTTCTCTTTTTCGGGTGAAGGTTAGGGTTTGAGAGTTGGAGAGCAGAGGAGGAAAGAGCGCTTTCTCCACCATTGACGGAGCTTCAGAGCTCCGATCATCATTCTGAGGCCAGATCTGTGGAAAGGACGTTGAGGTGCTCATTTTAATACATGTAAGGCAAAGATTCCATGGATAGGAAGAGGGGTCGTAAGGCAATGCCATTTCTCGTCTCGGTTATAGGATGCTCCCATGACATCTTTTCTTTTCTTGCTTTTATTTCAAGCATATAGGCACCATATCTCTCAAATGAGAGGGGTTCGGGGTACCATGGTTCAAGAGGAACCACCGGTCCAATTGTGCCCGTCCCCGACATGATATTGCATTAGAAATCTGCTCCGCTAGTGGATTAGGCATTGTGGGTGAAGTCGTAGTCTCGACCGTTAGGCCGACTCGGTGATGTTGCATAACGAGCCTTAAGGATTTTGTTAGAAATCTGTAGCGTCAACATGCCGTTTGTGATGTATGTCTCCCTTATTTCACGCGAGTACGTGTAGTCGGTATCGGACAAGGATAGCTCCGTTGTGACGGTAGATGGTTTCCTTGGAGCACGGGAATATTACAGTATGAAAGGTTGATAAGGGTGGTAAGGCTATGTTTTGTGATGTGTGAAGGCTTGACTTTGTCTCAATGGTCTGCTGGCTAGTTCGTGACATGCAAGTCATGTTTGGAGAGTGTCCCAGCGAGACAAGTCCCCTTCTAGGAAACTGACGAGAATGCCAAGCATTGGGCAAGCCCGGGCAATGAAACCCACGAGTGGGTGGGGTCCTGCGAGGGTCTTTGCATCGGTTTGTTTGTTTGAATGGTGTAATCCTAACGTGAGAAGTAAGAGATTGCAAGCAAGCTCGGGTTTTGAGACCCACGAGCGGGTAGGGCCTTGGCAAGAGTTCCGTCAGGGGCTTAAATGCTATTTGGGGAAATTGGAGGTACCCATGTGTTTGCGACTTGAATGCCGAAGGGGAAAATGGAAGTACCCGATTAATAATGCGTGATGATGTGTTAGATTCATATGCTTTAGGGTGCCTTGGGTGAAACCCAGGTTTGCACACATACTGCATTGTAGGCCTCTTTTACTATATGCTCAACGTAGAAACATGTTTATTGTATGAGGCATCCAAACTTGTTTTATCGCTCTACATGTTTATGTATATAGCATACAAAGTGCTGACCTGCAGGGTGATAGAGTGCCCCGGGATCCGCTAGGGACGGCCGGGAAAAGATGTGTTTGTTACACAGTTGAGGTCAGTCTTTGCTGACCCACTTTACAACAAATTTTTACAGGGCAAGGATCACAAGCAGGAGCAAGCTCGCCGTCCAAAAAGGCCTAACCCTTATGAAGCGATCTTTCTTATATTTACTTATGTTTTGATTAAATGCTATTCTTATGAAATGTAATACGGCTAGCATGTCGAGGTAGCCTAGTAGTTCTCATGCACGTTATCATGTTGTCTTTCAGTTTTGTACTTATGATGTGTAATGCCTTAAGTCCATTTTGATACTCATGGATTAGTTGATAACTTCATGTTTAATTGTATGTTTCCGCTGTTGTAATATAAGTATTGAGTTTGGGTAGTTTATATCATCTTTTAATGCTTAAGCTGTGACGTCTGTATGTTGTGGGCCCCCGGCCAGACCCATATTATACGGTCATTATAAGGGAGATGTTATAATTTGGTATCATAGGGAGGTTACTGTCCAAGGTAAAGATTCGTTGTCGAATGTCGTAATCGGATCGCGTAGTGAAGTTAACCACTTAGGAGTGTCTCAGGACTATGAGAGTCCTTGTGTCTAGTTTTGTGACTAGAAGCATATTCTTGTTTTAGTTTGCTTTTGCGAAGGGTGCAAGCGATGAGGCCGGGACTTCGAGGCCATGAGAAGTGCCTTTAGCGAGCAGTGCTACTGCTCCAGGTCCATTGGGCATGGGGGTAACCCCGGTCGATTTCTATCGCATGCTTGCAGAAGTAATGGTAGCGGCCCAAGCTACAGCGGCAGTGAAAGTTGTGACCCCAGTTGCACAGGTAGCTACTCCTGCTACCCTGGATGCGGTAACAGTCATGTCGGGTGGAGGAGCCAAACAGGCAGAGCCTTCGGCTGAGAGAGTGGTTGTCGGGCACGGAGACCGACAAATGAAATATTTTCTAAGTTTCCACCATCCAACAATCAAGGGGGTAAGCACACCGAATGATGCGGAGTATTGGATGGCAAGGATTCAAGAACGTCTAAGGGCGGCAGATACGCC
Organism: Platanthera zijinensis; assembly: GCA_039513925.1. NCBI lineage: Eukaryota > Viridiplantae > Streptophyta > Magnoliopsida > Asparagales > Orchidaceae > Platanthera > Platanthera zijinensis. Next base: position 95,178,206 of record CM077079.1, read on the forward strand.
AGAGGAAAAGGTATCTGAGTTTGTGACCTTCCTGTTGGAAGGAGACGCTAAGTTATGGTGGGTGAGCTAGAGAGGTTGCTAGTTTCCTAGATGCACCCTGTCCATTGAAGAGTTCTGGAATGCTTTCTTGAAGAAGTACATTCCTGCGTCGACAAGGCTGGACCTTTAGAGGCAATTTATGCACTTAGTGCAACGGGATAAGACTATTGACGAGTATGTTTAGGAGTTCACTCGATTGGGTCATTATGTTGGGACGACCATGGCTGACGATGAGGAGAGGGACAACCTCTTCTTCCATTGGCTGAGGGAGAATCTGAGACAACCCCTCATATCTATAAAGAATGTTGGTTTCAATGAGCTAGTTGAAGCTGCTAGAATGTTGGAAAGCGATATGGAGCGAACTCAGCATCGTAAGGGGTTTGCAGCCAAGCAGGTAGAAGGGAAGCCTTCTCAATCGCAAAGGAAGCCTGAAGAAAACAGGGGGAAGAAGAAGCCTCATCCTTTCAAGTCCGGTGATAAGAGTAACATGACGTCTGGAGGTTCTCGCATCAAGGGACCATTGTCGTGCTTTAAGTGTGGCAAGCTAGGCCACATAGCTCGTTTCTGTACTGAGGGTGGTGCTGAGTAGGGGCCAAGGCTGGAGCAATCTGTGCGGTCCTGCCCCAGCACCGTAGAAAAAGGAAAGATGGCAAAGTCTAGCGCTTCTCGTTTCCAACCCGTGCATCAAAGGGCTTATAACCTTGGGCAACAGGAAGCAATCCGCCAGCCCGAGGTGGTGACAGGTATGAGAAAGTTTAAGTTCATTTCTTTGCTTTAGAATTTCGTGACCATTTATGTATGTCGCCTATGTTTTAGGCTTTTTGCTAGTTTCTGGATACCCCGTTAGGGTATTGTTTGATACAGGAGCATCACACTCCTTTCTTGAGGAAAGCTTTATCCGGAGAATTGGAGTTGAGTCATTCCCGGCGGACGTAGAGCTGAAGGTGCGCATGCCCAATGGTTTATCCATGATTATCGGGGCAAAGTGGCACATTTGTTGGAGTCTAGGCGGAGTTGACTTTATGTTGGTAGCAGCGGTTCTACCGCTAGTTCAGTTTGATGTGATTTTGGGAATGGACTAGTGTTGGGATTTGTCTCCACAATACCTCAGATTTGTAGGAGGTCAGACCTTGAACTAAGATGAATTAAGGTGTATTTGATGCTGTGTTTAAGTTGTATGTGTGCAGGTTCTAATTGCCAAGTGTAGACCAATGTCAGTCTATAATGGGTCACCAAACACAGGACCATACAATGTAATCCCTCATTGTGTGATCCAAAGTGTTGGCCCATGCATAGCCTCTCTATTGGGATACACTTCCTTCATGCACTTGGATTGATGGACAGAAGCATTGGAGCAAATTTCCTCTTAGAATTTTCCTAAGTCCTTTATACTCGAGTATTTCCTTGTAATACACGAGTAAGTATGTTTATACTCGAGTAAGTGCTTTCTGATACTCGAGTATATATTCTGATACTCGAGTATATATTCTGATACTCGAGTATATATTCTGATACTCGAGTAAGTATGTTTATACTCGAGTAAGTGCTTTCTGATACTCGAGTATATATTCTGATACTCGAGTATATATTCTGATACTCGAGTAAGTATGTTTATACTCGAGTAAGTGCTTTCTGATACTCGAGTATATATTCTGATACTCGAGTATATATTCTGATACTCGAGTATATATTCTGATAAGTATGTTTATACTCGAGTAAGTGCTTTCTGATACTCGAGTATATATTCTGATACTCGAGTATATATTCTGATACTCGAGTAAGTATGTTTATACTCGAGTAAGTGTTTTCTGATACTCGAGTATATATTTTGATACTCGAGTATATCTTCTGATACTCGAGTAAGTATGTTCATATTCGAGTAATTGATTTTTAATACTCGAGTAAATTCTTTCATACTCGAGTAATTGACTCTGATTTAAACGTTTCTCAGGTATATTTTCTGATACTCGAGTTTAGCCTTTTGATACTCGAGTATATCGTCTTGATACTCGAGTATACCTTTCTATTACTCGAGTATACACTTCTGATACTCGAGTATACCATTTTTGATACTCGAGTAATTCTTTCTTCTCTCCTGTAATTCTCTCTTTCTATACTCGAGTATACTGCCTCTTGCTACTCGAGTAATCCATCTCTCCATACTCGTGTATATCCTCTATTACTCGAGTATCGCAGTCAACTTCTCCAGAATTATTCTAAGTCCATTTTTCATCATAAGTACTTTGAATCTGTCAATTCTGATTGGTCCACGTGTCATCATTAATCAATGTTATGACCGTTGGAACCCACCTATAAATAGGTCTTTTCAGAAATGACTTTTCAAGCGTTATTACAGAAATATTCTTTTTAAGAAAGAGGAATTCCGTGAACCCTAATTTCACGCCGCCGCCATTGCCGTTCACGGAAGAAGAAGAAAAGTTTGGATCGCGACCTTCGTTTTCATCGATCTTTTCTCCAGCGATCCAGAAGAAAGAGAATCACTCGATCTTGCCAAGCCTTGAAGATTCCAGATCTACTTTCTCGATCGAGGTGGTTCTAGATCTTAGATTCGTGGATATTCTCTAGTCGTCTTCTACATTTTCTGATCAAGCCGAAGTTCTTAAAGAAGAAGACAGATCCAGATCTGAGATTGTTGTTTTTGATTTTTATTTTCAAACCAAATTTCATTGTAGGAGATTCTTCTCCGAGACTTGTAGGAAGTTTTGTCTTCCGAGTTTTTGTAGATCCGTTTTGGGATCGAGATTTGTAGGAACGTGGTTCCGAGGTGTAGGATTGTTTTCAATCCGAGATAGTGGAGTAGCCGAGTCTAGTAATTTGCTAGATCGGTGAGGAAAGTGGACGTACCCAAGATTGGGGAACCACTATAAATCTCTTGTCTTCTGTGATTGCTTGATATTTGCAGTGTTAGTTTTTAATTCCGCATTTGACACGCATTTCACCTATTCACCCCCCTCTAGGTGATTTAGGCTAACAACTTAGACCTCTCAATTGGTATCAGAGGGAGGTTGATCGTTAAAAGGTTAACACCTTGATCTTATCCTTCTAAGTTGTTTCTTGAAAAGTATCAAGCATGAGTAAGACCAAGGATTTTGCTAAACTCCCTATCTGCACCAAGAACAACTTTCCTATGTGGAAGGAAAGAGTAAAGTTCTTCATGGAAGCAGTAGATCCCCGGATCTTCATGATTGTTGAAGAAGGTCCCCACATTCCTATGACTGCATCCACCATAGATCCCACCAAGCAAGTTCCCAAGAAGCTGATGGATCTAGACAAGGATGAGATTGCACTTGTCTCTCTGGACAAGAAGGCTAAAAATATTATAGCAAGTGCAGTCGACGACTCAATGCTGCAGAATCTAATTCATTGCCAGTCTGCCAAGGAGATGTGGCAATCCCTTGTGACTCTAATGGAAGGTACAGAAGAAGTAAGGGATGATCGTAGATCCCTACTGAACCAAAAATATGAAGCCTTCAGGCAGGGTCATAAGGAAGCCATAGCTGACACTTTTGAGAACTTCTTCAAGATAGTAAATGGCCTAAGAGTGTATGGCCGTGTCTTCACCAACGGGGAACTCAATGACAAATTCTTAAGATCCCTAACCAAGGAATGGATAATAAGGTATGTGCCATTCGGGAGTTTGGAAGGTTAGCTGAGACAGACCCGCAGAATCTGTTCGAAAAGCTTATGTCTTACGAGCTGCAAATCAACTCAAGAAAAGCTGAAGAAGAGACGAGCAGGTCTGCATCCAAGGAGAAATCTGTCGCTCTAAAGGCAGATAGCTCAAGGAAGATAAAGGCTAGCTCTCCTGCCCCAGTTCCTGAAGCTGATGAAGAAGAATCATCTGAGCCTAGCTCATCTGGCTCAGAACTATCTGATGGAGAGTTCTCCCTACTCTCAAGGCAGTTCAAGAAATTCTTGAACAAGAAGAAGCAATGGAGAGGCAAGGATGCCTCATATAGAAAATCACGACATGACAGTGATCATCGGAAGAAAGGCTCAAGTAGCCATGACAGGTATAATCCTAAACCGAACAAACAGATTTCTACTGACATCATTTGTTACTGTTGCAATAAGCCAGGTCACGTCATCGCCGATTGCCCTCACAAAAAGAAAGAGGGTGGAAGAAGAGAGGAAAAGAAATCCTCACACCCCAAGAAGAGGACAGAGAGAAGCCTAGTAGCCAAGAAGAGCAAAACTCTCAGCGACTCTGACTCATCTGAGTCGAGTGAAGAAGAGGAAGCTTACTTTGGGCTCATGGCTCATTCGGATGATGAACAAGTCCCCCAGTTTACTGGGGAGGTAAAATCTCACACTCCTCTCTCTGATTCTGAAAATGACAATGAGCAAGAGGGATATTCCTCTGAAGATGAATCTGAACTCATGGGACAGTATAAGGAATTACTCACCGCTTACGAGAAATGTCGTAGAATGGTGAAAAGTCAAGCCAAAGAGATCAATTCTCTACAGGCTAGTGAGAGCAACTTGAGAGAAGAAGTCAGTAGGACTAACTCTCTTCAAGAGAACCTAAATGAAGCTATGGAGGAATACAATAAAGCTCTCAAGCACCTCGACCTTAAAGAGGAAATCATCAAAGAACTGGAAAAACAGCTCGAGGCTGAAAAGAAGCTTGTTGAGAGCTTCTCTAAGCCTAAGACAGTTCTTCCAATCGTTGCTGAATTCTCTGCTAAGGCCAAGGGTGCTGGTTTAGGCCACATTGGGTCTTCTAGTAAATCCTCTAGAAGAAACAAGGCCAGGAGAAGATAAGGCTGCCCGAAAGACTCTAGCTGAAGAAAAAGGGAAAGCTCCCTTGGAACCTGTTGTGTTCAAGAAAGTTATCTTTCCCACGAACGAACTCGATTATGAGTCCACCTACGGACACTTTTCTAGGCCAATCCCTGAGAAGCCTAAGTCAAGATACCAAGGTTGGACTCGTCCTCGTAACTTTGGCGAGAGTGTCTTCAAGGCACCTTATGAGGAGATTCAGCTTCAAAGCTATGGACCTTATGCTCATGGTCATAACTTTAAGAAGACACCAAAAGTAAAACCCGTTGTAGAAAAGCCTATGAAAGAGAAGACTTCATGCAACTGCAATCATCATGAAGCCTCTTCCTCCAAAAGTAGGCTCCTGCTAGACCTTCATTCCAGAAAGTCAGGCAGGACTACCCAAGGCAAAGATACAACAGGTTCAACTGTTGGTGTTGTGGCAAAATTGGTCATTTTGCCAGTGATTGTTGGTTCAATCCTAATAATGCTGCTACCCCTAAAGTTAGCAACGTGAGAATGACCACTCATGAGGCTAATACTCGTAGGGGAGTATTCTAACTCGAGACCAAGGATCCAAACTCGTTTGGGTTCCTAAGGCTAAATGATTGTAATTGCAGGTATGTCCAAAGGCCACCAAAATGCCAATCTGGTACTTGGACAGTGGATGTTCTCGGCATATGACCGGGACAAGAAGCCTACTTCAGAACTTCATCCCAGTCTGCAACGGACCAAAGGTCATCTTTGGAGGTTCAGATCGAGGAATCACTAAAGGCTATGGTATGATTTCTAACGGTAGCGTATCCTTCTCGAATGTAGCCTATGTTGAAGGATTGGAGCACAATCTCATCAGCATAAGCCAACTATGCGACAAAGGATACGTAGTTGAATTTCATGCTGACAAGTGTTTGATAAAATCGGTTAACAATATGGAAACTATTTTATCAGGCACTCGAAGCAGAAATATTTTCTGTTTGAATTTTATTTGTATAGACTCTTCGACACCAGTGTGTCTTTTGGCAAAAAGTAGTGCATCTCTTGCTGACCAATGGCACAAGAGACTAGCACATATTAATTTCAAAACTATTAATAAATTATTCTCTCAAAACTTAGTGCGTGATGCACCCAAGGTCAAGTGCGTTACGGACAGTCCTTGTCACGCTTGTATCAAAGGCAAGCAAACAAGAAGTTCGTTTAAAAGCATATTAGGCAAGGATTCCAATAGAAGTTTACAGCTTCTTCATATGGACTTGTTTGGTCCACTGCAGGTTAGAAGTTTGGGAGGTAAGGAATATACGTTGGTTATTGTGGATGATTACTCGCGCTTTGCGTGGGTGTTCTTTCTGAAACACAAGTCAGATACCTTCGGTATTTTCACTAATTTTGTGAGGCAGATCCAGAATGAATACAACTGTTCCGTAGTCAAAATCAGAAGTGACAATGGAACGGAATTCAAGTCTGGAGCCATGACAGAATTTTGTGAAAGTCAAGGTATCTTTCATGAGTTTTCCTCTCCCCGCACACCACAGCAAAATGGAGTGGCTGAGAGAAGGAACAGAACACTCATAGAGGCTTGTCGGACCATGTTGAGTGATGCCTCACTTCCGGAGTATTTCTGGGCTGAAGCCGTCAACACCGCTTGTCACGTGCAAAATCGAGCACTTATCAACAAAGACCATGATAAGACTCCTTACGAACTTCTAAAAGGCAGGCAACCAACCATTTCATACTTTAGAATCTTTGGTTGTAAGTGCTTCGTACTTAACAATGGCAAGTATCACACTACAAAGTTTAGCGAGAAAAGCTTTGAAGGTATTTTTGTAGGTTATAGTAGCCATAGTAAGGCCTATAGAGTTTTCAATAGAAAAACTCTGGTTGTGGAAGAGTCGATACATCTTGTATTTGATGAGACGAGTCTGTTGCAAAGCAACTCGTCTAGTGTGCCTATTGTAGATGCAGGTACAAAGTTGAAAGAACTCAGCTTGGATGAACCTATTAAAGATGAAGATGAGACGTTCATCAAGATCCCCTCTACAACCACCTTTGGAGAGGGAGATGATCAAGATGAAGAAGACATCCCAGCTGAAGATATAACTCCAGTGGCTGAAGAGATCCCAGATGCAAGGACTTTAGAGTTCAGACACTTGAAGGATCATCCTGCTGACCAAATCATAGGAGATCCTCGGGATGGTGTCAGAACTCGTCGAGGTACAACTAACGAGAATTTACACTTAAGCTTTCTCTCACAGGTTGAACCAAAGAAATTTGAGGAAGCCAACTCCGACGCATCCTGGATTCTAGCCATGGAAGAAGAATTAAATCAGTTCAAAAGATGCAAAGTCTGGACACTTGTTCCTAGACCCAAGCATAAGAACGTCATCGGGACAAAGTGGGTCTACCGGAACAAGATGGATGAAGACGGAACAATTATAAAGAATAAAGCCAGACTTGTCGCCAAGGGATATCGTCAAGAGGAAGGGATCGACTTCGACCAAACTTATGCTCCAGTAGCAAGACTGGAGGCAATCAGGTTATTTCTTGCCTACGCTGCACTTAAGGGCTTTACCGTCTATCAAATGGACGTGAAGTCCGCCTTCCTAAATGGTAACATTAAGGAAGAAGTGTACGTAGAGCAACCCCCAGGTTTTGTTGATCCAACCCTTCCTAACTATGTGTATTTATTACAAAAAGCACTATATGGTCTCAAGCAAGCCCCTCGGGCTTGGTATGAGACGCTGTCTACCTTTCTTCTTGAGAACAAGTTCACAAGAGGAAAGATAGACAAGACATTATTTCTTAGGGAAATAAAAGGCAAGATTTTGCTAGTGCAAATCTATGTCGACGACATCATTTTTGGCTCTACAGATAATAACCTCTGCAAGAAGTTTTCTAAACTTATGCAAGGGAAGTTTGAAATGAGCAGTATGGGAGAGCTGAAGTATTTCTTAGGGCTACAAGTGAAACAATCTGAGGATGGAATTTTCATCTCTCAGACCAAGTTCACCAAAGAGCTGCTTAAGAAATTCGGAATGGAGAATGCAACCTCTATGAGGACTCCAATGGCCTCAGCTATGTCTCTGGACAAGGACGAGAAAGGGAAACCTTTTGATGAAACCAAGTACAGAAGCATAATTGGGTCCTTGCTCTACCTTACTGCAAGTAGGCCAGATATAATGTTCTCGACATGTGTATGTGCTAGATTTCAGGTGAACTCTAAGGAATCTCACTACATCGCTGCAAAGCGAATCTTGAGATACCTCAAAGGAACACCAAATCTTGGCTTATGGTACCCAAGAAGTAATGATAGTGAACTAATTGGATTTTCAGATGCAGATTTTGCAGGAAGCAAAGACGACAGGAAAAGCACCTCCGGGACTTGCCAATTCCTTGGAAGGAGACTCATTTCCTGGAGCAGTAAGAAGCAAAACTGTGTAGCCATCTCAACGGCTGAATCAGAGTACATCTCTGCAGGGAGCTGTTGTGCACAACTTTTGTGGATCAAGAATCAGTTTGAAGATTATAACATGAAGTTCCAGAACATTCCACTATTCTGTGATTCTTCCAGCGCAATTGCAATAGCCAACAACCCAGTCTCCCACAGCAGGACCAAGCACATAGAGCTTCGCTACCATTTCATCCGGGAGCATGTGGAAAATGGAGATATAGATCTACAGTATGTCTCCACAGACAGGCAAGTTGCAGATATCTTCACCAAGCCGCTGGATGAGTCCAAGTTTTCATTCTTCAAAACTGAGCTTGGACTGCTTAACAAAGAAGACCAATGATGGACTCAGAAATTTAGAAGAGGTCAGAAATGTTGGATACTCTAAGGTACATTTTTTTTTGTGGAAATTCCTTCAAGAAATTTGAGACTCGAGAATAGTTACATTTACACGAGTGAAATAGTGAATACTCGAGTAACAAGTCAAATATACTCGAGTAATCAAATCAATACTCGTGTATGCACTCCTTATACTCGAGTATGAAAAGTCTTCAAAATTTAATACTCGTGTATTGAACTTCATATACTCGAGTAATCAGATTGATACTCGAGTATGAATTTCTTATACTCGAGTATGGAAAAATCCGTGAAGGCTTAATACTCGTGTATACTCTGTACATACTCGAGTATATGTTAAGGATTACTCGTGTATAGTATGACCTAATCGAGCATACTAAATCCAATACTCGTGTATGCCGTAAACTCCTCTCGTGTAATCGGATTTCTCTGGAATTTTTCAAACTCTCTATTCGCACAACTAATTTGCCGCCTCTTCAGGTATGTCTCTATACTTAATTCGTTTTTAAACCTAATTAGAATTATTTATATATATATATTCAAAACGACAAAGTCCTTTCCACTTCTCATTCACTCGAGTAGCCGCCGGCTGTTCGTATTCCCGAAACCCTGTTCTTCGTCTTCCGTCGCCGCAGATTTCCGTCTTCCTCATTGCAGAATCGCTGATGGCTCCTCCCTCCTCCAAGTTTGGAATCGGCTCGGAATTAGTGACTGATGGCATTGAAGATATCTCCGATGATTTCAAGAACCTTCTGATTCTCCTGGACACGGCCGGATTGACCTTCGTTCTTCAAGAACCTTGCCGCCTTTTGCTTCCTGATGTTGAAGAGTTCTACAAAAACTTGAAGATTAGACACAATGGTACAGTTCTGAAATCAAAGGTAAGGGGAGTTGATGTTCGGTTAGATAAAACCTCTGTCGCCACTCTGCTTCGGATGCCCGTGGTCGACGAAGAAGATGATTTAGACAAGGCAGATGCCGACCGCACATCCTTATTCTGTGGTCGAGATCCAGAAGGTGGAGGTGAAACCCTGAACCGCTCTCTGTTCAATCCAGAAGGGAAGTTTCTAGTTGACATCATTGCCAAAATCCTCTGGTGCAAGACTTACTCCATTCGAGATGTATCACAAAATCTTTTTGATGTTATGCAAGCTATTGTCTGCAGGAAGAAGTTTCAGTTTGGAATGATGATACTAGATAAGATCAAAGAAAGCGTCAAACATCCCAGCTTTGCCAGGATTATCTCCCTCCTCCTCCATGAGATTAATCCAACAGTGTTTGACTTCTCTAAAGGGACTCCTCTTCACCACATGAAGAAAGTCTCAATATCATCCATTCAGAGGTATGACCTCAAGATCATGAACCCTGCCCAAGTCTCCAAGGCTGATGCCACCTCAGAGCAACACCAAGACAACAGTTTCCCTGAAGACAGGATTCCATCTCCTTCTCTACATCAATCTGCTGCTACCACTAGTGCATTAGTTGAGGGGGAGCCTGCCTCTTCTCTACCTCAGAATCAGGTCTCTTCACAATCAGTAATACCAGAACAAGAAGAAGTAAGAATTACCACTCCTCCTATCTCTCCTCCTCCAGCAGATATTCAATCAGCAAATCCAGACTCAGAGATTCCAGACTCAGCAGCCCTTCTGTCTACAGCTGAGGATATCAACAAATTCATTAATGAGCTCAGCTCAGATGCCCCTCTCTTCCAGAATGACTCAGCTGCTAAGTCTCCAGTTCAGTCTGAAGTCCATACTCCAATTCAGTCTCCTGCTAGAACCCCAGCTCCTTCTCCTACTAAATCTCCAGTCCAATCTCCTGAGAGTGAGCCTAGTCAATCAGCTCATATTCTCCTGTCTGATGATGAGATGTCTCCAGATCCTGTGGAGGCACCTCTGAAGAATTTGGATTTCTCCATGCCCTCTCTCCTACCCTCAGAAAAAGATGTTGCCACAGTTCCATTCAAGAGAGCAGTCAGCTCAGTGGTGATCTCAGAAATCCCTCCTTGGACTGCTTCTGCTTCTGCTTCTGCTCTTGCCCCTGCTGCTTCAGCTCCTGAACCAACCTCAGCTCCCTCCTCTTCAGATATAATAAGCAAGATTGAGCTTATGCTCAAAGAACAGAGAGAATACTTTGATGCCTCTCTGCAATCAGTAACATCCAAGGTCTCTGCTCTTGAAACAGAGATGAGCAGAGGCTTTGCTGAGATTCAAGCAAATACTGATGAGTTAAAAAGGTTGTTCCAAATTGGAGGCAAAGCCATAGACCACACCATTACAAGCATTGGTGAGCTAAGAAATCAGGCTGAGACAGTAGCTCACAACCAGCTCAAGCTAGATGAGAGAGCTGAAATGAATGTTGTGAAAGTGTGTAATGAAGTGGGCACCTTCAAAGATGAAGCCATTGCAAAGCTAAACATAGATATCAGCAAGGGGGAGAAAGTTGTAAAAGAACAAGTGGACAAACTACATGAGCAAGCTCAAATAGCTGTAAAGGAACAAGTTGAAACTCTCTCTAAACAGGCTCAAACTACAGTGGATGGAATTGTAAAGGAAATGAAAGCAGACATTCTCTCTCAACTTCAATCTGTAAAGTTTTATACCTATGATACTGCTGTGTGGCTGCATAACATGAACTTCCCCAATGCTCAGCTCAACCCAGCCATCATTCCTCAGCACCTAAATCCTCTTGAAGAGCAACCCTCTGCAGATGCCCCTGTCCAAGCTACCATTCCAGAAAGTGGTGTGCCAGTCTTCTCTCCTAGACCTGAGGGTGATCTGACTGAGCCTCCTCTTAACTACTCTGACATGTGGCAAGATGATTTTGTTTCCAGTTCTCAAGGTCCATCTAAAAGGAAAAGAAAGTATGGTGAAGGTGCTTCTGCAAGTCGTTCTGAACCCAGAAGAGATCCAGCAATTGTTCACTCAGAGGTTTGGAGTCCAACCTCCAAATCCCTTATTCTTGATACCCTGAAATTAGTGACAGATCTTGGTGAAAACAGAGACAATCATTACAGCTACTCAGAGTGGAAAGCATATGAAGCTTCTCAGATTAAAATCAGACTCCATGACAGAAACTGGGGACACAACAACCCTGCTGCTCCTCCCAGGCCCAGGACCTATTTCCCAAAGCCTTACAGCTACCTGGAGAGGCAACAGCTCAAAAGGGAAAGGATGCACAAGGATGCTTCATCATGAGTGGATCTGAGAAAGTGGAATTGGACTATCTTGTTTATGTGCTTTAAAAACATTTCCTCATATATATATATTTGATTCTGATTATGGCCATATTTTGTTTACTCTGCTTTAGTTAAGCTTATTCTCCTGTTATATGCTTGCTGTTCTTTTACTCTTAAGTAATTCACCTTAGTATAGAGAGTGCTGACATCTACAAATAGGGGGAGATTGTTGGGATTTGTCTCCACAATACCTCAGATTTGTAGGAGGTCAGACCTTGAACTAAGATGAATTAAGGTGTATTTGATGCTGTGTTTAAGTTGTATGTGTGCAGGTTCTAATTGCCAAGTGTAGACCAATGTCAGTCTATAATGGGTCACCAAACACAGGACCATACAATGTAATCCCTCATTGTGTGATCCAAAGTGTTGGCCCATGCATAGCCTCTCTATTGGGATACACTTCCTTCATGCACTTGGATTGATGGACAGAAGCATTGGAGCAAATTTCCTCTTAGAATTTTCCTAAGTCCTTTATACTCGAGTATTTCCTTGTAATACACGAGTAAGTATGTTTATACTCGAGTAAGTGCTTTCTGATACTCGAGTATATATTCTGATACTCGAGTATATATTCTGATACTCGAGTATATATTCTGATACTCGAGTAAGTATGTTTATACTCGAGTAAGTGCTTTCTGATACTCGAGTATATATTCTGATACTCGAGTATATATTCTGATACTCGAGTAAGTATGTTTATACTCGAGTAAGTGCTTTCTGATACTCGAGTATATATTCTGATACTCGAGTATATATTCTGATACTCGAGTATATATTCTGATAAGTATGTTTATACTCGAGTAAGTGCTTTCTGATACTCGAGTATATATTCTGATACTCGAGTATATATTCTGATACTCGAGTAAGTATGTTTATACTCGAGTAAGTGTTTTCTGATACTCGAGTATATATTTTGATACTCGAGTATATCTTCTGATACTCGAGTAAGTATGTTCATATTCGAGTAATTGATTTTTGATACTCGAGTAAATTCTTTCATACTCGAGTAATTGACTCTGATTTAAACGTTTCTCAGGTATATTTTCTGATACTCGAGTTAGCCTTTTGATACTCGAGTATATCGTCTTGATACTCGAGTATACCTTTCTATTACTCGAGTATACACTTCTGATACTCGAGTATACCATTTTTGATACTCGAGTAATTCTTTCTTCTCTCCTGTAATTCTCTCTTTCTATACTCGAGTATACTGCCTCTTGCTACTCGAGTAATCCATCTCTCCATACTCGTGTATATCCTCCATTACTCGAGTATCGCAGTCAACTTCTCCAGAATTATTCTAAGTCCATTTTCATCATAAGTACTTTGAATCTGTCAATTCTGATTGGTCCACGTGTCATCATTAATCAATGTTATGACCGTTGGAACCCACCTATAAATAGGTCTTTTCAGAAATGACTTTTCAAGCGTTATTACAGAAATATTCTTTTTAAGAAAGAGGAATTCCGTGAACCCTAATTTCACGCCGCCGCCATTGCCGTTCACGGAAGAAGAAGAAAAGTTTGGATCGCGACCTTCGTTTTCATCGATCTTTTCTCCAGCGATCCAGAAGAAAGAGAATCACTCGATCTTGCCAAGCCTTGAAGATTCCAGATCTACTTTCTCGATCGAGGTGGTTCTAGATCTCAGATTCGTGGATATTTCTCTAGTCGTCTTCTACATTTTCTGATCAAGCCGAAGTTCTTAAAGAAGAAGACAGATCCAGATCTGAGATTGTTGTTTTGATTTTTATTTTCAAACCAAATTTCATTGTAGGAGATTCTTCTCCGAGACTTGTAGGAAGTTTTGTCTTCCGAGTTTTTGTAGATCCGTTTTGGGATCGAGATTTGTAGGAACGTGGTTCCGAGGTGTAGGATTGTTTTCAATCCGAGATAGTGGAGTAGCCGAGTCTAGTAATTTGCTAGATCGGTGAGGAAAGTGGACGTACCCAAGATTGGGGAACCACTATAAATCTCTTGTCTTCTGTGATTGCTTGATATTTGCAGTGTTAGTTTTTAATTCCGCATTTGACACGCATTTCACCTATTCACCCCCCTCTAGGTTATTTAGGCTAACAACTTAGACCTCTCAACTAGCTTGTAGAGCGGTATACCAGTATTGACTCCCTATCTAAGGTGGTGACCCTGAGAGTCGAAGGGCAGGCAGAAGTTAAGTTTAAGGGCCTTTATGGAGTGTCATGTTCCTTAATTTCGGCCATACAGTTGGTGCAGGGAGTTAAATAAGGAGGAGTAGCTCTTGTAGCATTATTGGAGGTTTGCCTTTCCAGGTTATCACTTGGAGAAGTGTTGGTAGTGGCGGAATTCGAGGATGTGTTTCCTGGGGAGCTTCCTTGAGCACCTCCTCAATGGGAGGTCGATTTCTCGACTGAGTTAGTGCCAGAGGCTAGGCTGGTGTCACGTCCTCCTTTCAGGATGGAACCAAAGTAGTTGGACAAATGCAAAGTACAATTGCAGGAACTGTTGGAGCAGGGGTATATCAGACCCAATTCTTCACCATGGAGCATGCCAGTGTTGTTCGTGAAGAAGAAAGATGGTAGTATGCGGTTGTGCATAGACTACCGATAATTGAATAAATCGACGGTCAAGAATAAGTATCTTATTCCTCAAATAGATGACATGTTCGACCAGTTGGTTTGGTCAGTGGTGTATTCTAAGTTGGACTTGAAGTCAGGGTACTATCATTTGCGGATTCGAGACGAGGACATACCCAAGATAGCTTTTGGTATGAGGTATGATCACTTCGAGTTCTCGGTGATGTCGTTCGGGTTGACGAACGCGCCATCCATTTTCATGGATTTGATGAATCGAGTATTTCGAGAATACATGGACTCTTTTGTTGTTGTCTTTATCGAGAATATTTTGGTATACTCCAAATCAGAGGCGGAGCATTAGACTCATTTGAGAATAGTCTTGTAATTGTTGAGAGAGAACCAACTTTATACAAAGTTCTCGAAGTGCGAGTTCTGGTTAGAGAAGGAGGCATTTTTGGGCCATGTGATTAGTGGTGATGGGGTGGCGGTGGATCCGGTAAAAGTTGAAGCCATCAGGGATTGGCCGATTTTGAGAACCGTGGCGGAAGTCCGGAGTTTCCTTGGAGTAGCCGGGAACTATAGAAGGTTTGTGGAAAACTTTTCGCAGATAGCTCTACCTCTCACTTCTCTAACTCGTAAGGACCAGAAGTTTGTGTGGACTAAGGAGTGCAATCAGGCGTTTGACACCCTAAAGGAAAGGCTGATGACAGATCCAATCCTAAGTCTTCCTAAAGGGACTGAAGGATTTCAGATTTTCAATGATGCGTCAGGATGCGGTTTGGGTTACGTGTTGGTGCAACATGGAAGTGTGATAGCCTTTGGGTCTAGGCAGTTGAAGCCTCACGAGAGGAATTACCCCATTATGACTTGGAATTGTGCGAAGGTGGAGATCTTCACGAACCACAAAATCCTGAAGTATCTTCTAAATAAGAAGGACTTGAATATACGGCAGCACAGATGGGTCGAGTTCCTTGGAGACTATGAAGTGGCGATTCAGTATACGTAAGGCAAAGCCAACATTGTTGTAGATGCCTTGAGTAGAAAATACTCTAGACAAGGGAGTTGGATCGAATCTTATGATGAGCGGTTGGTGCAGAACTGGGAGTCTTTCGGCATTGAGTGTGTAGAAAGAGGCGAGTCTAGTACGGCTCGGTTGAACTGGATTGTGTTGCAAAATGACTTAACCGATCGTGTTCGGTAAGCGACTAATTTTGTTATAGAGTTCGAACCATATGTGGTGGAAGCTCAAAAGGGAGAAGGTAGCACCTGTAGATGATTGAGGGGATCCTGAGGAAGGATGGAAGGATATGTGTACCGCAGTTCGACAAGCTCCGCGAGGAGTTTATGTTTGAAGCTCATTTTATGAAGTACTCTATTCACCCGGGCAGTACAAAGATGTACATGGATATGAAGAAATTCTTTTGGTGGACTGGTATGAAGCGGGACGTAGCTTTATATGTGATTCGGTGCCAAACTTGCGCCTTGGAGAAGGACAAGTGTTAGAAGCCAGGCGGGTTCTTGAAGCCTCTTCCTATTCCCGAATGGAAATTAGATGACATCTCCATGGACTTTGTGCATGGCTTACCTCGATCGCAACAGGGTAATGACGTGATTTGGGTGATCGTGGATCTCTTGACTAAAGTGGCCCATTTCATCCCAAATCAGAAAGAGAAAAGGGTGGAGACGCTGGTAGAGTTGTATGTTCGCAACATTGTGCAACTACATGGGATTCCTAAGAGTTTAGTTAGTGATCACAATGGGCGTTTCACGTCCAAAGATTGGAGGTTGGTCCAGAAGAGTTTGGGATGAATCTTAAGTTTAGTACGGTGGTCCATCAACAAACCGATGGATAAATAGAAAGAACGAATCGTATAATGGAGGATATGTTGAGAATGTGTACCCTCGATTTTGTGAAGAAGTGGAAAGATCACCTCTTCAAGGTAGAGTTCGCCTATAACAATAGCTACCGGGCAAGTATAAAGATGGCGCCAAACGAAGCTTTATATGGAAGGCTGTGTCAAACACGGATGTCTTGGACAGAGGTGGGGGACACCTATAACACCCCAAAAACCCTAAAGTCCAAAATATGGGTTAAGGCTGAGTGACACGGCCTGGGACACGGGCGTGTCCCAGGGCATGTCGAATGCACATGACCTGAAATACAGGCGTGTCCCAGGGAATGTTCTGTTTTCGTAGGCGTCGACTCGAGCTCTCGAGAACTGATCGTCGAGAGGCAACACGGCCTGGGACACGGGCGTGTCCCACGGCGTGTCCTGCTCGGGTGAATTCTAGAGTGGCGTTGAGTGGCATTGAGTGGCGTTGAGTGGAGTGGCATTGATTGGCGATGATTGTGGTACACGGCCTGTGACACGGGCATGTAATAGGGGCGTGTTGAGCACACGGCCGAGGACACGGGCGTGTGCCTTAGCCGTGTCCTTCTCGGGTGTTTCTGCCTTGTATTAATGAGGTTACACGGCCATCCACACGGTCGTGTACTGGTTGACATGGGTGTGTCAGGGAGTGACACGGGCGTGTCGTGGCCCGTGTTCTGTTCCATATTGAGTCGGTTCCAAAACCGCTCAAGGGATACGGCCTATGACACGGGCATCTCACAAGTCGTTTAAGCTCTATTTAGATGCTTTTCCAAGCAATCGAGGCCGTTCGTTCCCTTTTATTTGGATCTTATGGTCCCAGATCATCCCTTCTCTTATAAGGCCAAGAATAGAGATGGATATCTCACTTTAATCTTAGACTTTCTCTTTCTAAGTGAAGAGAGAGAGAGAGGAGAGCATGGAAGGAAGAAGGAGAAGCTTTCTGACCGCCGGTGGAGCTTCAGCAGTCCGTTTCGAGAGCCGAGTGCAGTGTTGTGGAGGCAAGGCCGCCGCGGTGGTTTCCATCCGGCTAGTTTCCCATGGCACCGAAGCGATCATCGAGGGTAACGGTCTTTCTTCCTTGGGCAGGTGAAGCCCTTTGTTTATGCATGTATATCTGTGGAATCCTCCATCAAAAGATGGAAGAGTGTAAGTGATTCCAGTGGTTGAGTCTGCATCTAGAGCCAGAACTGTGTAGTACGGCATAGGCATGCCGTGTGAAGCCCATCTGGATGGATGTTTAGATTGGTGATGTTACGAACCGGAGAAGACTCTTTGTATACATCGGTTACCTTATGGAGATGGTAAGGATGATTATGATGAGCTTAGTCTAGTTCCTTTGATTGTATGCTCGGCGTGAGCTGTGTTGATGGAATGGATAGCGGCACGATGTGCCGGTGTTGAGGAGGAATCTGAGAACCTCTGAGTGGGTAGGACACCCACCAAGTTCATTGATTGGATTATCGTAAGCAAACACCTCTGAGTGGATGGGTATGAGAGGTCGTCAATAGGGGTTTGACGGCTGATGCCCATAGCCAACAAGTTAAGATCCTCTGAGTGGGTGGGCCACCCAACAAGTTTCGTGGTAGGATCGGGTGAGCGTTCGATTGGTAGCAATGCAGCGAGGCGATTTCCCTAGGCTTGTTACACTACGTGGGTAGGTAATCTGATAGTGCTCACAATTTGTTATGATGTGCGTGCCTCTTAGTGGACGGGTGCGGGAGGTCTTCAACAGGGGTTTGGAGGCTGAGGCCCAGCCAACAAGTAAACACCTCAAATTGGTGGTGGAACCATGAGGAGTTTGGTACACCATAAGTGTGCCCTGAGTGCACGGGATGTATGGCACTAAGGCCGACGTTTGTGGTGATATTGTGTATTGGATATATGTGTTGAGATTGGATTACATGTAGGGAAGGAACCACTACCCCGGGTAAGGGGTAGGGTTGTTATAATTGGTCAGCTAAATGCTGACCATTGCTTTGTTTGTCATCCATGGGGTGAATGTCTATATGCAGGTGCTGCCCTTGTAGATGCAGAAAAGGATTGAGTGGGCTGAAGCCCTTGTTGTTGCTGTTAGGCCCTCGAAGGCCGTGCGAAGCTTTGGATTTCATGTGTGGCCGGCCTGCGTGCCAATTTATGAAGTCATATGTTTGTAAAGAGAAACTTGTAAGGCCTTTAAGCCGTGAGCGGTGTGCTTGTTAACATTCCTGGGGTTGTATATAAATGAGTTATTTATATAGTAGTGGACATTCATGGATTGAGTTCGTATAACTTGTAAACATTCGCTAGAATGCTCTGAGTTAGGATGCGTGGTATTTGGTATTAACCTGTGACCTCGCCGTCTGTTTGTGGCATATAATGTGGGCCCCGGCCGGACCTTCTATTATATGTTATTTAACGGGTCGGGTTGTTACATTTTGGTATCAGAGGCCTCTCGGTTTTCCGCTTTCGAATTCGTGGACAAATTCTTTTGTCGGGTGGCGAGCACGTGTACGTGCGAACCATTTTAACATAATTAAACTCAAGAATGTCCACTAGAAATGTGCGTGGGTGTATTCAGTATGTTTGTCATTTGTGATTGGTGGTTGATTATTGATATCTTGTTCACATGTTGTGACAAGAAGTGGAGCTGGGCAGTCTGAGCCCCAGCGTTCGGATGAGAGTGCGGCACTAGCCGAGGTGCCAACACCTCCTCCTTCTGCGGAAACTGTACGCCTAGTTGCGGAGGCGGTATTTGCCATGCTTCAAGCAAGACCTGTTAGGCAGGAAAGGCTTGCCGTGGATCCAGTTCGGGTTGGTGCAAGGCAAGAGCGGGTGGATGCTCGAGTGGACGAGCGAGCAACTGACGAGCAATTGAAGCGATTTATGGATTTTCATCCACCAACGTTTGTCGTGGCGTATTCCCCAACGCAGTCGGAAGATTGGCTTGCATGAGTGAAGAGGATCCTGATAGCGCTCAGGATTGATGAGGGTCAGAGAGTGACGTTAGCCACTTTCTTACTAGAAGGAGAGGCGAGACTGTGGTGGGATGACGTCGAGATGCACCAGTTGGCAGGCAGAGCCCTGGGAGAGATTTTGATGGACGAATTCTCCAAGTTGTTTTGGGCAAAATATTTTCCAGTATCGTGGAGACTTGCGATGGAGAGTGAATTTCAACGTCTGGTGCAGGGTGGGAAGACTGTGGATGACTACCTGCATGAATTTACCAGGCTGGGACGTTATGTGGGGTCGACTTTTGCGGAAGAAGCGCGGAAGACGAACAAGTTTTATGAGGGACTCCGATATGAGTTGAGATTAGCTCTTCCGAGTTCAGTGAACCAAGGCTTCCAAGCCTTAGTAGATATAGCCTGTGCGCTGGAAAAAGATTTGAAACGAGTACATGACAAGAAGAACTTGTCGGCAGATAAGTCGGAGTTCAAAGTCCCGCAGTCCGAACAGTCAGAGTTTAGGAAACGGGATAAGAAGAGGTTCAAGCCTGCTGAACAAACGTCTTCGGATGTTGCTTCGGGCGCGACGTTTGGTCAAGGATGTGTTGATTCGCATACCTATTTCATTTGTGGAAAGCCGGGGCATATTGCCTGTTACTGTTGGAAAGGCCCGTCAAAGAATGAGCAAAAGCCAGGCGCGTCCTATGAAGAAAAGGGTAAGGAAGTGGCGGAATCATCTGCATCCCGGGCGCAACCACGAGTGTACAATCTTGGAGTGCATGAGTCGTAAAGCTCACATTATGACATGCAACATCCTCGAGTGTTTAACCTAGAGTTGTAGGAGGCTGTTAAAAACCAGCTTAGAGACGCGGAGGAGCGGAAATAAAGTAGAGGGTACACTTTATTGCTTTTGTTGAACCTTGTATTTTGTATGTATGTGTTTTTGAAAACACTTTTATTGGTGCGAGAATGTGGGGAGCGTAACCCCGGACCATCGTGTGTATTTGTACCAAGGAATGGTTGTACTGTGGATATGTTGCGCTAAATTTCGGGATGAAATTTCTATAAGGAGGGGAGGATTGTAACACCCCAAAAACCCTAAAGTCCCAAATATAGGTTCAGGCTGAGTGACACATCCTGGGACACAGGCGTGTCCCAGGGCGTGTCGAGTGCACACGGCCTGGGACACAGGCATGTCCCAGGGTGTGTTCTGTTTTCGTATGCATCGACTCGAGCTCTCGAGAACTGATCGTCGAGAGGTAACACGGCTTTGGACACAGGCGTTTCCTAGGGAGTGTCCTGCTCGGGTGAATTCTGGAGTGGCGTTGAGTGGCGTTGAGTGTGGTACACGGCCTGTGACACGGGCGTGTCACAGGGGCATGTTGAGCACATGGCCGATGACATGGGCGTGTGCCTTAGCTATGTCCTTCTCGGGTGTTTCAGCTGTAAGACCCCCTTTTTTTTTCTTGTTCAAACCACCGGGGTCTTAGCCCAGAATTGCCGCTTTGCGGTGGCACCGACTCACGGGAAGGCAACCACTACAAAACGCCAATTCTGTCGGCCCTTTTCGATCACAAGAGAGAGAAGTATTTATACAAAAATGTAAACAAGTTCACAGAAACATGTAAATAAAAGAGAATCATATCTAGTCCATCAATAGATAATAAAAGGAAAATAGATAAATGGGCTCGAGCCCAGTACATCAGAGTGCTCACTACAAGTCGCTCATCGCGGAAGCTAAGAAAAATACTAATCACTCACGGAGCTGGTCGCGGGTGCACCGGTGCTAGACTGTCC
Source organism: Platanthera zijinensis (assembly GCA_039513925.1). Lineage (NCBI taxonomy): Eukaryota > Viridiplantae > Streptophyta > Magnoliopsida > Asparagales > Orchidaceae > Platanthera > Platanthera zijinensis. The sequence continues at coordinate 95,199,210 of CM077079.1, forward strand.
CACCTCCATGTGCACCGTACTCCGCTGGTGCTGGTCCCTGGACTGCTGGTCCCTGTCTCCCATCCGGAGCTCCTGTAATGCTGTGGTTCGAAAACCATTAGTCATAAAGACTAAGCCCTATCATCCCCTACCCCTCCCACCACGGCTCCTAAGCACCGGGCGGAGAGGAGGAAAGGGAAGCTACAAAAGTGGAGAATAGTCAAGCAGATGACGGTGGACCTAACTAGCAAGTTATAACAGGTGAACAGTATAAATGTTGTAATAGGTAGAGCAATTAATAAGTAGCAAATTGTATAAAAAGGAAGCTAGAGAACAGTAAGTAAACAAACAAGTAAATAAGTATGTAACCTTAACTTATATGAATGCCCATACAAACTTATAAGTTAAGGGATCTTCTGCAAGGCTCCCATCGTATAAAAAGTCCTATACCGATTTATACGTTGGGGTGTCGGTTGTATGCAAATATGAGTGTAGTGATATGCAATGCCATGATTCATGCAAGTGCAACTCACGCACATGACTCTATGCGCACAGACCTTTAGTTCCCCCTGTTCGGGCAGCTAGCTTCACTCCCAGGAACCTCCGTAGTGGCAAACAGAGACAGTGGGTCGGGCCCCCCACTCCTAGGCGGGCATCCACACTACCAGGCCTAGCCCTTCCATACACCCCTAGAAGAACACAACCTAGAGTATCCGCGTACTACTGCTGGCTGTACCCACCAGACTTTATTTGGCTAAGTGTCCCACACCGTCGAGTCAGTGTACCGATGTCGGTGTGAACGACAGTCAGATACCGAAGACCCACCACCTTTATTCTGTACTCCAACCCTCGAGCCCTCGGCCCCCGGACAGTCCCGTCCGTGCATCTACCTTCAGAGCTACTGTCTGAATGGCAACCAATCCTATAATTCTACTTTCCTAGCTATCGGGGAGTGTAAATGTGCAACCCTAGTTATACTAGTTGCTCTTTTAATTTATTATTCCTATGGTTTACGTTAGCCCAGGACTGCCCCCGGTATACCCCGTGAAGGGCTCTCAAGGGGCACTAGGAACCAAGACGGCGGCATTACGGCCCGAAGTTCCCTTTCGCAATGCACTTATTATTATTGGTTGATCTCCCTTAACCCGATCCTCTTTTAGTTACTTTAGTTCTAACCCTAGAGCATTAAGACTCTTCCTCTCCCTCCCGGGATGGACGATCTCTCGTCGTTCCCGTACTCCCTTATCCTAACCTGTCTCACACTCTACTTATCTTGACCTCCAATGATGCACTCAATCCTAACCCTTGTCCTACCAACCATCAACTACCAGAATTCCGTGGCTTTACTATGTGCAGACCATCCTAAGTTATATGAGGTACACAAGGGGAGGTACCCCAAATTGTCTTCCAAATCTCCTATAATATTTACTGGAGGTCTACCATATCATAATTTGTCTAAATCCAGAAACTTATAATTTTCCTAATTAATCTGATATTTATTTAATTTTCCCAAAGGACGGGCCATGAGTCATTTTAAACATGAAGTACATGATCCTCTTAAGTAATGGCTACCCAAAAATCATGATCATTAAATAACAGTAAGATAACCTCAAATAAAAATTCTCAGAATTTTATAGAAAGTATTTAGCCTCTAATTAATTTATCCAGTATAATCATGTTAATCCTACGTAAAGAAGGAAGTACTGAAATTATTCATCGAAAAACTATAAAAAAATTACTAGTCAGTAGTATGATATATAAAAGATCTTTGTGCAGAGAATCATAATTTTACTAGCTTGCTAAACACCACTAAAGATTTAATCAAATAATCAAGGTAAAACATACTTAATGAAGCAAGCCTTATAATTAATCTTCCAAAAATCTCATAAAAATTCACAAAGATTTAAAATCATAATAAACGTTCCCTGCTTAAATTTCATCAATTTCCAGAAAGTGTGTATTCCATAATAAATTTTCTAAGCAAATCATACAACTACTAAATCATTAAAGAAGTATCCAAAATAATGATCATAAAATTCATAGAAAAATATCCAGTGCTTGTACCATCCCTATAATCCACTCTACCCAATTCTCATCACTTTTCAATGTGATTTGGTGTCATTTCCTATCTCTATAAGTTTTGCGCCTTAAACTAGGGTTAGATTTTTAGGTATCCCAACGGTCTCCAAATTTACTAAGATTTCATCCAGAGAACTATATTGGCACTATGGTTCTCTCCACCCAATTTCGGGTCAATCCAAGGTCATTTGACCACATGACCTTCACAAACCACCAAGATCCATCCTTAGGGTTTGGCCTTGGTTCTTAGGGCAAACTTACCCCGATACACCTCAAAATCCATGAGGGGGGTGCTAGAGAATATTACTAGCCAGTGGTAAAAATCTCAGCCTCTGTTGAGGTGATCTGACCACTCAAATTTCAAAAGTGCACTTTTAACCTAAGACCCCTTATTAGGGCAAAACTTAGGTTTGATCTTTTCTAATCCAAACCATCTCCAAATGAGATGAAAAATTAAACAGAACCTTATGGTGAACCCAGGGACCACTCACCAAAATTTGGGAGGGTTTGGAAATTATTTAACCATCTAATTAAATTAAGCTAGGATTATTGAATTTTCCTAAAAACTATAGAAAAATATTCTCCAAAAAATCTCATTTTTGGATAGCACCTCGATATAGGTAAGATTAGGCCACACCCCAAATTTCAAGTCATTTTAATGACTGGATTGGAGTGGGGAATTTTTCTAAGGTCAAGATAGCCCTCTGGATAGATCTCACCAAAACGGGTGATGTGGTCTAACCAGGATTCCAAATCGAGTGAAATTAATTTTGAATTAATGTAGACTTCAAGGGCTACATTTTCTATGTTGACCATTATTCCTATAGGAGCCTCTAGGTATTTTTCCCAAATTATCTAAAATGACAGATATTTCATTCAGAAATTGTTTTAAAAATAAAATCTAATTTAACGGCACTGTTCATCTTCTTCTACAGCCCGAACCAGAGCCCTGAAAACCTAATTTCCTGTAGCTTTTCCAAGCTAATTCCCGGCCATCCAGCCATCTCCCTGTCCGGCCACCACCACCACCACCTCTGTTGAGGTGAGGGCTATCGTCGGGCGGCGGCACGGCCGCCGGAGAGGCGGTTTCCGGCGAACCCGCCACCATGAAATTTTCGGAAAAACCATGAATACGCTCACCCGATCTGGCTCTTTTGAGCCTGATATCTCTCCTAATTATTTCTAAGATCTATCCGCAGAAAAAGAGGGAGGGGAGGACCTTGATCGCGGGTTGGAGGCGTGCAGAGCGTCGGGAAGCCATTTGCCGGTGGTGGCGTCGCCGGAAATTCTTCAACAGCAAGGGGGAAAATCTGAAACAGTTTGAGGGAGAGTGTAACATTTTCCTCTTGCTCTTAGGAGTCTTTTAGAGATCCGCAAGTGGGGAGGGGGAAAGGATGAAATGTTCGCGGCCATTAATAATTCCCTTAATGACGTTTCGGTTATGGCAAAGGCATTTGAAACGTTGGAGATGAAGAGGTGTTCGCCAGGTGGCGATTTCCTATTGGACCAACATTTCCTTAATTATTTAAATAATTAAAGTAGAAAACGGCCCATAAACACTCTTGGTTTTCATTCCCATAATCAGAATTTATTATGGCGTCAGTTACCGAAATTTCCAGTCTGGCTGATGTTTCGGCCTTGGTCACGGGCGTGACATATAGGTCACGGGCATGACAGGCCCGGTTAGCCAATTCTGGGTTCGACGATCGTCAAACTGAGATCGACGATCGTCGAAGGGTGGTCACGGGCGTGACACCTGGGTCACGGGCATGACAGGCCTGTGTGGCCAATTCTGGGTCGACGATGTCGAACTAAAATCGACGATCGTCGAGCGTGTCACGCCCTATGTCACGGGCGTGACATTGCGGGTCACGGGCGTGACATGCCTGGTGACTAATTTTGGGTCGACGACTGTCGAACTGAAATCGACGATCGTCGAAGGTGGTCACGCCCTATGTCACGGGCGTGACATTGTTGGTCACGGGCGTGACATGCCCGTGTGGCCAATTTTGGGTCGACGACCGTCGACCTGAAATCGACGGTCATGGTCACGCCCTATGTCACGGGCGTGACATTAAGTGTCACGGGCGTGACAGGCCATGAGGCAAATTCCGCGTCCGACGATCGTCTAACTGAGATCGACGATCGTCAAAGGAGTCACGCCCCAGGTCATGGGCGTGACACCTGGGTCACGGGCGTGACAGGGCCGGGTTGAAAATGCTGCGCCCGACGATCGTCTCCCGGAGATCGACGATCGTCGAATGAGTCACGCCCTAGGCCACGGGCGTGACGGGTCGGTCACGGGCGTGACCAACCCATGACCCGAATTCTTGGTCGATTTATTTCAATTTTTGGGCTCCTTAGGGTTCTACCACAACCAACCGACTCTTAGGGGTCTAGCCGGAAATGGGATGTTACATCAGCCTTGTGTTGATGAGGTGACACGGCCATCCACATGGCCGTGTACTGGTTGACATGGGCGTGTCAGGGAGTGACACGGGCGTGTCGTGGCCCGTGTTCTATTCCATATTGAGTCGGTTCCTAAACAGCTCAAGGGACACGGGCATGTCACAAGTCGTATCAGCTCTTTTTAGATGCTTTTCCAAGCAATCGAGGGCGTTCGTTCCCTTCTATTTTGATCCTGTGGTCCCAGATCATCCCTGCTCTTATAAGGCCGAGAATAGAGATGGATATCTCATTCTCATCTTTGCCTTTCTCTTTCTAAGTGAAGAGAGAGAGGATAGCAAGGAAGGAAGAAGGAGAAGCTTTCTGACCGCCGGTGGAGCTTCAGCAGTCCGTTTCGAGAGCCGAGTGCAGTGTTGTGGAGGCAAGGCCGCCGCGGTGGTTTCCATCCGGCTAGTTTCCCATGGCGCCGAAACGATCATCAAGGGTAACGGTCTTTCTTCCTTGGGCAAGTGAATCCCTTTGTTTATGCATGTATATCTGTGGAATCCTCCATCAAAAGATGGAAGAGCATAAGTGATTCCAGTTGTTGAGTCTGCATCTAGAGCCGGAACTGTGTAGTACGGCATAGGCATGCTGTGTGAAGCCCATCTGGATGGATGTCTGGATTGGTGATGCTGCAAACTGGAGAAGACTCTGTGTATACATCGGTTACCTTACGGAGATGGTGAGGACGATTTTTATGAGCTTAGTCTAGTTTCTTTGATTGTATGCTCTGCGCGAGCTGTGTTGATGGAATGGATAGCGGCACGATGTGCCAGTGTTGAGGAGGAATGTGAGAACCTCTGAGTGGGTAGGACACCCACCAAGTTCATTGATCGGATTATCGTAAGCAAAAACCTCTAAGTGGATGGGTATGAGAGGTCGTCAACAGGGGTTTGACGGCTGATGTAACACCCCTATCCGTCATATAGCATATAGTAGTAGGTCTGGCCGGGGCCCGACGCCATATACTACGGACAAACCGGTTGGTTACACGTTGAAACCATTCAACCAATCAAAACGTCCTACACAACACCTAGCGGAAGCAATTTATTAGGTTGCAAAAGTAGTAAGAACCCAGACACAGAGCATGAATGCCCACTACAAACCCAGGAATGTAAACATACACAAAAGATAAATGGCCTTAAGGCCTTACACTGTTCTCTTAACAAAAAGTAGTGTTTTCCAAACTTCGGCACGCAGGCCGGCCATACATGAAAAACGGGAAAGCATAAACAATTAGGCCTTCAAGGGCCGGCGCAGCAACATGGGCTTTAGCCCGCTATTTTCCCGCTCGGCTCCGCAGCACCTACAAGCGACAAACCACCGCCCGGTGGCAAACAATAGCAACGGTCAGCAATGCTGACCAAATTATAACGATCCCGCCCCCAAAATCGGGGCGGCGATGCTCTTTCCCTGCACTTTATTAGTAGGCAACAACAATAGTGTAAACACACTTCAACACAGGCGTAGGCTCGTACGGCCATACACCCCATGCACTCAGGGCACATTCACAGAGAACCGGCCAACGTCACGTCAATTCAAGCCATAGACATTCTCGTTCCACCACCGCCTCTTGGACGGCCAACCAAATGAGCATTTTGCCTTCTTGGCCTTGGTCACGGCAATTTATGTCATAGACTGCCGAAGACCCTCATCCATGCCAACGGTCCGACCGAACGACATACACTGGGTACGGTTCCGCCTGACCCGTGCTCATATCGCAACGGCAATTTAAGCCATATGCGCAGGTCAAGACTACCGAGTCCCATTTTCTCCACAACAATCATATAACCCGGTTATGTTCACGTTGGCTCCCCGGCCATCGTGTTGGCAAAACTCGCTTTTGCCCAGTTTTCCGGGTGCACCTTGGAGTTAATCTCCAAGGCTCCCTGTTGCAATCTACCACGTAGAAAACCCGAAAAACGCCCAAACACCTGGAGTCTTCCCCGGTTCATATGCAATGCAACATCACCGATCTGGCTCTACTTGTCTGGATAGGCTTCACACACAATGCCTATGTCCGTTTTCGCATACGGACTCTATACAAGGGGGACTTTACATATCTACCCCAAGGAACGCTCCAACTCTTCGCTCACTCGTGAGAGAGAGCTTCCTATGCAAAGGGAAAAAAGCTTTCACATGCCCAAAGATGAGAAATCGTTACCCTTGCGTTTTTTCGCGGCGCCATCGAAAACTATGCGGTTGGAAAGCACCGCAACGGCATCACCTCTACGGATCTGGACTCGAATCGCGATTCGGAGCTCCGGAGCTCCTCTGGCGGCCGGATCTTGGACTCCTCCTTCCTCCTTGCTCTCCCTTCTCTCTAAACTCTTAGAGAGAGAATGGCTAAAGGAAATGTGGATTCCCAACCCTAAATCCCGGCTAAAACCACCCAGGAGCAGCCCCCCACCGTCGGATCCAAAGTCAAGGAAACGAACGGCTAAGATTAGATCTGAAATCATAAAATCTGGGCCGAACACGGGTTGCAGCACGGTCGTGTGCCTGGCCGTGTCACCCATTCGCCGTCTCGATCGATTCGAAAAACCAGCACACGGCCTTTGACATGGCCTCCGACACGCCCGTGTCACCTGCGACATGCACGTGTCGGGACCCGTGTCACGCCCCCCCCCCCTCCCGTGTGCAATCGGCCAGCTTTCCCAACCCGAGAAGGACACGGCCTGCGACATGGCACCCGACACGCCCGTGTCGAATTTGACACGCCCATGTCAGGGCCCGTGTCATGGCCCGTGTGCCTTCCTCAGAAAACAGCCAAAAGTGACACGCCCGTGTCCCAGGCCGTGTGCCTGACACGCCCTGGGACACTCCCGTGTCCCAGGCCGTGTTCCAGCCTTCTATGATCGTCGACCGCCAAAGCGTCGACCGCACGACCCGTGGTCGAACATGCCCTGACACGGCCTCCAACACGCCCGTGTCGAGACCCGTGTCACCTGCATCAAAACCCCGTCTTGGCTTAAAAAATGTCACCCGTCTCTATTGAGTTTCGGGGTGTTACAACTCTCTCCCCCTTAAAAGAATTTCGCCCACGAAATTACTAAAGGAAAGTAAACATAAAACCAAGAGCGGTACCTGAGCGAAATAACTCTGGGTACTCCTCCAGCATGGTCTGCTCCCGTTCCCAAGAGAGCTCCTCACGACCGCAATTGTCCCAACGGACCTTGACCATTCGGATCTCCTTGTTACGAAGTCGCTTAACTTCGGAGTCTTCAATATGAACGGGCTTGACCCTAGTCGTCAACCCTTCGTCCACCGGTACCTGATCAACTGCGATCACCTGCGAAGGCTCTTGCACCGCCTTCCGCAATACAGAGATGTGAAACACATCATGTAGTCCACTCAACTCTACCGATAACTTCAAACGATAAGCCGCTTCGCCGACCCGCTCCAGAATCACAAAGGGTCCAAGGTATCTTGGGCTCAGATTCTTCAAGCGTCTCACCCGCGAAACACCCTTGAACGGCTTTACTTTCAAGTACACCCAATCGCCCACCGCGAACTCCACGTTCCGATGCTTGGCATTGTAGTACTTAGCTTGCCTATCCTGAGCGATCATCAAACGCTCTCGAATGATCCGCACCAAAGAAGTAGCATTTTCCACCTCCTGGTTCTTGTACAACCTTGCCTCACCCGTTTCAAGCCACGATAACGGCGTGCGACTCTTTCTACCATACAGGGCCTCGAAGGGTGGCATTTGTATACTCGCTTGGTAGCCATTGTTGTACGCAAACTCCACCAAATACAGGTGGTCCTCCCAATGCTTCCCGAAGTCTAGGACACACATGCGGAGCATGTCCTCCATCGTTTTATTGACTCTCTCGGTCTGCCCATACGTCTGCGGATGGAAGGCTGTGCTGAACTTCAACTTTTTCCCCAGCATCTACTGCACCAACCTCCAATCATTGGACGTGAAACGTCCATCGCGATCACTCACAATGCTGCGAGGCACACCATGCAGTCTAACTATATTGTCCACATACAACTTTGCCAATTTCTCCACTGGATCATCCTTCCTATGCGGAATGAAATGCGACACTTTAGTTAACCGATCTACGATCACCAAGATGGCATCGTTCCCTTTCTGTGATCTTGGCAACCCATGCACAAAGTCCATAGATATGTCGTCGAATTTCCACTCCGGTATAGGCAAGGACTTCAGAAATCCTCCCGGCTTTTGGCACTCCGCCTTCACCAAGGCGCACGTTTGGCATTTAGCCACGTACAACGCCACGTCTTTCTTGAGCCCCGGCCACCAAAACAACTTTTTGAGATCACGATACATCTTTGTGCTCCCTGGGTGGATTGATTACTTGGTATGATGAGCCTCGTACATCAACTCCGCCCGGAGGTTACCCCCACTTGGGACGCACAACCGATGATCCTTCCTTAACAAACCATCTACTACCGAGAACTGGGAATTTGACCCATCCAGAGCAGCACCCTAGACCACCGAAGACCCTCATCCATGCCAACGGACCGACCGAATGACATAGATCGGGTACGGTTCCGCCTGACTCGTGCTCATATCGCAACGGCAATTTAAGCCATATGCGCAGGTCAAGACTCACCGAGTCCCGTTTCCGCCACAACATTCACATAACCCGGTTATGGTCACGTTGGCTCCCCGGCCATCGTGTTGGCAAAATTCGCTTTTGCCCAGTTTTCCGGGTGCACCTTGGAGTTAATCTCCAAGGCTCCCTATTGCAATCTACCACGTAGAAAACCCGAAAAACGCCCAAACACCCGGAGTCTTCCCCGGTTCATATGCAATGCAATATCACCGATCCGGCTCTACTTGTCTGGATAGGCTTCACACGCAATGCCTATGTCTGTTTTCGCATACGGACTCTACACAAGGGGGACTTTACATATCTACCCCAAGGAACACTCCAACTCTTCGCTCACTCGTGAGAGAGGGCTTCCTATGCAAAGGGAAAAAAGGTTTCACATGCCCAAAGATGAGAAATCGTTACCCTTGCATTTTTCCGCGGCGCCATCGAAAACTATGCTGTTGGAAAGCACCGCAACGGCGTCACCTCCGCGGATCTGGACTCGGATCGCGATTCAGAGCTCCGGAGCTCCTCCGGCGGCCAGATCTTGGACCCCTCCTTCCTCCTTGCTCCCCCTTCTCTCTAAACTCTTAGAGAGAGAATGCCTAAAGGAAATGAGGATTCCCAACCCTAAATCCCGGCTAAAACCACCCAGGAGCAGCCCCCCACCGTCGGATCCAAAGTCAAGGAAACGAACAGCCAAGATTAGATCTGAAATCATAAAATCTAGGCCGAACACGGGTTGTAACACGGCCGTGTGCCTGGCCGTGTCACCCATTCGCCGTCTCGATTGATTCGAAAAACCAGCACACGGCCTTTGACACGGCCTCTGACACGCCCGTGTCACCAGTGACACGCCTGTGTCGGGACCTGTATCACGCCCCCCCCCCCCCCCCCCCCCGTGTGCAATCGGCCAGCTTTCCCAACCCGAGAAGGACACGGCCTGCGACACGGCACCCGACACGCCCGTGTCGAATTTGACGCGCCTGTGTCAGGGCCCGTGTCATAGCCCGTGTGCCTTCCTCAGAAAACAACCCAAAGTGACACGCCCTGGGACACGCCCGTGTCCCAGGCCGTGTGCCTGACACCCCTTGGGAGACGCCCGTGTCCCAGGCCGTTTTCCAGCCTTCTACGATTGTCGACCGCCAAAGCGTCGACCGCACGACCCGTGGTCGAACACGCCCTGACACGGCCTCCGACACGCCCGTGTCGAGACCCGTGTCACCTGCTTCAAAACCCCGTCTTGGCTTAAAAAATGCCACCCGTTTCTCTATTGAGTTTCGGGGTGTTACAGCTGATGCCCATAGCCAACAAGTTTAGAACCTCTTAGTGGGTGGGCCACCCAACAAGTTCGTTGGTAGGATCGGGTGAGCGGTCGATTAGTAGCAATGCAGCGGGGCGATTTTCCTAGGCTTATTACACTATGTGGGTAGTTCGACTGATAGTGCTAAAAATTTGTTATGAGGTGCGTGCCTCTGAGTGGACAGGTGCGGGAGGTCTTCAACAAGGGTTTGGAGGCTTAGGCCCGACCAACAAGTAAACACCTAAAATTGGTGGTGGAACCATGAGGAGTTTGGTACACCATAAGTGTGCCCTGAGTGCACGGGATGTTTGGAACTAAGGCCGGCGTTTGTGGTGATATTGTGTATTGGATATATGTGTTGAGATTGGATTACATACAGGGAAGGAACCACTACCCCGAGTAAGTGGTAGGATCGTTATGATTGGTCAGCTAAATGTTGACCATTGCTTTGTTTGTCACCCATGGGGTGAATATCTATATGCAGGTGTTGCCCTTGTAGATGCGGAAATAGATTAAGCGGGCTGAATCCTTTACTGTTGTTGTTAGGCCCTCGAAGGCCGTGCGAAGCTTTGGATTTCATGTGTGGTTGGCCTGCGTGCCGATTTATGAAGTCATATGTTTGTAAAGAGAAACTTGTAAGGCCTTAAGGCTGTGAGCGGTGTGCTTGTTAACATTCCTGGGCTTGTATATAAATGAGTTATTTATATAGTAGTGTACATTCATAGATTGAGTTCGTATAACTTGTAAACTTCCGCTAGAATGCTCTGAGTTAGGATGCGTGGTATTTTGTATTAACCTGCGACCTCGCCATCTTTTTGTGGCATATAATGTGGGGCTCCTGCCGGACCTTCTATTATATGTTATTTAACGGGTCGGGTTGTTAGAACACCAAGCTTTTGGGAAAAGAATTGGTGGCCGATGCTTGCAAATTAGTGCGGACCATCCAGGAACGCATGAAGGTTTCCCAGGACCGGCAAGCAAAGTATTTTAATGCTCACCATATGAATGTGGATTTAGCGGTAGGTGACTGGGTTTATCTCAAGATTAAGCTGTTCAAAGGTGTTTCGCGGATTCGCCGACTCAAGAAGCTGAGACCGAGGTTTTTGGGACCGTTTAAGATTATAGAACGTATTGGTGAAGCAGCTTACTGGTTAGTGCTGTCTGCGAAGCTTATTGGATTGCATGATGTCTTCTATGTATCCATCTTGTGGAAAGCCTTGGTGGAGGCTAGTATTGTGATCGAATCGACGATGGTACCGGTAGAAGAGGACTTGAGGACGAAGGTCCGTCAGGTTGGCGTAGAGGATTCAGAAGTTCAACAGTTGTGGAAAAAAGAGGTTAAGCTCGTAAAGGTGCATTGGGATAATTGCGGGTGAGATGAGTTCTCTTGGGAGAATGAGAAAACAATGCAGGAGGACTTCCTAGGACTTTTTTGTCAGTTATGTTGTTTGTACAATATTGTTGTAACAATGTTTGAATTTGTTGCAACATCTTTCTTGCTGTCTTCCTGAATGAAAAATAATTTTGAGGACAAAATTCTTGTAAGGGGGGAGGAGTTATAACACCCCAAATTTGAGGAACTCAGAGCAGTTCGACGAAATTCTAGGATCGTTGAAGGTCGTTCGACGAACGATGACTTCTGGACGTTCGACGAACGATGACTTCTGGACGTTCGACGAACGTCGAGCTCTGGGTCATTCGTCGAGCTTTGGTCATTCGACGAACGATGAGTTATGGCCGTTTGACAAACGTTGATCTATGGGTCGTTCATCAGGCTCTAGATATTCGACGAACGAGTAGTTTGTGTCGTTGGACGAATGTCGATCTCTGGGACGATCGTCGAGCTCTGGGCCGATCGTCAAGCTCTAGGCCGATTATCGAGCTCGTCGTTTGATGAACGTATGAGCCATTCGACGAAAGTCAAAGGCTGATGTGCGGAGCCATTCGACGAAAATTAAAGGCTGAGGGTGGAGCCATTCGACCAAAGTCGAAGGCTGATGTGTGGGTCGTTCGACAAAAGTCGAAGGCTGAAATGTGGAGTTTCGTAGTTTGAATTCCTAACCGTCCGATTTCACCTAGAATTCAATCCAAGGGCCCAGGATCCTCTGCCCAAAGTGCTTAATAAGGGTTGAGCGGGTTTTCTCCCTCATTTTCTTCTCTTTTTCGGGTGAAGGTTATGGTTTTAGAGTTGGATAGCGGAGGAAGAAGGAGAGATTTCTCCGCTATTGACGGAGCTTCAGAGCTCCGATCGTCGTTCCGAGGCCAGATCCATGGAGAGAACATTGAGGCGATCGTTTTCATCCATGCAAGGCAAAGATTCCATGGCTAGGAAGAGGGTTCATAAGGTAACAAATTTTCTCCTCTCGGTTATAGGATGTGTGTATGGCATCTTTTCTTTTCTTGCTTTTATTTCAAGCATATAGGCACCATATCTCTCAAATGAGAGGGGTTAGGGTCTTCATGGTTCAAGAGGAACCACTGAGCCGATTGTGTCTATCCCCGACATAATATTACATTAGAAATCCGCTTCGCTAGTAATAGAGGCCTTGTGGGTGAAGCCGTAGTCACGACAGTTAGTCTGACTCGGTGATGTTGCATAGTGATCCTTAAGGATTTTGCTAGAAATCCATTGCAGCAACATGCCATTTGTGATGTATGTCTCCCTTATTTCACGCGAGTATATGTAGTCGGTACCGTACAAGGTTAGCTTTATGGTGACGGTAGATGGTATCCTTAGAGCACGGGAATGTTACAGTACGAAAGGTGGATTTTGGTGGTAAGGCTATGTTTTTTGATGTGCGAATGCTTGACTTTGTCTCCGTGGTCAGCTGGCTAGCCCGTGACGTGCAAGCCCTATATGGAGAGTGTCCTGGCGAGACAATCCCCCTCTATGAAACTAACGATAATGCCTAGCATTGGGAAAGCCCAGGCAATGAAGCCCATGAGTGGGTGGGGTCCTGCGAGGGTTCTTAGCATCGGTTTGTTTATTTGAATGGTGGGATCCTGATGTGAGAAGTTAGAGTTTGCAAGCAAGCCCGAGTTTTGAGACCTACGAGCAGGTGGGGCCTTGGCAAGAGTTCTCTGTAGCGGCTTGAATGTCGTTTGGGGAAACTGGAGGTACCCATATGTTTGTGGCTTGAACGCCGAAAGGGAAAATGTAAGTACCTGATTGATGAAGCATGATGATCTTTTATATTCATACGCTTTAGGGTGCCTTGGGTGAAACCCAGGTTTGCATACATGCTGCATTGTAAGCCCATTTTACTATATGCTAATCGTAGAAACATGTTTGTTATATGAGACATCCAAACTTGTTTTCGCTTTACATGTTATGTATATTGCATACGAAGTGCTGACCTGTAGGGTGATGGAGTGCCCTGAGGTCTGCTAGGGATGGCCGGGAGGAGATGGGTTGGTTACATAGTTAAGGTCAGCCTTTGCTGACCCGCGTTACAACAAATTTTTACAGGGCAAGGATCACAAGCAGGAGCAAGCTCGCTGGCAAAAATTGCCTAAGCCTCATGAAGCAAACGTTCTTATATTTACTTATGTTTTGATTGAATGTTATGATAATGAAATGTAATCCAGCTTGCATGCCGAGGTAGCCTAGGAGTGCTCATGCACGTTGTTATGTTGTCTTTCAGTTTTTGACTTATGATGCGTAAGGATTTAAGGCCATTTTGATACTCATGGATTAGTGGATAACTTCCTATTTAGTTGTATGTTTCCGTTGTTGTAATATGAGTTTTGAGTTTGGGTAGTTTATATCATCTTTTAATGCTTAAGCTATATCGTCTGTATGTTGTGGGGCCCTGTCGAATCCATATTATACTGTTATTACAGAGGAGGTGTTACATTTCCTCTGATCCCAGTTTGTAAGACCCAATTTTTTTCCGCTTCACCTCCGGTTCTTATTCCTAGAATCGCCGTTTTGCGGAGACACCAACACTCGGGAAGGTCGCCACTATAAAACGTTGATCCTGCTGGCAGAAATAATCACTAAAGAAATAAAAGTATATAGTTAGAACAAATAAGTCTAAGTCCACAATCACATGTAATATGAGAAAGCTAAATCATAACACAGTCCATATAGAGATGAAACATAAACGTCAAAGATAAATGGGCTCAAGCCTGGTACATCATGGCCTCACTATAACAATATCGCGGAAGCAAAATATACTAATCACTCACGGATCCTGAAGTTGGTGCTCCTGTGCTAGACTGGCCCACCTCCATGTGCATCGCACTCCGTTGGTGCTGCATCTTCTGCTAGTGCTTCATCTTCTGCTAGTGCTTCTTGTCTCCCATCCGGAGCCCCTGAATTGTTTGGTCCACCGACCGTTAGTCAAAAAGACTAAGACTGATTTCCCCCACCCCTCCCCTAGTAGCTCCTAGGCACCGTGCAGGAGGAATGATATGAAGGCTATGATGGTGGAGAGTAAACAAGAGCAGGTGATGGTGGACCTAAATTAGTCAAATTATAATGTTCATAGTGCTATAAAAGGAATTTGAGCTAGCAATACTATAGTAATAGAGCAATAAAGAGTAGAAAGTAAAGTGCATCATAAAGAAAAGTAACAAATAACCACAAAGAAAGTAACCACAGCTTATAAGCATGCCCACACAAGCTTATAAACTATGGGGTCATTTAGCAAGACCCAACGTATAAAAGTCTCATACCAATTTATACGTTAGGGGTAAGGGTTGATGTATGATGATGAATAGATATGCTATATTATATGGGTTTAATGATATGTTCATACAAGTGCAACACACACACACGACTTTATGTGCACAGACCTTTAGTTCCCCGGTTTTGGAAGCTAGCTTCACTCCCAGGAGCCTCTATAGTGGCCAACAAAGACAGTGGGTTGGACTACGCCACTCCTAGGCGGGTATCCACACTACCAGGCCTAGCCCTTACGTACACCTCTGAAGGACACACCAGAGTTACCACATAGTAATACTGACAAGCCCGCCAGTCTTTTCCATGGCTAAGTGCAAACCACACCCGCCGAGTCATCATATCAACGTCGGTGTGAACGACCGTCAAATACCGAAGACCCACCACCTCATGCACATGCAGCCATGAATTCCCGAGCCTTCGGCTCCCCGGACTAACCTGTCAATTACAACTACCATCCGATCCTTTGGCTCGCCGGGCTTAACTTTCCCATTTCAACAACCACCGAGCCTACTGCTCGGACATCCAAACCAAGCTAACCTCCCGAGTCATCGGGGTGAGAGAAGGTGAAGCCCTAGTTTTACTAATTACTATTTAATATTTTTGTCTTACGGTTTAAGATTAACCTTGGACTGCCCAAGGCATTCCCTGTGAAGGTCTCTCGAGGGCACTAGGAACTAAGATGGGTTTAATCCCAAAGCTCCATTTCGCAAGGTACTTATTATTATTGTTATCTACCCATGTCCCAACTCTCCTGATCTTACACTTGAACTAAACCTATGTGTAATTAGACTTCCTCCAAGGAAAAGACAATCAAGAGCACAACCTTAACTTATCAAACAAGACTCTCACAACTTGACTCCTCTTTAATATTCAAATCAGACCATGTACATCATTTATCCCACCTTCTTATTCCAAGGCTTACATGTTATCTTATATCTACATCTTACTATGTGCATACCTAATTGGTATATGACGTGCATGAATGATGACCCCCTCCAAATATTCATCCAAATGACTTAAGATTATTATTGGGGGTCTAATATGATATTTTAAAGATAAATCTAGAATATAATATATTTCCTAACCTATTTGTCACTTATTTAATTTTTTGCAAAATCCGCCCAACCGAGCTTTTGAAAACCAAGTACAATTTTCTGACATGATATGGCCTTAATAAAATTAAGACAAGTGTATAACCTCAAAATAACAGAATGTACTGAAATTCACAATTTTCTATAGAAAGGTTAACCACCAAACTAATTATTGATTAAATAACCTCATTAATAGGGAAAAGCAGGAAATAATAAAAATAATCATCCAAAAATTATAGAAATATTACGAGATGTCTAGAGTGACCAGAAAAGTCTACTGACCATTAATCATAATCTTCTAAGCATGTTTGATCACCCAAATAAATCATTTAACAATATTCTACAAAAGGCACTTTGTGAAGCAACCTATATAAAAATACTTCCAATAAAAATGTGAAAATTACTAGATGATAATTATGACTAGAAAGAGCTACTAACCAAGAATTATAATTTTGCCACAACATTTGGTCCCATAAATGAATTATATTAAAATATTCAACAAATGGGAACTTATGAAGGAACCTATATGAAAATCTTCCAATATTTGTATAAAAAATCCACAAAGTTGTATTGTGTCCTAAAATGTTCCCAAACCAAGTTTCATTATTTTCTAGCAAGCAAATAACCCTAAAACAATTATCTTGTAAGTAAATCAAAATTAGTGTTTATGAATGAAGTACCATGATTACAAATCCAATATTCATAATAAAATTTCTTGGGAACAATATCATCTAATCAAGTTCATTGCCTAAGTTTCATGAGTATCCAAATTCATTTGAGCATGTAATTAAATATTGGACCAAAATTCCCTAAAATATCCATTTTTATTTCAAAGAGGGTATATGTTCCTAAAAATCCTAAAACCACGCTTCTAGAGCTTATTTTTTTACCCTAGAAATACACCAACCAAGTTCCAAGACCATCCAAGGACATATAGTCCCATGTCCTTCACTAGGCCCCAAACTTCAACCATAAGGCCTATACTATGGTCTTTGGGCATCTCCACCCCAAACCATTCAAAATCTCTTGAGGGGGTGCTTTAGAGGACTTTGAGGAAGTGGCCAAAGTTTAAACCCTTTTGGATGAGGATTGGCCACTCAACGCACAAATTTTACTCTTGCCCTAATTTACCCCTAAGGGACCAAGTTTTGGTTACACTAATACCTACTCAAACCAACACCAAATTGGCTGATATTTTTACCAGAGTCATGACATGACCCTAATGGTCAAACATTAAAATATAAGTGTTTTTGAGGTCATTAGACCCCTTAATTAAATCATACATGATTTATTAAATGTTTTTAAAACTATAAAAAAAGTATTCCACAAATTCCTATTTTTGGATATGTCTGGGGTATAAATGAGACTAAACTATGATCCAAATTTCAAGGCATTTGGATAAGAAGTTTAGTGGGGGCACACAAATTTGTGTCTTGTTAACCCTAGGTATAGCTTGCACCATTTGGTGTGTTGTGGTCAGATTAGTGACCCAAATTAGTTGAGACCAATTTTAATTAAACAAGACACAAGTAGCTACAACTTTTATTCAGAACACTTTTCCTGATTATTAACCTAAGTATTTTTAATAATTTAATCTAGCCACTGCATAATATGAGATATAAGAATAAATTAAAATGGATTAATATAATCGGCCGCACGAATCTTAAAGAACGAAATCGACGACATCCATCGTCATCCCCAGCGCGCCAACAGCCCAGATTAACCCATCCTGGGCCATTTTGGCTGGGGAATTCCCAACCATCTGTGCCTCCTCATGGCCGGCCACTACCACCACCACCTTCGTTGAGGTGGTGGCTAGCGATTCGCGATGGTTGGCCGGTCAGAGGTGGACGGAACAGTGAAATGTGTGTGGTGGAAGAAACTTGAAAATTAAGCTCTCGACCAGCTTTATATGGGGCCAATTGGACCTTAATCTTGCGGCCAACCGAATTAGATGTATCCACTGGAGAAAGAGAGAGAGACAGTACCTTCTAGGAGGGCTGGAGCTTAGCCGATTGTCGGTTTGCCATTGACAGTGGTGACACTGCTCAGTGCTCTGACTCCTCCTATCCAGAGCCTTCAGTTTCTTTAGGGAAGTGGTGTAACCGACTTCTCTCGACCGTGAGAAGCTTTTAAAAGCATCAGATTTGGAAGAGGAGAGGTCAATCTTCAATGGCACCATTAATGACCATTTTGAGAATTTTGGCCAACTGAAATTATCTTCACCTGTCCACTGTTATGGTCGGGACAGACCTTTGATCTCCTCCTAATCAACTAGGGAGATGAATCCGGCAAATGGGGAGGCCCTTGGCCTCCCTTGGCCATGAATGGCCTTCACTCCTCACTTTCTCTCTCATCCATTAAAGGGGACATAGAGCTTTATCTCTCCTAGTCACTTTTTCAAGAAAATAAATGGAATTTTAGATAATTCTTAGCCTCCTAAGGTTAATGGGCCACCCAAATTGGGCTTATCCCAAGTGGATTGGGCTTGGTTGGGTCCACTTGGGCTAATTTGATCTAATTTTAGGCTTCAGTTGACTTTGGTCAAATTGACCTTTTGGGTTGACCCCAATGGGTCTTTGGTGACCCATTGGCCTCCCCTAAGGTCTAGGAAGGGTTGGGTAGGGGTTGTTTTGCACCTCGGAGGCCACTTGACCCGTAATAGGGCACTTTGACATCTTTAGGGTTAGGGTTGACTTTTGGTCAGCTTGACCTCTTTAGTTGACACCAATGGGTCCTTGGTGACTCATTGGCCTCCCTTGGGGGTTAAGAGAGTCTAGGTGGGGTCCTGGAGTAAAGTTGAAGCCCTAAAGTCAAACCCTAGGGATGGTTCTTGAATTGAGTTATTTACAGACCAAGGTGATTTCCACCTTCATGCCTTGGTTCACTTAGTCTCTTGAGCTTCCTAGGGTTTTTTCATGACCTAGTCATGACAAAACCACTCTTAGAGATCTAGTTATTTGAGGGATGTTACACAGATCACCTACCACGGATCCATACTGGATCTAATACTCAGATAGTATAACTCTCCTACAGCTCAGGAAACTTTGCCCTACCTCAGGCCAAAGGCCCTACAGCTTAGATCCAAAAGGATCCTACAAAAAAACAGTGGTTTAATTAATTTGACACAGAGAATTTTTTTGTGTCAACAACTAGGGTTGAGTTATCTAAGCTCTATCTTTCTTCACAATAGCAGGAAGAAATTCTGCCTCTGCTGGAAGAATATCAGAATGTAAATTCTGAACTTGCTGAAAAAGACGGAAAAATGGCTAGGTCTTGAAATCTTCAATCAGCTAACTGAACCCACAGAAGACTTAAGGCTCTCCTTTCTTTATTTATCAGAAGTCTTTATAATCTTGTTGTAGCAGAAGAAAAGTGCTACAGTTAACTGAACTTTCATTCTGTTGGAAGGCTTCAAGCTTTTTCTCGACAGCAATGGCGAGGAAGATGAAGTCCAACCGCTCTTTTTCATTTTGGATAAAACCTTAAAAAGTTGAGTTCAACATCTGAAGTTGTCAGTTTATATCTTCCGCTGATCAACGGCTCCAGGATGCGGTGGGGACCACCTGTAGTAGACAGCTGCACCTTCCTTCAACGGAAGAAGACGTACAGTAGCCCTCCGACAACATTTGTCGTGTTTTGTAGCTTTCCCACACTTAATTTGAACTCTGTTGACTTTGTGGACATCACCATCTGTGGACTTAGCCAAAATCAAACATCTTTAGTATTTGCGTTGAGTGAGTAATCTTCACTCAATGCCAAAACACTTTGACAGATTTTATGTCAGTAGGCGTTGAGTGAGCAACCTTAACTCAATGCCAAAACGCATAGAAAAATTTCTCTGCCATTAGGCGTTGAGTTAGCAACCTTCACTCAATGCCAAAACACTTAGAAAATATTCCAGTCATTAGGCATTGAGTGAGTAAGCTTCACTCAACACCAAAACACTTAGAAAAATATTTTTGCCTCTTGGCGTTGAGTGATTAAGCTTCACTCAACTCCATACCACTTAGAAATGATTCTAGTCACCTGGCATTGAGTGAGCAACCTATACTCAACACATTTGTACTTAGCCAATTTCCTGCTTGGGAAGCATTGAGAGCATTGAGTGTGTCTTCATCACTCAACGCCAAATTACTTAGACAGATTTTGCCACTTTGCATTGAGTGAGTAAGTGTCACTCAACGCCAAACAACTTAACAAATATTCTTTTGTTATCTAGTATTGAGTGAGTAAGCTACACTCAACGCATTTTCACTTAGCAGAATTTCTATGAAATCAAAGTCTCTTACTGACTAAGGTTCAGTCAATGCTTTTTATCACATGACGTTGAGTGAGTAAGCTTCACTCAACACCTGTGGACTTAGTCAAATATTTACACAGATTTTCTGTGGCTTTGACTAACTAAGCTATACTCAACGATTTATGTTGTATGGTGTCTAGTGAGTAGACTTCACTCAATGCCTGTGGACTTAGCCATATTTCAGCCTGAATCTTATTAGGCTTTGACTGTCTTAGTCTGTCTCACAGCTTTTTGTTGTATGGTGTTGAGTGAGTAGACTTCACTCAACACTTGTGGACTTAGCCACATTTTTGCCTGATTCTTATTAGGCTTTGAATATCCAAGCTATCCTCAACGATTTTATTCACCTGGCATTGAGTGAGCAGACTTCACTCAATGCATGTAGACTTAGGCGATTTCCAGCCTATCTAGCATCTTCAATTTATGACCACCTGTCACATCACTTGGAATACTTGTCCTATCAATTTTGCAAGGAATAACCTGTATAACACCCCAAAAATGAGAAGTATTCATTGGAGGTTACCATACGGCGGTAGGATTAGAGCCGGTGATAGCTCAGGGAATTAATAACTCAGGGCTCGAGTTGTTACCGCTAGGCAATAAGCGTTAACGCGCCGTGCTAGCCTATCGACGAGTGTCGAGAAGGATTTCTTGAGTAACCGATCTACAGCCAGGCATAAGAATGTTATCTCGGGTGATAGCTATGGATAGCGGCGTCGGATGGTCAAAGCGGTCACCACCTGAGTTACTGCACGGCGGTAGCTTTCAGATAAAAGATTGACTTGAGATTTCATTCTCATTTTTCTCTCACACTCTCTTGCTTACTTCTGGAGAGGGAAGAAGAGGGAAGAGGAGGAAAGGTCCAGGAGCTCAAGAGGAGTCAATCCAAGGTGTGTTTGTGATCAGAATCACGAGTCGACGCTAGATCCGTAGAGAGGAAGTTGTGAAGATCAATTCCATCTGGATCAAAGATCATGATCATAGCTCCGAAGAGAATTACAAGGGTAACGATTTTCTCCGTGGATAAGTGAAGTCTTCAATATGCAAACTTGCATGGAACCCCTCACCAAAAGTTGAAGAAAATGTAGTTTCCAATGGGTAGATCGGTATGATCCCCGATTAATATTGCATATAGATCCGGAAATAAGTACGGAATAGGCATGTTGTGTGAAGCCAATCCAGATAGGTTGGTCTGGATTGGTGATGTTTATTTTGTGTGTCGTAGAAGACTCTGAGTATAAAAGTGAAGTTGTACGGAGTCTGAGGGTTGTACCTGTGAAATGAGAATAACAGGAAGTACTGGAGTTCAACACTAGGAAAATACCCAGAAATGATAACAGTTCGGGGAACTGTTGATGTCACCAGGCGACAGTGAATGTCACCAGGCGATAGCTCCCAGTGAGCTAAAGCTTTGTGTGGCCTATCTCTAAGAAACCTGGGGGCCAGTGTATGTGGAGCTGTGAGCTTAAATTGCCAAGCAAAGGTAGGTGTCAGCTTGAAATGGTACAAAGCCGTGTGGCTTATGTTTTGGTTTAGCCGTGGAGGCCAACTACTGTGCTATCAAGTTAAGTACCTCTAAATGACTGGGTTATTAAGTTAAGTACCTATGAATGGGTAGTTAGTCATTAAGTTAAGTACCTCTGAACGACATAGTCATCAAGTTAAGTACCTCTGAACAACAAAGGTTACCGTTAAGTTAATTACCTCTGAACGATAAAGGTTACCGTTAAGTTAAGTACCTCTCAACGACAAAGTCGTCAAGTTAAGTACCTCTGAACGGTGGTGATACACGGGAAGTCTGGTACACCGATGATGTGCCCTGAGTGCATGGGGCGTGTGGCCGATGAGCCAACGTCTTTGGTGAATGGTGCTTAATTGCACTTTGTTGTTGCCACGATATATATATGTTGTTGTTTGTAGGGAAGGAGAACCGCAGCCCCGAGTAAGAGGTGGGGTCGTTATAAATTGGTCAGCAAAATGCTTACAATTGCTTTGTTTTCCACATTTGTATGGGTCGTTTGTGTAGGTGTTGGAGAGCCAATTGGGAAGTAGCGGGATGAAGCCCTTATGCTGCGATTGGCTGGTCATTGAAGGCCCAAAGGCGAACTTTATACTGTTTTCATGTGTAGCTGTCCTGCATGCCGATGTATGAAGTCACTTGTTGCAAAAGAAATCATTGTAAGGCTTAAAAGCCAAAACATGTGGTGTGTTATATATATATATATATATATATATATATATATATATATATATATATATGTCATTCCTGTAAAAGTTTTTGTAGTGGATAATCCTACTATTATGGTTTCTTAACTTAAAATGCTCCGCTAGAATGCTCTGAGTTAGGACGCGTTCATAAATGAAATTGGATTTTGAAACAATAAGTAATCTCTTTACTTGTTTGTAGTATATGGCGTCGAGCCCCAGCTAGACCTTCTGTCATATGTTATACAACGGATGGGGGCGTTACAAAATTGTTATTCGATTCCATTCACGGTCTTCCTTCTATGAATTAGTGGTCGAATTCTTTTAAGGGGTGGTGTGCACGTGCATGTGTGCTACCTTGATAAGATAACTGAACCATGAATGTCCACTTAGGACTGAAAATACACATGTTTGAGGAACTGGTATGTTCCTATAATTACTTTTGGCAATATTCGTAGTTGAATAATTGTGTGTTTCACATTGTAGGCTACTAGAAGTGGTGCAGGTCAGCTAGAAACCCAGCGCTCGGTGGAGAGTAGTGCACCAAATGAGGCGCCAACACCTCTGAAAGTATCTAGTGTCAACTAAATCCAACTATGGGGGGGGGAATAGTTGTATTGTAGTCTTTTGCGGAATTTAAATTACCTGCACAAATAAACAAACACAGCACAGAAAAGCACACAAGCAATTATAGTGGTTCCCCGATTTGGGTACGTCCACTCTCCCCCTTCAACTTATCTCCCACCAAGGGACGACTCGGTCACTTCACCAACCAGATTGAAATCCAATCCTCACACTACGGAAGGAACCCTTCCAACCAAAGGAGTCACTACTCCTCCACCACGAGTTGCACCCAACCCTTACAACTAGGAATAAAAATTCCTTTACAACAAAACAAAATTTGAATGTACAAGAAATACAAATAAACTTGTGGAGAATCCGATATCACTCTTCGTTCGTTGATGATTTCTTGAAAGAGTTGAAGAGTCCATGACGGGAGTACTCTCTTGGAGAGGATCTTGACAAGATCGGAGGGGGCAAGAGGTTGCGATGGCGATGCTTTGTGAATCCAATCTTCTTGGCGAAGCAAGCAAGGTCTACGAACGATCTCTGTTGGATCAGTCATCTCGATCGATTCGGAATGAAGATCTAACTTCGTTCAACGATTCGAGAGAAAAGAGATCTCAAGAGAGAAGCGTGAGACACACTCCTAGCCTCGATCCTGTCGACGGAAGATCAAAGAATCTCTGAGATGTGCGGCGGCGACGAGCTGCGAGCGGCGACAGCGATCGGCGATTTTCGCGATCTGCTAGGGCACGACGTCGGCTTCTTGATTTCGCGTGAATAGTGTTATTTGTAGATGTTCGAAATAAGCATGTATATATACCTGAGCCAACCCTAATGACCGTTGTGCGGCCCACAAGGAAAAACCCTAGCCCCGGCCGAAACAGCGCATGGCTTCTTGGTTCGGACCAGCGAACAGGCGAAAATTGCCTAAGGCAAAATCGGCGAGAATCGTTGGTGATTCCCGTTGAATTCAGCGGGAATCACTCATGATTCTCGTCGATTTTGCCTTGGCCGATTTCCAATTGTAAAACTAGACAGCTTGTGGGAATCGGCGGGAATGCAACCTGATTCTCGTCGAATCGGCGGGAATCAGAACGATTCCCGTCGAAGTCGACGAGAATCACTTGGTGATTCCAGTCAATTCTACCTTAGCAGAATTTTTGATAGGAAAACAGTCATCCGGAAAAGGTCGGCGGGAATGAAGCCTGATTCCCGTCGAATCGGCGAGAATCACAAGTGACTCCCGCCAAAGTCGGCGGGAATGACTTGGTGATTCTCGCCGATTTTAACTTAGAAGATTTTTCTCTTCCTTTTTATGAACTTGGTCTTTGACCCATCTTTGCTCCTCTTCTGCTCTTGATAAATCTTGACCCTGTACTTGAAAATAAGAACACTCCAATAGAGAGAGCACATGTGAGTCAACACACTGATCTGCTCAACGAGGGATTATGTTGCGCAGACCTATGTATATTGACCCACTGCACCCAGACATTGGTGTGTACTTAGCATGGAATAGCTGCAAGCACAACTTGATAGAAAATCATCAAATACATTGTCAATTCAACTTAGCTTGTTTAGGGGCTTCTTCAAATCAGGTACATTGTGGATACAATACCCAACAATCTCCCCCTATTTGAAGAAGCCTAAACCCTAAAAGCTAAGGTGAATAGAACAGATGGGAATGAAAATAATAAACTAAAAATTCAGTTGAGAGTGAAATTTATTACCATTTTCTTAAGAGCATACTTACCATCGGCAGCCACCTTAGTCTTAGCCGAGAGGGTAATCTCGCCCTTTTCGGCTTATGCAAATCTTGGACTTCACTTGGAGCTAAATGCTCCCACTCAGCTCTTGCATCTGTGCTCGATCTTGAGTTCCTTGCTGATGCTCCCCCTTGATCCATGAGCCTTGAGCCCTTTCAATCTTCATAGTTCAGCAGGCCGAGTTCAGTTTTGAAGAGACTGAACTTGGCCTCATATATGGGCTTTGTGAAAATATCTGCAATCTGCTTATCCGTCGGGACATAGCAGAGAGAGATATCTTTGTTTTCCGCATGCTCCCGAATGAAGTGGTAGCGCACTTCAATATGCTTTGTTCTGCTATGCGACACTGGATTATTCGCAATTGCTATTGCGCTCGAGGAGTCGCAAAACATAGAAACTTCTCTGAACTGCAAGTCATAATCTTTGAGTTGATTTCTGATCCATAGAAGTTGTACGCAACAGCTGCCTGCTGAGATGTACTCAGATTCAACCGTAGAGGTTGCGACACAATTCATCTTTTTATTGTTCCATGAAATAAGCCTTCTTTCGAGTAATTGTTACGTCCCGGAAGTGCTTTTCCTATCATCCCTGCTTCCTGCAAAGTTAGCATCTGAAAAGCCTATTATCTCGACATCATTGTTCTTGGGTACCACAAGCCAAGATTTTGGGTACCTTTAAGGTATCTAAGAATTCGCTTTGCAGCGACATAATGAAATTCCTTAGTGTTCACCTGATATCTGGCACAAATGCATGTGGAAAACATAATATCCGGTCGACTAGCATTAAGGTAGAGCAGGGATCTAATTATGCTTCTATATTTGGTTTCATCAAAAGGTTTCCCTTTCTCATCCTTGTCAAGAGATACAGTGGATCCCATTGGAGTGCTCATAGAGGTTGCATTCTCCATTCCGAATTTCTTGAGGAGTTCATTTGTGAACTTCGTCTGAGAGATGAAAATTCCATCCTCAGGCTGTTTCACTTGAAGTCCCAAGAAATACTTTAGCTCTCCCATGCTGCTAATTTCAAACTTTCCTTGCATAAGTTTAGAAAACTTCTTGCAAAGATTATTGTCGGTTGAGCCGAATATTATGTCATCGACATAGATTTTCACCAGCAAAATCTTGCCTTTAACTTCCCTAATAAACAATGTCTTATCTATTTTTCCTCTCGAGAACTTGTTCTCAAGAAGAAAACTAGACAGAATCTCATACCAAGCTCGAGGAGCTTGTTTTAAGCCATATAATGCTTTATTAAGAAAATAAACATGATTAGGAAGTGATCGATTAAAAAAACCTGGGGGTTGCGCGACATATACTTCCTCTTTAAAATTTCCATTTAGGAACGCAGATCTCACGTCCATCTGATAGACCGTGAATCCCTTATGAGAGGCATATGCCAGGAACAGTCTGATCGCCTCGAGCCTTGCAACCGGTACAAAGGTTTGGTCGAAGTCAATCCCCTCCTCCTGTCTGTAACCTTGTGCAACCAATCTGGCCTTGTTCTTGATGATGACACCGTATTCATCCAGCTTGTTTCTGAAGATCCACTTTGTACCGATCACATTCTGTTTCTTTGGTCTAGGAACAAGCGTCCAGACATTGCATCGTTCGAATTGATGCAGTTCATCTTGCATGGCCAATATCCATGATGCATCCTTGTTCACTTCGTCAAACTTCTTTGGCTCAACTTGTGATAGAAAACTAAGGTGCAGAATCTCGTTAATTATACCTCTTCGAGTTCTGACACCGTCATGAGGATCTCCTATGATATGATCTCTGGGATGATCCCTCACGCGTCGGAGCTCCAAGAGTCTGGCATCTGGATCTCTAACAGCTTCTTGGGCTTCTCCTTCTTCTGGGAGAGTTGCTCCATCCTGATCGTCATCTTCTCCAGTTGGCATTAAGGTGGAAACCTTGACGAACTTGGGAGTTGCATCTTTTGTAGTCTCATTGAGACTTAACTGTTCGAGCCTTGCACCAGCATCTTCAAGAATGCCACTGGAAGAATTGCTATGAAGCAAGCTTCCTTCATCAAATACAACATTAATGGACTCCTCTACCACTAGGGTTTTCTTATTGAAAACCTTATATTCCCGACTATGGATAATATAGCCCATGAAGATGTCTTCGAAGCATTTTTCTCCGAATTTAGTACGTGGGTACTTCTCATTATTGAATACATAGCATCTGCAGCCAAAAATCCTTAAATTGGATATGGTCGATTTCCTGCCTTTCAGTAACTCATAAGGTGTCTTACGATGATTCTTGTTAATCAATGTCCGGTTCTGCACATGACAAGCCGTATTGACAGCCTCTGCCCATAAGTACTCTGGAAGAGAAGCGTCATTCAACATTGTCGTACATGTTTCAATGAGCGTTCTATTTATCCTCTCCGCAACTCCGTTTTGCTGAGGAGTACGTGGGGAGGAAAACTCATGAAAGATACCATGTTCTTCACAGAATTCTGTCATAGCACCAGACTCGAAATCTGTTCCATGGTCACTTCTGATCTTGACCACGGAGCAGTTAAGTTCGTTCTGAATCTGCTTGACAAAATTAGTGAAGATGTCAAACGTATCTGACTTTCGTTTCAAGAAGAACACCCACGTAAACCGAGAGTGATCATCAACAATCACTAGCGTATACGATTTGCCTCCTAAGCAATGAACTTGCACTGGACCGAACAAGTCCATATGCAAAAGATAAAGACATCTGGAGGAGTCTTTTGTCTGCAATTCCCTTAAAGGTAGCCCGAGTCTGTTTGCCCTTCTGGCATGCAGGAAAAGGGCTATCTTTGATGCACTTAATAGTAGGGGCATCCCTTACTAAGTTCTTGGAAAACAACATATTAATTTTCTTGAAATTAATATGTGCTAATCTCTTGTGCCATTGTTCACAAAGAGATGCACTGCCTTTTACTACTAGGCACACAGGAGAAGAAGAATCTAAGCTAAGAAAATCTAAGCAAAAGATATTTCTGCTCCTAAAGCCAGTTAATACCGTCTTCGAAGAGGCACACGATATTATCAAGCACTTTTTCTTGCAGAACTTAACGTCGTATCCTTTATCAGACAACTGGCTTACACAGATCAGGTTGTGGTTTAACACTTCAACATAGGCCACGTCAGTGATAGAGAATACACTATTGGAAATCATACCATAACCCATGGTGACTCCTCGATCAGATCCCCCAAAGATGACTTTGGGTCCATTTTCGACTGGGGAGTAATCACGCAACAGGCTTCTTGTCCCGGTCATATGGCGGGAGCATCCACTGTCCAAGTACCAGATTGGCGTTTTGGTGGCCTTTGGACATACTTGCAAAAAAGAATTAATTTCCCTTAGGAACCCAATCGAACATGGGTCCTAGATTACTTGTTAGCACACTACCCCTCGAGTGGTTAACCCTATGAGTGGTCAGCCTCGCATTGCTAACATGAGGAGTCTCGTTGAATCTTGGGTTAAACCAGCAATCCACGGTAAAGGGACCAACTTTGCCACAACACCAACAGTCAAACCTATTGTACCGCTTCCTAGGCTCCAGCTTCACCCTTGGAACGGTGGGTTCAGCCAGGGCCTTGGATCTGGAATTGGAGGCATCATGATGACAGCAGCCACATGATTTCTTCACTTCTTATTCCTTCAGTATAACAGGCTTGTCCTTTGATTCCTGCTTCCTATTACGACCGCTAGAGAAGTGGCCATAATTCTCCACTTGGATTTCCTCATAAGGTGCCTTAAAGACACTCTCACCGTAGTTGCGGGGGAAGGCCCAACCATCATACCAGCTCTTGGGCTTTTCAACCGAGGGCCAGAAGAAGTTGCCAAAGGTTGACTCAAAGTCCTGCTCATTGCAAAGAAAGCCAGGCTTTCTGAATAAAACAAGATCGAGTGGGGCCTTTCCCTTTTCTACAGCAGAGGCCTTCTTTGCAGCCTTATTTTTCCCCTGTTTTCTGTTTCTCCTAGATGATTTACCAGGCACACCCACATTCCCTAAGCCAGTCCCTTTAGCCTGATCAGAGAATTCATCAACAAGAGGAAGAACGGTCTTGGGCATGGAGAAGCTTTTGACAATCTTCCTTTCAGCCGCAAGTTGTTCTTCCAACTTTTTGATTTCTTCCTATTTCTGCTCAAGGAACCTCAGAGACTCTGAGTGCTCAGAAGTAAGGTCCAGGTGTTCCTGTCGGAGAGAAATCAAGCTAGTGATCTCTTCTCTTAGGGACACACCCTCAGCCTTAAGTAATTTGACTTCCTTTTTTTGATCCCTCAACCTCTTGCGGCATTCCTCAAAGGTATTGAGCAGAAGCTCATACTTTTCGAGGAGCTCAGCTTCATGGGCAGATGGGCTGTCCTCGAGATCATCATCTGGAGACTCAGAGTCAGAGTAAGAGAGGGGGGTATGATCTTTTAGCTTCCCAATAAATGGGGGGCAGACTCCTTCTGAGTCAGAGCGACCAATTAGCCCGAAGTAGGCTTCCTTATCTTCACTAGAGTCTGACGAATCAAGCTCACTCAGTGTCTTTGTCTTTTTTGGCAATGTAGCTCCTCTCCTTCTTCTTATCTCTAGAGGACATGTGCTCCTCTCCCTTCCCCTTGTCTTTCTTGCTTTAGTGGCAGTCAGCAACGACATGACCTGACTTATTGCATCCAAAGCAAATAATGTCAGTAGAGCGATGTTTGTTCTATTTAGGTTCATATCTGTCAGAAGAGTAATTCTTCTTCTGATGTTTGGAGGAGGAGCCATCTCTCTTTCTTTGATTCCTCATCTTGAGGAACTTATTGAATTCTCGAGTGATGAGGGAGAATTCTTTTTCAGATAGCTCTGAGCCGGAAGAGCGTGGCTCAGAGTCTTCTTCCTCATCCCTTTTCCAATAGCGGGACGAGGCGGCACCCTTTCCTTTCCTTGAGTGATTGGCTTTCAGGGTTACAGTCTTTTCTTTGGCAGCGGCTTTGTCGGCTTCTTCTTCAGCTTTTCTAGTGTTCAGCTGAAGCTCATAGGACATAAGCTTCCCAAACAGAATCTGGGGATAAGTTTCTGCCAGCTTGCCAAATTCTATGATGGCGCAGATCTTGGTGTCCCATTTCTTAGTAAGAGATCTAAGGAATTTATCATTTAATTCACCATCGGTGAATATTCTGCCATAGCCCTTCAGGGCATTGACGATCTTCAGGAAGTTCTCGAAAGTCACTCTGATCTCTTCCTTGGGACCTTGCCTGAAGGCCTCATACTTTTGGTTCAGAAGGGATCTTCGATCATCCCTTACTTCATCTGTGCCTTCCATCAGGATGATTAGGCAGTACTAGATGTCCTTAGCAATCCTGCAATTGCTGAAGTTCTGCATCATGGACTCATCGACGACGCTGACAAGAATGTTCTTAGCCTTCTTGTCAAGACCGACTAGCACCATCTCATCCTTGTCCATTTTGGAGAGCTTCTTCGGTACCATCTTGGTCGGATCAATGGTGGAGGCCATAGTGGGGATATAAGGTCCCTCCTCCACTACCATGAAGAGTCGAGGGTCGACTGCTTCCATTTAGAACCTGATCCATTCCTTCCAGATAAGAAAAGTTCAGCTTGGTGCACACTGGGATCTTTCCTGCATACTTGAGTCCGTCCATTTCTGAGATCTTCTTGAAACTAGACACGGGATCTTACTCAAGGTGTTAACCTTATAGCTGAGTAACCTCCCTCTGATTCCACTTGAAAGTATCTAGTGTCAACTAAATCAACCTATGGGGGGAATAGGTGTATTGTAGTCTTTTGCGGAATTTAAATTACCTGCACAAATAAATAAACACAGCACAGAAAAGCACACAAGCAATTATAGTGGTTCCCCGATTTGGGTACGTCCACTCTCCCCCTTCGACCTATCTCCCACCAAGGGACGACTCGGTCACTTCACCAACCAGATTGAAATCCAATCCTCACACTACGGAAGGAACCCTTCCAACCAAAGGAGTCTCTACTCCTCCATCACGGGTTGCACCCAACCCTTACAACTAGGAATAAAAATTCATTTACAACAAAACAAAAATTGAATGTACAAGAAATACAAACAAACTTATGGAGAATCCAATGTCGCTCTTCATTCGTTGATGCTTTCTTGAAAGAGACGAAGAGTCCACGACCGGACTACTCTCTTGGAGAGGATCTTGACCAGATCGGCGGCGGCAAGAGGTTGCGGCGGCGATGCTTTGTGAATCCAATCTTCTTTGCACAGCAAGCAAGGTCTACGAACGATCTCAGTTGGATCAGTCTTCTCGATCGATTCGGAATGAAGAACTAACTTAGTTCAACGATTCGAGAGATAAGAGATCTCAAGAGAGAAGCGTGAGGCACACTGCTAGCCTCGGTCCTATCGACGAAAGATCAAAGAATCTCATAGATCTGCGGCGGCGACGAGCTTGCGAGCGGCGACAGCGATCGGCAATTTTCGCGATCTGCTAGGGCACGGCGTCGGCTTCTTTATTTCGCGTGAATAGTTTTTTTGTAGATGTTCGAAATAAGCATGTATATATACCCGAGCCAACCCTAATGACCGTTGTGGGGCCCACGAGGAAAAATCCTAGCCTCGGCCGAAACAGCGTATGACTTCTTGGTTCGGACCAGCGAACAGGCAAAAATTTCCTAAGGCAAAATCGGAGAGAATCATTGGTGATTCCCGTCAAATTCGGCGGGAATCACTCACGATTCCCGTCGATTCTGCCTTGGCCAATTTCCAGTTGTATAACTATTCAGCCTGTGGGAATCGGCGGGAATGCAACCTGATTCTCGTCGAATCGGCTGGAATCAGAACGATTCTCATCGAAGTCGGCGAGAATCACTAGGTGATTCCCGTCGATTCTGCCTTAGCAGAATTTCTGATAGGAAAACAGTCATCCAGAAGAGGTCGGCAGAAATGAAGCCTGATTCCCATCGAATCGGCGAGAATCACAAGTGACTCCCGTCGAAGTCGGCGGGAATGACTTAGTGATTCTCGTCGATTTTAACTTAGACGATTTTTATCTTCCTTTCTATAAACTTTGTCTTTGACCCATCTTTGTTCCTCTTCTTCTCTTGATCAATCTTGACCCTGTACTTGAAAATAAGTACACTCCAATAGAGAGAGCACACATAAGTCAACACACTGATCTTCTCAACAAGGGATTACGTTGCGCAAACCCGTGTATATTGACCCACTGCACCCTGACATTGGTTTGTACTTAGCATGGAATAGCTGCAAGAACAACTTGATAGAAAATCATCAAATACATTGTCAATTCAACTTAGCTTATTCAGGGGCTTCTTCAAATCAGGTACATTGTTGATACAATACCCAACAACCTCCTCCTTTGGCAGAAACTATACGTTTGGTTGTTGAAGCTGTGCTCGCCATGTTTAATGCACAACCAGGGGGTCAGAGGCAACCTCCATTTCCTGCGAGGGTTCAGGAACTGGTTTGCATGGGTGAGCGCGTAGCGGTGAGACAAGTGGTTGTTGAGCCAGTGAACGCAAGGCGAGCGACGGAGAAGCAACTGAAACACATTATGAGTTTCAATCCCACTATGTTTATTGGTATTAAACCCCTACACAATATAACACCCCAAAAATCTCAAAACTGGATTTGAGGTGCAGGCTGTTTGACACGGCCTGGGACACGGGCGTGTCCCAGGGCGTGTCGGGGGTACACGGCCTCGGACACGGGCATGTCCCAGGGCGTGTTCAGGATGGTCGACGATCGGTGGTCGACTATAGTCGAGCCTGGGACACGGCCTTGGACACGGGCGTGTCCCAGGGAGTGTCACTCAAGAAATGGCCGGACTGAGTCAGAGAAGTACACGGCCCAGAACCAAGCCTTGAACACTGCCATGTCAGATTTGACACGGGCGTGTCTGAGGGCGTGTGCCTACCTGTGTACTGCTCTGTTGGTTTTGGAGCTCGTTGAGGCAGGGGTGACACGGGCGTGTCATTTGACCGACACGGGCGTGTCAGGTTCGACACGGGCGTGTCGATGCCCGTGTTCTGGTAGATTTCAGTCGGTGCGAGTGCCGCGTGTGGCGCTTAAGGGTACACGGCCTGTGACGCGGGCGTGTCACAGGCCGTGTCGGCCAAAAGAATAGTTATTTTTTGGCAGATCTTGACCGTTCAATTTCCTTAAAGAGGATCTTGTTGCTGGGGCTCATTCCTGGTCTGATAAGGCCGGGAAAGGAGGAGGAAAAGCTTATTTCTAAGTTTCATACTCTCTTTCTAACTTTAAGAGGGAGGTGAGAGCAAGGTGAGGAAGAAGAAGTGGAATCCGGCTGCCGGTGGTGCTACGGTGGTCCAAATCACAAGCCGAGTTCGGATTTGCGAAGGCAATGCTGCTGCGAAGGCTTTCATCTGTCTCAAATTTCTCTCCATGGCTCCGAAGTGAGTTCCTAGGTTAACGATTTCCTTCTCGGACATGTGAAGTCCTTATTTCCTGCATTGTATAGGGAAAACCCTTCCCCGCGAGTGTGCCGTGGGTTGTGGCGTCCCTTGGGGTAGATATGTGAAGTCCCCCTTTTTAGAGTCCGGAATTGGAGTATGGATCTAGGCATGCTGTGTGAAGCCCATCTGGACATATTGGTCTGGATTGGTGATGCTTGTTTGCATATCGGAGAAGACTCCGTGATTATTGCTTGTATGCATGATGGATAAAGTACTGGAGGAAGTCCAGGAAATTGTGAGAGTTGGGTGCAACTCTTGTGGCCGTGAGTTGCCACTTTGTGTGCGGTTGAGCGTTGGGCTGCAACTGTATGAAAAGGCTTCGTGTCGAACAGGCAAGGTGAAACCGACCCGCGCCTTTAAATGTGGCCTCAGGTACGATGTACTTGGTTGGGCAAGGCGATTTGAGCAATGGGGGGTGGCTGATCTGTACCTGCGTTATGTAGGCTGGACATGATAGCGCCAAGGCATTGGGATTTCGTCAGCGGCATAATGAGAGTCTTGGGCCTGCGTGCCGGACTAAATGCTCAATGGTGAGATCCGGTGTTTCTGGTGCACCCGAGAGTGCCATGAGTGCACGGGACGTCGGGCCGTCGTGCCGGCTTTTGTGATATGTGACTGTGCTGTCGTGCACGTCTTGCTTGAATTGCTATATATCATATTGGACGATTGCTATGCAGGGATGGAATTCCGCTGCCCCGTGCCAGGGGCAGGGTCGTTATAATTGGTCAGCAGAATGCTGACCGTTGTCATGTTTGCCACCGCTTGGTGGATTGGTTCTTACAGGTACTGGAGGTGCTGGTCCGAGCGGGACTTAGCGGGCTGAAGCCCAAGCTGCGCTGCTGCCCTCCAAGGCATTGTTTTGTTTCTTTTGTTCATGTGTGGCCGACCTGCATGCCGATGTCTGTAATCCACACTCTTGTTAAGAGAAATTGTTGTAAGGCCTTAAGGCCAGGCTCTTTTGATGTTTGTGTACATTACTATGTTATAGTGGACAGTGTTCTTTATCTTGAGTTCAAAGATTCAACCGTGAAACTTCCGCTAGAATGCTCTGTGTTAGGATGCGTTGGTTATGATATTAATTCGTAGCGTCTCCGCCTGTTTGTGGAATATGGTGTGGGGCCCCGGCCGGACCCTCTATTATATTCTTCTTGACGGGTAGAGGTATTACAAGTTGGTATCAGCTTGTTGGTTGATCTATTCCGAATTCGCGGACGAATTCTTTTGAGAGGTGGCGAGCACGTGTCAGTGCTGTCGTTATAACACTTAACTTGAACTCAAGATTGTCCACTTAGGAATGCAAATACACTTGTTTGTTGAACTTGTGTATTCTTTTTGTATGGTTATCGTTTTCATTGGTCGTTAACCTGTGTATTTTACACCTATAGGTGACCAGAAGTGTTGCGGGTCAATCCGAACCACAACGTTCTGTTGAGAGTGCGGCACCAGCCGAGGTGCCCACAACTCCTCCATCCGCTGAAACAGTCCGTCTCATCACGGAAACGGTACTTGCTGTGATGAATGCTCAGCAGGCTGGGCAGGCACGTCCTGCAGTGGTGCCAACGCAAGCTGGGGTACGGCAAGAACCTGTAGAAGCCGAAGTTGATCCGCGGGTAGCAGATCAACAATGGAAGCAAATCTTGAGCTTTAACCCTCCGCAGTTTCATGGGGAGGGTACACCGGCCCAAGCAGAGGATTGGCTTGCAAGGATCAAGAGGATTATGAGAGCTATCAAGGTTGAGGAGGAACAGAAAGTCATGTTAGCCACTTTCCTACTGGAAGGAGAGGCGCGATTGTGGTGGGATGAGATTGAACTGCATCACTTGGCCGGCAGGCAATTGGCAGAGATTACAATGGAAGAATTCTCTCGTTTGTTCTTAGCACAACATCTGCCGATGCAGCAAAGGATATCGATGGAAATGGAATTTCAACGGTTAGCACAGGGAGATCGAAGTGTGGATGACTACCTGCATGAGTTCACCCGTTTGGGAAGATATGCGGGCACGATCTTTGCCGAAGAAGAGCGTAAGACTAGTCGGTTTTATGCTGGACTGCAAGATGAGCTGCGGTATTTGCTCTCGAGTTCTGTGAGTCAGGGATTCCAAGCCTTAGTCTGTACGGCTCGTTCTTTGGAGACGGACATGAAACCGGGGCAAGCAAAGGGCAACTTGGCTGTTGCGAAGCCAGAGTTTAAGCCGCCGCGTCCGGACAAGTTTGGCTACCGAAAGAGATGGAATAAGAAGTCTAAGTTTTCTAGACAAGCTCCTTCTGCGACTGTGACGGATACATCTGGGTATGGATCTCGTGCTTATTTTACGTGCGGGAAGGTTGGACACTTCGCACGTGAATGTCGATCTGGTCCTCCAAAGGGTGATAAGAAGACGGGAGCGTCTTATGCGGAGAAGGGGAAGGCTGTGGTGGAGTCTTCTGCCTCGCACGTGCAGCCCAGGGTCTTCAACCTTGGACAACAGGAGGCCATTAAGCAGGCGGATGTTGTCACAGGTGCACGTAGGTTTTAATGTTCTTGATTTTGATGTGCTGTGCTTGTTTTAATTGTAATGTTATAGGTTTTGTCCTTATACGAGAGTATCCAGCGCGAGCACTGTTCGACACAGGTGCTTCACATTCGTTTCTGTCTGAGGACTTTGTCTTTCGTGTCAGGGTACCTATACGGACTACGACAGACAGTATAAAGGTGTTGTTGCCTAACGGATGTTTGATGTGCGCGGATCGATCTTGCGTTCTTGAGGTCAAGATAGGAAGTCGGGAGTTCAAGGTGGAAACATTAGTATTGCCGATCAAAGAGTTTGATATAATCTTTGGTATGGACTGGCTTTCAGAGCAGCGTGCCTGTATCGATTGCACTTCAAAAGAGGTCACACTTGGGCAAAATACCGAACAAGAGACCAAGTTCATTGGTATTCAAGGGATGAGTGGGATGTTGTTATCCGCTCTCCAAGTTGTTAAGGCAGTTCGGAAGGGTGCGGAGTTGTTCTTCATACTCATAGAGGCGGTGGAGCCGAAGGCCAGTGTGAGCGAAGTGCCGATTGTGTCAGAATATGCTGATGTGTTTCCAAAGGACCTTCCGGGGTTACCTCCCCAAAGGGAAATCGACTTCGCTATCGAGCTGGTGCCGGGTGCGAAACCTGTGGCCTGTTCGCCGTATCGGGTAGCGCCAAAAGAAATGGCCGAACTGAAAGTTCAGTTGCAAGAATTGTTGGAGCAGGGATAAATACGCCCAAGTATGTCACCTTGGAGCGCGCCTGTTCTTTTTGTGAAAAAGAAAGACGGTGGTTTGCGACTATGTATTGATTATCGCGAACTGAACAAGCTGACGGAGAAAAACAAGTATCCAATTCCACGGATCGATGACTTGTTCGATCAGCTAGCAGGCTCAACCGTCTATTCGAAGTTGGATTTGAAGTCCGGGTATTACCAGTTGCGGATTATGGAAGGTGACATTCCCAATACAGCGTTTGGCACACGCAATGGTCATTATGAGTTCACAGTGATGTCGTTCGGCTTATGTAATGCGCCTTCGGTCTTCATGGATCTCATGCATCGAACGTTCCGCGAATACCTGGATCTGTTTGTGATTGTGTTTATTGATGATATCCTTATATATTCACAATCGGAGGAAGATCATGCAAACCACTTGTGATTGGTATTGCATACCTTGCGAAGGAATAAGCTGTATGCCAAGTTCTCTAAGTGTGAGTTCTGGCTCTCGTCGATGGCTTTTCTAGGCCATGTGGTAAGTGGAGAGGGCATAGCGGTGGATCCGGCTAAGATAAGTGCCATTCGTGATTGGCCAGTGTTGTCTTCAGTGGCCGAGGTCAGGAGTTTCCTTGGATTGGCGGGCTACTATAGATGGTTCGTGGAGAACTTCTCCCGGATTGCTTTGCCTCTGACTACGTTGACGAGAAAGGATCAGAAGTTCGTTTGGACACCGGAGTGCACACGAGCTTTTGTGGAGCTGAAGAGTCATTTGACCACGGCTCCTGTTTTGACATCGCCATGTGGTACAGATGGATTTGAAATATACAGCGATGCGTCAGGAAGCGGCTTAGGCTGCGTTCTCCTGCAGTTTCTCAAGGTGATCTCCTATGGCTCACGTCAATTGAAATTGCATGAGCGTAATTACCCCGTCCATGACTTGGAGTTGGCGGCGGTGATCTTTTCGCTAATGTTGTGGCGGCATTATCTTTATGGCGTGAAGGTGGATATTTATACAGATCATAAAAGCATAAAGTATCTGCTCAAGCAAAAGGAATTGAATATGCGACAAAGGAGGTGGATGGAATTCCTTGGGGATTATACCTTCGACATTCACTATGTTCCCGGAAAGGGAAATGTGGTCGCTGATGCCTTGAGTCGTCGGACTCCTGTGCGGGCAAATTGGTTGCGGATACATGATGAGCGGTTAATCCAGGAGTTGGAAGCTTTGGAGATATCTTGTGTGGAAAGAGATTCTTCGACTGATGCATGCGTGAACTGGTTGGAGGTTCAATATGACCTTGCTGACAGGGTTCGGCGGGCAACGGAGTTGGATGAAAGTCTCCAACGCTATGCAAAGGAGGGGTCTGGTGATCAATTCTCCTGGGATGACGGTTTATTACGGAAAGATGGCCGATTGTGCGTCCCTAGTGCGGGTAAATTGCGAGAAGGATTGATATATGAAGCACACTTTACAAAGTACTCAATTCACCCTGGGAGCACAAAAATGTACAAGGACATGAAGAAACTGTTCTGGTGGCCTGGTTTAAAGAAGGACATAGCCGCGTATGTGGCTAAATATCGTACTTGTGCTTTGGTAAAGGCAGAATGTCAACGGTCGAGTGGTTTCCTGAAGTCGTTGTCGGTTCCGCAATGGAAGTTTGAGGATATTTATATGGATTTCGTGCACGGATTGCCGAGATCTCAACGTGGCCATGACTCAATCTGGGTGATTGTAGACCGGTTGACAAAGGTGGCTCACTTTCTACCGAACAAGCGGGACGATTCAGTGGAAACGTTGGCAAAGCTCTATGTGGAGCAGATTGTTCGATTGCACGGTGTTCCCCGGAGCATCGTATGTGACCAAGATGGGCGCTTTACCTCGAAGGATTGGAGATTAGTTCATCAGATGTTGGGCACGAAGTTAGCATTCAGTACGGCCTTTCACCCGCAAACGGATGGCCAAACTGAACGAACCAACAGAACGATGGAGGATATGCTCCGTATGTGCGCCCTGGACTTCGGTAAGAATTGGGAAGAGCATCTTGTTATGGTGGAGTTTGCCTATAATAATAGCCATCAAGCGAGTATAGGCATGGCCCCGTTTGAAGCGCTGTATGGTCGTAAGTGTCGTACACCGCTAACTTGGCCAGAAACTGGCGAGACCAAAATTTTAGGCAAAAAGGAAGTCGAGGATGCTATCTCAACAATACGCTCTATTCGAGAGAGGCTCCTAATAGCCCAGGATCGGCAAACCAAGTATTACAATGCTAAGCACCGGAACGTGGAGTTCGCGGTGGGTGACTGGGTCTATTTAATGATTAAGCCCTTCAAAGGCGTATCTCGGATTCGGCGGTTGAAAAAGCTAAGTCCGCGATACCTTGGTCCGTTTGAAGTGGTGGAGCGAGTTGGGGAAGCTGCCTATCGGCTAGCTCTTTCATCGGAATTGAGTGGATTGCA
This sequence comes from Platanthera zijinensis, assembly GCA_039513925.1. Taxonomy (NCBI): domain Eukaryota; kingdom Viridiplantae; phylum Streptophyta; class Magnoliopsida; order Asparagales; family Orchidaceae; genus Platanthera; species Platanthera zijinensis. The sequence continues at coordinate 95,238,321 of CM077079.1, forward strand.
TGATGTGTTTCACATCTCGGTGCTACGCAAAGCAGTCAAGGATCCAGCTCAAGTAATTGACAATGATCGAGTGTCGGTTGAGTATGGGCTAACGACAAAGGTGAAGCCTATACAGATCGAGGATCGAGCCGAGAAACAGTTGCGGAACAAAGTGATCGGGATGGTCAAAGTCCGATGGGACAATTGTGGCCGAGAAGAGCTAACATGGGAGCGCGAGCAGACCATGCGAGCCGAGTTTCCCGAGTTATTTTCGTAACTTGTTCGCTCGTTGTATATGTAATAGAAACATATAAATGTTTTGTTATTTTCTCCCTACTGTCTTCAAATTTCGGGACGAAATTTTATTAAGGAGGGGAGGATTGTAACACCCCAAAAATCTCAAAACTAGATTTGAGGTGCAGGCTGTTTGACACGGCCTGGGACACGGGCGTGTCCCAGGGCGTGTCGGGGGTACACGGCCTGGGACACGGGCGTGTCCCAGGGCGTGTTCAGGATGGTGGATGATCGGTGGTCGACTATAGTCGAGCCTGGGACACGGCCTTGGACACGGGCGTGTCCCAGGGCGTGTCACTCAAGAAATGGCCGGACTGAGTCAGAGAAGTACACGGCCCGGAACCAAGCCTTGAACACGGTCGTGTCAGATTTGACACGGGCGTGTCCGAGGGCGTGTGCCTACCCGTGTACTGCTCTGTTGGTTTTGGAGCTCGTTGAGGCAGGGGTGACACGGGCGTGTCATTTGATCGATACGGGCGTGTCAGGTTTGACACGGGAGTGTCGATGCCCGTGTTCTGGTAGATTTCAGTCGGTGCGAGTGCCGCGTGTGCCGCTTAAGGGTACACGGCCTATGATACGGGCGTGTCACAGGCCGTGTCGGCCAAAAGAATAGTTATTTTTGGGCAAATCTTGGCCGTTCATTTTTCTTAAAGAGGATCCTGTGTCTGGGGCTCATTCCTGGTCTGATAAGGCCGGGAAAGGAGGAGGAAAGGCTTATTTCTAAGTTTCATACTCTCTTTCTAACTTTAAGAGAGAGGTGAGAGCAAGGTGAGGAAGAAGAAGTGGAATCCGGATGCCGGTGGTGCTACGATGGTCCAAATCACAACCCGAGTTCGGATTTGCGAAGGCAACGCTGCTGCGAAGGCTTTCATCCGTCTCAAATTTCTCTCCATGGCTCTGAAGCGAGTTCCTAGGGTAACGATTTCCTTCTCGGACATGTGAAGTCATTATTTCCTGCATTGCATAGGGAAAAACCCTTCCCCGCGAGTGTGCGGTGGGTTGTGGCGTCCCTTGGGGTAGATATGTGAAGTCCCCCTTGTTAGAGTCCGGAATTGGAGTACGGATCTAGACATGCTGTGTGAAGCCCATCTGGACATATTGGTCTGGATTGGTGATGCTTGTTTGCATATCGGAGAAGACTCCGTGATTATTGCTTGTATGCATGATGGATAAAGTACTGGAGGAAGTCCAGGAAATTGTGAGAGTTGGGTGCAACTCTTGTGGCCGTGAGTTGCCACTTTGTGTGCGGTTGAGCGTTGGGCTGCAACTGTATGAAAAGGCTTTGTGCCGAACAGGAAAGGTGAAACCGACCCGCGCCTTTAAATGTGGCCTCAGGTACGATGTACTTGGTTGGGCAAGGCGATTTGAGCAACGGGGGGTGGCTGATCTGTACCTGCGTTATGTAGGCTGGACATGAGAGCGCCAAGGCATTGGGCTTTTGTCAGCGGCATAATGAGAGTCTTGGGCCTGCGTGCCGGACTAAATGCTCAATGGTGAGATCCGGTGTTTCCGGTGCACCCGAGAGTGCCATGAGTGTACGAGACGTCGGGCCGTCATGCCAGCGTTTGTGATATGTGACTGTGCGGTCGTGCACGTCTTGCTTGAATTGCTATATATCATATTGGACGATTGCTATGCAGGGATGGAATTCCGCTGCCCCGTGCTAGGGGCAGGGTCGTTATAATTGGTCAGCTGAATGCTGATCGTTGCCCTGTTTGCCACCGCTTGGTGGATTGGTTCTTATAGGTACTGGAGGTGCTGGTCCGAGCGGGACTTAGCGGGTTGAAGCCCAAGCTGCGCTGCTTCCCTCGAAGGCATTGTTTTGTTTCTTTTGTTCATGTGTGGCCGGCCTGCGTGTCGATGTCTGTAATCCACACTCTTGTTAAGATAAATTGTTGTAAGGCCTTAAGGCCAGGCTATTTTGATGTTTGTATACATTACTATGTTATAGTGGACAGTGTTCTTTATCTTGAGTTCAAAGATTCAACCGTGAAACTTCCGCTAGAATGCTCTGTGTTAGGATGCGTTGGTTATGATATTAGTTCGTAGCGTCTCCGCCTGTTTGTGGAATATGGTGTGGGGCCCCGGCCGGACCCTCTATTATATTCTTCTTGACGGGTAGAGGTGTTACACACAAGCCAAAGATTGGCTCTCAAGATTAAAGAGGGTCCTGACGACAATCGAAACGGAAGAGTGGCAAAAAGTCACTATGACTACCTTCTTGTTTGATAATGAGGCAAGATTGTGGTGGGATGAGCTGGAGTTACACAAGTTTGTTGGTCGGTCTTTGATTGAGATCTCAATGGAGGAGTTCTCAAGGTGTTTTCTGGTAACATACATTCCATCGGCACATCACATTGCGATGGAGAACCAATTTCAAAGGTTAACTCAAGGCGAGAGGTCGGTGGATGACTACTTGCATGAGTTTACGAGATTGGGAAGATATGTAGGCTTTATATTTGCAGATGAAGAGCTGTTTGGTATTGTATCCACAATTACCTGGATTTGAAGAAGCCTCCAGTAAAGCTAAGATAGATTCACAATGTATTTGACAATCTTCTATTAAGTTGTGCTTGCAGCTATTTCATGCTAAGTACACACCAATGTCAGGGTGCAGTGGGTCAATATACACGAGTCTGCGCAATGTAATCCCTCGTTGAGCAGATAAGTGTGTTTACTCACGCGTGCTCTCTCTATTGGAGTGTACTTATTTTAAAGTATAGGGTCGAGATAGATCAAGAGCAGAAGAGGAGCAAAGATGGGTCAAAGACAAAGTTCATAGGAAGGAAGAGAAAAATCGTCTAAGTTAAAATCAACGGGAATCACTAAGTCATTCCCGCCGACTTCGACGGGAGTCACTTGTGATTCTCGCCGATTCGACGGGAATCAGTCTGCATTCCCGCCTACCTCTTCTGAATGACTGTTTTCCTACAGAAATTCTGTTAAGGCAAAATCGACGGGAATCACCAAGTGATTCTTGCCGACTTCGATGAGAATTATTCTGATTCCCGCCGATTCGACGAGAATCAGGTTGCATTCCCGCCGATTCCCACAGGCTGACAAGCTTTACAACTGGAAATCGGCCAAGGCAGAATCGACGGGAATCGTGAGTGATTCCCGCCGACTTCGACGGGAATCACCAACGATTCTCGCCGATTTTTCCTTAGGCAATTATTCTTGTTCGCTGGACCAAACCGCCTTGCCGTGCGTTGTTTTGTTCGGGGCTAGGGTCTCTCGTTGTGGGCCCCACAACGGTCATTAGGGCTGGCTCTGGTATATATAGTCGTGTATTTTGAACATGAAGACCATCGATTCACGGAAAATCTGAAGTAGGCGACGCGTGCCCTAGCACATCGCGGAACGTCGTCGATCGCTGTCGCCGCTCGCAAGCTAGTCGCCTCCGCAAATCTCAGAGGTTCTTTGATCTTCCTACGACAGTACCATGGCTAGCAGTGCATCTCACGCATCTCCCTTTAGATCTCTTGTCTCTCGATTCGTTGAACGAGGTTATTTCTTCATTCTGAATCGATTGAGACGACTGATCTGACTGAGATCGTTCATAGACCTTGCTTGCTTCGTCAAGAAGTTTGGATTTACAAGTATCGTCGCCGCACTCACTTACCGCCACCTATCTTGAAAAGATCTTCTCCAAGAGAGAAGTCCGATTGTGGATTCTTCGTTATCTTCAAGCAAGCTTCAAAGAACGAAGAAGGACATCGGGATCTCCAAAAGCGTTGTTTGTATTTTTTAAAACATTCTATTTTTTGTTTTGTTGTAAAGGACTTTTTATTCCTAGTTGTAAGGGTTGGGTGCAACCCGTGGTAGTGGAGTTGTGACTCCATTGTTGGAAGGGTTCCTTCCGTAGTGTGAGGATTGGATTTCAATCTGTTTGGTGAAGTGACCGAGTCATCCCTTGGTGGGAGATAGGTCGAAGGGGGAAAGTGGACGTACCCAAATCGGGGAACCACTATAATTTCTTGTGTATTTTCTGTGCTGTGTTTGTTTAATTGTGCAGGTAAAGTTAATTCCGCAAAAGACTTTATGACACCTATTCCCCCCCCCCCCATAGGTGGATTTAGTCGACACTAGATACTTTTAAGTGGTATCAGATGGAGGTTACTCATCAATAAGGTTAACACCTTGAGTAAGATCCTGCATCTAGTGTCAAGAAGAAAACAAGACTCAAGCATGGAGCTATACACTGATGTCTCTCCCCTGAGACTGCCTGCATGCACAAAAGAATATTATCCTATCGGGAAAATGAGGGTTCAGTTTCATCTGCATGCCATTGACCCCCGTGCGTTATTCATTGTGGAAGAGGGTCCCTTCATTCCCATGAAGGCTTCTGATAACTCACTAATTATAGTTATTTTCATATAGTTTAATTTAATTAATAATAAGATTATAGTTATATTTTAGTAATTATGATTATAATTGCTTTATTTTCATATTTTAGGTCAATCTGGGCTGTGAATAGCAATTTGGAGCTTGCAGGACTAATCAGAAGTTGAAGCGGTGAAAATGAACATTTTTGATAACGGATAGCTCAACTTCAAATGGTCATAACTTTCAAACCAGGAAGAGTTACGGGACGTGCAACCAGTCAACGGAAAGAGGACGACGTCCTCTACAATTTTGGAAAATTTCACAAGTACACGCCCGTGACACGGGCGTGACATTCTAGTCACGGGCGTGTCTAGGTCAAAAAAAACTGATTTTTCCAGAAAGCTTCCCTGAACAATTTTGGGACTTTTTTCTAAGGACACGCCCCCTGTCACGGGCGTGACCTACCCAAAACTGCGAAATTAATCCCAAATTGCGCCGTTTCCAACCATTTTGCTGGCACAGTCAGACACGCCCTAGGTCACGGGCGTGACCAATGGGCGTGACTCCCAAGCAGAAAAATCTATAAATAGCAGATGAGTTCAGAAGCTGAGGAGGAAGAGGAGGAGCAAGTTTTAAGCTTTTGTTGTAGCTTAGTTTACCTTTTTTTATGCATTTCTCTCTTGTACTTTTCATTTATAACTTAGTTTTGTTTTCAAGCAATTTACTTTTAGCAATTATGTTTTCTTGTTTATGTACCTCCTTTTTCATGTCATGTAGCTAATTTTCTCAGCACTTGATCAAGACAAACTTTGAATAAAGCTAACTTTATTTATTTTCTCAAAAACGTGTCAAGCTCTCTATTTTTGCTCGCTATCGATTTATCTTTGATTTATTCTGTATTGAATTCATATTTCGCAGATTTGTTATTCGATCCTAGATCCGTATCTTAAATGACCGAGAGGTTGCGGATACGAGTAGATCGCTCAAGGATAAAAGGAGTTGAATGCACTCCTCGAGAGAGGACGACATAAATCTGCCGGATTGGAGTCAAATCCAATAGAGGGGTTCACCACCTAAAGCAAGCTTAGGTGTTTCGACTGACCGAGAGGTCTTAATCGATCAACCTAGGGTTAGTCAGAAGCATGAGCTCGAGAGAGACGCTTTTGTACTTTAGGAACCTCCACGGTCGAAGTAAGTAATTAGGAGCTTGCACTTTTGCTATTTCATGAAGGTTTATTTTAGTTCAAAGTGAGTCTAGATCAAGTGCTACTTTTTATTTAATATTCTTCATTTAGTTAAAATAATCTCTTTTTATATTTAGATAAAATAATACTATATTTCCTATACTATATTTCGATAGGTACACTTGCCTATTTGAGATTTTAGTTTGGATAATATTTTAAAACTATAGAAAATCTTCATCAAGTTTTTGGCGCCGTTGCCGGGGACTATTTTGTTGATATTTTGAAAACGCGAATTGTATTACTTTTATCCCTCTTTTTCTCTATCACCATTTCTCTTTTTAATTTTCTATTTCAAATTCATTTCAATTAGTTAACGGTTGTTTTTATTTTCTTTTATAAAAAAAATGTTATCAAAATTGGCCGCTAAAATTGACGAGCTTACACACAAAGTAAATCTTTTGAATGTCGCAAGACAACGCCAAATTGTTTGTTATTATTGTGGTGGTTCTCATCAAAGTGAATATTGTTATCATTATAATTTTTATAAAAATCTTTCTTATGAAAATAATTTTATAATAATTATGAAAATAACTATTCTCACTTTTATGATAATTCTTTTTCTAATTTTCATGAAAATAATTTTTCCTATTCTTCTAATTTTCATGAAAATACTTTTTCAAATTCAAATACGAATAATTATATTGATTTAAATATTTCTTCTTCCACCTCGGCTACTGGTTTTTCTTGTTCGCAAGATCAACCGGATAACTCACTAATTATGAGAACAATTATTTAGATCCTAATTCTTGTTCTTCTTTTATCACACCACCCACTTTTTCTAATCTTTGGGACTTTACACAATTTCAAGTTGATCCTCCCAAAACTTTAGAAGAAATTATTGCTTGTCCTCAGAATTTTTCTCCTTCTTTAAAACTTTTACCTTTGGCGGAACATGACTCTTCATGTACCCCCGTAGTTGTTTATACCAAAGAAGAGGAAAAACTCTTATTTCAAGAGTTTGTTAGGTGTATGGACGCTATGGACGAAGTAGAAGAAGAACATGTGTCTCCTCCTACGACTTCCACTTTTTCTCCTCCATGCACAATTTATGACTTTTTAGGAGCAAAAATTTTTGATCCTGATGCGTCCAATGATTTTATTTCCAGTAAAATTTTGGATAAAAAATTAATTTTAGAAAATAAGCAACCGGAGCCTAATCTTATACCTTTGCAAGAGCCTCCTCCTTGCGAAGATTTTTCTGAAATGCTTACTTTTGATTTTCCGTATACTAACGATTTTCCTGTAGAAGAGGAGCCGTTGCAATTAAACGTCATCCACGATCCATTTGCTGCTCCTCTAAAAAAATTCAAATCACCTCAGGTATGGATAGGTGATTTGAATTTACATTTTCAAGTCAACTGCTTCAACAAGGAAAATCAAGAAGACAGCGGAGGAGTAGTCGGGCGAGCGACTTTTGCTTCTTCGCCAAAGCGGGAATTAAGGGAGTTGCCCATACACTTCAATTTTTATTTCCCTTTTTCCTAACCCAAACCGTCTAGCTTAAAGACGGGAAAAAGAAAAGCGCTCTTGGGAGACACCCCTTGATTATCTTTAAATTATTGCAATTTTTTTATTGCATTTTTTCCCCTCCTACTTGGCTTGAAAACATTGGGGACAATGTTTATTTTTAAGTATGGGGGTGGAATCCATTTTAGGCTTTTATTTCAAAAAAACAATTGAAGAAAATCTTTAAAAATACAAAAAAAAATTGTTTTCTTTTTATTTTTAAAAATACAAAAAAAATAGAAAATCGAAAATTAATTTCTTGGAAAGGGCCGTGTTGGGCTTTCATCCCACAAAACTGCCTAGTATCTTGCGAACCCGTCACTGGGTAGCCCTTGGGAAGTCCAAGAAATAAAAAAAAATTAGGATTTTAATTTATCTTTTCTTTGTTTTAGTATTGTTATCTTCAAAAAAAAAACTCAAAAAAATATAAATAAACCCCTTCTTAATTTTATGTGATTTTCATCAATTTAATTGAGTTTATTTATAGAATTTTTATAATTTTTAAATTGTAAGTCTTTTATTTTATCATAGTTAGTTAAATTAATTTTTAGCAATTTAATTTTGATAAATAAACTTATGAATTAATTTTGTTTAGAGAACCTTATTTACTTCCTTTTCTCTTAATTCTAATTAGTTTCAATTTTATAGTGTTTAGTTTAACAATCTTTTGATTTTAATTATAATCATTTATGCTTAAAGATTCTTAGGAAATTCTAAATTTACTATAGTTGCTCTCTAATTATTTTAATTTAATCTAAATTTTGTGTAACCTTCCCTTTGTTTTAAATTTTCTTGTTAGATCATATGTCATCGGGATGAGAGGATAAAATTCATCATCCCTTGGTACACATATGCAATTTTTTTTATTTTGGTTAGATCATATGTCATGGGACTTATAAATTCCTTGGTACACATATGCAATCCCCAAATAAAAAATAGGAGTAAGAGAATAAAATTCATTACTCCCATTTAATTTTTGTTTTGATTTGAAGAGAAAAAAAAAATATTTGTTCATATGTCATGGAAAATGAGAGGATAAAATCCATCATTTTCTTGGTAAACATATGCGAATATCAAAAGAAAAAATGTGTGGGGTGAGAGGATAAAATTCATCACCCCCAATCCAAAAACTCTTCATTTTCCTTTTCCCCAAATCCTAAAAAATGGTTTTAGAAGTAAATTAAAATACTAAGAGAGCATAAGTAGTAGTTAAAAATTTCTTACAAGTTTCTTTTTAGTAATAATGTGAATAATTCTAATCTAATTTTGTTTGCTAAATTACTTAATTTTGAATTCTAAATAATTTATATGAGAAATTTTTGCTAAATACCTTTCTCTGTACATTTTAATTTCATAGTTTAGGATTTAATATTTAAATCGCTAAATTTTATTTTTAACTTTCTTTTGATTTAATGAATTTTTAGTTTAAATTTAAAAAATATAAATTTTTTATAAGTACTTCTCATAGTTTTTCTCTGGAATAGCAAAAGATTAAGTATGGGGGTATTTGATAACTCACTAATTATAGTTATTTTCATATAGTTTTTATTTAATTAATAATAAGATTATAGTTATATTTTAGTAATTATGATTATAATTGCTTTATTTTCATATTTTAGGTCAATCTAGGCTGTGAATAGCAATTTGGAGCTTGCAGGACTGATCAGAAGTTGAAGCGGTGAAAATGAACATTTTTGATAACGGATAGCTCAACTTTAAATGGTCATAACTTTCAAACCAGGAAGAGTTACGGTACGTGCAACCAGTCAACGGATAGAGGATGACGTCCTCTACAATTCCGGAAAATTTCACAAGTACACGCCCGTGACACGGGCGTGACATTTGAGTCACGGGCGTGTCTAGGTCAAAAAAAACTGATTTTTCCAAAAAGCTTCCCTGAACAATTTTGGGACTTTTTTCTAAGGACACGCCCCCTGTCACGGGCGTGACCTAGGGCGTGACCTACCCAAAACTGCGAAATTAATCCCAGATTGCGCCGTTTCCAACCATTTTGCTGGCACAGTCAGACACGCCCTAGGTCACGGGCGTGACCAATGGGCGTGACTCCCAAGCAGAAAAATCTATAAATAGCAGATGAGTCCAGAAGCTGAGGAGGAAGAGGAGGAGCAAGTTTTAGACTTTTGTTGTAGCTTAGTTTACCTTTTTTTATGCATTTCTCTCTTGTACTTTTCATTTATAACTTAGTTTTGTTTTCAAGCAATTATTTTTAGTAATTATGTTTTCTTGTTTATGTACCTCCCTTTTCATGTCAAGTAGCTAATTTTCTCAGCACTTGATCAAGACAAACTTTGAATAAAGCTAACTTTATTTATTTTCTCAAAAACGTGTCAAGCTCTCTATTTTTGCTCGCTATCGATTTATCTTTGATTTATTCTGTATCGAATTCATATTTCGCGGATTTGTTATTCGATCCTAGATCCGTATCTTAAATGACCGAGAGATTGCGGATACGAGTAGATCGCTCAAGGATAAAAGGAGTTGAATGCACTCCTCGAGAGAGGACGACATAAATCTGTCGGATTGGTGTCAAATCCAATAGAGGGGTTCACCACCTAAAGCAAGCTTAGGGGTTTCGACTGGCCGAGAGGTCTTAATCGATCAACCTAAGGTTAGTCAGAAGCATGAGCTCGAGAGAGACGCTTTTGTACTTTAGGAACCTCTACGGTCGAAGTAAGTAATTAGGAGCTTGCACTTTTGCTATTTCATGAAGGTTTATTTTAGTTCAAAGTGAGTCTAGATCAAGTGCTACTTTTTATTTAATATTCTTCATTTAGTTAAAATAATCTCTTTTTATATTTAGATAAAATAGTATTAATTTGCGTGAGTAGAAGTACTCAACAGGCCCCGAGTCTAATACGACATTTCCTATACTATATTTCGATAGGTACACTTGCCTATTTGAGATTTTAGTTTGGATAATATTTTAAAACTATAGAAAATCTTCATCATCTTCTGACTCTGGAGAAGATCTCCAAATCCCTAAGAATACCGCAGAGATGTCTGAAATTGAGCTTTCACTATTCAACTTTGACAAGCTATTATGACAGATCATCTCTGATATCTGGGCAGGCTCTTCTCTTACAAGATTGGATAAGTGCAAGACTGCAAAGTCCTTGTAGGAAACAATCTTTGACCTCATGGAGGGAAAGAAGACTATCGGGACCGAATGCCAGCAAGAGGATGAAGCATATGTGGGGGTCCTCGTCTTTGATGATTAAAGTCAAGAACAACTTCTCAATATCATGGCTCCTGTGTCTTTATCTGAGACTGAAGAAGAGGTTGAGGAATACAGTTGTGACGAAGCTTAAATCTCAGTCTCTGCAGACCATAACTCTAACACTGATTCGCCAATCAGATTCAGGTATCTTCCTCTTCTTGCTCCATTCCTCTTGTATCTCCTGAAGACAAAAGAAGTACAGAGGTTTGTCCATCTATTGATGCAAGGGAAATAGACAGTTTCAATCAAAAGATTGAAACTCTTGATTCCCTTCGTAGTGCCCTTCAGAAGAGCAACTTGCTTGTTGAAAAACAAGCTATAGAAATTGCTCAGTTGTGGACCATGATGGACCTCCAATACGAATCCATCAAGGTGAAGGACTCAAAGATCTCGGATCTAGAGTTTTATCTAGAGATCGAGAAGAGAATAGTATCTAACTTTTCCAAGGTAGATGCTATTAAGAAAAAGGGAGAAAATGGGTGGATCTCACAATTTATAAAATCGTGGAGAAATGGGGAAACTGTTTTCAGACCCCCCCCCCCACATTGAGTAGGAGGGGCATTCGTCATTCCTTCAGGTATGACCATAAGAACAACTATGGTCACGTCAAGAATGATTGACCCTCAAGTGGAAACACCCATAGTGCAAGTGTTGTGATGGAAACCCATGAGAAAATACACACAGCTCATCATGAACTGTTTGTATTTACGGCCTCAGCCCCATCACTTCATGACATTGCTGGGTCCAGCTCTCATAAAACATCTTCCCACCGTAGTACAAAGGAAAAGGGAGTTGGCAAACATGCAGTAAGCATAAATGGGGCCCCTGGATATGTGCTGGGTGAAAAGAATGCACCATCCCCCAGGCCTCCTTATACTCACCACATGTTCACTATCAGACCCCCCTCGAGTCTCGGTGGAAAGGGTAAATTTGAGAGCAAATCCAGCTTTGCCTCTTTCATACCTAGGGTCATGACTAACTCCGTTAATAGACCTGGTCAGAAAAGGAGATACAATATTCATGAGTGTTAGTGTTGTGGCAGAGTGAGTCACTATGCCATAGATTGTTGGCATAATCCTTCTGTACCAAGGGCAAGGGAATGTCCACATCATTTGGCAAGAGATAGCTTTCCTGACAGAAATCCTGTAGGAAGGCATATTGTATTTTATGCTGACAAGAACCTAGGACCAAATACCTATTGGGTTCCTAAGGTAAGGTAATTCTTTTTTGCAGGATAGTTTAGGCACCCATTAACCTGATGGGACCTAGACAAGAGATGTTCAAGGCGTGCTATGGAACAAGTATATGAGACTAGAGATAATGCTAACTATAATGCCCTACTTGAACTTCACACCCATTGTACTTCAAATCGTGGATCCGAATGATCAACCTGATGATCCCAGGTACGCGCATTCAGTTTTGAAATTGAATCGCATTACATAGATGTATATATATATATATATATCCGAACACATGTGTAGATTCCCTTTCAAGATATAAATTTATATATATATATACACACACACCTGATGGGAGAACACGGAAGCTTATATTCGTATGATCCATATTATGGAAACTGATAAACTGCCAAAATTTTGATATGGTTAGCAAGGGGGTGTCAAATGGTCCTATGACTCTCAAGGGACTTGTATCAATAGTTGAAACTATAATATTACATTTTGAATCCAACAAGGATAAGCCGAGGTTTATTTCTAGTGTTAGCCTTCCTTGAACTCAACTTAGCTATCATAACATGAATACTTGATATCCTTTGTTTAGAGGAAAAAGGAAATCTAGGTGAAATAAACAGGATTCCTGTCGATTATAATAATCGTGTGAAAATAGACGAAAAATCTATAGCGAAAATATCGGAAACCTCCACAACCAGCGAAAATGTCACAAACAGTGGCAAAATTCGGAAATAAATAGCGGAAACAATGGAGATTCTCCTCACGACCCTTCGCATTCCCCTCGACTCTGTAGAAACAGCTTCCCCGCGGAACCTGCGAAATCGTGTATGCCTTTCGTCGACTCCCGTCGCTCCCGTCCCTCCCGTCGAGTACAGTCAGCCCGCTGTCCTCTCCCCATCGGCTCGGTGTTTTTGTCTCCGGCATCTCCTCGACGCAAGTGTCTCGCCGATCCACCGCCAGCATTTTGTCCCGATGCAAGCCTCTCATCGGACTAGGGCTTCTCTCCGCTCACTGCTTGCCTAGAGTTTTCTACCTTCCCCCTTCGAGTAACAGGTAACGACAGTTCCTCCTTGAATCATTAGCTCGTTTGTAACTTGTCTAGTTCCTACTAGTTTAGTTCCTACCAACTATATATTTAGATAGAGTTAAGTTCCTTAAGTGTAACTTGTTTAGGTTTATAATGGCTCCTCGAACAACGGTCGGGCTCCTCACTGGAAGTGAGTTGGTTAGGACTGGCTTTGCCCATGCTTCTGATGAATTCAGGAACATCATCTTGATTCTAGAGCAAGCTGGGCTCTCCTTTATTCTCGAGCACCCGTGCAAGGTCCTAGATAAGGAATTTCTAGAGTTCTACGCAACCTCCAAGCTACGTCACGAGGACACCCTAATAAAGAGTAAGATAGCTGGACTAAGGATCAAGATGACTGCTGCAAAACTATCACATCATCTCAAGCTCACCAGCTCTGTACAAGAGGACTACCTAGATGAGAATGATCGTGCGAGGACACTACTGTTCTTTGGATTAGCTCGAGGGACCAAGGCCATCAAACGCAAGGACATGAACGAAGAAGGAAAGCTCCTTTCAGATATCATAGGGAAGGTTCTGATATGCAAACCTGGCTCCCATGATCATATATCAGGTGACATGTTTAAGATCCTGATGGCTATAGTGTGCAGAAAGAAATTCAACTGGGGGGCATGCTATTTGAGAAGATAAAAGATACCCTGCGTACTCCTAACTTTGGGAGAATCATCAATCTATACCTGAATCAGATGGACGGAGACAGATTTGATATGAGTAAGGGAGTCCCCCTTCGCTACCTAAAGAAGATGGACTCCAGCGTCTTTGATAGGTGGGAAAGAAGAATTGCCCAAGGGGGTGCGGCTGGAACACATGTTGATGAAGAAGGTAGAGCACCAGAGTTCAGAAATCCCCGGATGAGCCCAGTGAAGTTCCTGATCTGCTGCATGCAAGAACTGAGGGGTTGTCTTTACCCAGTCTTTCTGCTAACATTAGGATGGATGCCACAGTCTCAGATCAAGTAGATGATGTCACTGATATTTCCCTCATCGCGAAGGATGCAGTGGATACCTTCGCTACTGATCAGAGTGACGAGGAAGAAGTTGAGGAGGATATGGAGAATGCTGTTGCTGATGATGATGATGTGGAGCATGCCGCCGCTGATGACATTAACAATGAGCAAGCTGGAAATGAAATGGGCATGAAGGAGATTGATGTTGAACCCTCTTCTGAGGAACAAATTCAGGCAAGGGTTCCTGATGTGACTGATGCAACAGTTGAGGGGGAGCCCTTCTGGCCTCAGGAACAACCTGATACTTTGCTGAAGTGGGTGATAAGTATACATGGAAACTTGGCAGATGCTGCCTCTATCCCCCTACAGGAGACCGTGAATATAACAAGCTCCACTAGTGTATCTGAAGAAGAGAATCCTGACTCACTGAGTCATATTCCCCCAAAGCACGACCAGGCCATTCATCAGGGTCATCCGCTAGGACCTTACCTGGCAAATCACACAGTAAATATCATTCAAGGTATAGTGGATGAACTGAAGGCCTCCTTTGAACGATCTCACAATAAGGTACTTAAACGAATTAAGCAGTCCGATGATCTGATGCTAAAGAATGTTGTGGAGATAAATCATAAGCTGGATATGATGGAACAAAGATTTGACACTAAGTATGCTGAGGCCGGCACTGCTGTCAATCTTTTGATGCAAGGGCTACAAAAAAATACAGCTGATCTGGCAGTGGTAAATCAAAATGCACATGTTGTGGCCAAAAACATCAAATTGTTCGATGCCAACATGGTCACACTTAACACGAATCAGAAATCCCTGCTGGATGATTTTACTCGGAATGTCAAGCATATAGATGAGTCACTGCATTCGTATGCAAACTCAATTGCTCAAGAAGCCAAAAAGGTGGAGGAGGAATATACAGCTAAGATGGCAGGGTTAGAGCAAATCGTAGTCAACAACTTCAAGCAGTCAAATGAGTATGTTTTTGAAAGCTGTCACTGGCTAGTTAAGAAAGCATCTGGTATACAAATTCCGGTTGCTCCTACTGATGAGGTTGCTACTGCTACTGCTGATGAGGTTTCAAGTGCTGAGGAGGTTCCCTTGAGTGAAGCTGATGCCAGAAAGGCTGCTAGGGCCACTGCCAAAGCTGCTCACAGGGCTATGTTTGATCAAGAGGCCATTGCAAAATTGAAAAGGAAACTTCAAGAAGGAATTTCCAAAGAAACTCCAGCTGAGAAGAAATTAAGATTGAAGGAAAGTGAAGTTAAGAATAAGCGATGGAGTCCTACGTCTAGGAGCATCATACTAGATACATTCATGCTACAACAGCGGGGAGAGCTAAATAGAAATGAAGTATACAGTAAGTATGAGTGGGAGATGCACAAAGAGTATGAGGCTAAAAGAAACATATTCTTTAGGCCTAACACTATGGAACATAAAGCTCCTCCACCCCGGTATTACCCGAAGCCGAAGGAACTCTTTGAAAGGAAAAGCAAGAAGTACATGGCGGAATAATTAAGAGATGCTCAGGCAAAGGAGGGATAAACTTGGAATCTAGATTTGTTTTTATTTTCTATATGCGTGTATATCTTTTCTTGTATTTAAATGAACAACCTTTGGATATATATATATATATATATGATCACATGCTGATTCATTTGTTGTTCTGAATGCGTGAAATTTTATTATTCTGAATTCTTGTCTCGCACATTTGTTATGCATATCTTTCTGGTTGGTGTAATTCATCTTAGCTAGTAGGATTTTGGCTTCTTCAAATAGGGGGAGATATGGGTATTGTATCCATAATTACCTAGATTTGAAGAATCCTCCAGTCAAACTAAGATGGATTCACAATGTATTTGACAATCTTCTATTAAGTTGTGCTTGCAGCTATTCCATGCTAAGTACACACCAATGTCAGGGTGCAGTGGGTCAATATACACGGGTCTGCGCAACATAAT
This sequence comes from Platanthera zijinensis, assembly GCA_039513925.1. Taxonomy (NCBI): domain Eukaryota; kingdom Viridiplantae; phylum Streptophyta; class Magnoliopsida; order Asparagales; family Orchidaceae; genus Platanthera; species Platanthera zijinensis. The sequence goes on from CM077079.1 coordinate 95,254,098, forward strand.
CCCTCGTTGAGCAGATCAGTGTGTTGACTAACGTGTGCTCTCTCTATTGGAGTGTACTTATTTTCAAGTACAGGGTCGAGATAGATCAAGAGCAGAAGAGGAGCAAAGATGGGTCAAAGACAAAGTTCATAGGAAGGAAGAGAAAAATCTTCTAAGTTAAAATCGAAGGGAATAACTAAGTCATTCCCGCCGACTTCGACGGGAGTCAATTGTGATTCTCGCCGGTTTGACGGGAATCAGTCTGCATTCCCGCCGACCTCTTTTGAATGACTATTTTCCTACAGAAATTCTGCTAAGGAAGAATCGGCGGGAATCACCAAGTGATTCTCGCCGACTTCAACGGGAATCGTTCTGATTCCCGCCGATTCGACGAGAATCAGGTTTCATTCCTGCTGATTCCCACAGGCTAACAAGCTTTACAACTAGAAATCGGCCAAGGCAGAATCGACGGGAATCGTGAGTGATTCTAGCCGACTTCGACAGGAATCACCAACGATTCTCGCCGATTTTGCCTTAGGCAATTTTTCTTGTTTGCTGGACCAAATCGCCTTGCCGTGCGCTGTTTTGGCCGGGGCTAGGGTATCTCCTTATGGGCCCCACAACGGTCATTAGGGTTGGCTCTGGTATATATAGTCGTGTATTTTGAACATGAATACCATCGATTCATGGAAAATCTTAAGTAGCCGACGCGTGCCCTAGTAGATCGCGGAACGTCGCCGATCGCTGTCGCCGCTCGCAAGCTAGTCGTCGCCGCAGATCTCAGAGGTTCTTTGATCTTCCGACGACAGTACCGAGGCTAGCAGTGTGTCTCACGCTTCTCCCTTGAGATCTCTTGTCTCTCGATTCGTTGAATGAGGTTAGTTCTTCATTCCGAATTGATTGAGACGATTGATCTGACTGAGATCGTTCGTAGACCTTGCTTGCTTCGTCAAGAAGTTTGGATCTACAAGTATCGCCGTTGCAATCACTTGCCGCCGCCGATCTTTACAAGATCCTCTCCAAGAGAGAATTCTGGTTGTGGATTCTTCATTATCTTCAAGCAAGCTTCAAAGAATGAAGAAGGATATCGGTATCTCCAAAAGCGTTGTTTGTATTTTATAATACATTCTATTTTTGGTTTTGTTGTAAAGGAATTTGTATTCCTTGCTCTTAGGGTTGGGTGCAACCCGTGGTGGTGGAGTTATGACTCCGTTGTTGGAAGGGTTCCTTCCGTAGTGTGAGGATTGGATTTCAATCTGTTTGGTGAAGTGACCGAGTCGTCCCTTGGTGGGATATAGGTCGAAGGGGGAAAGTGGACGTACCCAAATCGGGGAACCACTATAATTTCTTGTGGGTTTTTTGTGCTGTGTTTGTTTAATTATGCAGGTAAAGTTAATTCCGCAAAAGACTGTACGAAACCTATTCCTCCCCCCCCCATAGGTGGATTTAGTCGACACTAGATACTTTCAAGAGCGAAAAACAAATCGGTTCTATAAAGGGCTGAGGGATGACCTGCGGTTGCTTCTCTCAAGATCGATGACGTAGGGTTTTCTTACCTTGTTCAATACGTCCCGCTCCTTCGAGCTAGACATGAAGCACGTGTAGCGTAAGAATGATTGGTCAGGGAAGAATCCAGAGTTCAAGGTACTTAGTCATTCAATGTCTGGGTATTGACGGTGGAAAAAGAAGCTTAAAACTTCTGTGTTGGCTCCCTCTTCTCCTCCGTCAAAAGTAACATCTGGGAGAGGTACGTTCACATGTTATACATGTGGCAAGGTTGGGCATAAGGCTCGAGATTGTTGGAGTGGCCCTCCAAAAGGGGAGAAAAAGATGGGTGCATCTTATGCTGAAAAGGGAAAGGCAGTGGTGGAATCAACTGTATCTCAAGCATAACCCCGAGTCTATAATCTTGGCCAACAGGAGGCCATAAAACAAAGCGACATTGTAACAGGCTTTGACATGATTTCGGAGTGTCCGGCGAGAGCACTGCTCGATACAGGAGCTTCTCATTCATTTCTGTCAGAAGCCTTTATGGGATGTATCAGAGAGCCTTCGTTTACGCAAACAGATCGAGTGAACGTGCTGCTACATAACGGGTGTTTTCTGCGCACGGATCGAGCTTGTTGTGTTGAAGTGTGAATAGGAAGTCGGGATTTTGGATTGGAAGCATTTGTGCTACCGATATCAGAGTTTTATGTAATCTTAAGTATGGACTGACACTCGGAGCAGTGTTGCTATATAGATTGCAACTCTAAAGAAGTCACACTAGGACAAAACACCGAACGAGAGACTAAATTCGCTGGTATGCGATGATCGAGCAAGATAATTATGTCTGTTATCCAAGTAGTCAAGTTAGTTCAGAAGGGCGCGATATTATTCTTCATGTTGTTGGAGGCTGTTGAGTCGAGGCCCAGTATGAGTGATGTTCCTATCGTATCAGAGTACGCTGATGTGTTTCCTAAAGATCTTTTGGGGTTACCTCCCCAGCGGGAGATTTACTTCGCTATTGTGTTGGTGCCAGGTATGAAACCTAAGGCCCGCTCGCCATATCGAGTCGCAAAAAAGGAGATTGCGGAGCTAAAGGTTCAATTGCAAGAGCTGCTGGAGCAAGGCTTTATACGCCCAAGTATGTCACCTTGGAGCGCTCTGGTCCTATTTGTGAAAAATAAGGACGGAAGCTTGCAGTTATACATTGATTATTGAGAGCAGAACAAGCTAATGGAAAAGAACAAGTATCTAATACCACGGATCGATGACTTGTTCGATCAGCTAGTGGGATCAACTGTCTAGTCGAAGCTGGATTTAAAGTATGGCTATTATCAGTTGAGGATTCGGGAATGTGACATTACCAATACAGCGTTTGGTATACGTTATGGTCATTACGGGTTCACTATAATGTCGTTTGGGCTAACAAATGCGCCATCAGTATTCATGGACCTAATGCACCGAATATTTCGAGAGTACTTGGACTTGTTTGTAATCGTCTTTATTGACGACATATTAGTGTACTCTCAATCTGATGAAGACCATACGAATCATTTACGAATGGTGTTGCACACCCTGAGAAGGAACAATCTCTATGCCAAGTTCTCAAAGTGTGAGTTCTGGTTATCGTCAAGGGCCTTTCTTGGCCACGTGATAGGTGGAGATAGAATTGCGGTGGTTCCGGCGAAGATAGTTGCGATACGGGAGTGGCCGATTTTGTCTTCTGTGGTTGAAGTCTGGCGTTTTCTTGGACTTGCTGGCTACTATAAGCGCTTTGTAGAGAACTTCTCATAGATAGCCCCGCTCACCATACTGACTGATGGTGACGATGCTGATGCGGCTGTTGATCCTCGTCATAGAGAGTTTGTGGATTGGGACGAACAATGTCGCAAGATCGAAGATGAATGTCTACCATGATGTTTCTTCGCCAACGTCGTCGTCGCTACATGTTTTGCTCAACGTCCGCCGCCATCATTAAATTAAATATATAATTATAAATTAAATAATTATAATTATATATTTTATCAATTTATTATTTTAACAATATTATTTTAAAATGTTTTATTTCATGCATTTTATTATATTGCATATTATTATTGTATTGTTTTTTTCAGGTAATGATGGGTGCCTATAACCATCATAGTTTCATTTTGAATTTTGAATGGAGGATTAATTGAGTGGTGTAGGCTATAAATAGCCATGCTTATGAAGAATTTAGTAGAGAGAATGAATGAAAGTTATAAACTCTAATCTTGCTTGAGATTTCCCTCCTCCTCTCCTTTCTCCTCTCAAATTTCGACCCCCCCCTAGTCTCCTTCCTTTTGGTCGTCGGCCACCACTTCCTCCTCCTCCCCCTCCTTTGCTAACCTCGGCCACCCCTCCCTATTCTCAAACCCGAGCCCCAACTCCCTCCAAAACCGCCTACCACCACCACCCCTTAGGGCGCCTAGCCCAAGCCACCACCCTCTCTCCTTCCTTTCCTCTCTCTCTCTCGGCCTCCTCCCTAGTATTGAGTGCCCTCTCAGGGATACGATCCCCATCGTGATAGATTCTATAGATTGTATTTAAGTTATCTGAGGAGCCTGAGGGTGAGGATGTTCCTATTATTATTGTGGATGAGTTATGATCTGAGGGAAGGGTAATTTTGGACGATACTGTTGTTGCACACCCGGATGAGAGTTCTTTGTTATCGTCACCATTGGGTGAAATTTTTACTGATTCAGATTTTATCTCGGGTTTGATTTTATCAACCCTTCACCCTATTTAATTGCCCACATTAGTTAACTTTTTAGGACGTGGAACCGGTAGACTTAGTCTGAGTTTTTGTGTCACGCCCATTTTTTTAGTTCCTACTTTGGCGTTTCCACAGCGCATAGATATTACTTTGTTGAGCGTACTAGTATTTGGACTTTTCACTGCACCTCATAGATATGACTACGCATAACTTTTACAGCTCATTTTTCCGCATTTCCGTCTATGGTTCTATCCTGTACTACGACTGATTTTGATTCTTTTACAATTGTTCCTCTGGATGTGGTGTCCCCTATATATACTTATATACCACACTTGGTTTCACGCATTTACCAACCACCTTTTAATGACCCTCATTTCCACACTTTAGTGACCATAGAAAGGCCCCTTGAGTTGTATCGCTCACACATCATGTCACATCCGGGAGCATCCAACTCTATTTTTCATGATGAGCGGTTCTCCTTGACATATCTTCATGCCAAGCATGAGTATTTAAATTATAAAATTAAAATTGTAAATCTAGAGCCCATTAAAATCATCTCTGATTATAAGGCTCCCGTGCTACCTGGGTTAACCCCCTTATCCTCTGCGTTTGGGTCTAGTCATGTAGCACATGGATTCTCTCCTCATGTATCTAGGACATTGGAGTTTCACTTTAAGTTATGTCGCACACACTTCCACTCCTTTTCGAGACCGTCTGACGCTAGATTTAGTGATTTGGGTTTAGTCTGGTCAGTCCCCGTGCGGATTCCTTCTAGCTCTGTTAATAAATTAATATGTAGGAACACCGACTCATCCATAATTATGAAGAACGTCGAATCTCATGCTTTTATTGCAGATTTTTATATAGCACAGGGTGTTCACTTTATTTCAAGTTTCCAAACTTTTTACTGTACGTCTTTGTTCCACCTGAGTGCCTTTCTCCGCCATTTCTTCCTACCACTAAATATTATCTTGTGTTAGTGAGTGTTAGTGTTGTCGTATCTAATTTCCACGTGCACTCCTTGGTTCTTGAACCAGATGGTAAGATTTAAGTTATTTTTCTTTTTCCTGACACCATTTTGAGTTTTGCTATTTCTACACCTAACAGGTTCTTAGTGCTATGGGATGTTCATGCTACTACGACACGGATTGTGGGGCCAGATTTGTCCCATGATACTGCTTCTTTCGATGGTTCCCCCCTCAAGGGCCACTCATCGGTGATGAGTAATTTTGAGTGGGGGAGGATTGATGGAGACAATGCTAATGCGGTCGTTGATCCCCACCATAGAGAGTTCGTGGATTGGGACGATCGATGCTGGAATCTCGAAGATGAATGTCTACCATGACGTTTCTTCGCAAACGCCGCCGCCTCTACATGTTTTGCTCGACGTCTGCCGCCGCCATTAAAAAATATATATAATTATAAATTAAATAATTATAATTATATATTTTATCAATTTATTATTTTAGCAATTTTATTTTAAAATGTTTTATTTCATGCATTTTATTATATTGCATTTTATTAATGTATTGTTTTTATTTCAGGTAATGATGGGTGATTATAACAATCATAGTTTCATTTTGAATTTTGAATGGAGGATTGATTGAGTGGTGTAGGCTATAAATAGCCATGCTTATGAAGAATTTAGTAGAGAGAACTAATGAAAATTAAAAACACTAATCTTGCTTGAGATTTCACTCCTCCTCTCCTCTCCTTTCTCCTCTCAAATTTCGCCCCCCCACCCTTAGTCTCCTTCCTCTTGGTCGACGGTGAAAGGCCCCATTTTTTTTATTTTAAACCACCTGGTCATATGCCCAGAATCACCGTTTTGCGATGACACCGATGCTCGGGTGGGTCGCAACTACAAAACGTCGATCCTGATGGCCTTAACGATCACCAAAGAAAGAGAAGTATACAGATAAGTTCAAGTCCACATATCATATATAATATGAAATAGAAGTCACAGCAATATCCATATGATAAAGGGGTACTGAAGCCGAAAGGCAAATAGAAATATAAACGAGCTTAAGCCCGGTACATCATGTCCTCACTACAACACTGTCGCAACTCTCTACATCTAAGCGGAAGCAAACTGAAATCCATCCTTGACCTATCGCTGTGTAGCAGTGGTAGTGCGCAACAACACCTCCGTATGTCTTGCCTCCTTGTCTGGCCAGTGCTGATGCTCCTGCTGCTCGGTCCCCTAAAATGATGTGGTCCACCGATCGTTAGTCAAAAGACTAAGCCACTATCATCATCGCCTCACCCCCGCGACTCCTAGGCACCGTACGGGGAGGATGAAAGCGGAGGAAAATAAAGCAGAATAGAACAAGCAGGTGACAACTACCTTAGCAGGTGTGTGTATAAAAGAACTATAAAAGGAAAAGCAAGCTAGCAGTTCTATAATAAGGAAGTAGTATAGTAAACAAGTAGAGTAGAGCAGTAAGTGTATGACCATACAAACTTATAAGTTAAGGGGTCTTTTGTAAGGCTCCCATCGTATAAAAAGTCTCATACCAATTTATACGTTATGGTGTCAGGCTTAATGCAGGTATGAGTGTAGTGATATGTTATGCAAGTATGCTGTGATATGAACATGCAAGTGCAACACACACACCCGACTCTACACACACAGACCTTTAGTTCTCCCTTTTTGGAGCCTAACCTCCCAGGATACCTCCGTAGTGGAAAACGAAAGTGGTGGGTTGGGCCTCGCCCACCTCTAAACCGGTATCAGCACTACCAGTCAGACCTATCATACGCCTCAACACTGGTGCACTAAGCGGTGCTCCTGCGTACTCTTCCCGGCTGGCGCACCAAACTTTAATTGGCTAAGTGCTAAACCACACTTACCGAGTCAACGTATTGGTGTCGGTGCGATGACCCTCCAATACCGAAGACCCACCACCTTATATTTAATGCACTTGTAATATTAATCCTCGAGCTATCGGCTCCCCGGACTAACCTGTCCGTCACAACAACCTTCTGAGCCCTCGGCTCGCCAGTCTAACCTGCCCATTTCCACAACCACCGAGCCTACCTGAAAGACTTATTTCAAGAGCCTAGACACTTAGAGGGGGGGTGAATAGGTTCTTATTATCTTTTATAATTCAGGCAATTAACTAGTATTAACACAGCACAGGAAATTCAATCTACAGAATAGAAATCACAGCACAGCAAACAACAGATTTATAGTGGTTCCCCAAGGTATGGGTACATCCACTTTCCCCCATTCGCTTATCCAGTAGAGAACTGGATTCAGCCCAACTTCCTTCCACTATCTAAGATCCACAGATCTTACAACTCAGAACTAGATTGGTTCCTACAGCTCAAACTTATACAAGTCTTACCTCAGATTCTTCCCAAGAATCCTACATCAGGCCTCAGCCCTACCTCAGCCTTTATCACTAGGCTTACAACTCAGACTATCACTAGTCCTACACATCAGGCCCTCAGCCCTACCTCAGCCTTTATAATTTTAGGCTTACAACTCAGATCTTACAAAAGATCCTACAAGAAATTAAGTGTTTAATGAGATACAAAGATATCACCAGATAGATCTCTCTATAGGTGTGAGCTTATTGATCTGTTCTTGAATAAACTTAACCTTCAGATTCAACCTGACTTAGCTGTTTCAAAGCTTCTTGATAGAACAAAATAAGGTTGAACTCTTCTTGATGTAGAAGTTGATCTCCTGTCAGCTCCTTCCTTGAATTCAGAATAAGATCTGAATCTTCTCTTTAAGACTGCTCTGGATCTGCCTTCTTAAGTGTTTCCCCTTTTCTTCTTGTCAGATTCTCTTTCCTGAAATAGCTTGAGTATTTCCTTAGTTCTGTTATTGTTTTGGCTGTCAAGGATCAGTCCCTTATATAGAGTTTCCTCATGGCTACCGGCTGATCCGGTTTGTAACAACCTTCTGACAGTTCTGACAAAGGTGTCAGACCTGTTGGTTATGACAACTGTCGAGTCACCAGTCATGACAGCTGATTCCTTAAAGACTTTACAACTCAGCATAACCACTTAGCAAACTGCTTTGCATGTGTCGACACAAATAGACTTAGTGTCGACACAAGTATTGATGATGTTGACATAACACTCCATATATTGACATAGTCATTCTTCAGCTACTCGACACAGCTTCTATTTGTATGTGTCGACACAAGTCCTATGTGTCGACACAACTGCTCCTGGTCTTGACATAACTGATGCTGGCAGATGGTGTTGAGTGTATATCCAGCTGTCGTTGAGTGTGTGTCGAGACGTCATTGAGTGTGTGTCGACACAAGTCCTGTGTGTCGAAACAAGCCTTCTGACTCAGTATAGCTGTTTCTATTAGATGGCGTTGAGTGTCATCAAGATGTCATTGAGTGTGTGTCGACACAAGTCCTGTGTGTCGACACAACTGCTTTTGGTCTTGACTTAGCTATAGACAAATGGCATTGAGTGTGTGTCGACACAAGTCTTATGTGTCGACACAAACCTTCTTCAGGTGTCGACACAATTCCTGAGTGTCGACATATGCCTTTCTTCTGGTGTCGACATAACTCCTGCGTGTCGACACAACTTCTGCTTTAGGTGTCGACACAGCTTCTTCTTCAGGTGTTGACATAATGCCTGGGTGTCGACACAGGCCTTGCTTTTAGTGTCGACACAACTTCTGGGTGTCGACACAATTCTTCACAAGTGTCGACACTTGTACTTAGAAAAATTTCTTGAAAACCTTACACCTTCACAATGAAACTCAAACATCCATCAAATATAAATTGATTTATATCATTGAGTAAGATGAGGCTTCTCCAAATCTGGTACATATTTTTCAGTGTATCCAACAATCTCCCCCTATTTAGAGAAGTCATAACCCTTAGTCAAAGATATACATCTTTCATAATAAAACACATAAGAATAGATGTACATTCATTTCAGTGCAGGATAACATATAAATAATGTAAACAACTAAAAGCAATAGTGAAGTTGATTTTATTTATTAATCAGAAAATACTTGGTTTACATGTTTTTCTTAAAACAAAAACAAAAAGTTACATTGTTCTATTTAAGCATATCTATCCTATAATTGACAAGGCTCCTTAATTACAATGCCTTTCCCAGACTTAATCTTTTCCTTCACAGTAGGTTCTGTATCCTCAGCAGGTGTCTTCCCTTTGAGATCCTTCTTCTTTAATTCTTCAGCCTTTATCCTTTGCCTTTCAAAATAGTGAAAAGTCTTGGGGAAGTACCTGCTAGGCTCCAGAGCATTAGCAGCTAACTTCTCAGCTTTTGCACTTCTTCTATAATGAAGAATGGCTTCTTGCCTAGCTTGATACTTATTGCATTATTGCTCAAAATACTGTTGCGCGCTAGGGTTCGAAGAAAATAAACGCAACCGAACTAGCAACCCGATGAGGCAAGTATACCTATCGAATTGTAGCAAGGGGACACAAGTGTCGTATTGAAATCCGGGAACTGTTGGCTAAGCTTACTCACACGAACGCTATTATCTTATCGACGGAAAAACTAGAGTTTTAGAAAATCTAAGTGCAAGGGAGGAATTAAAGCTATACTAGAAAGAGAACTACCGCAATTAAATTAAGCTATTAAGCAAAGAACTATGCTAGAAAGGAAACTATTGCAGTTAATTAAAGAGCACAAGATAGACGATTACTACGAAAGGTAGAAAATATGAAATGGAAATGCACCAAATCAAGATTCACCTCGGCTAAAGACGATTAAGAAAATGCGATAAAAATCTGAACTTAATAGGATAAAGGTCCTTGACCGTGGAGGTTCCTAAAGCTTGAACACGCTTCTCTCGAAGTCGTGCCCAACTGAGTTTAGGAATGTCCGACCGACTCTCGTCTAAATCGGAGGCCTAAAACTCGCTTTACGCGGTGAACCCCACTATTGGATTTTACTCCAATCCGGGAGATTTGGACGTCTGCCTCTCTCGAGGGGTGCGTACAACTCCCTTTACTCTTGAATGCTCACTTCATTCTTTCGGCCTCTCGGCTAGCCCAGAATGAAAGCAAAGGCGGAGAGTATATATCGAAAATATACCTCCAACCCGTGATTAATCAAGAGTAATTCAAGGCCCTAACCTAAAAAGAAAAGATTAATTAAAACATCATAACATAATCGCTCTAACCTCGGATCATCAAGATCGAGTACAAGGAGGATTAGTTAATCATTATGGAATGGAGGAAGGGGGATGAGTAGTAAAGCATAAGAACAATACAAGCTAAACAAGAACACAAGCTAAACACAAGCTAAACAAGAACACTTTTATTAATTAAAAGGGGCAAGCTACACTATTGAAAATAAAATTACAAGTGCATGAAATGGAAATCCTATTCTAGCCCTACAATTAGCACTAAGCAAGAGCAAAGATTACAAAGAAAGCATAAACAAGCTAAGATTAAACTAGGGTTAAACAAAAATTACAAAGAGAGGGGGAGAGAGAGAGAAAAGCATGAAAAAACTCAAGAACCAAAGGGGCAGCACCTCCCCCTCTCAACCAAAGCTTGCTGAAATGGAGAGGGGGGGTCTCAATTTATAGAAATTTTTCTCGGGTTGGTCACGCCCCCTGACATGCCCTAGGTGGGGCGTGTCAGGGGGCGTGACAGTACTATGTTGACCTCGGGCTCTGGATTCTGGTGGGAGGGATGATTGCTTCGGTACGTCGGTGGTCACGCCCTAGGTCACGCCCGTGACAGGGGGGCGTGACAGGCACGTCATGTCCAAATCATTGGTCGGAAATCCGTCAGTCGTCGATAAAGTTGATGTCACGCCCCAGGTCACGCCCGTGATGGGGGGCCTGACCATACTGTTTGCGTGCTGTGGCGGGACGGCATTTAATGCGGCGGCAGGATTTGCGGCAGAGGGTGACACGCCTATAGTCACGCCTGGTGACACGCCCAGGGAGGGCGTGTCAGGGGGCGTGACAGCGGTTTTGACCGTTTTCTGTCCCTTCCAGTAGGAGTCCTCGGGATCGGGTGACACGCCCTAAGTCACGCCCAGGGAGGGCGTGACAAGGGGGCGTGACAGGTCATTTTGGCCAATTTTCTGGAGACCTGCAAAAAGACAAGAAAAAGTCAGTGGCAATAATATTTACATAAAAATGATAAAAATAAACTAATAATAGACATAATTTGTACAAAATAAAATAGAAAATACGATAATAGTTTAGGCTACAAAACGTATTATCAAATTCCCCCAAGCTTAAACTTTGCTTGTCCCCAAGCAAAAATATAAAAACTAGATATTTATAAAAAGGACTAATCAAAAAGTTCTAATTATGCCTACACAAGTACTATGCGAAATTCTTAGTAGGGAAAAGGTGAAATGTAAGTCTAAAACAATTATTTAGGTATGGTAAAACTTTTATAAACTTTACTTAATAAAAACAAATCATCCAAAATTTTAACGAGATTTTTTAAATGGACTTAAGCAAAGCAACGAAAATGAAAAACACGCATTGAGTTGTTACTGGATCCAAGCAACGCATTATAATTATATCAATTTAATTATCAAAAATCTAGGTTTAAATCTAAAACTAAAACTGATTTACTGTTTTTCTTTTCTTAGTTGTTAAATAAAAATCAAAAAGCGTGAATCAAAAGGACTTAAATAGGACAGAAACGTTTGATTTAGGAAAATGATTAGGAGTGGAATTCAAAGATAAACGTGAAGGTTTTAAAATCACATTAAACCAAAGCAAAAAGTTTCAAAAACATTCATAAAAATATATACACACATTTTTTTTCTTCTTTTTCTTCTTTTTTTTCATTTTTTTTTCTTTTTTCAAAACAAAGGCCATAAATATTTTTATTTTCCTTTTTGAGTTGGCCAAACAAAAATAAACATCACTTTCGAACATACTTTTTTTTTTCGAAAACCTTTCTCCCACAAAAATCACAAAATACCCTATCAAAATCGTCAAAATAATTTATGAAACTCAAAAAGGCTAGTGTGATTCGATAGGTTGGAAATTTTGGCTTTGGTGAAACTGAAATGAAGGGAGGAGCTATCAAATGAAATCGGAAAAAGGCTCAAAAATGGCTAACTAGTGGTAAAATTTTTTAGGTTGGCAAGAAAGCTCAAACGAAAACAAAAACGGCCTAAATCATTTTCACGCTTTTGAATTTATTTAAAACAAAGGTTTGAAAATTTTTCAAAAAGCGAGTCCTAGATAATAAAAGAAGATTGATGAAATTAACTTGAAAATAGAAATAATAGGTGACTTGGATCGTTCACATCTACTACGTTATTCAAAAGTTGACTTTACAAAAATTATTCAAAAACGAAAAAGAAAATAGTGGATGATGAATTTTCGAGAAAGTAAAGGAAATAAACAACAAAAAACCATAATAGAAATGCGAGTTTTAGAAAAAATATTTCACCTTAACAAGCTACCGCAAATTAGAAACACGGCATGGCCAACATTTTACTTGTGAAACATAATTAAAAAGAACGATTAGAAATATTATAATTAACTAAGTTGTTTATAGGAGATTTTGAGTAAAACAAAACTAAAAACTAGGGGTACTATTGAAATATCAAAATGTCTAAACCATTCAAACACACATATATATATTTTTTAATTTTGAGAAATATTCTCTTTTTTGGAATTTTAGAAATTCATTTTTTTTTTTGGAAATATTTAAAATATATATACAAAAAGAAAAATATTTACACTAAGCAAAAATGAAGGAGGAAGTCCTCCCCCAAGCTTAAAACAGACATTGTCCTCATAAAAGAAGGGGATTGGAGAAGGAGAGAAAAATAAAGTACAGAATTGAAAGACAGAATTGAAATACAGGTACTTCCCCGGATTTATTTGCTGCGAAAGCTGAGTGATGTCGCTCCTCTGAATGTCTTCTTTGGACTTTGTGATGGATTCAGCAATGTTGGAGCAGGCGATCGCAGAAGCTTCAGCTTGTCGGAGCCGTCCGAGGCAAAAATTGTAAAATAAAGAAAACAGAAAAAGATAACTTGGGTTGCCTCCCAAGAGCGCCCTTTGGTTAAAGCGTCGTTGAGCTCGACGCATCAAAAAAATAATTTTGTCCAAAAATATTGTTGTCCCGAAATAAAATTGTCTTTAGCAAAAAAAAATAAAAGTTCAAGATTAAAGTTCGTGAAGCAGAAACTTAATAATATTTGGACTGACATCATCATCACTAGAAAAGTAGAGTTTAAGACGCTGACCATCACTTTGAAATTACCCTTATCAGGGTGAGAAATTAAAACAGTTCCATAAGGAAATACTTCTAAAACAGAAAACGGGCCAGACTAGCGAGATTTTAATTTGCCCGGAAATAAACGTAAACGAGAATTATATAAAAGGACTTGGTCGCCCGGCTTAAAGTTTTTAGGGTGCCTTAAGTGTTTATCGTGTAAACGCTTCGTCCGCTCTTTGTAAAGCTTATTACTTTCATAAGCATAAGAGCGCCACTCGTCGAGTTCATTTAGTTGAAATTTTCGAAGGTCACCGACTGAGTGGGGATCGAAGTTTAAAAATTTTAAGGCCCAAAAGGCGCGGTGTTCTAACTCTACGGGCAGATGGCACGATTTTCCATAGACCAGCCGATACGGCGTACATCCGTGGGCGGTTTTGTACGCTGTTCGGTAGGCCCATAGAGCATCGTCAAGTTTGGTTGACTAGTCTTTTCTAGAAGTTGAAATAGTCTTTTCTAATATTCTTTTTATTTCTCTATTAACTACTTCGACTTGACCGTTAGTTTGGGGGTGGTAGGCAGTGGAAAGCTTATGTGTAACGCCGTATTTGGTAAGGATTTTTGAAAATTGTGCGTTACAGAAATGGGAACCCCTATCGCTAACGATTGCGCGTGGCGTACCGAATCTAGAAAATAATCTTTTTAGAAACGTGACTACAACTCGGGAGTCATTCGTAGGAAGAGCTTGGGCCTCAGCCCATCGTGAAACATAATCAACAGCAACTAAAATATATTTGTTTCCGAAGCTAGAAGGAAGGGGGCCAACAAAATCAATTCCCTAGAGGTCGAAAATTTGGCACTCTAAGAAATAATTTTGCGGCATTTCATTTTTATTAGAGATGTTGCTCGACCGTTGGCAACTATCACACCTGCTCACAAAGGCTTGCGCGTCCTTAAACTGGCTAGGCCAGTAAAAACCCGCGCAAAGCACCTTATGAGCGGTGCGAGCAGCTTGATAGTGCCCACCTGTCGGACCTTCATGCAAATGTTTTAGAATATCAATTCCTTCATCAAAAGAAACACATCTCCTTATCACTTGATCCACACAAATTTTGAAAAGATGTGGGTCTTCCCAAAAGTAGTTCTTCAGCTCAGAAAAGAATTTCTTCTTTTGCTGAGAGGAGAACTCCTTTTGGAGCACCCGGGCCACTAGATAGTTGGCGATGTGCGCGAACCAAGGAGAAGTAGATGTATTAACTAAAAGCGGCTTCTTGTCAGGAAAATAGTCATTAAAAGATTTTTCATTTAATTTTTCTATAAAGGGGTTATCTAATCTGGACAGATGGTCGGCGGCCAAGTTCTCGGCTCCTCGCTTATCACGGATCTCTAAGTCAAACTCCTGGAGGAGTAAGACCCAGCGAATCAAGCGAGGCTTGGCATCCGTTTTGGCAAGAAGGTACTTGAGGGCCGAGTGGTCCGTAAAAACAATGATTTTTGAAAGAGTAATGTAAGGGCGGAATTTATCAAACGGAAATACTACAGCTAAGAGCTCCTTCTCGGTTGTGGTGTAATTTTCTTGTGCAGATGTGAGGGTTTTACTAGCGTAATAGATGGGGTGGAAGTTCTTAGATATGCGTTGACCTAATACGGCCCCCACCGCAAAACTACTCGCATCGCACATAATCTCGAAAGGAAGGTCCCACACCAGAGCTATCATAATCGGTGCGTTAATTAACTTTTCTTTAATTGATTCAAAGGCAGAAATACAAGAGTCATCAAAAATGAATGGAGCGTCTTTTTCTAAGAGATGGGTGAGGGGCTTTGTGATCTTGGAGAAGTCCTTTATAAAATGACGTTAAAAACCAGCGTGGCCTAGGAAACTTCTTATAGCTTTTATGTTTGTAGGCGGCGGCAACTTCTTAATAACTTCTATCTTGGCAACGTCTACCTCAATACATTTAGCAGAAATTTTATGACCCAAAACTAACCCTTCCCTCACCATAAAATGGCATTTTTCCCAATTTATGGCAAGGTTAGTTTCTTCGCATCGTTCTAAGACTTTTTCGAGGTTTTCTAAACATCTATCGAAGGAATCACCGAACACGGAGAAATCGTCCATGAATACCTCCATAATGCTTTCTACGTACTTGTCAAATATTGCGAGCATACATCGCTGGAATGTAGCTGGCGCATTGCATAATCCAAACGACATTCTTCGGTACGCGAAGGTGCCGAAGGGACAAGTAAACGTAGTTTTCTCTTAGTCCTCGGGAGAGATGGGTATTTGAAAGTACCCCGAGAGGCCATCGAGAAAACAATAAAAGCTATGGCCGGAGAGACGTTCTAAAATATGGTCGATAAACGGTAAAGGAAAGTGGTCCTTGCGGGTGGCGTCATTTAACTTACGGTAATATATGCACATACGCCAACCCGTCACCGTCCGCGTCGGGATTAATTCATTATTCTCATTACTAACTACGGTTATCCCTCCCTTCTTTGGAACTACCTGAACGGGGCTAACCCACTTACTGTCCGATATAGGGTAGATAATTCCCGCGTCTAATAGTTTCATAACCTCGCCCTTGACTACTTCTTTCATGTTTGGGTTTATACGGCGCTGAGGTTGGATAGAGTTACGCGAATTATCTTCCATTAAAATTTTATGGGTACAGAAAGATGGGCTTATGCCCTTGATATCAGAAATTTGCCAAGCAATAGCCCGGCGATGCTTACGTAGAACTAAAAGAATTTTATCATTTTGCGTATCCGTGAGGTAGGCCGAAACGATAACTGGTAACTTGGAATCCTTTTCTAAGAAAGCATACCTAAGGTGTTCGGGGAGTTCTTTAAGTTCTAGGGTAGGGGGTTCTTCATAAGAGGATTTTGAGATTCTTTCTTTTTCAAAAATAATATCTTCATAAACTTTTTTATAAGGAACGTAATAAGGGGTGGGGCTAGCAGCTAAGACGGCTTCTTGTAGCAATTCAGTGGGAAGAACAGAGGAAGAACAAAAATCAGAAAATTCTTTTTCAAACTCAGAAAGACAATAAGAAGATTCATCACTTCCTTGCAGTGATTCAGTTGTAAGAGAAGAGGAGCAAAAAGTAGAAAATTCTTTTTCAAAGTCGGAGAGGCAGTAGGAAGAATCATCACTCACGGCGTCTACGAAAAAGAATGAGTCATCGTTTGCTAAGGTGTTCTTCATCGAAGGGGTGATAGAAAATGTGACTTCGTCGTCGCCTACTCGAAGAAAGAGCTTACCATTGATTACGTCAATGATGGCTCGGGAGGTGGCAAGGAAGGGTCGGCCAAGGATCAGGGGAACCTCGACGTCTTCTTCGATGTCTAAAATGACAAAGTCCACCGGGAAGATGAACTTGTCGACTTTCACTAGAACGTCCTCCACTATTCCTAATGGGTACTTGACGGATCTATCGGCTAGCTGGATACTCATACGCGTGGGGTTAAGGCTACCAATCCCTAACTTTTTGAACAACGAAAAGGGCATCAGGTTTATACTCGCGCCTAAGTCGGCCAACGCGTGTTTAACAAAAAGATCACCGAAGACACACGGGATAGAGAAACTACCCGGGTCACTGATTTTCTTCGGCAAACCGTTTGTTAAAACAGCGGAGCACTCGTCGTTTAGCGTGACTTGCGAAAGATTCTCTAACTTCTTCTTGTTTGTGAGGAGGTCTTTAAGATATTTGGCGTATTTCGGCATCTGCAAAATAGCCTCGTGGAAGGGAAGATTAATGTGGATTTGTTTGAAGATTTCTAAGAAGCGGGAGTACTGATCATCTTGACGTTGTCTATTAAGTTCAGAGGGGTATGGAGGAGTTGAATTATTTTTGAAGATGGGTGGTGGAGTGAGATTATTTTCTAAAATAGGTGTGATTACTTCTTCAGCAGATGGCGGAATTTTTAAAACGGGACGGAGCTTTGATTTTTAAAAGCGGAAGCGGAGCTTGCCTCGGGCTCTTCACTTACCATACCGGAGACTTGCTTCCCACTCCGAAGAGTTATAGCTTTCGCTTGCTCTCTCGGGTTGGGTTCGGTATTGGAAGGAAGAGACCCTGCGGGTCGCTCAGAAATTATTTTCGCGAGCTGTCCTACCTGATTTTCTAAACTTTTTACGCTTCCGGCTAAAGTTCTTATGGTAGCGTCATTTGTGGTGATATATTTAGAAAGTAATTCCTCCAAGCTTGGAGGTTTTGGGTAATTTTGAAGAAGTGGTGGTGGTGGTGGTGCAGAAAAATCATTTTGCGGGGGTGGGCGCATCGCATTCGATGGATTACTCTATGAAAAGTTCGGGTGATTTCTTAAAGCGGGGTTATAACTATTCGGAAAATTAAAACCAGGCGGATGAAAATTCGCAGCAGAAAAATTATTAAAAGCAGTTCTAGGCATATTATTAACATAATCTAAATGTTCTGGAGTAGGGGTTGCAGATTCCCATACCTGAGGGGTGGAGGCAGCAGTCATCTCCGTTATCTTTTTGCTTAGGATTTCTACTTGCAGAGCGAGCTGGGAGACGTTGTCCACTTCATAGATACCTGCAGGCTTGTTCGGGCGGGACCTAGGCACATTCCACTAATAAGTGTTCATGGCCATGTCCTCAAAAAGCTCAAGAGCGGCTTCCGGGGTCTTATGATTTAAAGTACCGCCAGAAGCTGCGTCTATCATTTGCTTCGTGCTTTGATTTAGCCCATTATAGAACGTCTGCACATGTAACCATACAGGCAGCGCGTGATGTGGGCATCGTCTTAATAATTCTTTAAATCTCTCCCAGGTTTCGTAAAGGGTTTCATAGTCTATTTGTCCGAAGGCAGAGATGTCGTTCCTAAGTTTTGTAGTTTTAGCTGGCGGAAAATACTTCGCCAAAAATTTTTCAGTTAATTCATTCCAAGTGGTTATGCTATTTTTTGGAAGTGTGTTCAGCCACTGCTTAGCTTTAGTTCTTAGAGAGAAGGGGAAGAGTCTCAGCCTGATCGCATCATTTGTGACACCATTTATCTTGAAGGTTTCACAAATTTCAAGATGTTGGAGTTAGAGACCGGGCGGTCTGTCGGTCTGGCTTGGCGGGTTATTGACCGGGTGGTCTGGCGGTTTGCCTTCAGCGGTTTGGTTGCTGTGTTGAGCTCTGAGGTCCAAGCGGTCTAGCGGTCTGTTATTGGCGACTAGGAGACCGGGCGGTCTAATGGTCTCACATGGCGGCTTATCTCTCTCTCTGGCAGTGGCCGAGCGGTTAGCCCTTCTATCTAACCGCGCGGCTTGTTCCGGTCTATTGTTCTAGCCGCCCAGATTTTTTGTATAGTTTTAGTCCCACATCTCTTATTTGTATTCTCTCTTCTCTCCTCCATTCTATATAAGGGAGGTCATACCTTTGTAATAGATACCTTTTTCTGATAATAAAATTTCAGTTATACCATTTCCGGCTTATTTTAGTTCGCTTCTCACATGGTATCAGAGGAATCGATCCTTTCCTCCTGATTCCGTGCTTCTCTCTGTCCGCGCGGCCTGCTTCTCTGGCTTGTGCCCTGTCCACGCGGTCTCCTTGTCGTTGCCCTCTGTGTGCGCGACCTGTTGCCTTGTTCACTACGATCTGTCACCTTGTTCGCCGCGACCTATCGCCGTGTGCCTTGCCTCCTCCTGTTTGCTCTTGCTCTGGTCATCGCGACCTGTTGCCTAGTTCGCCGCGACCTATCGCCATGTGCCTTGCCCTCTCTTGTTCTTCTGTTCGAGCGGTCTGTCTGCTGGCCGCTCGACTTCTTCCCCTTTGCTTGATACTGCGGCTTGGTCGTGGTCTTTCTGGCCGCTGGTGTTTGACATCCTGACCGCTGCCGTTCCTCCTCTGCCTATCCGCGCGGCTTGTTTTCTAACCGCGCGGCTTCCTATTGTTTGCTCTTATGGCTCTTTCTGATGCTTCCACTGCCACCACTCCTGCCGCCACCCCTGTAGCCAATCCGGCTCCGCCTCTACCTCCTACTCCTTCCGGGAACCTTGGCACCGTTTCTAAGCTTGTCGGCTTTAACTACCCGGATTGGAGCGTCTCTTTCACCTTTCTCCTTCGCTCGCAATGCAAATGCCACCATCTCGTTGATGACCCTCCTCCTACCACTTCACCTCTCTTTGATGACTGGGATGCGAGTGACGCTCTTGTGCGTACTTGGCTCGCTAACCGTCTATCCAATGAGTGCCTTCCCGTCATCCGTCATGATGAGACGGTGAAGGCCGCTTGGCTTCATCTTGTTGCTTTGTATTCCAAAGGGGCTCAGACGTCCCGCATCTATACGTTGTATGCGGACCTCTTTGCCCGGCATACCTTATCTCCTGTTGCTGCCTACCAACAAGTTCAAGCTCTTGGGGCAGAGATTCTTCAGAATCACACCTTTTCTGCGGATCTAGCTCAACAACACAAGCACTTCCAGGAGCTTCTGGTTGTGTGTTATCTGCTCCGTCTTCCTGACACTTATGACATGATCCGCCAACAAATTCTGGGAGAGGCGGAATCTCCTACTTTAGATGCCACCACTGCTCGCATCGTCGCTGTCACCTCTCTCCTTCAGCGCCCGCTTCTGCCCACACCGTCTCCTCCGGAAAACTATGCTCATCAAACTCAGCGGATTGGCTCTGGTAGCTGCAGTCATCAGTCTGGCGGACGTCCTTCTTCCCGCTATCTCTGCTCTCACTGCGGCCGCAACGGACACACTCTTGTCCGCTGCTGGACAAAGCATCCCCATCTTCGCTCCTCGAGTGACTCTTCCGCTTCTTCTTCCAAGCCGTCTGCTTCCGTGGTCACATCATCAGGTAGTGCCCATGTAGTCACTCAAGGTAAATGGCTTATCGACTCCGTTGCTACTAATCATATGACGGGCAATCCTCAGTGCTTCTCTCTCCTCGAACAGCATGATCGGTTGCCCCTGGTCCTCATTGCAGACAGTTCTCCCTCCCCGGTTCATGGGTCGGGAGTGGTTCATGTTACTCCGTCCCTTCGGCTAGAGGACACTCTCTATGTGCCCAAGTTTCCGTACAATCTGTTGTCGGTTACTTCTTTGTGCAAGCAGCTTCAATGTTCTGTAACGTTTACTCCATCTTCTTGCTCTTTTCAGGATCCAAGCTCCCAGCGGATGATTGCTACTGGGACTGAGAGCGGCGGCCTCTACTTCCTCGACAACGTTTCCGCTTTGTCCGCCTTCTCTTCTTCTTATACGGATCTTCTCCAGTGGCATCTCCGTCTCGGTCATCCTCCACCACGGCTTCTACATCAGCTTCTGCCCCACCTCCCTCCCTCCACTACTCCTCTTCACTACGAAGCATGTCAACTTGGCAAGCATCATCGTTCCTCCTTCCCGCCGAAGCAAGGTCTGGGCTCTACCCGTCCGTTTGATCTAGTCCACTCTGATATCTGGGGACCTGCTCCTACCACCCTTACTATTGGTCGGGGTAGTTCTTATTTTGTAACCTTTATTGATGATTTTTCTAGATGTACTTGGGTGTATCTCTTACGAGATCGCTCAGAACTTTTTAATGTATGGACCTCCTTTTATCATTTAATCAAAAATCAGTTTGGTGTTAGTGTTAAAACTTTTCGCTCTGATAATGCAAAAGAGTACTTATGCCATGCTTTTACCTCTTTCTGTGTGCAACATGACGTTATTCATCAGACAAGTTGTGTCTATACCTCCCAACAAAATGGGGTGGCGGAACGCAAAAACCGTCACCTCCTCGATGTTGCTCGCACATTAATGACTCAAATGCATGTCCCTCGCTCATATTGGGGCTATGTTGTTCTTCTTGCCTGCTATCTCATCAATCGCATTCCCTCCTCTGTTCTCAAGGGAAAAACCCCTTTTTCCATCCTTTATCCAGGCAAGGAGCCTTTTCCTCTCCCTCTCCGAATCTTTGGGTGCACTGCTTTTGTGCATGTCCCATCTGCAGCCCGTGATAAGCTCTCCCCTCGCTCCACCAAATGTGTCTTTCTGGGGTACTCGGTCACTCAGAAAGGCTACTGCTGCTTTGATCCTGTTCTTCATAAGCAGTTCGTCTCTGCTGACGTTACCTTCTTCGAGAATGCCTCCTACTTCTCGGATGACTCCTCTTATCTTCCCCCCACCTCTGATTGTCCTGTTATTCCGTTCGTTCCCTCGTCTCCTACTGCGATATCCACTCCTCTTCCGTCTCTGCCCACTCCTCTCCCTCCGCCTCTCTCTCCGCCTCCATCTCCCTCATCTCCGCTGCCGTCGCTCTCTCCTCCCGGGCCAGCTCTCTCTGCCACGGATGCTTTGGATGCCGAGGAGCCCGCCGACCTAGATCTTCCTGTAGCTCTTCGCAAAGGGGTGCGGACGTGTACCCTACACCCCCTTGCTGCTGTTGTTTCATATGATCATCTTACCCCTTCTCGCAGGGCCTTTGCATTGGCTATCTCTGCTACTACCACACCTCGTTCCTACCAGGAGGCCCTTGCCATTCCTCACTGGAAGCTGGCCATGGATGAGGAAATGGCGACCCTCACAGAGCGGGGTACCTGGACTCTTGTCCCTCCTCCCCTTGATACAGATGTTGTTGGATGTCGTTGGGTCTTTGTCGTCAAGTTTGTCCCAGATGGCACTGTGAACCGTTACAAAGCTCGCCTGGTGGCTAAGGGCTTTACTCAAACCTATGGGGTTGATTACTTTGACACCTTCTCTCCCGTGGCTCGTCTCAGCACTATACGGGTCCTTCTCTCTGTAGCGGTCAACAAAGACTGGCCACTTTCCCAGCTGGATATCATGAATGCCTTCCTTTATGGTGATCTTCAGGAGGCCGTCTACATGGAGCAACCTCCAGGGTATGTTGCTCAGGGGGAGACACGAGTATGCCGGCTACAGAAGGCAATCTATGGCCTCAAGCAGAGCCCTCGAGCTTGGTTTGACAAGTTCAGCGGCATCGTGGCGGCCATTAGTTTTGCTCGCAGCGCTGCTGATCACTCTCTATTTATTCGTAAAACCTCTTCGGGACTAGTGGTTCTTGCAGTATATGTGGATGATATTCTTCTCACTGGTGATGACCAGGAAGGGGTAACCTTGACAAAGCGGCATCTTCACCAACATCTAGTCACGAAAGATATGGGTTCTCCGAAGTACTTTTTGGGGATCGAAATCTCTCGGAAGCCCAACTCTTTAGTCCTCTCTCAGCGTAAGTATGCTCTTGATATTTTAAAGGAAGCCGGATTGACTAGGGCCAAACCTGCTCGATGTCCCATGGCTGTTGGAGAAGACAAAACCTGGACAGATGGTTCGCCTCTTCTTTCAGATGCTTCGCGGTACAGGCGTCTAGTTGGTAAGCTCATATACCTCATCGTGACTAGGCCTGACATTTCCTATGCTGTGGGCAAGGTGAGTCAATTCATGCAAGCTCCCAGGGAGTGCCATCTGCAGCCCGCCTTGCGGATCTTGGAGTACGTCAAAGCAGCCCCTGGGAAAGGATTGCTCTTTCAGAAGAATGATCATCTAAGGGTTAAAGCTTACTCAGATGCGAGTTACGCTGATGACAAAGGGGACCGCAAGTCTACCTCCGGTTTCTGTACCTTTGTTGGGGGCAATCTGGTAAGCTGGAAGAGCAAGAAACAATCTGTTGTCTCCAGGTCCAGTGCTGAAGCTGAGTATCGGAGTATGGCATCAACCCCTTGCGAGCTAAAATGGCTACGGGCTCTCATGTTGGATTTAGGAGAGGTCTACAACCATCCTCTACCTATGTTCTGTGACAACAAGGCTGCTATATACATCTCCAAAAATCCAGTCTTCCATGAGAGAACCAAGCACATTGAGGTCGACTGTCATTTCATTCGTGAAGAGATTCTGAAGGAACAAATTTGCACTCCCTTCGTCACGTCTGAAAAAGAGCTGGCTGACATCTTCACCAAGCCAGTATCCGCCTCGTTTCTTCATATATGTGACAAGCTGGGCATGATCGACATATATGCTCCAGCTTGAGGGGGAGTGTTGGAGTTAGAGACCGGGCGGTCTGTCAGTCTGGCTTGGCGGGTTATTGACCGGGCGGTCTGGCGGTTTGCCTTCAGCGGTTTGGTTTCTGTGTTGAGGTCTGAGGTCCAAGCGGTCTAGCGGTCTGTTACTGGCGACTAGGAGACCGGGCGGTCTAACGGTCTCACATGGCGGCTTATCTCTCTCTCTGGCAGTGGCCGAGCAGTTAGCCCTTCTGTCTAACCGCGCGGCTTGTTCCGGTCTGTTATTCTAGCCGCACAGATTTTTTGTATAGTTTTAGTCCCACATCTCTTATTTGTATTCTCTCTTCTCTCCTCCATTCTATATAAGGGAGGCCATACCTTTGTAATAGATACCTTTTTCTGATAATAAAATTTCAGTTATACCATTTCCGGCTTATTTTAGTTCGCTTCTCACACAAGAAAGCTAGCTATATGTGCGTTCGGATCTTCATCTTGAAGTCCGTCAAATTGCACATATTGCTGCACCATTTGAATTATGCTAGGCTTTAGTTCGAAGTTATTATTTGCTATAGTAGGGCGGACTATACTTGATTCTGTTCCCTCGAGGTTCGGTCGTGCATAATATGACATAGTCCTTTGCACGGCCTCATCTACGTTGGGTTCTTCCATTCTTAAAGTAGCAAATGACTAGGAGTCCTCAACCGGCACTTGGATAGTAGGACCTTGAAATCGCGATCTTCTCTGAAGAGTACGCTCAATTTCGTGGACCAAGTCCAAAATAACCGACGGACTCCCGCGGGTCATGCACTAAAAGAACAGAAAAAAAGAAGAGGAAGAGAAAAAGGATAAACTAGAAAAAAGATTAGAATTTTTTTTTTTTGAAATAGATTTTTTTTTATATAGATTAACTCCCGAACTTCCCAAGGACTACCCCGTGAAGGGTTCGCAAGGTACTAGACAAGACAGTGGCGCTTAAAGCCCTTTGCCCTTTTCGAGAGAATTAGGTGGCGTAGAAAAATTGTGAGGTTGGTTTCTATTAAGAGCGGTGATAAAATTTTTTTTTTTGATTTTTAAAATTTTAAAGAAAGAGGATGAGAAAGAGAAGAGATAAAATTAATAGGTTCGTGTTTTCAAAATATCAATGGAAGTTGGTTCCCCGGCAACGGCGCCAAAAACTTGTTGCGCGCTAGGGTTCGAAGAAAATAAACGCAACCGAACTAGCAACCCGATGAGGCAAGTATACCTATCGAATTGTAGCAAGGGGACACAAGTGTCGTATTGAAATCCGGGAACTGTTGGCTAAGCTTACTCACACGAACGCTATTATCTTATCGACGGAAAAACTAGGGTTTTAGAAAATCTAAGTGCAAGGGAGGAATTAAAGCTATACTAGAAAGAGAACTACCGCAATTAAGTTAAGATATTAAGCAAAGAACTATGCTAGAAAGGAAACTACTGCAGTTAATTAAAGAGCACAAGATAGGCGATTACTACGAAAGGTAGAAAATATGAAATGGAAATGCACCCAATCAAGATTCACCTCGGCTAAAGACGATTAAGAAAATGCGATAAAAATCTGAACTTAATAGGATAAAGGTCCTTGACCGTGGAGGTTCCTAAAGCTTGAACACGCTTCTCTCGAAGTCGTGCCCAACTGAGTTTAGGAATGACCAACTGACTCTCGTCTAAATCGGAGGCCTAAAACTCGCTTTACGCGGTGAACCCCACTATTGGATTTTACTCCAATCCGGGAGATTTGGACGTCTGCCTCTCTCGAGGGGTGCGTACAACTCCCTTTACTCTTGAATGCTCACTTCATTCTTTCGGCCTCTCGGCTAGCCCAGAATGAAAGCAAAGGCGGAGAGTATATATCGAAAATATACCTCCAACCCGTGATTAATCAAGAGTAATTCAAGGCCCTAACCTAAAAAGAAAAGATTAATTAAAACATCATAACATAATCGCTCTAACCTCGGATCATCAAGATCGAGTACAAGGAGGATTAGTTAATCATTATGGAATGGAGGAAGGGGGATGAGTAGTAAAGCATAAGAACAATACAAGCTAAACAAGAACACAAGCTAAACACAAGCTAAACAAGAACACTTTTATTAATTAAAAGGGGCAAGCTACACTATTGAAAATAAAATTACAAGTGCATGAAATGGAAATCCTATTCTAGCCCTACAATTAGCACTAAGCAAGAGCAAAGATTACAAAGAAAGCATAAACAAGCTAAGATTAAACTAGGGTTAAACAAAAATTACAAAGAGAGGGGGAGAGAGAGAGAAAAGCATGAAAAAACTCAAGAACCAAAGGGGCAGCACCTCCCCCTCTCAACCAAAGCTTGCTGAAATGGAGAGGGGGGGTCTCAATTTATAGAAATTTTTCTCGGGTTGGTCACGCCCCCTGACACGCCCTAGGGGGGCGTGTCAGGGGGCGTGACAGTACTATGTTGACCTCGGGCTCCGGATTCTGGCGGGAGGGATGATTACTTCGGTACGTCGGTGGTCACGCCCTAGGTCACGCCCGTGATAGGGGGGCGTGACAGGCACGTCATGTTCAAATCATTGGTCGGAAATCCGTCAGTCGTCGAAAAGTTGATGTCACGCCCCAGGTCACGCCCGTAACGGGGGGCGTGACCATACTGTTTGCGTGCTGTGGCGGGACGGCATTTAATGCGGCGGCAGGCTTTGCGGCAGAGGGCGACACGCCCATAGTCACGCCTGGTGATACGCCCAGGGAGGGCGTGTCAGGGGGCATGACAGCGGTTTTGACAGTTTTCTGTCCCTTCCAGCAGGAGTCCTCGGGATCAGGTGACACGCCCTAAGTCACGCCTAGGGAGGGCGTGACAGGGGGGCGTGACAGGTCATTTTGGCCAATTTTCTGGAAACCTGCAAAAAGATAAGAAAAAGTCAGTGGCAATAATATTTACATAAAAATGATAAAAATTAACTAATAATAGACATAATTTGTACAATATAAAATAGAAAATACGATAATAGTTTAGGCTACAAAACGTATTATCAAATACCACTTACCCCTATCATAGGTCTTATCCTTTACAGCCTTCCAGGCAGTCAAAATAATATTCCTAGAAGTGGGGTTCCATTTCTCAAAATCTGGCTTCAACTCAGCCTGTTCTCTGAACCTTTTCTTTGATAGTTCTTGCTTCCTTCTGAGCTTCCTTGGCAGCCTCTAACATGTCTACTTTTTTATAAAATCACATTTTATGCCTCCTATGGAGGATTATACATTTTCTGCACTTCTTGTTGAACCTTGTCAAAGTCAGCAAGAGGATAAATAACTTGTGTAACTTCAGCCTGATCTCCTTCAATATTTGCAGGTTGCACTCCAAACTCAGCAAAATTGTGATCATAACAAAAAGGAGGAAAGCCAAGTGTAGCTCTGTTGGAATTATAGATCCATTTTGCATGATCCGAGCTAGCTTTGACTAACAACCTCTCCCCATTTATGACTTCTCTAGTGATATGATCTCTCAAATCAGTCTTTTGAAATCTTATCTGATCAGCCAGATATTCTGTACCTTCTTGATAGTAAGCTTTGAACTTAGTTAAGTACTCAGAAATGGTCTTTTGAAAGGCTCCAATAGCTGTGTGGACAGCAGCCAAATCTTCTTATAGTTGCTTTGATATTTCAGTTTTCAAATCTGTTGAAATACTTCACAATTTCTGGATGATTTCTACATGGGAATCTTTGAGGTTTTCATTTGACCTGAATTGATTTTCCAAAACATACCCTTGCTTTATGGCAATGTCCTCAACCTCAGTATTCAGCAGTTGTTGTTGCTCAACAAAATACACCACAGCATTGCCTCCCTTATGGAAGCAATCTGTCATTTCTTTCTTATATAGATTGACTTCAAATATGATTGACTTTATGTCCTGAGCCAGCTGAAACTGCAGTTCCTTATTTGACTCATCCACATACTTATCTAGAGATTTTCTTTGTTCATCAGATTTTACTTGCATTTGGACCAGTAATGAACCGAAGTCCATGCTTGAAGCAGGTGGTTGTGTGACTGTGTACAAGGCTTTCTTGTAGCCTGAGCTCCTTTTCCTGATTTCAACCATTTTTCTTTTCTTAGCCATAGAGGCTTCCTCAGCATCAGAGGGTTGGAATGAGCTTTTTATGTCTACTGTGTCTTTATGAGATGGGTCATTTAGGAGCTCCTCCCCCTCAGTTCTTGGCAGATCCTTTTCTACCTGGGATTGCTCCCCCTTAGTCCTTGCAGCAGGTAAATCAGGAAAGATTTCTTCCATTGTTACCTCTTGATGTATCTGTACAGGAGGAACAAGGTTAGTTTGGAAAACAAAAGATTCTCCATGGACATCCAGATTTTTGTCTAGGGCCTGTTCTATAAAGGAGATACTTACTTGCTCATTCTATACATCTTGTGCCTCCTTCTCAGCAATGTCCAGTGCTTCTTTATTGATATCTGATACAATATCCATTACTTTATCTGTTGCATACTCACTCTCTAGAGTAGCAGCATCAATTCCTTCCCCTTGAGCAGGTAGCTCAGAAAGTACAGTATCTTGTGCTGCTTATTCAGGATTGTCTCCCCCTGGAGTAGTGACTACCAGTTTCTCTAAGAGCACACTACTCTCTACTTGATCTTGAACATCTTTTTGGGGCATGTCTTCATCTGAGCTGAAGACCACTTCCTCTTCAGAATCACTAGAAGATTATGCTTGCTGAACAACTTCCTTCTTCTTCTTTTCTTTCTGTGTCTGTTTTTGTGAGTAGAAACCTCCCTGGTTAAAACTCTATCCCTCATAGACAGAATTCTTACATCCATTCTTCGCATATGGTTGATCTTGGATCCTGGAAGTTGGCTCATTATATCTGGTAGTGCTGAAGATAAACATAAGCTTAGAATCCTTCCCAGATTTGGTTTCTTTATACCTTCTTAGATTTTTTCAAAGACTATTGATGCCCAGTCTGTTTTTATAGTGAAGATGACTCTTGTCATTAGATTGAACATGGAGACTGAAACTCTGTCATATCCACCAGTCTTACACAGAATTACCTTGCCTATGATTTCAAACAGGAACTTACCTTGAGAGTTCATCCCTTTCCTGGTTATGGATGATCCAACTTTGATATTAGGGCTAATCCCGCACCAACTTAATGCATCTTTTGTCATTGAAGGAATTATGTAATCGTCATCCTTAACCTTAGGACGTTGGAGTGATTTCCTAATCGTCTTCAGAGTAAGTTTCACTCGGGAACCTTGTACTGTGGCTTGAATCTTCTTCCCATATATGTCCACGGTGGCTGATGAATAGAATTCCATGACTTCCTTCTTCTAGATCTTAGTCGGTTCTGAGACAAAGAATTCCAAACCATTCTCTGAAATTAGGGTAATTACACCCTGGATTTCTGGAGATGTTGTCGTGAATCCACCACGAACCAGCTCATAGCCTTCGTTCACCTTGTCTTCCTTGATGGGCGCCATTGATTAAAGAGAGAGAAGAGAGAAGAGAAGAGAATATCGAAGTCGACACAAGGTCTAGAGTCGAGAAATCTGAAAGCGTAGTCGACAAGATTTTGGCTTCACCTATCTATAGTCTAGGTGTAAAGGGGAGTTCAAAAGACGCTCCTTAGTAATAATACTATGTCTCGACAATACTTAGGTTTAGTCGACACATCTATGTGTCGACATACTTATGTCAGTATCGATATGGACTGGTCATGTCTCGATACAGAGTATCGACTTTGATTTTTTTATGTCGACATAAAAATAAGTGAACTTAAAGTCTCGACATAGTTATGTCGGCATCCATACTTCTATCGACACAGATACTGTTTCTGTGTCGACACAGCCTTTTCCTTTGTCGACACAACATACTGAGTGTGTCTACATAATTTGTTTGTGTCGACACAAACATTGTACTTAGACAAATTTCCTGAGAAATATTGTGCTTACATAGCCTACTTAGGAATGTTTATGCTGACCTACTCTAGGTTCAACATACCTAATTCAATTTTAAAATGATTGAATTTAGTTTCATCCACAGGTTTTTTAAAGATATCAACTATTTTATTATTTGTGTTTACAAATTCTAGATTAATATCTTCCTTCTCCACATGTTCTCTTATAAAATGAAACTTAATTTCTATATGCTTGGTTCTACTATGAGATACAGGGTTCATAGCAATAGAAATAACACTTGTATAATCACAGAATAGTGGAATTCTACTTACCTTGATGTCATAATCATCAAGTAGGTGTTTTATCCACAATAATTGTACACAGCAACTGCCTGCAGCTACATATTCAGACTCAACTATTGATATAGCTATACTGGGCTGCTTCTTGCTGCACCATGACACCAGCCTTCCACCTAGGAATTGACAGGTTCTGTAGTACTCTTCCTGTCTTCTTTGCATCCTGCAAAGTCTGCATCTGAGAAACCTGTTAGTATAAAATCTCTATTTTTAGGGTACCAAAGACCTAGATTAGGTGTGACCTTAAGAAATCTCAAAATTCTCTTAACTGCAGTATAATGAGATTCCTTTGGACAAGCTTGGTACCTAGAACAGACACATGTAGCATACATGATGTCAAGTCTACTAGCAGTCAAGTAGAGTAGGGAGCCAATTATCCCTCTATACAAAGACTCATCAATAGGTTTACCTGTCTCATCTTGTCCTATAGGCATACTTGTTCCCATTATAGTTTTCATGGTGGAGGCTGAGTCCATGCCATATTTCTTAATCAAATCCTTAGTGAACTTAGACTGGGATATGGACAATCCATCATCAGTCTGTCTTACTTGAAGTCCCAAGAAGAACTTCAGCTCACCCATACTGCTCATCTCAAACTTCCCTTGCATAAGTTTGGTAAACTTTCTACAAAGGTTGTTTTCAGTAGATCCAAAGATAATGTCATTAACATATATCCGGACTAAGATTATCTTGCCATTAGATTCCCTAAAGAATAAGGTTTTGTCTATCTTTCCTATAGAAAATTTATTCTCAATAAGAAAAGCAGATAAGGTTTCATACCAAGCACTAGGGGCTTATTTCAAACCATATAGAGCTTTCCCAAGCCTATATACATAGTTAGGATAGTGAGAGTCTACAAAACTTGAGGGTTGTTCAACATAGACTTCCTCTTTTAAGTCACCATTCAGAAATGCTAACTTTACATCCATCTGATATACCTTGAACCCTTGATAGTTAGCATAGACTAATAACATCCTTATAGCCTCTAGCCTTGCTATTGGGGCAAAGGTTTGATCAAAGTAAATCCCTTCTTCTTGTCTGTAGCCTTTTGCTACCAACCTGGCCTTGTTCTTAATTATAGTGTCATTCTCATCAAGTTTGTTTCTGTAGATCCACTTGGTTCCTAAAATGTTATGATCCTTTGGTTTAGGAACTAGTTCCCAGACTTTACACCTTCTGAATTGATTCAGCTCTTCTTGCATAGAATCAATCCAGTTTGTGTCTCGCATGGTTTCTTCAAACTTCCTGGGTTCTATCTGTGACAAGAAACTTGAACATAAAACTGTGTTCATGTTCTTTCTCCTTGTTAAAACACCTTGACTTGCATCACCAATGATTTGGTGAGCTGGATGATCCTTCAGGTGTCTTCTAGCTGGAGGAAACATGTTTACCTCATGGCATTCTTCATTTTCCTCAACCTGATGCTCCTCATTGTCTTCATCATCCAGTGAGTCTTATTCTCTCCCTGGACAGCATGCATCTTTTTCTTCATCCATCCTAGCTGGAACTTCATCATTGATGGTCAGCTTTTCTAGACTGTCTGTTAGACATGTAGAACTAACTGAAAAACTAGACAATTCACTATTAATTAATGTAGACTCCTCAAATACAACATGAATTGATTCTTCTACAACTTGGGTAGTCAAGTTGTAGATCCTGTATGCCCTACTATTATTGTTGTATCCAACAAATATTCCTTCTAGGTATTTGGCAACAAACTTAGTTTGGTAGTGCTTACCATTAACTAGGACATAGCACTTGCTACCAAAGATTCTGAAGTAGGAAATGTTTGGTTTTCTACCTTTCAAAATCTGATAGGGAGTCATCTTATGTTTCTTATTGATGGAGGCTCTATTGAGTACATGACATGCAGTATTTACTGCCTCTGCCCAGAAGTACTCAGGGACAGTAGTTTCACTAAGCAGTGTTCTACTTGCCTCAATTAGAGTCCTATTCTTTCTTTCAGCAACACCATTTTGCTGAGGTGTTCTAGGTGAGGAGAACTCCTGATGGATCCCCAGTTCTTCACAGAACTTTGTCATACATTCAGACTGAAATTTAGTTCCATGGTCACTTCTGATTTTGACCACTGAATTGTTAAATTCATTCTAAATTTGTCTAACAAAGGTCCGAAAAATAGTAGGAGTTTCAGATTTCTGTCTCAAGAAGAAAACCCATCTGAATCTAGAATAGTCATCCACAATAATAATAGTGTATACTTTCCTACCAAGACTATGAATTGGCATAGGACCAAACAAATCCATATGCAAGAGATATAAACATCTCATTGAATCTTTGGTATCTAGTGTATGGAAGGAGGACTTAGTCTGTTTGCCCTTTTGACAAGCAAACACACTCCCTCTTAAATGCACTTGACTTGAGGACCATTACTCACTAATCCCATGCTAAATAGCTGTCCTATAGACTTATAGTTCAGATGAGCTAGACCTCTTGTGCCATTTGACACATAGTGTAAGCTTTCTCACCTACAACTAGGCAAATGGGTGAGTTATTAAACTCACAATCTAGGTTAAGATAGTATACATTCCCTTTCCTAGTGCCAGTCAAAATGATCTCGTGATCACTTGACCTCCTTATTTGGCACTCCCCTTTGAGGAAAGAGATGACATAACCTAGATCACAAAGTTGACTTATGCTAATCAGGTTATGTTTTAGCCCCTTCACATAAGCCACTTTACTGATGGTAATTGAATCACTAGAGATGTTACCAAATCCTTTGATGATTCCTTTTTCTGATCCACCAAAGATCACTTTGGGTCAATTCTCTATGGGTACATAGTCCCTCAACATTATTCTTGTTCCAGTCATGTGTCTGGAACATCCACTATCCAAGTACCGTATAGTGGTATGGCCACTTGGATTCACCTGCATCAAATAAAGAATCACCCATCCTTAGAACCCAAATTAGTTTTGGGTCCTAGGTTCTTATTAGTTTGAAAATTATCATGTTTACCTAAAGCTTTTCTGAAAGGTAAACTATTCTTGGTTTTAACACTTATGTTAAACCAGCAATCCAAAGCAAAGTGGCCTACCTTGCCACAACACCATTACTCAAATCTATTGTACCTTCTCTTAGGTACAGACTTCACAACCTTGTTGCTAGCAGTTCTTTTGAGTGTAGGTGTTGGAGCAGCAAACCCCAAGAATTCCTGTTAAACTTGATGGGCTTGCCTATAGAGTGGCCTACTGGAATTTGCACACTTACCAATGTGATCTCCATACTCACAGTGACCATGAGTAATCTCATGATCATACCTGTTTGTAGGTTGCATCACCTTCCTAAAGAAAATAGGGGGCTTAGAGGCTAGTGGCTGAACTGGGGCCTTACCTTTTCCATGTGAATTGGTGGCCCTTGTTCTTCCCTTAAAGCCTAGACCAGTCTTATCTTTTTGAGAAATGAAGTTGTCTATTAAAGGAAAGACTGATTTTGGCTTAGAGAATTTAGCCACTAACTCTTTTTCTTTCTGAAGTCTTGCCTCCAAATTCTTGATATGATTTTCTTTGAAAGAGATTGTGCCCATCTGAATGACAGTTTTGTTCTTCAGTTTGGCAACCTCATTAAGTTTCAAATCAATCAACTTGGCTAATTTTGATTCTTCATGCTAAAGAGATTCAATCTCCTTGGCCTGCTCCTTGACAAGAAGCTTGCTTCTCTTTAGAGCTTGCAATAACCTACCATACTCATCAATGAGTTGGTGTACATCCCCTTTAGACTCAGAACCATCAACATCTCTTGATGCAGATGCTTCTGATTCTGATCCAGTAAAATAATCAGACTCTAAGGGAAAATTGTATACCTTGCTTGGACCAGGCTGATCCTGGAACTGATCATTTTCTGACATGGGCCATCAGCCCTCTACAGCATTGGTCTTCCACTCCATTTATAGAGTCCAACATTTGTAGGAATTCTAGTTCCCTAGAATCCTCTTCTTTTGAGAACAGCCCAACATATGCTTCTGCATCATCTTCTTCTCCTGATGCTGAAGATTAAGAGTCTATCAAACTCTTCTATTTCTGAGTAACAAAGGATTTCTCCTTCTTGCCCTTCAGTTGATGATTCTTCTTATCCATAGATTCATTCCTCTTGTCTGGACAGTCAGCTATGACATGTCCTGGCCTGGTACAACAATAGCAAACAATCTTAGAGTTAGTTTGTTTACTAGGTTTCGAGGCATACCTGTCCTCCTTGGGATTCTTCTTTTTCTTGTAATACACATCCTTTGAAAAGGATGTTGATGGTTTGGTTCTCCACTTCTTCTTTTTCATGAACCTTTGGAACTGCCTTGTAAAGGCTGCAAAGTCCTCATCAAAGGTGTGGCTGTCTGATGAGGTAGTATCAGGAATTCCTTTTTTTGCCTCAGCACTCCTTCTGGGTGGAGAAGGAGATTTTCTCCTGCCCTTTCTTGTGCCTTCAGCCTTGAAGGCTACTAATTTGTCCTAGTACTCAGACCTGTTGTTCTTCTCTTCCTACTTCCTGGCAGTAAGCTGCATTTCATATGATAGCAGCTTTCCAAATAATATGGGAGGAGGTGTATCAGCAAGCTTGGCCACCTCTCTGATGGCACAAAACTTTGTGTCCCAGTGCTTTGTCAAAGACTTGAGAAATTTGTCATTCAGTTCATAAGTGCTGAAGACTCTTCCATAGGTCATCACCTCATTAAGTATCCTAAAGAACTTTTTGTAACATTCAGCTATGTTGTCAGTCTTGGCTTGTCTAAAGCTCTCATATTCTTGATTTAGCATAGATTTCCTGTCTTCTCTGACCTCTTCAGTTCCCTCCATGTAGACAATCAGGGTGTCCCATATTTCCTTGGAGGTTTTATAATGCACCAGATTCTAAAATATGGCATCATCTATAGCACTTAGAATAATGTTCTGTGTTCTTTTGTCTAGTGTTGCCAGAATGATCTCATCTTTTGTCATTTTAGAAAAGTTTTTAGAAGTTCTAACATTTGCATCCAGAGCTAATACCTTTATTGGAATGAAGGGTCCTTCTAGTACAGTAATGTAGATTCTTAGATCAGAAGCATCCATAAACAATCTGACCCTTTCCTTCCAAATTCCAAAGAATTCTTTCCTGTAGATAGGCAGTTTCATAGTTCCAAACTTCTTTTTATTCTCATTTGAACCCATTCTTGAAATCTGTTTATTGCCTTGGAGATTCACTCAAACTGTTAGGTCAATCTTTGAGCAACCTCCCTCTGATACCACTTTAAAGACTTATTTAAAGACCCTAGACACCTAGAGGGGGGGTTAATAGGTTCTAATTATCTGTTATAATTCAGGCAATTAACAAGTATTAACACAGCACAGGAAATTCAATCTACAGAACAAAAATCACAGCACAACAAACAATAGATTTATAGTGGTTCCCTAAGGTATGGGGACATCCACTTTCCCCCCTTCGCCTATCCATTAGAGAACTGGATTCAGCCCAACTTCCTTCCACTAGCTCAGATCCACAAATCTTACAACACAGAACCAGATTGGTTCCTACAACTCAGACTTATACAAGTCTTACCTAAAATTCTTCCCAAGAATCCTACATCAGGCCTCAGCCCTACCTCAGCCTTTATCACTAGGCTTACAACTCAGACTATCACTAGTCCTACACCTCAGGCCCTCAGCCTTACCTCAGCCTTTATAATTTTAGGCTTACAACTCAGATCTTACAAAAGATCCTATAAGAAATTAAGTGTTTAATGAGATACAAAGATATCACTAGATAGATCTCTCTATAGGTGCTAGCTTCTTGATCAGTTCTTGAATAAACTGAACCTTCAGATTCAACCTGACTTAGTTGTTTCAAAGCTTCTTGATAGAACAAAATAAGGTTGAACTCTTCTTGATGTAGAAGTCGATCTCCTGTTGGCTCCTTCCTTGAATTCAGAATAAGATCTGAATCTTCTCTTGCAGATAGCTCTGGATCTGCCTTCTTAATGGTTTATCCTTTTCTTGTTATCAGATTCTCTTTCCTGAAATAGCTTGAGTATTTCCTTAGTTCTGTTATTGTTTTGGCTGTCAAGGATCAGTCCCTTAAATAGAGTTTCCTCATGGTTACCGGATGATCCGGTTTGTAACAACCTTCTGACAGTTCTGACAAAGGTGTCAGACCTATTGGTTATGACAGTTGTCGAGTCACCAGTCATGACAGCTGATTCCTTAAAGACTTTACAACTCAGCATAACCACTCAGCAAACTGCTTCACATCTGTCGACAAGAATAGACTTATTGACGACACAAGTCTTGATGATGTCGACATAACACTCCATGTGTTGACATAGTCATTCTTCAGCTACTCGACACAGCTTCTGTTTGTATGTGTCGACACAAGTACTATGTGTCGACACAACTGCTCCTGGTCTTGACATAACTGATGCTGGCAGATGGCGTTGAGTGTATATCCAGCTGTCGTTGAGTGTGTGTCGAGACGTCGTTGAGTGTGTATTGACACAAGCTTTCTGACTCAGTATAGCTGTTGATGTTAGATGGCGTTGAGTGTCATCAAGATGTTGTTGAGTGTGTGTCGACACAAGTCTTATGTGTCGACACAACTGCTTCTGGTCTTGACTTAGTTGTAGACAAATGGCGTTGAGTGTGTGTCGACACAAGTCCTGGGTGTCGACACAAGTCCTGTGTGTCGACACAAACCTTCTTCAGGTATCGACACAATTCCTAAGTGTCGACATATGCCTTTCTTCTGGTGTCGACATAACTCCTGGGTGTTGACACAACTTCTGCGATTTAGGTGTCGACACAGCTTCTTCAGGTGTTGACATAATGCTTGGGTGTCGACAAAGGCCTTGCTTTTAGTGTCGACACAACTTCTGGGTGTCGACACAATTTTTCACAAGTGTAGACACTTGTACTTAGAAAAATTTCTTTCAAACCTTACACCTGCACAATGAAACTCAAACATCCATCAAATACAAATTAATGTATATCATTGAGTAAGATGAGGCTTCTCCAAATCTGATTAATATTTTTCAGTGTACCCAACACTACCGCTCGGGTAATTCCAACAAACTAACCTCTCGAGTTACATGGGTGTGTGAAAGTGAATCACTAGTTATACTAGTTGCTCTTAAACATTAATTATTCTTACGATTTAGGTTAGCCTAGGACTCCCCAAGGTATTCCTGGTGAAGGGATCTCACAGGGCACTAGGAACTATGATGGTAGATGAAGCCCATCATTCCCTTTCGCAAGACACTTACTATTATTGGTATCTACCCAGGTATCAATCCCATTAAATGTTATACTAAGTCTACCCTAGTGTATTTTGACTTTCTCTCTTTCCACAGGAAAGACGATCTTTCGTCGATCCAGAGGACCACCTAACACTAGCCAACCCAACATTCTTCTCATCATGACTCTTAATGAAACTCACCTCTTCATCTTACCATACCATTACTCCCAACTTCCTATGTCCATCCTTCATACTAACACAAATCTGCAGTTTTACTATGTGTAGACCAACCTAAGCTATATGATAAGCATGAGGGGTGACCCCCTTCAAATATTCTTCCAATTGTCCTAGAATTTTTACTGGGGGTCTATCGTGTCATATTTAGACTAAATCCAGAAACTTGTAATTTTCCTCATTTATTTAGCATTTATTAAATTTTTCCCAAAATTAGGTCATGGATGGTTTTGAACATGAAGTGCTATATTTCCTTAAGTTATGGCCACCCAAAAAATTAGGAACAGTATATGGTAGCAAAATATCAGTGAATACCAAATTTCACAGACTTTTATAAGTGTAATAACCTCTAAATAATTAATTCAAGGTAATTCAAATAATTTGAGTTAATGAAGAGAGTACCATATATCATAGTCCAAAAATTAAATAAAAATTATCAGAGCCTTATTATGATCATAAAACACTACTGACTAAGTTTCATGCAATCCAAGGTTAGTGAGCCATATATAAAAATACTTCAATTAATTCCATTAAAGTGCACTTGTGAAGGAACATTCTCTTAAAGTCATCAAAATGTAATAATTTTCTAGGCTTTATTATGCCCTAAAAGGTTATCAGGCCAAGTAACACAATTTTCCAGCAAGATATAGTATTTATTATCTATTTATCAAACTAAGGTGTAATAGTTCACTTTACACATGAATTACTAAGAGGAAATGTCCAATTATTCCAAATACCTTATCAATGCATACAAATGGTATTTGATTAATTTTGCCAAAGTTTCATATCATTATAAGTTAATTTAACCATGGTTACTTCAATATCATCTCAAAGGGAAAGATGAAGGTTATAACTATAAGTATAAGTTACTGTTATCTAAACATTCTATAATAAATTTCAGAGGTCAATATTACTATAAAATTACTCCTACCAAAATCTCATGAAGATCCAAGATCATATGGCCTTCAATATTTCCTTAAAAGGTATAGGCCTAAACAATCCCTAATTGGTTTAAGTTGTGTACCTAAGTCGAAATGTCATCAAAATCCTTCCTAGGGCTATTCACCACCCTAAGATCACTTGGACAAAACTCGAAGTCCATACAAGGACATATCACTCCATGTCTTTCACAAACCCCCAAAGTTCAACCTTAGGGTTTGAACTAGAGTCCTAGGAAAAATCCACCCCCAATACATCTAAAACTCCATAATAGGGTATTTTAACTAATCTTGGGACTCTAGCCGAAATCCCAACCCCCTTTGGGTGAGTAATGGCCCCTCTATGCCCCAAACACTCTTTTGCCCTAAATTACCCTTAAGGGACCAAACTTTGGTCACATCAAAACCTATCCAAATCAAACCCAATTAGGCTGAGATTTTTATCAGAGTTGTAATAAGACCCTAAAAGACAGCCACCAAAAGTTTTGTGGTTTTAGAGGTCTTTCGACCCTCTAATTAAATCATACAAGATTTATTAAATTATTACAAAAACTATAGGAAAATGTTTTCCAAAAATTCTCATTTTATGATATGTTATATGTATAGATAATATTAACCCCCAGTCCAATTTTCAAGTCATTTGGATGGCTGGATTGATGGGGGAACTCGATTTAGTCTCTGGTCAAGCCTATGTATAGGCTGCACCATTTTGAATGTTGTGGTTAAACCACTTACCCAAATGGGTTGCAATCAATTTTAAAATAAAGTAGACTTCAGAGAAATCCAATTTTAATCTTGACCACTTTTCAAGTTGCAGCACCTAATGGCCTTGTTTAACAGCATTAAAGTGATGCATGTTAAAGGAATAATCATTATATTATAATAGAATTATATTAAAAATATGAGAACTGTTCATCTTCTCCAAGCCCGAACAGAACCCGAAACGCCACCTATAGCTTTTGCGTGAGCCACCGCTGGCCACCCGACCACTTCCCTGGCCAGCCACCACACCACCACCTCCGTCGAGGTGATGGCTATCGCCCGGCGGTGGTTTGGCCGGCGGAGGTGGTGGTTTTCGGCGAACCCGCCACCGTGATTTTTTGGAAAATCTCCATTTTTTCCTCACCGGATCGGTCTCATTTGAGGCCGATTTCACTCCTAATTGATCTAGGATACCAGTACAAGGGGAGAGGAGGAGAAGTGGACCTTGTTTGGGGTTCCACGAGGGCCACGGCGGCGGTCGGCCATGGCGTTTTTCCACTCCGGCAAGCTTGCCTGATTCCTCGATCCTACACCAAAACCATTGATCGAATACATTATTTAGACTGCCAAGGACGTTTTGAAGGTGATGGGATGGTCAAAAGTGGGAATAAGGGGCATTATAGAGGGATTTATAATTTTCATGCGAGGGGAGGTGAAGGGGTGGTTGGCCATGGTGGTTGGTGGTGGGTCACTAAGCTTCGAAAGAAAATAAAAGCAACCAAACTAGCAATCCAATGAGGCAAGTATACCTATCAAATTATAGTTAGGTGACACAAGTGTCGTATTGAAATCCGAGAACTGTCGAATAACTTACTCACACGAAGACTATTATTTTATCGACGGAAAAATTAGGGTTTGAGAAACTAAGTGCAATTAAAGAAATAAAGCTATGCTAGAAAGAGAACTACTGCAGTTAATTAAAGAGCATAAAGTAAGCGATTACAACAAAAAGTTGAAACTAAGAAATGGAAGAGCACTCGATCAAGAATCACCTCGGCAAGAGCAAACTAAGAAATGCAATAAAAATAAACCTAAACTTAATAGGGAAAGGTCCTTGACCGTGGAGGTTCCTACAGCTTAAACACACTTCTCTCGAAGTCATGTCCAACTGAGTTTAGGAAGGTCCGACCGACTCTCGTCTAAATCGGAGGCCTAAAGCTTGCTTTACGCGATGAACCCCACTATTGGATTTTACTCCAATCCGGGAGAATTGGAACGTCTGCCTCTCTCAAGGGGTGCGTACAACTCCCTTTACTCTCGAATTCTCACTTCATTCTACCGGCCTCTCGGCTAGCCCAGAATGAAAGCAAAGGTGGAGAGTATATATCGATAATATACCTCCAACCATGAAAAATCAAGAGTAATCCAAGGCCTAAACCCTAAAAAGAAAAGGTAAATTCAAAGCATCATAACTTAATCGCTCGAACCTCGGATCATTATGATCGAGTACAAGGAGGATTAGTTAATCATAATGGAGTGGAGGAGGGGGGATGAGCAGTAAATCATTAAGAACACAATGAAGAAAAGAGCACTTTTATATTAATGAAAAAGAGATCTACACTTGCATGAAAATGAAATTACAAGTTCATGAAAATTAGAAACCTATTCTAGCCCAACCATTAGCACTAAGCAAGAGCAAAGATTACAACAAAAGCTTGAACAAACTAAGATCTAAGCTAGGGTTAATAAGATTACAAAAAGAGAAAGAGAGAGAGAGGGAAAACATGAAGAAAAAGAAAAGGAAGCAAGAAACCAAGGGGCAGCACCTCCCCTCTCAACCCAAGCTCTCTGAAATGAAGGGGGGTCTTAATTTATAGAAAATTTCCATGGGTTGGTCATGCCTGGCGACATGCCCAGGGAGGGCATGTCAGGGGTCGTGACAGGTACGGCATTGACCTCGGGCTCTGGATTCTGGCGGGAAGGATGATTGCTTTTATTCGTCGGTGGTCATTCCCTGGGTCACGCCCGTATAGGGGGCGTGACACGTACGTCGCGTCGAAATCATTGGTCTGAATTCCGTCAGCCATCGGAAAAGGTGGGATCACGCCCTATGTCACGCCTGTTACATGGGGCGTGACAGTACTATTTGGCATGCTGGGATGAATCGGCATTTAATGCGACGGCAGGCTTCAGGCAGAGCGCAACACGCCCCGTATCACGCCCGAGGACACGCCCTGGGAGGGCGTGTCAAGGGGCGTGACAGCCATTTTTCTTGTTTTCATGTCTCTTTCAGCAGTCATCATCGGGATCAGGCGACACACCCTAGGTCACGCCCGGGGAGGGCGTGACAAAGGGCGTGTCAGGTCAATTTTGGCCAATTTTCTGGAAAGCTGCAAA
This sequence comes from Platanthera zijinensis, assembly GCA_039513925.1. Lineage (NCBI taxonomy): Eukaryota > Viridiplantae > Streptophyta > Magnoliopsida > Asparagales > Orchidaceae > Platanthera > Platanthera zijinensis. The sequence goes on from CM077079.1 coordinate 95,295,145, forward strand.
AAGAGAGGAAAATGTTAGTGGCAATAATATTTACATAGAAACGATAAAAAAAATAAGGTAATAAGACAAGATTTTTACATTATAAAAAAAATACGATAATAGTTTAGGCTACAAAATGTATTATCAAACTCCCCCAAGCTTAAGTTTTGCTTGTCCCCAAGCAAAAATATAAAAACTAGATAATCATAAAAAAAGACTAATCAAGAAGTTCTAATTATGCCCACACAAGTACTATGCGAAATTCTAAGTAGGGAAATGGTGAAACGTAAATCTAAAATGATTTTTTAGGTATGGTAAAACTTTTATAAACTTTACTTAACGAAAATTAATCATCCAAAATTTTGACAAAATTCTTTAAATAGATTTAAGAAAAGCAACGAAAATGAAAAAACGCATTGAGTTGTTACTAGATCCAAGCAACGCATTATAATTATATCAATTCAATTAATAAAATTCTATGTTTAAATCCAAAACTAAAACTTATTTACTTTTCTTCTTTTCTTAGTTGTTAAATAAGACTAAAAAGGCGTGAATCAAAAGGACATAAATAGGACAGAAACGTTTGGTTTAGGAATATGATTTGGAGTGGAATTCACAGATAAACGTGAAGGCTTAAAATCACACTAAACCAAAACAAAGAGTTTCAAAAATTTTCATTTAAAATAGAAATGTATATATATTTTTTCTTTTTTTTCTTCTTTTCTCCTTTTTTTTCAAAAAAAAGGCCATAAATATATATATATTATTTCATTTTGAATTGGCCAAATAAAAACAAACATATCTTTTGAGCATACTTTTTTTTTCAAAAACTTTTCTCCCAAGAAAATCACAAAATAACCTATCAAAATTACAAAAATATTTTATGAAACTAAAGAAGGCTAGTGTGATTAGATAGGTTTGAAAATTTTGCTTTGGTGAAAATGAAATAAAAAGAGGTGCTATCAAATGAAATCGGAAAAAGGCTCAAAAGCGGCCAACTAGTGGTAAAAGTTTTTAGGTTGGCAGGAGAGCTCAAACGAAAACAAAAACGGCCTAAATCATTTTCACGCTTTTAAACTTATTCAAAATAAAGGTTTGAAAATTTTCAAAAAGCGAGTCCTAGATAATAAACGAAGATTGATGAAATTGCTTTGAAAATAGAAATAAAAGGTGACTTGGATCGTTCACATCTACTACGCTATTCAAAGGTTGACCTTAAAAAAATTATCCAAAAACGAAAAAAAATAGTGGATGATGAATTTTTGAGAAAGTAAAGGAAATAAAGAACGAAAAACCATAATAGAAATGCGAGTTTTAGAAAAATATTAAACCTTAACATGCTGCCGTGAATCAGAAACACAGCATGGCAACCATTTTACTTGTGAAACATAATTAAAAAGGACGATTAGAAATGTTATAATTTACTACGTTGTTTATAGAAAATTTTGAGTAAAAAAAAAACAAATACTAGGGGTACTATTGAAATACCAAAATGTCTAAAATATTAAGGCAAAAACAAAAAGCATAAATATTTTTTAATTTGTGAAATATTCTCTTTTTTGGATTTTGGAAATATTTTCTTCTTTTTTTGGAATTTTAAGATATTCATCATTTTTTTGAAAAGAAATATACATAAAAACAAGAATATTTACACTAAGCAAATATGAAGGAGGAAGTCCTCCCCCATGCTTAAAATGGACATTGTCCTCAATGGCAAAAGAAGGGGATTGGAGAAGGAGAGAAAAATAAAGTACAGAATTGAAAGACATAATTGAAAAATAGGTACTTCCCCGGATTTATTCACTGCGAAAACTGAGTGATGTCGCTCCCCTTAATATCTTCTTTGGACTCCGTGATGGATTCAACAACATTGGAGCAGGCGATCGCAGAAGCTTCAGCTTGTCGGAGCTGTCCGGGGCAAAAATTGTAAAATAAAGAAAACAAAAAAAGATAACTTGGGTTGCCTCCCAAGAGCGCCCTTTGTTTAAAGCGTCGTTGGGCTCGACACATCAAAAATAATATTGTCCAAAATTAATGTTGTCAAGAAATAAAATTGTTTTTAATAAAAAAAAATCAAAATTTAGAGTTCGTGCAGTAGATACTTAATACTGTTTGGACTGAAATAATCATCACCAGAGAAATACAATTTAAGACACTGACCATTCACCTTGAAATTAACCTTATCAGGGTGCGAAATTAAAATAGTTCCATACGGAAAAACTTCTAAAACAGAAATGGGCCAGACCAACGAGATTTTAATTTCCAGGGAAATAAACGTAATCAAGAATTATAAAGAAGAACCTAGTCGCCCGGCTTAAAGGTTTTCAGATGCCTTAAGTGTTTATCATGTAAACGCTTCGTCCACTCTTTATAAACTTTGTTATTTTCGTAAGCATAAGAGCGCCACTCGTCGAGTTTATTTAGTTGAAATTTTCTAAGGTCACCGACGGAGTGCGGATCGAAGTTTAAAAATCTTAAGGCCCAAAAAGCGCGGTGTTCTAATTCTACGGGTAGATGGAACGATTTTCCATAGACCAGCCGATACGGCGTACATCCGAGGGCGGTTTTGTACGCTGTTCGGTAGGCCCATAAAGCATCGTCTAATTTCGCTAACCAGTCTTTCCTAGAAGTTGAAACAGTATTTTCTAATATTCTTTTTATTTCTCTATTCACTACTTCGACCTGTCCGTTAGTTTGCGGGTGATAGGCAGTTGAAAGCTTATGTGTAATGTCGTATTTGGTAAGGATTTTTGAAAATTGCGCGTTACAGAAATGGGAACCCCTATCGCTAACGATGGCGTGCGGCGTACCGAATCTAAAAAAAAATTCAAAAAGGTGACTACAACTCGAGAGTCGTTCGTAGGCAGAGCTTGGGCTTCGGCCCATCGTGAGAAGTAATCAACGGCAACTAAAATATACTTTTTTCTGAAGCTAGAAGGAAGGGGGCCAACAAAATCGATTCCCTAGAGGTCGAAAATTTCGCACTCAAGGAAATAATTTTGCGGCATTTCATTTTTATTTGAAATGTTTCCCGACAGTTGGCAACTATCACACCTGCTCACAAAGGCTTGTGCGTCTTTAAACAGGCTAGGCCAGTAAAAACCTGCGCAAAGCACCCTGTGAGCGGTGCGAGAAACTTGATAGTGCCCACCTGTCGAACCTTCATGTAAGTGTTTTAAAATATCTAAACCTTATTCAAAAGAAACACATCTCCTTATCACTTGGTCCGCATAGATTCTGAAAAGATACGGGTCTTCCAAAAAATAGTTCTTCAGCTCAAAAAGAATTTCTTCTTCTGCTGAGAGGAGAACTCTATTGGGAGCACCCAGGCAACTAAATAATTTGTGATTTGTGCGAACCAAGGAGAAGTCGATGTGTTAATTATGAGCAGTTTCTCATCAGGAAAATAATTATTAAAAGATTTTTCATTTAATTTTTCTATAAAGGGATTGACGAATCTGGAGAGATGGTCGGCGGCCAAGTTCTCGGCTCCTCGCTTATCACGGATTTCTAAGTCAAACTCTTGGAGGAGTAAGACCCAGCGAATCAAGCACGGCTTGGCATCCATTATGGCAAGAAGGTATTTGAGGGCCTAGTGGTCCGTAAAGAATATGATTTTTGAAAGCGTAATGTAAGGACAGAATTTATCAAATGCGAATACTACAATAAGGAGCTCCTTCTCGGTCATGGTGTAATTTTCCTGTACAGATGTGATCGTTTTACTAGCATAATAGATAGGGTGGAAGTTTTTAGATATGTGTTGACCTAATACGACTCCCACCGCGAAACTAATCGCATCGCACATTATCTCAAATGGAAGATCCCACACCGGAGCGTAATTAACTTTTCTTGAATCAATTCGAAGTCAGAAAGATAAGAGTCATTAAAAATGAATGGGGCATCTTTTTCTAGAAGATGGGTAAGGGGCTTTGTGATTCTAGAAAAATCCTTTATGAAGCGGCGGTAGAAACCAGCGTGACCTAAGAAACTCCTTATAACTTTTATATTCGTAGGCGGCGGAAGCTTCTCAATAACTTCTATCTTCGCAATATCTACCTCAATACCTCTCGCAGAAATTTTAAGACCCAAAACTAACCTTTCCCTCACCATAAAATGGCATTTTTTCCAATTTAGGGCAAGGTTAGTCTCTTCGCATCGTTCTAAGACTTTTTCGAGGTTTTCTAAACATTTATCAAATGAATCCCCAAACACGGAGAAATCGTCCATAAATACCTCCATAATGCTTTCTACGTACTTTTCAAAGATAGTACGCATACATCGCTAGAATGTAGCTGGCGCATTGCACAATCCAAACGACATTCTTCGGTAGGCGAAGGTGCCAAAGGGACAAGTAAACGTAGTTTTCTCTTGGTCCTCGGGAGAGATGGGGATTTGAAAATACCCTGAGAGGCCATCGAGAAAATAATAAAAGCTATGGCCGGATAATCGTTCTAAAATCTGGTCGATAAACGGCAAAGGAAAGTGGTCCTTGCGGGTGGCGTCATTCAGTTTCCTATAATCTATACACATACGCCAACCCATCACCGTCCGTGTTGGGATTAATTTGTTATTTTCATTACAAACTATCGTTATCCCTCCCTTCTTTGGTACTACCTGAACAGGGCTAACCCACTTACTATCTGATATAGGGTAGATAATTCTTGTGTCTAATAATTTCATAACCTCGCCCTTAACTACTTCTTTCATGTTCGGGTTGATACGGTACTAACGTTGAATGGAGTTATGCGAATTATCTTCCATTAAAATTTTATGAGTACAGAAAGATGGGCTTATGCCCTTGATATAAGAAATCTTCCAAGAAATAGCTCGGCGATGCTTACGTAAACCTAAAAGAAGTTTTCATTTTGGACATCCGCCGAAACTATAACTGATAGCTTGGAGTTCTTTTCAAAGAAGGCATACTTGAGATGTTTAGGAAGTTCTTTAAGTTCTAGGGTAGGGGGCTCTTCATAAGAGGATTTAGAAATTCTTCTTTTTCGAACACTATATCTTCGTAGAATTTTTTATATGGAAAATTAAAAGGTGTGGAGCTGGTGGCCAAGGCGACTTCTTGCAGCGAGTCGATTGGAAGAGTAGAAGAGAAATAAAAATCAGAAAATTCTTTTTCAAAATCAGATAAAAGATAAGAGGATTCTACACTTTCTTGCAGCGATTCAGTTGAAAGAGACGAGGAGGAACAAAAAGCAGAAAATTCTTTTTCAAAATTAGAGAGACAATAGGAGGATTCATCACTCACGGCATCTACGAAAAAGCAGGAGTCATCATTTGCTAAGGTATTTTTCATCGAAGGTGTGATAGAGAAAGTGACTTTGTCATCGCCTACTCAAAAGAAGAGCTTACCATTGCTTACGTCAATGATAGCTTGGGAGGTGGCAAGGAAGGGTCGGCCAAGGATTTGGGGAACCTCGACGTCTTCTTCGATGTCCAAAATGACAAAGTCCACCGGGAAGATGATCTTGTCGACTTTTACTAGAACATCCTCCACTATACCTAACGGGTACTTGACCGATCGGTCGGCGAGTTAGATACTCATGTGTGTGGGGTTGAGGCTACCAATTCCTAACTTTTTAAACAATGAGAGGGGCATTAGGTTAATACTTGCTCCTAAGTCGGCTAACGCGTGTTTGACAAAAAGATCATCGAAGACACACGGGATAGAAAAACTACCCGGGTAACTGATTTTCTTCGGCAAACCGTTTATTAAAATAGCGGAGCACTCGGCATTTAATGTTACATGTGAAAGGTTCTCTAACTTTTTCTTGTTTGTCAGAAGGTCCTTAAGATACTTGGCGTACTTCGGTATTTGTGCAATCGCTTCATGAAAGGCAGATTTAAGTGGATTTGCTTGAACATTTCTAAGAAACGAGAGTACTGATCGTCCTGACGTTGTTTATTAAGTTCGGAAGGGTAAGGCAGGGTCGGTTATTTATAAAAATGGGTGGTGGAGTGAGATCTTTTTCTAAAACAGGGATGATAACTTCTTCAGCAGAGGGTGGAATTTTTAAAATGGGAGCGGAGCTTTGATTTTTTAAAGCGAGGATGGAGCTTGCCTCGTGCTCTTCACTAACCATACCGGGAACATGCTTCCCACTCCGAAGAGTTATAAATTTCGCTTGCTCTCTCGGGTTTGGCTCGATATTGGAAGGAAGAGACCCTGCGGGTCGCTCAGAAATAATTTTAGCTAGCTGTCCTACTTGATTTTCTAGACTTTTAATGCTTCTAGTTAAGGTTCTAATCGTAACGTCATTTGTGGAGATATATTTGGAATGTAACTCCTCCAATCTTGGAGGTTTTGGATAATTTTGAAGAGGTGGTGGTGGTGGTGTAGGAAAATCATTTTGTGGTGGCGGGAGCATTGCATTCGATGGATTACTCCACGAAAAATTCGGATGATTTCTTAAGCCAGGATTATAACTATTCGGAAAATTAAAACCAGGGGATGAAAATTCGCAGCAGAAAAATTATTAAAAGCATTTCTAGGCATATTGTTAACAAATATAATTGTTCTGGGGCAGGAGTTGTAGATTCCTATACTTGAGGGGCGGAGGCAGCAGTCATCTCCATTATCTTTTTGCTTAATATTTTAACTTGTAGTGCGAGCTGGGAGACGTTGTCCACTTCAAAGATACCTGCAGGCTTGCTCGGGCGGGACCTAGGCACATTCCACTGATAAGTGTTCTTGGCCATGTCCTCAAAAAGCTCAAGAGCTTCTTCCGGGGTCTTATGGTTTAAAGTACTGCCATAAGCTGCGTCTATCATTTGCTTTGTATTTTGATTTAGCCTGTTATAAAACGTCTGCACTTGTAACCATGCAGGCAGCACGTGATGTGGGCATCATCTTAATAGTTCTTTAAATCTTTCCTAAGTTTCATATAAGGTTTCGGAGTCTATTTGTCCATAAGCAAAAATGTCATTCCTAAGTTTAGCAGTTTTAGCTGGCGGAAAATACTTCGCCAAAAAATTTTCGGTTAATTCATTCCAGGTGGTTATGCTATTCTTAGGTAGTGTGTTCAGCCACTGCTTCGTTTTAGTTCTTAAAGAGAAGTGGAAAATCCTTAGCCTGATTGCATCATTTGGGACACCATTTATCTTGAAGGTGTCACAAATTTCAAGAAAGCTTGTTATATGTGCGTTCGAATCTTCATCTTAAAGTCCGTCAAATTGCATATATTGCTGCACCATTTGAATTATGCTAGGCTTTAATTCGAAGTTATTATTTGCTATAGCAGGGCGGACTATGCTAGATTCTGTTCCCTCGAGATTCGGCCGTGTATAATAAGACATAGGTCTTTTCATGGCTTCCTCCACGTTGGGTTCTTCCATTCTTAGAGTAGAGAATGACTCAGAGTCCTCAACCGGTATTCGGGAAGTAGGGCCTTGAAATCGCGATCTTTTCCTAAGAGTACGCTCAATTTCGTGGTCCAAGTCCAAAATAACCAACGGTCTCCCGCGGGTCATGCACTAAAAAGAAGAGAAGAGAAGAAAGAGAAATAAAATAAACTAGAAAGAAAAGCAAGATTTTTTTTTAAATAGATTTTTTTTTAATAGATTAACTCCCAAACTTCCCAAGTACTACCCGGTGAAGGGTTCGCAAGGTACTAGACAAGATAGCGGCACTTAAAGCTGCTTTGCCCTTTTCGAGAGAATTAGGTGGCGTAGAAAAATTTTGAAGTTGGTTACTATCAAGAGCGGTAATAAAAATTTTTGATTTTTTTTAGAAGGAGGGCGAGAAAGAGAAATGATAAAATTAATAGATTCGTGTTTTCAATTTATCAACGGAAGTTGATTCCCCGGCAACGGAGCCAAAAACTTGGTAGGTAACTAAGCTTCGAAGAAAAAAAAGCAACCGAACTAGCAATCCAATGAGGCAAGTATACCTATTGAATTGTAGCTAGGGGACACAAGTGTCGTATTGAAATCCGGGAACTGTCGAATAAACTTACTCACACGAAGACTATTTTTTTATCGACGGAAAAATTAGGGTTTGAGAAACTAAGTGCAATTAAAGAAATAAAGCTATGCTAGAAAGAGAACTACTGTCGTTAATTAAAGAGCATAAAGTAAGCGATTACAACAAAAGGTTAATACTATGAAATGGAAGAGCACTCGATCAAGAATCACCTCGGCAAGAGCTAACTAAGAAATGCGATAAAAATAAACCTAAACTTAAGAGGGTAAAGGTCCTTGACCGTGGAGGTTCCTAAAGCTTAAACACGCTTCTCTCGAAGTCGTGTCCAACTGAGTTTAGGAAGATCCGACTGACTCTCGTCTTAATCGGAGGCCTAAAGCTCTCTTTACGCGATGAACCCAACTATTGGATTTTACTCCAATCCGGGAGATTTGGAACGTCTGCCTCTCTCGAGGGGTGCGTACAACTCCCTTTACTCTTGAATGCTCACTTCATTCTATCGGCCTCTCGGCTAGCCGAGAATGAAAGCAAAGGTGGAGAGTATATATCGATAATATACCTCCAACCCATGAAAAATCAAGAGTAATCCAAGGCCTAAATCCTAAAAAGAAAAGGTAAATTCAAAGCATCATAACTTAATCGTTCGAACCTCGGATCATCAAGATCGAGTACAAGGAGAATTATTTAATCATAATGGAGTGGAGGAGGGGGGATGAGTAATAAAGCATTAAGAACACAATGAAGAAAAGAGCACTTTTATATTAATGAAAAAGAGAGCTACACTTGCATGAAAATGAAATTACAATTGCATGAAAATTAGAAACCTATTCTAGCCCTACCATTAGCACTAAGCAAGAGCAAAGATTACAACAAAAGCTTAAACAAACTAAGATCTAAGCTTGGGTTAATAAGATTACAAAAAGCGAAAGAGAGAGAGAGAGAGGGAAAAACATGAAAAAAACAAGAAAAGGAAGCAAGAAACCAAGGGGCAGTACCTCCCCTCTCAACCCAAGCTCTCTGAAAATAAGGGGGGGTCTGAATTTATAGAAAATTTCCACAGGTTGGTCACGCCCGGCGACACGCCCAGGGAGGGCGTGTTAGGGAGCGTGACAAGTACTGCATTGAACTCGGTCTCTAGATTCTGGCGGGAAGGATGATTGCTTTTGTACGTCGGGTGTCACGCCCTGGGTCACGCCCGTGTAGGGGGGTGTGACACGTACGTCGTGTCGAAATCATTGGTCGGAAATCCGTCAGTCATCGGAAAAGGTGGGGTCATACCCTATGTCACGCCCGTGACATGGGGCGTGACAGTACTGTTTGGCGTGCTGGGATGAATCGGCATTTAATGCGGCGGCAGGCTTCGGGCAGAGGGCGACACACCCCGTGTCATGCCCGGGGACACGCCCTGGGAGGGCGTGTCAGGGGGCGTGACAGCCATTTTTCCTGTTTTCCTGTCTCTTTCAACAGTCATCATTGGGATCAGGCGACACGCCCTAGGTCACGCCCGGGGAGGGCGTGATAGGGGGCGTGTCAGGTCAATTTTGGCCAATTTTCTGGAAAGCTGCAAAAAGAGAGGAAAATGTTAGTGGCAATAATATTTACATAGAAACGATAAAAAAATAAGGTAATAAGACAAGATTTGTACATTATAAAATAGAAAATACGATAATAGTTTAGGCTACAAAATGTATTATCAGTTGGACTCCCCCCTTTAGTGGTTGGCTGGCTGGAATTGATAGCATCATCATCCCAAGAGGCGAGGGAGATGAATGGGGGCAATGGGGAGATGAATGGAGTGGCCCATTGCCTCCCTCCATAACTCCTCTCTCTTTTTCTCTTTCTCTCTCCTCCATTAAGGAGAAAACTCTCATTTTCTCTCTCCTTGTCAACCCCTCCGAAATTTAGGTGGCATCCCACATAAATATCAGCCTCCTAAAGTTAATGGGCCACTCAAATTTGGCTTAGCCTAAGTGGCTTGGGCTTGGTTAGGTCATTTAGGCTAGTTTAACCTATTTTGAGTTGCAGTTGACTTGGTCAATTTGACCATTTGGGTTGACCTCAATTGGTCCTTGGTGACCCATTAGCCTCCCCTTAGGTGTAGGGAGACTTGGATGGGGTTGGTTTGACACCTTGTTGGTCACATGAGCCTTAATTAGGGAACTTTGACCACTTTAGTGTTTAAGTTGACTTTGGTCAACTAGAACACTTGGGTTTACCCAAATGGGTCCTTAGTGACCCAATGTACCTCCTAAAGGGCTAGGGATGTAATGGTGGAGTGAATGAGACAAGGTGTGGCCCTAAGGTCAAACCCTAGGTTAGGTAATTTGAAAGTGTTATTTGTAGACCATGGTGATCTCACCTTCATTCCTTGCTTCACTTGGTCTTTTTTGGGTTTCCTAGAGTTTTGTCATGACCTAGTCATGATAAACCCACTTCTAGGGGTATAGTAGTTTGAGGGTTGTTACAGACGGCCACCACTTCCTCCTCCTTTCCATCCTTTGCTAACCTCGGCCACCCCTCCCTATTCTCCAACCCGAGCCCCAACTCCCTCCAAAACTGCCGGCCACCACCACCCCTTAGGGCTCGGCCTAGCCCAAGCTGCACCACCCTCTCTCCTCCCTTTCCTCTCTCTCGGCCTCCACCATCTTCCCCTCCAAAATTCTAACCAACCTCCTCCATCCAAACCCAAAACCGACCCCCCTCAAATTTCTAAGAAATTTCGGCCAAGACCATAGCCCCCTCTCTTAGCCACCTTTTCTCTCTCTTCTTTCCAAATATATATTCCCTCAAGGTTTCCCTCTCTTAGGGTTTGGCAAAAGGAAGAACGGCTTGCGATTTCATCGTCCGGTGCAGATCCGTGAGTTTACGTGGAAATAGAAAGTCAACCACCGTCGTGTGTGATTCCTTCACTCATCTTGTGGACGAACTTCTTGGGATTGGGTAAAGATTTACTAAAACATCTTTGTGTGATTTCTTCTATAAATTTGTGAGGTATTGGTGGAATTAGAAGGCTAGTATTTTGTCCTGATTTATATTAAAATGGTGCTTAATTTAAATCTTAAATTTAAAGCGTTAATTACCCAAATATTTTTGTATAATTTGGAGCGGGTAGATCTCGTGAACACTAAAAGAAATCGGGCTCATCACCCTTGATTTCCCCTTGAGTTCAAGATATTTGGTATACCCTCAATATTAATTAGTTTTGGGATTGATTTGGATTTAATTTTTAAATCACTAATTTTGCACGGATTTTCTCTTATTGGAATGTTGAATGTTTGTGTATAATTTAATTTGAAAAGCTAATTGTCCGGATCGTGTGGGTCCTATTCGCTCAAGCGAACATTGGCCTTTAGCCCTTGTTCAATATATAAAAATGGGTAGCGTCCCTTCGTTTTTTGTGTTGCTAAATTTGTTGAATATTGTGTAGAATTGTTTAGAGAATATATTGCTCGCAGCGTATTTAATTTAATTGATGAATCCAAGAACGCGTTGTGTTTTAATCCGTCAAAACCATGGGCCTGCATCACTAACGAGGAAAGAACATATGTTCATTTGGACGCTGGAGTGCGCGCGAGCTTTTGAGGAGCAAAAATTCATCTTACTACGGCGCCAATCTTAACAATGCCATGTGGTTCGGACGGCTATGAAATTTATAGTGATGCATCAGGGAGCATCTTAGGCTGCGTCCTTCTTCAGTTTGGTAAAGTGATAGTTTATGGCTCCCACCAGTTGAAAGTGCATGATCGGAACTATCCCGTCCACGACTTGGAGTTTGCGGCAGTAATATTTGCACTTAAACTATGGCGTGAAAGTTGACATCTTCACGCACCATAAGAGCCTTAAGTAACTGGTGGATTAGAAGGATCTAAATATGCGACAGCGGAGGTGGATGGAGTTCCTCAGGGACTACACCTTCCAAATTCATTATACTCCTAGGAAGGTAAATGTAGTCGCAGATGCATTGAGTCGTAGGACTCTGGCAAGGGCAAGTTGGTTGCGGATGCATGATGAGCATCTAATCCAGGAGTTGGAAGCCTTAGACATCTCTTGTGTGGACAAGAATGTTACTGCAAGTGCGTGCCTGAACTGGATGTAGGTAGAGTATGACCTTGCGGACAGGGTTCGGAGAGCAACGGAACTTGATGAAAGTCTACAACTATGCAGTGGATGGGTCAAATGCCCAATTCTCCTGGGATCACGGTCTTTTGCGAAAAGCTGGTCGTTTGTGCGTCCCAAATATGGGTAAACTACAGGAGGAGTTGATGTATGAAGCACATTTTACAAAGTACTCAATCCACCCTGGGAGCACTAAGATGTACAAGGATATGAAGAAACTATTCTGGTGGCTAGGTTTGAAGAAAGACATAAGCACGTTATGTGGCAAAATGTTAGACATGTGCCTTAGTGAAAGTTGAATGCCAGAAACCTTGAGGTTTCCTGAAGTCATTGTCGATTCCAATATGGAAGTTTGATGACATTTCTATGGATTTCGTGCATGGGTTGCCGAGATCTCAGAGTGGAAACAATGTCGTGTGGGTGATCATTGACCGGTTAACCAAAGTGTCGCACTTTATACCTAATAGGAAGGATGATTCAGTTGAGAAACTGGCTAAGTTGTAGGTGGATGATATCATACGATTGCACTGTGTGCCCCGTAATATCATAAGTGATCGAGATGGGCATTTTAATTCAAATGAGTGGATATTAATCCATATGTTATTGGTAACTAAACTAAAGTTCAGTATGGCCTTTCATCCGCAAACAGATGGCTAGACTTAGAGGACAAATAGAACAATGGAGGATATGCTCCGTATGTGCGCCCTGGATTTCGGGAAGAGGTGGGAAGATCACCTCTATATAATTGAGTTCGCCTACAATAATAGTTATCAAGCTAGTATATAGATGGCGCCCTTTGAAGCTTTATAAAATAGGAAGTGTCGTACACCATTAGCTTGGGCGGAAACAGGTGAGTCAAAGCTCTATAAACGTAAAGAGGTCGAAGATGAAAATTTTACCATACGTACTATTCGAGAGCGGCTATTGATAGCCCAAGATAGACAGGTGAAATACTATAATGCCAAACACCAAAATGTGGAGTTTGCAGTGGTCGATTGGGTATACTTAAAGATCAAGCAATTCAAAGGCGTATCCAGGATTCAGCGCTTGAAAAAGCTGGGTCCAAGGTATCTTGGCCCGTTTGAAGTGGTGGAATGAGTTGGAGAGGCCATATATCAATTAGCTCTGTCAAAGGAGTTAAGTGGCTTGCACGTTGTGTTTCACATATCAGAGCTGCATAAAGCTGTGAAAGAACTAGCTCAAGTGATTGCAAATGATCGTTTACCTGTCGATAGTGGGCTAACGACAAAGGTTAGGCCCATTCAGATCGAGGATACGGAGATCAAGCAACAACAAAACAAGACAATCGGGATGGTCAAAGTTCGTTGGGACAATTGTGGCCGTGAGGAGCTGACATGGGAGCGAGAGCAAACCATACGCGAAGAATATCCCGAGTTATTTGTAAAATGAAGTTGTAACTTTGTTTTGTGAAAGGTAAATATATTCTAACATATTAAGTGTTGGTTGTCCTTATAGATGCGTATAATTGCGGGACGAAATTTCTGTAAGGAGGTGGAGGGTTGTAACACCCAAAAAATGAGAAGTGATCATTGGAGGTTACTGTGCGGCGGTAAGATTAGAGCCAACGATAGCTCAGGGAATTAAAATACCCAGAGCTCGGGTTGTTATCGCCATGCGATAGGAGTTACCCCACCGAGCTAGCCTCTCGACGAGTGTCGAGAAAGATTTCTCGAGTAACCAATCTACTGCCAAGCGCTAGAATGTTATCGCAGGCGATAGCTATGGATAGCGGCGCTGGCTGGTCAAAGTGGTCACCGCTTGAGTTACCGTATGGCGGTAGGAGTTATCGCATGGTGGTAGCTTTCAGATAAAAGGCTGACTTGAGATATCATTCTCATTTTTCTCTCACACTCTCTTGCTTACTTCAGGAGAGGGAAGAGGAGGAAAGGTCCAGTAGCTCAATAAGAGTCATTCCAAGGTATGCTTGTGATTGGAATCGCGAGTCGACGCTAGATCCGTGGAGAGGAAGTTGTGAAGATCAATTCCATCCGGATCAAAGATCACGATCATGGCTCCGAAGAGAATTACAAGGGTAATGATTTTCTTCTTGGACAAGTGAAGTCCTCAATATACATACTTGCATGGAACCCCTCACTCAAAGGTGAAGAAAAGGTGGTTTCCAATGGGTAGATCGATTTGATCCCTGATTAATATTGCATATAGATCCATAAATATTAGTACAGAATAGGCATGTTGTGTGAAGCCCATCCGGACAAGTTGGTCTCGATTGGTGATGTTTATTTTGCATGTCGGAGAAGACTTCGAGTATAAATGTGAAGTTGTATGGAGTTTGACGGTTGTACCTGTGAAATGAGAATACCAAGAAGTACTGGTGTTCAGCTCCAGGAAAATACCCAGGAAAGATCGCAGTTTAGGGAACTGTTGATGTTGCCAGGCGATAGTGAATGTCGCCAGGCGATAGCTCCCAGTGAGCTAAAGCTTTGTGTTGTCTTTCTCTAAGAGACCTGGAGGCCAGTTCATGTGGAGCTGTGAGCTTAAATTGCCCAGCAATGGTAGGTGTCAGCCTGAAATGGTACAAAGAGGTGTTGCTTATGTTTGGGTTGAGCCATAGAGGCCAACTACTGTGCCATCAAGTTAAGTACCTTTAAACGACTGGGTCATTAAGTTAAGTACCTCTGAATTGACCATTAATCGTTAAGTTAAGTACCTCTGAATGACATAGTCATCAAGTTAAGTACCTCTAAACGACAAAGGTTACTGTTAAGTTAAGTACCTCTAAACGACAAAGTTGTCAAGTTAAGTACCTCTGAACGATTGTGATACACGGTAAGTCCGATACACCAAAGATATGCCATGAGTGCACGGGGCGTGTGGCTGATGATCCTATGTCTGTGGTGAATGATGCTTAAATGCACTTTGTTGTTGTCACGATATATATATGTTGTTGTTTACAGGAAAGGAGAATCGTCGCCTAGAGTAAGGGGTAGGGTTGTTATAAATTGGTCAGCAAAATGCTTACCGTTGCTTTGTTTGCCATATTTGTGTGGGCCATTTGTGTAGGTGCTGGAGAGCCAAGTGGAAAGTAGCGGGCTGAAGCCCTTATGCTGCGATTGGATGGCCCTTGAAGGCCCAAAGGTGAACTTTTTACTATTTTCATGTGTGATCGGCCTGTGTGCCGATATATGAAGTCACTTGATGAAAATGAAACAGTTGTAAGGCTGAAAGGCCAAAACATGTGTTGTGTTATATATATATATATATATATGTCATTCCTGTACAAGTTTTTGTAGTGGACATTCCTACTGTTATGGGTTCTTAACTTAAAATGCTTCTGCTAGAATGATATGAGTTAGGACACGTTCATATATGAATTTGGATTTGGAAATAATAAGTAATCTCCTTATCTATCCGTAGTATATAGCTTCCAGTCCCGGACGGACCTTCTATCATATGCTATACAACGGATGGGGGCGTTATAACCTTCATGCATGAACTTAGGCACACATCATATACAACTTTATGTATATTATTGGCATGATTGACTTCTTCAAATCTAGGACATTGTGGGAAATCGACCCAACAATATCCCCCTATTTGAAGAAGTCAAAACCCTCAATCAATTGATTCATTGTCATAAACTAACATATGCAGTAGTAGAGCATTAGCTTGGAAAATTAAAAAAAATAAGAGAAGTTTAAGTTTTAGTTACCATACTCCCTTGCATGTAGGGTTATCAACATCACGCCTGCTCCCCCTAAATTGTTGTTGCCTGGTCTTGATCAATTTGATCATATCCTTCTCATAGTTCTGATACCACTTGTATAATTCCCCTCCTATCTTTATGATACCAGATTCATATCCTTCTCCTCCCTCTTTTTGACTTCTATAAATAGCCAGGGAGGTTCTAATCTTCTGCTCCTCCTTTTGTGTATAAATAAGCAAGAGTTGAACCACTTGAGAGTGTTGGAGCAGTGTTGGACTTGCTCCCCCTCAACTGAAGCATCATCAATCATGTTTACTGATTGACACCTTAGTCTACATCATCTAGATAGTGCTTCAACCAGCATGATATCACTCAAGATATACAATCTTGAAGGATCTTCAATTTCCTGAAGTACTTGTCCACCTGCAAGAAATTGTGTAACTTGCAACAGCATGGTGAGTAACTAAAGCTATGCTAGGTTCAACATACCCAATTAAAACTTAAAGGTGCTGAACTTTGCTTCATCAAGTGGCTTAGTGAAGCTGTCAGCCACTTGCTTGTCTGTTGGGACAAACTCAAGGTTGATATGTTCACATTCCACATGCTCCCTAATGAAATGATATCTAATCTAAATATGCTTAGCCCTGCTGTGTGAGACAAGATTCCTAGCAATTAAGAAGGCACTAGTAGAATCACAATATAATGGACTACTTATCTGGAGGTTATAATCTTGTAGCTGATGTTGGATCCACAGCAACTGAGCATAGCAGCTACCTGCTAAAATGTACTTTGACTTTGTAGCTGAGATTGCAACTGAAAGTCTTGATTTCAAGAACAACTAATCACCTAGAGGTGGTGAATAGGTCCAATTTAAAAACTTGGGCAACTTTTCAATTAAAATCACAGTACAGTAATCTTATCACAATCAATACCAGCACAGTACACAGCATAGTACACAGCAATTTATAGTTGAAAGACTTGATTTCAAGAGCCTAGACAGCTAGAGGGGGGGTGAATAGGTTCTAATTTTCTTTAATAAATTTTAGGCAATTATTTTGTTCTAACTTAGCATAGATAATACAATTCACAACACTGCACAGTACACCAGATTGATAGTGGTTCCCCAAGTTATGGGTACATCCACTTTCCTCCTTCGCCTATCCAGTAGAGAACTGGATTCAGCCCAAATTCCTTCCACTAACTTTGATCCACAGATCTTACACCTAGGAACCTGACGGGTTCCTACAGCTCAAACTTATACAAGTCCTACCTCAAATTCTTCCCAAGAACCCTACCTCAGGCAACAACCCTACCTCAGCCTTTATCACCAGGCTTACAACTCAGACTTTCACAAGTCCTACACCTCAGGCTTTCAGCCCTACCTCAGCCTTTATATACACAGGCTTACAACTAAGATCAAAGAAGATCTTACAAGGAAAAAGATGATTTAGTTGTACAGAAATTTCACCCAGAAATAGCTTTTAATTGATGTAAGCTTCTTGATCAGTTCTTGAATACACTGTATACTTCAGATCCAACCTGACTTGGCTTTTTCAAAGCTTCTTGATTGAACAAAATGAGATTGATCTGACTTGGAGTAGAAGTTGATCTTCAGACAGCTCCTTTCTTAGATTAAGAAATAGATCTGAATCTTTATTGCAGACTGTTCAGGATTGGCCTCCTTAAGGGTTTCTGATGGTTAAAACGCCGGCTCTTATTTAGGTGTGAAAGTGGAGGTTTTTATTTATAAAAAGAAGAGCGTTTTGTTTTGTTAGAAACCGAGTTTTAACGAGAGGGAGGCAAGTGCACCTATCGCGTGTAGTACAGGATATTCCCGTGTGGAGGAATATCGGGGTCGTATTGTTCTCGGGGCCGGCTTAGCTATATCTACTCTTTCCCTGAAAGCCTATTATTCTACCGATAATATTTTAGGTGGTTTATATAAAAAAAGAAATGGCGAACATAAAAATAAATATAATACAGAAAATGAAAGCAGAAAATAAAGTGCAGAAGGCCGACGAAGAACTCGGCGCGACGATATCAAAAGAAAATTTGAACTAAAATAACTTTTAATAAAAAGAGATCCTAATTTTCAAATTAATTAAGGCGGAGACTCGGCCGTGGAGGTTCCTTAGATATGAGCTCACCTTGGTCTAGGGATATCGCTCACCTGAACGCTAAGACTATTCGACCGATCGCTAGACCGACGAAGGATTCCTCTTAACGCCCGCATTACGCTAAGAACCCCGCTATTGGGTGGGGAACCCAATCCGGTAGAGTCACGCGCCTCCTCTCTCGAGGGTTAGCGCGGAGCTCTCTTTACCCAAGGGTGATCGGTCTATACGTGCGGCCTCTCGGCGTTGCGTATGGATAACGAAAATAGAGCCCGCACATCGATTATGCGGTCCTACGCGTCGTTAACCCGGGGCAAACCTTAAGAAATTTAATTAAATAGAAAACAGAACCTTTAATTATTTAAAGCTACTTTATCTGTCCCAATGCTCTTCGATATTGAGGGCTAAGGGCGGTTAGCCACTCATCGGAATGGGGACACTTACGCTAGAAAGCGATAAAGAAAGCAGTAAGAAAGCAGTAAAGAAAGCTGAAAATTGCAAGTCCTACTCAAACGAGTAGGACTGAAGAAAGCAGTAAATGCGAATCCCGGCTCGAGCGAGTGGGCGGGGATAAATTTATACTCATACACACACACACTCTACAGAAATGAAACGCACTCACGCACTCTACTTGAAAGAAAACACACGCACGCACTCTAAGTTTTCCTACTCAAGTGAGTAGGAAGAAAATGAAAGCAGTAAAAAGACAAGTCCCACTCAAACGAGTGGGCGGGAAATGAAAGCAGAGCGCCATTTAACTCTTAACGAGTAGGCAGAAATAAATGCATACGCACACACTCTACAGAAATTGAAATAAAGCAATAAAATCTAACTCATACACGCACGCACACTTGCAGAAATAAGAAAAAGCAAAGTGACTGAAAAATTAAAACAACTGCATTTCTACCGCTAGAATGCGGTAGAAATGCATAAAAAGTGCAAATAAAAATTAACCGGACAAAAAGTTTTGAAAATTAAAACGAAAAGCTAAGTGCTCGGAAAATTAAAACGACTGCATTTCTACCGCTCGAATGCGGTAGAAATGCATAAAAAGAGAAAATAAAAATTAAACGGAGCGAAAAGTTTTGCAAATAAACGCAAAATGGAAGTTGGTGAAAAATTAGAACAACTGCATTTCTACCGCTAGAATGCGGTAGAAATGCATAAAAAGTGAAAATAAAAATAAACTAAAGCTAAACGGGTGCAAAAAATGAAAATAAAACGGACAGCATAACGACTAGAAAATGCGATAAAATCCTAAATCTAACTAAGTTATAAAGCATTAAAAGATAAAGCATAAAAAAGGGGACAAGAGAACGAAAAAATCACAAAGAGAAGGGTGCTTCCATGAAACTTCATATTTTGCAAGAGAGAAAAACTAACTTTTATTTATGAAGAAAAGCTATTACAATGAAAAGCTAAACAAACAACCTAATACAAACTAAGAGAGAGAGAGGGGGGGGGGTAAAATTCCCTTACATAACATTTGGATTTCACTTGGGCAGCACCTCCCCTTAGCAAAGTGGACCAAAAAAGTCGACAGAATTCTCATACAGCAGCTGCCCTTTTATAGGCAAAATTTCGGGTCGGTCACGCCCTAGGTCACGGGCGTGACAGGGGGGCGTGACAGTACTGTTTATGAGCTGATTGGTGATTTGACTGGAGCTTTGACTTCGGCTGAAAACGTGGCGGTCATGCCCCAGGTCACGGGCGTGACAGGTGTCAGGCACGGGCGTGACTAGGGCGTGACGGGGAGCTGGCTCTATGGATTTGACGCGCGCTTTGACTTCGGGACAGCCCACGTGGCGGACACGGGCGTGACAGAATTATCACGGTCGTGACAGGGGGGCGTGACCGGAACAGCTGGCATCCTGATGTCGGCAGCGTTGACTGTTTGACTAGGCTTGTGGGTCGGCCTCGACACGGGCGTGACAAGCCTTTACACGGGCGTGACGTTGGGCGTGTCGGGCACGGGTCCGTGAAATTGTTATTTTGACTGGCTGATTGCGTTTGAGAGCCTGACACGCCCGTGTCGGGGGGTGATACGGGCGTGACAGGGCCGAAAATAATATTTTTCTGAAAAAATCAGAAAACAAAAAACTAAGTTAGAAAAATAAAAAAATTAAAAAAAAGAAAAAATTACAAAAAAGAAACAATTTATTAAAGAAAATAAACTAAAAAAGACAAAAATAAAGTAAAATGACATAATTAAAATACAAAAATATAGGTATATTTACAACTCATCAAATACCCCCATACTTAAGCTTTTGCTATTCCAGAGCAAAAGTTGGAGATGAACCTATAAGGAATTAAAAAGAATCCTGAATTTAACTACGCTTAAGTTAATTGTAAGAAATATCGAAATGAATTTCCAGGGTTTCGGAATTAAATCCTAAATTATGAAAATGTTATAAATAGAGGAACCGTTTTAAAAATACTTCTAAACGAGGAAAATAGAAAGCGAAAATTATTTTGTTAGTTTAACAAAAATGGATTTGAATTATCGAAAAAACATTAGCTAAAAAGAAATTGATAGGAAATAATTCAATTTAAAAATTATGCTCTCAAAAAGTTTTAAATTAATTCTAGAATCATGAAAAATGGATAAGTGGATTGGCGGTTATGAAGAGGGCTTTGATTTTTGAGGCGAGGTAATTTTTTCTCGAACCTCCACATTTTTGTCTTTTTGGATTATTAGGAAAATGAAATCTTATTTTCCTAACATTTTTTTTCTTCGTAAATATAAATAAACCCAATACATATGTATAGGAGTAATGAATTTTATCCTCTTACTCCTAACATACAATCTTTTTAATTATTGGGTGTCTATGTTTACGGGATGAAATCTTATCCCCATTGACATAGGATCTTTTAAGGGTGAGTGGAGAATCATACTGATTAAGGCATGAAAAAAGGTGGATGGTTTAGTTTCTAAAAGAAAGCTAGAGTTTAATAAAAAATTTCGAGAGCAACCTTTTTAATTTGAACGTTCCTACGTTTCTAAAAGCATAAGTAGAAATAATGTAAAATCCATAAATGTTATTTTCTAACATAAAGATGTGCTTTATTTCAGAAAATAAGAAGTGAAAATGAGAAAGACAAGTTCCCTATAATAAGAAAAAAGCATAAAAAAATTCTTTAAAATCTTAACCCCAGAAATTTAAGTCTATCGAGCTACAATTAAAAAATGTATAGTAAATAAAGAATTAATTAAAATTCGCTTATGAATAAACTCGAAACGATTATTTTGGAGAGCAAAGAGGTTAAGAATTAAGGGTTTTCGAATTATTTATTACAAAATAAATTTTTTTTGATTTTTATGAGTTTTTTCTAATTTTTTTGATATTTTGGGGTTATTATCATTTTTTTTTGGAAATTTTTTAAAGGTTATGCAAATTTTTTTTTATTTATACAGATTTTTTTGAATTTTTGGATTTACAGAAATATTTACAAGAAAAGAGAGAATTTTTACAAGATAGGAAAGAGAAGTGGAAATATATAAGAATATTTACAAAATATTTACAAGTAGAAAATGGATCGCCCGCGAACAGACTCTTATTTTATGGTTGGTTCGATGAGTCGAACGTCGCGGAGCGATGTTTTTATTTTTTGAAATTTATTTTTATTATTATTATTTAAAGCATGAAAATATATATTTTTTTTTTTTGAAATTTTTAATTTTTGCAATTTTTTTGGAATTTTTTGTTAAGTACGGGAAATAAAAGGACAGAAAATAGGAAACACACATATACTTAAGTCCAACATTGTCCCCAATGTTGCACTAAGTATGAGAAACGAGATATATAAAAACAGATATGTACAAAAAGTAAAAACAGGGGTTTAGAAATCTGCCCTAAACCGCGTTCGGGGAAGCCCGTTAAGAATAACCCTGCAAAAGTTAAAAGAAATAGCAAAAATATAATATAAAAAACGAAAAAGAAAAAATCGGCGAAAATGGTGCGGGTGATAGGGGGCGACAAGTGGGTGTGACTCGGAAGCTAACGTCTTAGCTAAGTGAGGGCGACCAATATGTGACCCCCTAGCGCTCACGATTGTGAAGCGCAGAAACGACAAAATAAATACATAATTAGTAAAAAAAAAAAAATTTGTTTTATATATTTTTTCTTAGTTTTTTTTTTTGAATTTTTAGAGTTTTTTTTTTTTGATTTTTTGAAAATAAAAATAAAAAGAAAATAAGTTAAAGGGAAAATAAAAAAGAAAGATATATATTTTTTTTGAATTTTAAATATTTGGATGAAAAGAAAGAAAAAATTTTCATCATTTTTTTTAAGTTTTTTTTTTTAGTTTTTGTTTTTTTTATTATTATTTTTTTGTTTTAAAGTATTTAAGTTTTTTTTTTTAGTTTTTGATTATTTTTTTTTTAAGTTTTAAATTTTTCTGATTTTTTTGTTTTAAAGTTTTTAAATTTTTTATTTTTTTGATTTTTTTTTTAAATATTTATTATTAATATTAATATTGATATTATTATTATTATTAATATAAAATTTTTTGGTTGATCAAATTTTTTTTATATATATGTATTAGTAGAAATAAAGGGTAAAATTAATAGGTTTCAGGAATTCAAAATAGTAAGTCGAAATATTCCCCGGCAACGGCGCCAAAAACTTGATGGTTAAAACATCGGCTCTTATTTAGGTTTGAAAGTGGAGGTTTTTATTTATAAAAATAAGAGCGTTTTGTTTTTGTTAGAAACGGGGTTTTAACGAGAGGGAGGCAAGTGCACCTATCGCGTGTAGTACAGGATATTCCCGTGTGGAGGAATATCGGGGTCGTATTGTTCTCGGGGTCGGCTTAGCTATATCTACTCTTTCCCTGAAAGCCTATTATTCTACCGATAATATTTTAGGTGGTTTATATAAAAAAAGAAATGGCGAACATAAAAATAAATATAATACAGAAAATGAAAGCAGAAAATAAAGTGCAGAAGGCCGACGAAGAACTCGGCGCGACGATATCAAAAGAAAATTTGAACTAAAATAACTTTTAATAAAAAGAGATCCTAATTTTCAAATTAATTAAGGCGGAGACTCGGCCGTGGAGGTTCCTTAGATATGAGCTCACCTTGGTCTAGGGATATCGCTCACCTGAACGCTAAGACTATTCGACCGATCGCTAGACCGACGAAGGATTCCTCTTAACGCCCGCATTACGCTAAGAACCCCGCTATTGGGTGGGGAACCCAATCCGGTAGAGTCACGCGCCTCCTCTCTCGAGGGTTAGCGCGGAGCTCTCTTTACCCAAGGGTGATCGGTCTATACGTGCGGCCTCTCGGCGTTGCGTATGGATAACGAAAATAGAGCCCGCACATCGATTATGCGGTCCTACGCGTCGTTAACCCGGGGCAAACCTTAAGAAATTTAATTAAATAGAAAACAGGACCTTTAATTATTTAAAGCTACTTTATCTGTCCCAATGCTCTTCGATATTGAGGGCTAAGGGCGGTTAGCCACTCATCGGAATGGGGACACTTACGCTAGAAAGCGATAAAGAAAGCAGTAAGAAAGCAGTAAAGAAAGCTGAAAATTGCAAGTCCTACTCAAACGAGTAGGACTGAAGAAAGCAGTAAATGCGAATCCCGGCTCGAGCGAGTGGGCGGGGGTAAATTTATACTCATACACACACACACTCTACAGAAATGAAACGCACTCACGCACTCTACTTGAAAGAAAACACACGCACGCACTCTAAGTTTTCCTACTCAAGTGAGTAGGAAGAAAATGAAAGCAGTAAAAAAACAAGTCCCACTCAAACAAGTGGGCGGGAAATGAAAGCAGAGCGCCATTTAACTCTTAACGAGTAGGCGGAAATAAATGCATACGCACACACTCTACAGAAATTGAAATAAAGCAATAAAATCTAACTCATACACGCACGCACACTTGCAAAAATAAGAAAAAGCAAAGTGACTGAAAAATTAAAACAACTGCATTTCTACCGCTAGAATGCGGTAGAAATGCATAAAAAGTGCAAATAAAAATTAACCGGACAAAAAGTTTTGAAAATTAAAACGAAAAGCTAAGTGCTCGGAAAATTAAAACGACTGCATTTATACCACTCGAATGCGGTAGAAATGCATAAAAAGAGAAAATAAAAATTAAACGGAGCGAAAAGTTTTGCAAATAAACACAAAATGGAAGTTGGCGAAAAATTAGAACAACTGCATTTCTACCGCTAGAATGCGGTAGAAATGCATAAAAAGTGAAAATAAAAATAAACTAAAGCTAAACGGGTGCAAAAAATGAAAATAAAACGGACAGCATAACGACTAGAAAATGCGATAAAATCCTAAATCTAACTAAGTTATAAAGCTTTAAAAGATAAAGCATAAAAAAGGGGACAAGAGAACGAAAAAATCACAAAGAGAAGGGTGCTTCCATGAAACTTCATATTTTGCAAGAGAGAAAAACTAACTTTTATTTATGAAGAAAAGCTATTACAATGAAAAGCTAAAGCAAACAACCTAATACAAACTAAGAGAGAGAGAGGGGGGGGGGGGTAAAATTCCCTTACATAACATTTGGATTTCACTTGGGCAGCACCTCCCCTTAGCAAAGTGGACCAAAAAAGTGGATAGAATTCTCATACAGCAGCTGCCCTTTTATAGGCAAAATTTCGGGTCGGTCACGCCCTAGGTCACGGGCGTGACAGGGGGGCGTGACAGTACTGTTTATGAGCTGATTGGTGATTTGACTGGAGCTTTGACTTCGGCTGAAAATGTGGCGGTCACGCCCCAGGTCACGGGCGTGACAGGTGTCAGGCACGGGCGTGACTAGGGCGTGACGGGGAGCTGGCTCTATGGATTTGATGCGCGCTTTGACTTCGGGACAGCCAACGTGGCGGACACGGGCGTGACAGAATTGTCACGGTCGTGACAGGGGGGCGTGACCGGGACAGCTGGCATCCTGATGTCGGCAGCGTTGACTGTTTGACTAGGCTTGCGGGTCGGCCTCGACACGGGCGTGACAAGCCTTTACACGGGCGTGACGTTGGGCGTGACGTTGGGTGTGTCGGGCACGGGTCCGTGAAATTGTTGTTTTGACTGGCTGATTACGTTTGAGAGCCTGACACGCCCGTGTCGGGGGGTGATACGGGCGTGACAGGGCCGAAAATAATATTTTTCTGAAAAAATCAGAAAACAAAAAACTAAGTTAGAAAAATAAAAAAATTACAAAAAAGAAAAAATTACAAAAAAGAAACAATTTATTAAAGAAAATAAACTAAAAAAGACAAAAATAAAGTAAAATGACATAATTAAAATACAAAAATATAGGTATATTTACAACTCATCAGTTTCCCCCTTTCTTGTTATTGAGTTCTCTCACATGATCTGTGTTGGTTATTTCCCCTGTAATTGCTTTCTTAGTTGTATTGGTTGTCATGGATCAGTCCTTTATATAGAGTTTCTCAATGGTTACCGGCTGATCCGGTTTATAACAACCTTCTGACAGTTCTTACAAAGTTGCCCGCCTTGTTGTTTATGAAAGATGTCAAGTCTTAAGCCGTGACAGCTGATTCTGTAATGACTTTATATCTCAGCAGGAAACACTCAGCAAATTTCTTCACATGTGTCAACATAAATTGACTAAGTGTCGACACAAGCCTTGATGATGTCGACACAGCACTCAATGTGTCGACACAGTCATTCTTCTGCTTCTCAACACAGCTTCTATTTGTATGTGTCGACAAAAGTCCCGTGTATCGACACATTTGCTCCTGGTCTCGACATAACTGATACAGACAGATGGCGTTGAGTGTATGTTCAGACTCCGTTGAGTGTGTGTCAATACAAGTCTTGTGTGTCGACACAAGCACTTCAGACTCAGTATAGTTGTTGCTGATAGATGGCATTGAGTGTTGTCCAGACGTCATTGAGTGTGTGTCAATACAAGTCATGTGTGTCGATACAAGCCCTTCAGACTCAGTATTGCTGGTTCTGATAAATGGTGTTGAGTGTGTGTCGACACAAGTCCTGTGTGTCGACACAAACCTTCTTCAAGTGTCGACACAATTCTTGGGTGTCGACACATGTCTTTCTTCTGGTATCGACATAACTCCTAGGTATCGACACAGCTTCTGCTTCAAGTGTCGACACAATTCTGTCCTAAGGTTTCGACACAATTCTGGGTGTCGACACAGATTCTTCTTCAGGTGTCGACACAATGCCTGGGTGTTGACACAGGCCTTGCTTCTAGTGTCGACACAACTTCTGGGTGTCGACACAATTCTTCACAAGTGTCGACACTTGTACTTAGAGAATTTTCTTTCAAACCTTATACCTGCACAATGAAACTCAAACATCCCATCAAATACAAACTTGAAAGTGAGGGGAAAAGTTGTAAACTACTCTAGAGGGGGGGTGAATAGAGTATTCAAATTTTATGAACAACTAGTAAGCTCCCTTGGAGTTTATTTGCGGAATAAATAATCTGATACTTGAACCCTAAGAGCCTAACACAGTGAAGTGCAAAAGTGAGAGAGTTAACTGAAATTTCAGTTTAACTAAAAACCTATCACAGCAACTAGCAATCCTAGGTAGTTCTATCACAGCCACAGAATAAACAATTAAACAAGATAGCCAGAGACACAGGATATATAGTGGTTCCCTCTAAATAGGTACTCCACTCTTCTACCACCCTGGTAGGAATCCACTACAGGTTTTTGCTAAGGTGCCCTGCCACCAATGATCTGATTCAGGTAGATCAAACAGACCCTTTGAGCTTTTGATAAGGATGCTCAACCACAGGTTGTTGATAAGGTGCCCTGTCACCAATGTTCACTTTTGAAGAGGTGTGAACAAACTCTTTTACAAAGGGGTTGAGAGGGTTAGATTATCTTCTCTGTTGTAAATACAGATTAGAGAAGACTTGTGGATTCTCTAAAGAATCAAAGTCTCCCCCTGGCTCAGTGAAAGTCCAGGGAAAGTCTTTGCTTCAGGATGAAGGAGTTTCAGATATACTGAAACTAAATCCTCAGAGATCTGTAGACTGATTTTTATCAGGTCTTCAGATTCTGGAATAATTGAAACAGAACTGGAGCTCTTTCTGAAGTCTTGAAAACTCTAAGCAGATGCTCAGGAGACTTGAGAATGAAAGTAATTGCTCTGGGCCTTTTCTTCAGGAGAGCTTTTCTTCTTCTTTTTGTGAGATGGTGAAGAGTTGCTCTGAAGATGCTTGAGAGAATGCAGCACTGAGAAAAAATCTCTCTGTATCTGTAACTTCTTATTTTTCTGAGAAAAAAATCTCTCTTAAATATGTCTTCTCATTTTTCCTTTGGAACGGCTCTATTGATTTGAATTCTCGAGCCCTGCAACAGATTATCTCAAAATAGAATATAGCAATAGGAATAGAATGACCTATTAGCTTACTGTCAGTCCCAATAAGGAATTAAATAAGTGGGAAAATATCTCAGTATAAAGACTTACCATTCTTGGAAATAGCAAACAGTGCCAACGGCTAGAATACAGCCTGGCAATATATTTTGTATAATAGGACAAAAATGCTTTATCAAAATACTGAATCCCGTGATTTAAGCTTGACATATTTGGTAATTAATTTATTTTGAATTTAAGCCATAAATCTGCAAAAACAACTTCAGAAAATTCTCTAACCACAGGCTAAAACACTTGAAAATAAACCAAGGAATAGAATGAATATAAAATGGTAAAGGCAGACAATAATCGTCGAACAGGGGTTCGATGATTGTTGACCTAGCTAACAGATCGTCGACTATAAGCAGAAATCTGTCGAAACAGAAATCGTCGAACAGAAATTGTCGACCAGCTCAAGATATCGTCGACTAAAGCAGAAAATCTGTTTAAGCAGAAATCGTCGAACATCTCATTATGTCGACGACTAAGGCAAATATCTGTCGAGATAGATATCGTCGAACATCTCATGATGTCGACGACTAAGGCAGAAATCTGTCGAGACAGAAATCGTGAAGCAAGAACACAATCGTTGAACTGCTGATGGCAGATCGTCGACCAACCTTCAGAGCATAATAAACTTGCTCTGAGATCATCGACCAGCGGTCGACGATAATTGTCTTGACTTCAACGATTCTATAGCCCTGCTATCGTCGACCAATGATCGACGATCGCGAGGCCTCGTTCGACTATGGTCGAACGGAAAATGCCTTAACCAAAAATACATCTAGAACTTCTAGCCTAAGCTCTAGGTTAGTTATAAACTGTCCTAGGGAAACTGAACAAGGCCTAATCATGATCATATATAGTTATATGGATCAAGAGGGGCTGGAAAGGGATTACATAAGCCAAATCACATCTAAGGTACCAACAATCTCCCCCTATTTGGGTTATGTTATCCAATCCGATCTAAAAACTAATGTACACAATAACAAAAGCAGAGATAAACCAAAAATTTAAATCACAGGCAATCCACAGAAAAACATAAAACCATAAATCAGCAGAACTATAAAGTATCAAGCAGATTTATCAGAGGTTTTAGCATCAGATGAGTTCTTAGGGATTACAACTGGTTTGAAAATAATTTCTCTGTTTGGATTTGCTGCTTGTCTTTTGGATAGCATTAGGTCAGGTTCACCAATAATTTTCTTTTCAGCATAGCTTGGTAGAACTGCAGCAGGGTGCAACTTCATGTATTCTTCAGTATTATAAATTTCAGAGTTGACTTGAATTTTGCTGAGTTCCTTTTCTCTGAATTCAGACATAGTTGTATATGATGTAGGGTCTAGTCCTTGAGCTTTGGCTCTCTCCATCATGCTTAGTGCAATAGATTCCTTAAATCTTGTCATAGAGGCAATTCTTTCAGTTTCAGTCATATCTGATGGAGAGGGTGGTCTGTCAGTATCAGCTTGAGCTGCAATCTCCATGTTCCTTTGAAGAGCTGTGGCTAATTTGCTTGAGTCAAGAGGAATCTGTGCAGCCTTCTTAGGATCAGTTTCAGCATATAGAGATCTTGGAGGTGCAAGTTCAATGAACTTCTTGTGAGATTTCTCTGAATAGACCACTCTTTTTCCTTTCGTTTCAACTGTCTCAGAAGCAGCAGGTTTCCTTGATGTGGAGGACGGACCTTTCCTGGGAGGAGAAGGTTTCCATTCTGGAACTTTCTTTTTAGGAGAAGGAGGAGGAGA
The DNA here is from genome assembly GCA_039513925.1 of Platanthera zijinensis. NCBI lineage: Eukaryota > Viridiplantae > Streptophyta > Magnoliopsida > Asparagales > Orchidaceae > Platanthera > Platanthera zijinensis. The sequence goes on from CM077079.1 coordinate 95,324,102, forward strand.
GAAAGTAGGTTGCTGACATGTCATCTCCTTTATTTGTTCCATGGGAATATTTTCATTTCTTTTCCTTCCTTGTCCTGATACATCTTGGCCTCCCTGGCTTTGGTTACTCCTTCTCTGGTAGGACTGAAAGGTGTTAGAACTGGCTGATTTTGCAGATGGGGCAGAAGAGAGACTTCCAGAGGCTCCAGCACCAGGAGGTGGAGGAGGACCTCTGGGGGGGAATTTCTGAATTGGAGTGTCATATCTTTTTGTTCTCTTCTTCTCTCTTGTCTGATTCTTTGAGAGTCTTATCCATGGTTGAAATTCTTTGCTCTTGGGATCAATTCCCTTCAGAATGAAATAGGGAACATCCTTGTCTGGATTAGCAGTAGGAGGAGCAGATGCTTTTCTTTTCTTGGATACAGCCTTTTTCTTCTTCTGGGTGCTATCAGAATCCTCAGAATCATCATCATCAGAGGAGTGGGATGAGGTTCTGCCAGCATAATCATCAAAGTCTTGTTCTGAGATATCCTTGGCAACTATAGCATGTTCAGCCTTTTCTTTCTCCTGCTTCTCTCTATCTTCTTTTTCTCTTGCTTCCTCAATGGCATCTTGCACAAGGAGGGCATCAAGATCAACATTTGGAGATCTCTTCCAGAGTTCTGATTCAGGATACAAGTCAGGAACTATCCTGGGGACCAGTTCTGAGCTTGATTCCTTTTCAGTCATCTTGGAGGCATTCTCTGGTAAGTCTTGCACAACCTCAACTTCTTCAGCAGCAGCAGCAGGGATGTTGATTGTGCCTGCATACAAAGAAAGATAGATTAACAACCAAGTGGGAATAGAGTATTCCCCCCATGGTGAACAACAGCAGGTAATTGATAGAGTTACCTGTAGATCTACACAGCATACCACTTTGCATCTAGGAAGGAGGTTATAATTCCTTCTAGATGTTCAGTGACATCAGGGATAGACACCTCTGCAAGGCACAAGAGGAGTGCCATACAGGAAAAGAAGAGAGAGTCCTTGACCAAGGGTTCATCAAGGTACTCAGGTCTATAAGGGACCGTTTTCTCTTGAGAAGGGGGAACATAAGGAGTAGATGTGAGTGTGAACTCACAGTCTGAGTTAAGAAAGGATTCCAAAGCATTATCAGAATCAATGGAATTTGCAGCATCAACTTGCAACACTGATGCAAGATCATCAGCAGCTGTGATGGGAAGAAAGGAATAAGAGATTAACTCAAAGTTGGAGTTTGAATTAATTAGAACCTTAAATAAAACTATACCATCTGGTTGAGCAGCATCATTCTTTGATTTTTGAACCACTACTTTTGAGTCAGTAGTGTTCATTGGAACTTTTTCACACAAGTCCATGAGGACTTCCTCATTATCTCTCTCAGAGACTTCTTCATCAGCAGCTAGATTCACTAGGGAGTGAATGTCTTTGTTAGATAAAGATATCAATTTAAAGTCCTGATTATAACCTTTAGAGGAAGTGTTTTACCTTCTGATTGCTCTGGATCTTTCATCAGAGACTCTTTCTCTGGAATAGCTTGCTCTGGAAGCTCTTGAGGTTCTTCTACAATTTCTGTAAGGGGAAGGGAAGAATTGTCCTGAAGGGTCAAGGCATCACCTGAGACCACTTCAACAGACATCTCCCCCTGCATGACTTCAGTGGGGACTGGAGTCATGCATCTTACTGAAGAGGGCTCAGCAGAGGATGGAAGTGATTTGATGGCTTTAGTAAGGGAATTGATGGATGCAATGAGAGGGGCATTGGCAGGCTCAATCATTTTTGTATGGATGGAGTGATGAGCTCTACAATTTGTGCAAGCAATTCAGGAGTTATCTTAAATGCTGAGGGTGTAGAGGTGGATGGATGACTATGGGATGCAACTTGAGGTGGTGATGGAATGGAAGCAGTATGATCTGCCACATGATCAAATGAATCATGTGGAGATGGGTGATCATCACCATGAGTGTGGGATTCATGTTGAGAGAGGTGTGTGAGGATGGTAGCAGCATGTAGGGATTCATGTTGGGGTGGCACTGCAGATTGTGTGGAGGGTAATGCAGGAGATGAGGATGCAGGGGTAAAGAGGGAGGATGGAGGGATTACTGAGCCTTCCCTAGCAAGCTGGAGAGTGGCTGAATCAGCCCTTGTGTCTGATGGACGGTTAGGATCAACCCTGGCTGACTTCTTGATGACTCTATGGGATTTCTTGAACAGAGAGGGGTCCAACCTCTTGCTGGCGTTGACTGTAGATGGTGCAGAAACAAGCAGCAGTGGTGCTTTCACATACAGAAACACACCCAACACCCTGGCAAGGGTTACTTCTTTCTTGTTATTCATTCTCCTTATCAGTTCAAACAGAACTTTTCCCCAGGCTATCTGCGTCTTATTCACCAAAGCTGACATTAAGGCAAATTGTTGCCTGTTGATGTTGTCGTGAGCAGAGTGTTTTCCCAAAACGACCTTGCCCACCAGGTCTGCCAGAAACTTATACTCTGGAGACAGATTAATCTTCAGCAGCTTAGCTGGAATACCCTCAGCATGGCCCATCACAGTTAGCATGCGGCCATATTCCTCTGTATTTTGCTCATAGTCCTCAGTACCGGTTGGTAGTCCAAACAGCTCAGTCAGAACTTCAGGAGTCAGAATGACCTCCTCTCCATTTATCTTTCCAGTCATGGCTTCGTCACTGGAGGACGAAGTATATACCCATTCTCGAATCTCTGGTATATGAATCTTCGGTGAGAATGACATAAATCTCTTTAGGCCTTGATCTTCACACAGCTGCAGAATGTCTTGGATGGGTTGATCACATCGACTGAAGGAATCGAAGTCGACACAGAATCCAGTGTCGAACTTCATCCCGAAGAGAACTGCTGAAGGAATCGCCATTGGATTGAAGAGAGAATGGAGAATCGAGATGCAAGGCAGGGGAGAAGAGAATCGCGCGGGATTAGAGTTCGAGAGCGAATTCTAAGCCAGAAGATGGAATATGAAAAGACGGAGCGGAAGAACGACGATCTCCAGCCCTAAATCGACTATCAGATATAAATCTGCGATCGTCGAACCCGGAACAAAATCGGTCGTCGAACAATGACCGACGATAGTCAATATTTGACTAATCGATAAACATCGACCGACTACAAGCAATCACCACGATCGTCGATCAATATATGTTGGTCGACGATTCTCCACACAGCACAGAAAATCTGTCGTCGACCATTGGTCGACGATAGATACCTAAGGAGAGATCGTTGACCAGTTGATCGACGATTTCTGCCTTACTACAAAAACGATCTGTCGTCGACCATTGGTCGACGATAGATACCTAACCTGGTCGAATATCGTCGAGCAGTCGTTCGACGATTTTAGACAGAAAACAAATCTATCCAAATTTTCACTACTCGGAACCATTAATCATACCAAGCTGGTTCAGGAAGAACAAATGCCTTTGTTCATCAAGGGGCTTAGTGAAAATATCTCCTCTCTACAGGTCTGTGGATATAAATTCCATTGCTATCTTGTTCTTTTCCACATTATCTCTCAGAAAATGATGTCTAATCTCAATGTGCTTGGTCCTGGAATGGTGCACAGGATTTTGAGCAATTGATATTGCACTGGTACTGTCACACAGAATTTTTGTTTTTGAGTGTGTGTACCCATAATCCACTAGCTGATTTTGAATCCACAGGATCTGTGAACAACAACTAGCTGCAGCTATATACTCAGCCTCAGCATTTGAAGTAGACACAGATTCCTGTTTCTTACAAAACCAAGAGACAAGTCTCTCTCCCAGGAACTGACAGGTCCCTGAGGTGCTTTTCCTGTCAGCTCTACAACCAGCATAATCAGCATCTGAATATCCAATTAATTCAAATCCTGACTCAGCTGGGTACCACAGTCCTAAGTTAGGGCATCCCTTAAGGTATCTCAAGATCCTCTTGAGAAGAGTTAAGTGAGATTCCTTTGGGTTGACCTGAAACCTAGCACATAGGCATGTAGCAAACATTATGTCAGGCCTACTTGCAGTCAAATACAGCAGGGAACCAACAATGGCTCTATAGTTCTTTTGATCAACAGACTTGCCATTGACATCAGAATCAATAACTGCATTTGAGGCCATAGGTGTGCTCATTGATGAAGCATCAGACATTCCAAATCTTTTAACCAGCTCTCTGGCATATTTTGATTGAGAAATGAAGATACCATCAACACACTGTTTCACTTGGAGACCAAGGAAATAGGATAACTCACCCATGCTGCTCATCTCAAACTTGGAGTGCATTAGTTCAGAGAACCTCTTGCATAGTTTGGGATCAGTGGAGCCAAATATAATGTCATCTACATAGATTTGAACTAACAGTTGTGAGTCCTTATGATGTCTAATAAATAGGGTTCTATCTACTACACCTCTCACAAACTTGTGTTCTAGAAGGAAATTTGCTAAGGTCTCATACCAAGCTCTAGGAGCTTGCTTAAGTCCATATAGAGCCTTTTGGAGTTTGAACACATGAGTGGGTAAGGTTGATGAAACAAACCCTGGTGGTTGTTCAACAAACACTTCTTCCTTTAAATCTCCATTGAGGAAGGCACTCTTCACATCCATTTGGAAGACCTTAAATCTCTTATAGGCAGCATAGGCTAGGAAAATCCTAATGGCTTCTAGTCTAGCTACAGGGGCAAAAGTCTGATCATAATCTATGCCTTCCTCCTGTCTATAGCCTTGAGCTACTAGCCTAGCCTTATTCCTAACTACTATGCCTTGGGCATCAAGCTTGTTTCTGAACACCCACTTGGTGCCTATGATCAGTTGGCCTCTTGGTCTTAGAACCAAAGTCCAAACTTTACATCTTTCAAACTGGTTAAGTTCCTCTTGCATGGCTATAATCCAGTGTGGATCAAGCTCAGCATCTTTAATGGTTAGGGGCTCAACCTGAGAAAGGAAACAAGCAAACATCACATCTTTGTTGAGTTGATGTCTTGTCTGGACTCCTACTGAAATGTCTCCAATCACTTGAGATACAGGGTGATCTCTAAGTGTGACAAGATTAGTAGGTTCAACAATGATCTGATCTTCAACATGTTCAAGATTTAATTCCTCATGTGGAATTTGATCAACTGTTGGAGCAGGTGCTTTAACTTGTAAAAGTTCTACATCAGATTCAGAATCTGAAGAAGCAACCTGAGGAGTTTGTTGGGGATGATTCTCCTGTGTGAGTCTCAAACCTTCCAAATCCTTACTTACTCCTAGGACTTGCACTGTACTATTAGAGGAAGAGTCCTTCTCCTTATAATACATGACTATCTCATCAAAAGAGACATGTGCAGACTCTTCTATCTTAAGAGAGGATATATTGAGGACCCTATAGGCTTTGCTTACTTGAGAGTATCCTAGAAAAACTCCCATTGAAGCTTTTGCCTCAAATTTTCTAAGGTATTCTTTGTTATTGTTATGAACAAAAGCAACACAGCCAAATACTCTAAAATAGTCTATTTTAGGTTTCACTTGCTTAAGTAACTCATAGGGAGTCTTACCCTTAAGTTTATGTATCAGACTTCTGTTCAATGCATAGTTAGCTGTGCTAACTGCTTCAGCCCAAAAGGACAGAGGCATGTTAGCATCTGCCAACAATGTACTTGCAGCTTCAATTAGGGTTCTGTTTTTCCTTTCAACTACCCCATTTTGTTGAGGAGTTCTGGGAGCAGAGAAGCTATGTTTGATACCTTCCTTCTCACAGAATTCTTGCATAAGAAGAGACTCAAACTCAGTACCATGATCACTTCTGATCAAGGCAATCTGAGTAGAATACTCACTCTGTATACACTTTAGAAAATCTGTAAGAACCTTGAAGTTATCAGCCTTAGTTCTCAAGAAGAATACCCAAGTGAACCTAGAGAAGTCATCTACAATTACTAGAGTGTAAGACTTTCCTCCAAGACTCTGTACAGCAATAGGACCAAATAAATCCAAATGTAGCAAGTATAGAATCCTGGGAGAATCACTTTTATTAACTGATTTAAAGCTATTTCTTGTTTGCTTACCTAATTGACAAGCTTTGCAAAGGCCTTCCTTCTTGTAGGGGCAAGAAGGTAGGCCTCTTACAAGATTGTATTTAGCCAACCTAGAAATGTTTTTCAAATTTACATGACTAAGTCTCTTATGCCAAAGGGTATTATTATTGGTTACTTCATTAAATAAGCATATTTCAGATTTGGATGAGTTAAAATCTACAACATAAACATTACCAATTCTAATACCTACTAACACAACAGTATTATTTAAAGCAATATTACAAACAGTGTCAGTAAACCATACCTTGTACCCAGCATCACACATTTGGCTTACAGAGATTTGGTTGTGCTTTAGTCCTGAGACATAAGCAACCTTCTTTAATGTTACAACTCCTATGGTGAAGCTGCCATACCCTTCAGTCTGTCCACAGCTGGAATCCCCAAATACAACTTTTGGTCCCAGCTTGGCTTTGAACCTTGACAGATTCTTCTTCTTTCCTGTCATATGCTTTGAGCATCCACTATCCAGATACCATTTGTCATGTATGACTGGATAGGTATTCACCTGCAGAAAGAACAGTTATACATTGTGGACCCAGGTTACCTTCGGTCCAATATTCTTTACAAAAGAAAAACTAGATATAAAAGATTTTGCAGGCTTAGATTTATATCCTAAAGGGTGTGATCTCCTAGGTGGGATAATCCATTCAGTTGAAGGATTAAACAGCCTAGGGTAGTGATTGGGATTTGCAATTCTGGAAGTTGGAAATTTATTTTCCAGCTTAAGTACAGATCGTCGATCCACGGTCGACGATCGCAAGCCATATCATCGATCATTTGTAGTAGTGCTATGTTCTGGATTCCACGATCATCGATCACTGGTCGACGACTCAAGATGAGATCGTCGATCTTCTGCACCAAAGATATCATACTTGGTGAAGGTGTTCAGCGATCGTCGATAGACGTTCGACGATTGGTTTGACGATCGTCGATTAATGTTCGACGATTTTTGTAAAGCTAGAAATTTTTTCTTCCTGTTCTCTTTCTTAATCTTATTCTGAATTTTCTTACATTTTTCAATTTCCTCAGTATTCTTTATTCCTGATTCAGAAATAAATTTTACTGGAGTGCTAAATCTCTCCTTTGTGAGGAGGATGGGTTCACTAGATGTAGCACCTAAGCCTAGTTTATCATTACCAACCCTAGTGTTTGCTATACTGGTTATTTCAGATAATTTAAGGCTTCTGCCATTTAATTGTTCTTCTAACCTCTTAGATTTAGCTAGTTCTAATTTTAGGAATGTTACTTCTTCTTTTGAGCTTTCTAATTCCTTTTTTAATCTAATTATTTCAGTACTTTCCATGTCTAGTTCCATTATCTTTAATCTAAGTGACTTAATTTCTTTTTCAGATAATAGTAAATCTAAACATAGAGTTTTAAATTTTAATTTGAACTCAGGAGATGAGAAATCAAATGAGTTGATTACCTGTTCTTCCATAGAAGGATCTTCTTCATTGTCTCCTTCTTCTTCAGAATTCTCTGCAGCTGACAGAGAGCTACAGGCATCAATAGCCATGAGGCAGACCTCTTTGGCTTTCTTCTCTTCTTCTTCTTCTGAATCACTGGAGCTAGAGGAGCAGGTATCCTCTTCTGTTTCACTCCAGGTAGCAGCCACAAATCCCTTGTCCTTCTTCTTGTATTTGTGTGAGGAGGACTTGGAGTGGTGCTTCCTGTACTCTTTCTCATGTTTCTTCTCCTTGTGTTTCTTCTCTGGACAATCTGGAGCAATGTGTCCAGGCTTGCTGCAAACATAACAAATGATTTCTTTAGATGGAGTCTTGTCATACCTTGGTTTGTCCTCATACTTAGAGAACTTCTTTCTGAGGTCTCTTCTTCCCATGTTGAAGAACCTCTTGGCAATGAGTGCCAGTAACTCCTCATTTGATTGACTTCCTTCAGAGGTCTCAGCAGCCTTAAGAGCTAGAGAGTGCTCTTTCTTTGTAGGTGTAGGAGTTTTTACTTCAGTTGCAGCAGCTCTGCTCTTTAAAGTTTGCTCATATGACTTGAGCTTTCCCAACAGAGCTTCTGTGGAGAGTTCCACAGTGTTTCTTCCATCCTTGATGGGTCATATCCTTGAGTCCCAAGAGATGGGAAGGCACATCAGGATCTTGTCATTGACTTCTGACAAAGTTATCTCCTTGTCCAAAGACCTCAGTTCACTTATTATTGAACTGAGTCTTGTGTACATTGTGTCAATGTCTTCAGCATCATCCTTCTTGAAATTTTCATATTGAGAAGTGAGGTTGGATCTCCTGTCCTTCCTCTCATCAGCTGAGCCAGCAACTATGTGGTTGAGGGAATCCCACATAGCTTTGGCTAAGGTACATTCAGCAAGCTTCTGGAATATTTCATCAGACATTGTCTGAGCTAGGATGTTCATTGCTTTTGCATCAGCTGCTTTTGCCTTCTTGTAAGTTTCATTGTAGTCAGGTGGTGGCACAGCACTGAGATCAGCAGAAGTGGAAGCAGCAGCAGGCTTAGCAGGTGGTCCTGTCAAAATAGAAGAAAAGATATCTTCATCAATAGAATTCATGTATAGTCTTATCCTGGCTTCCATATGCCAAACTTGGACAAGTTGCATACAGGAGGTCTGGTGCTTGAATAATCCTTAGACTGGGCCATGTGTGAAAGTGTTTGTGAATGGTATCAGGAAACAACTTATCACTGGATCTTTTAACTCAGGTGTTAGCCTGTATGAACAGCCAACCTCCCTCTGATACCAATTGAAAGTGAGGGGATAAGTTGTAAACTACTCTAGAGGGGGGGTGAATAGAGTATTCAAATTTTATGAACAACTAGTCAGCTCCCTTGGAGTTTATTTGTGGAATAAATAATCTGATACTTGAACCCTAAGAGCCTAACACAGTGAAGTGCACAAGTGAGAGAGTTAACTGAAATTTCAGTTTAACTAAAAACCTATCACAGCAACTAGCAATCCTAGGTAGTTCTATCACAGCCACAGAATAAACAATTAAACAAGATAGCCAGAGACACAGGATATATAGTGGTTCCCTCTAAATAGGTACTCCACTCTTCTACCACCCTGGTAGGAATCCACTACAGGTTTTTGCTAAGGTGCCCTGCCACCAATGATCTGATTCAGGTAGATCAAACAGACCCTTTGAGCTTTTGATAAGGATGCTCAACCACAGGTTGTTGATAAGGTGCCCTGTCACCAATGTTCACTTTTGAAGAGGTGTGAACAAACTCTTTTACAAAGGGGTTGAGAGGGTTAGATTATCTTCTCTGTTGTAAATACAGATTAGAGAAGACTTGTGGATTCTCTAAAGAATCAAAGTCTCCCCCTGGCTCAGTGAAAGTCCAGGGAAAGTCTTTGCTTCAGGATGAAGGAGTTTCAGATATACTGAAACTAAATCCTCAGAGATCTATAGACTGATTTTTATCAGGTCTTCAGATTCTGGAATAATTGAAGCAGAACTGGAGCTCTTTCTGAAGTCTTGAAAACTCTAAGCAGATGCTCAGGAGACTTGAGAATGAAAGTAATTGCTCTGGGCCTTTTCTTCAGGAGAGATTTTCTTCTTCTTTTTGTGAGATGGTGAAGAGTTGCTCTGAAGATGCTTGAGAGAATGCAGCACTGAGAAAAAATCTCTCTGTATCTGTAACTTCTTATTTTTCTGAGAAAAAAATCTCTCTTAAATATGTCTTCTCATTTTTCCTTTGGAACGGCTCTATTGATTTGAATTCTCGAGCCCTGCAACAGATTATCTCAAAATAGAATATAGCAATAGGAATAGAATGACCTATTAGCTTACTGTCAGTCCCAATAAGGAATTAAATAAGTGGGAAAATATCTCAGTATAAAGACTTACCATTCTTGGAAATAGCAAATAGTGCCAACGGCTAGAATACAGCCTGGCAATATATTTTGTATAATAGGACAAAAATGCTTTATCAAAATACTGAATCCCGTGATTTAAGCTTGACATATTTGGTAATTAATTTATTTTGAATTTAAGCCATAAATCTGCAAAAACAACTTCAGAAAATTCTCTAACCACAAGCTAAAACACTTGGAAATAAACCAAGGAATAGAATGAATATAAAATGGTAAAGGCAGACAATAATCGTCAAACAGGGGTTCGATGATCGTCGACCTAGCTAACAGATCGTCGACTATAAGCAGAAATCTGTCGAAACAGAAATCGTCGAACAGAAATCGTCGACCAGCTCAAGATATCGTCGACTAAAGCAGAAAATCTGTTTAAGCAGAAATCGTCGAACATCTCATTATGTCGACGACTAAGGCAAATATCTGTCGAGACAGATATCGTCGAACATCTCATGATGTCGACGACTAAGGCAGAAATCTGTCGAGACAGAAATCGTGAAGCAAGAACACGATCGTTGAACTGCTGATGGCAGATCGTCGACCAACCTTCAGAGCATAATAAACTTGCTCTGAGATCGTCGACCAGCGGTCGACGATAATTGTCTTGACTTCAACGATTCTATAGCCCTGCTATCGTCGACCAATGATCGACGATCGCGAGGCCTCGTTCGACGATGGTCGAACGGAAAATGCCTTAACCAAAAATACATCTAGAACTTCTAGCCTAAGCTCTAGGTTAGTTATAAACTGTCCTAGGGAAACTGAACAAGGCCTAATCATGATCATATATAGTTATATGGATCAAGAGGGGCTGGAAAGGGATTACATAAGCCAAATCACATCTAGGGTACCAACAAAACTGATGTATATCATTGAGTAAGGGGAGGCTTCTCCAAATCTGGTACATATTTTTCAGTATACCCAACAATCTCCCCCTATTTGGAGAAGTCATAACTCTTAGTCAAAGATAAACATCACTCATAATAAAATACAGAAAAATAGATGTACATATATTTCACTGCAGGATTACAACTAAAATCAATACTAAAACTGATTTCATTCTAATGGGTACACTAGAAGTATGTACCAGATTTGGAGAAGATTCATCCTAGTCAATGATATACATATGTATTTGATGTATATTTAAGTTTCCTTGTGTAGGGTTAAGGATTGGAAGAAAAATATTCTAAGTACAAGTGTCGACACTTGTGAAGAATTGTATCGACACACGGGACTTGTATCGACACCAGCAGCAAAGCATTGTGTCGACACCAGAACTAGAAGTTGTATCGACACCAGAAGCCAGATTTGTGTTGACACCCAGAAATTGTGTCGACACCGAGGAACTTTGTCGACACCCAGAAGATTGTGTCGACACCCAAGACAGAAATTGTGTCGACACTTAAAGCAGGACTTATGTCAACACCTAAAGAAGGAATTGTGTCGACACTTAAAGCAGTACTTATGTCGACACCTGAGGCAAGGATTGTGTCGACACCTAAAGCAGAGGCTGTGTCGACACCAGCAGTTATATTGAGACCAAAAGCAGTTGTGTCGACACACTGGACTTGTGTAGATACATACAAATAGAAGCTGTGTCGAGAAGCAGAAGAATGACTGTATCGACACTTGGAGTATTGTGTCGACATCATTAAGACTTGTGTCGACACTTTGTCTACTTGTGTCAACACATGAGAAGTAGATTGCTTAGTGGATCATGTTGTGTTGTAGAATCTCTAAGGAATCAACTGTCATGACTAGTGGGTCGACAGCTGTCATTACCAACAAGTTTGACACCTTTGTCAGAACTAACAGAAGGTTATTACAAACAAGATCAGCCGGTAACCATGAGGAATCTCTATATAAAGGGCTGATCCTTAACAACCAATAACAACAACTCAATGAAGGCCAGAAAATCCTTCAACAAAGAGAGAGAAGATTCACAACAAGAAAAGGGGAAACCCTTTAAGAAGGCAGATCTAGAACAGTCAGCAAAGAAGATTCAGATCTCATTTTTGAATTCAAGGAAGGAGTTGACAGTGGATCAACGTCTACGTCAAGAACAGTCCAACCTTATTTTGTTCTATCAAGAAGCTTTGAAATAGTTATGTATGGTTGGGACTGAAGATCAAGAACAACATCAATAGAGGGATCTATCTAGTGATATCTTTTGTATATCTTTTATTACACAATTACTTGTAGGATCTGTTGTAGATCTGAGCTGTAAGCCTATATTTATAAAGGCTGAGGTAGGGCTGTAAGCCTGAGTGTTAGGACTTGCAAAAGTCTGAGTTGTAAGCCTAGAGATAAGGGCTGAGGTAGGGCTGAGGCCTGAAGTAGGATTCTGGGAAGGATCTGAGGTAGGACTTGCAAAAGTATGAGGTGTAGGAACCATTTTGGTTCTGAGTTGTAGGATCTTTGGATCTGAGAAAGAGGAAAGAAGTAGGGCAAAATCCAGTACTCTGTTAGATAGGCGAAGGGGGAAAGTGGACGTACCCATATCTTGGGGAACCACTATATATCTGGTGTTCTCTGTGCTGTGAATATTCTGTGTTGTGTTTTGTTTTATTTGTGCCAAGAAAGATCTGTTTAATTGTCTAAAATAATAAAGGAAAAATTAGAACCTATTCACCCCCCCCCCCCCTCTAGGTGTTTAGGCTCTTGAATTAAGTCTTTCACATTCATTAATTAGAAAATTCTAGGTTTACATGTTTTTCTTTAGAAAATAAAAAAGATTACATTGTTCTGGACATTAACCTATCTATCTTAAGATTGACTAGGCTCCTTAATTACAATTCCTTTCCCAGATCTGATCTTAGCCTGCACAGTAGGTTCAGTATCATCAGTTGGTTTCTTTCCTTTCAGATCCTTCTTCTTCAATTCTTCAGCAGTAATCCTTTGCCTTTCAAAATAGTGAAAAGTCTTTGGGAAGTACTTGATAGGCTCCAGAGTATTAGCATGTAACTTCCCAGCTTTTACACTCCTCCTGTACTGAAGAATGGCTTCTTGCCTGGCTTGATACTTATTCCACTCTTGCTCAGAATACCATTTACCTTTATCATATGTCTTGTCCTTCACAGCTTTCCAGGCAGTCAAAATAATGATCCTGGAAGTAGGGATCCACTGCTCAAAATCAGTCTTTAATTCATCCTATTCTCTAAACCTTTTCTTGGACAGTGTTTCTTCCTTCTTATCTTCCTTGGCAGCCTTTGACATTTCAACCTTTTCAATAATAATATTCTGGGCCTCCTGTGGAGGGTTATACATTTGTTGAACTTCTTGCTGGACTATGTCAAAATCAGCAGGAGGAAAAATGACCTGTGCAACCTCTGGTTGATCCCCTTCAATATAGGCAGGTTGAACACAAGACTCAGCAGTATTATCATTCTCATATAATGGTGGAAATCCAAGTGTAGCTCTAATGGTATTAGATACCCATTTTGCATGATCAGAGCTGGCTTTGAATAACAGTCTCTCCCCCTTTATGACTTATCTAGCTATATGATCTCTCAAATCATTCTTATGAAACCTTATTTGATCAGCTAGATATTCTGTACCTTCTTAGTAGTAGGCTTTGAATTTAGTCAGGTAATCAGAAATAGTCTTTTGAGAGGCTCCAATGGCTGTTTGTACAGCAGCTAGATCTTCTTGTATTTTCTTTGATATTTCAATTTTCCAATCAGTAGAAATACTTCCCAGTTTTTTGAGAATTTCTTCATGAGAGTCTTTGAGATTTTCATTGGACCTGAATTGATTTTCTAAAATATATCCTTGCTTGGTTTCAATGTCCTCAACTTCAGTCTTTATCAGCTGTTGTTGCTCAGCCAAATATACTACAGTCTTACCTCCCTTGTGGAAGCAATCTGTCATCTCTTTCTTATTCAGATTGACTTCAAATCTGATGGATTTAATGTCTTGAGCCAGCTGAAACTGTAGTTCTTTACTTGACTCATCCACATATTTCTCTAAGGACTTCCTTTGTTCATCCAATTTGACTTGCAGTTGGACAAGTAATGAACTGAAGTCCATGCTTTGAGCAGGTGTTGGTGTGACTGTTTGCAAGGCTTTCTTGTAGACTGAGATCCTTTTCCTCAGAGAAACCAATTTTCTCTTTTTAGCCTTGGAGGCTTCTGCATCATCAGAAGATTAAGATGAGCTTTCTATATCTACAGTTGCTTTACAAACTGGGGCATCCAGTAGCTCCTCCCCCTCAGTTCCCAAAGCTTCTTTTTCTACTTGTGGCTACTTCCCCCTCAGTCCTTGCTGCTAGTAAATCAGGAAACAGCTCTTCCATAGTTATCTCCTGCTGTATCTGAACAGGAGGAACAAGATTAGTTTGGGAAACAAAAGGTTCTCCCTGAACATCAAGATCTTTAAAGGAGATACTTACTCATCTTGAGCTGTTTCTTTCATCTGCACATCTTGTGCTTCCTTTTCAGCAATGATCAGTGCTTCTTTGTTTATGTCTGATACAATGTCTATCACTATATCAGCAGCATACTCACTCTCCAGAGTAGCTTCAGCAATGCCTCCCCCTTGGGCAGGCAGCTCAGATAGTTCAGTGTCTTGTACTGCTGGTTCAGGGTGTTCTCCCCCTAGAGTGGAGGCTATCTGTTTCTTTGGGTGCTGACTGCTCTCAACTTGATCTTGAGCTTCTTGTTGTTGATGGTCTTCATCTGAATTGAAGATTACCTCTTCTTCAGAATCACTGGAGGATTCTGCATGTGGAATAATTTATTTCTTCTTCTTATCCTTCTTGACCTGTTTCTGTCGAGTAGAAACCTCTTTGGTCAATACTCTATCCCATCTGGATATAATTCTCATGTCCATCCTCCTCATATGGTTTATCTTGGATCCTGGCAGTTGGTTCATAACATTTGGTATTGTTGAAGATAGACATAAGCTTAGTATCCTTCCCAGATTTGGCTTCTTTATTCCTTCTAAAATCTTGTCAAACACCACTGATGACCAGTATGTTTTGATAGTGAATATGAATCTGGTCATTATTTTGAACATGTAGACAGATATTCTGTCATGTCCACCAGTCTTGCACAGAATTACCTTGCCTATGATTTCAGAAAGAAACTTACCTTGGGAATTCATCCCCTTTCTGGTAATTGATGATCCAACTTTGGTATTAGGGTTCAGCCTGCACTAACTTAGTGCATTTTTTTATCATGGATGGAACTATTTCATCATCATCCGTAATCTTAGGAAGGTGGACCGATTTCATGATCATCTTAAGTGTGAGTTTTACTCTTGAATCCTAAAATATGGCTTTGATCTTCTTTTCCTCAGTATCCACAGTTGCTGATGAGTAGAATTCCAGTACTTCCATTTTCCAAATTCTTGTTGGTTCTGAGACCAAGAACTCCAAACCATTTTCCGAAATTAGGGTAATTACACCCTGGATGTCTTGTGAAGCTGTCGTGAATCCCCCACAAACCAGCTCATAACCTTCATTCACCTTGTCATCCTGGTGGGGCGCCATTTACGAGAGAGAGAGTGAAAGAAGAGAAGATAGGTGAATATCTATGTCGACACAAGGTCTAGAGTTGAGAAATATGAAGGCGTAGTCGACCAGATTTTGTCTCCCCCTATTTATAGTCTACTGGTAAAGGATAGGTCAAAAGACACGCCTAACTTAGTCATAATACTAGTTGACATAGTTTTACATGTGTCGACATAAAAGACTTAGGTCTCGACAAAACATACTTTTAGTCGACATGTCTATGTGTCGACATACTTGTGTCAGTGTTGACACGAGCTAGTCAAGTCTCGACAGAGTGTGTCGACACAAATTCTTGTGTCGACAAAAAAATTGTTTCTGTGTTGACACAACATACTGAGAGTGTCGACACAATTTGCTTGTGTCGACACAAACTTTCTTACTTACCCAAATTTCCTGAGAAATTTAGTGCTTACAAATTCTACTTAGGAAAGCTTGTGTTGACCTAGTCTAGGTTCAACATACCTAATTTAATTTTAAAATAATTAAATTTAGTATCATCTAGAGGTTTTGTAAAAATATCAGCAATTTGACTATTTGTGTTCACAAATTCTAGATTAATATCTTCCTTCTCCACATGTTCTCTTATGAAATGAAACTTAATTTCTATATGCTTAGTTCTACTGTGTGAAATAAGGTTTTTAGAAATAGAAATAGCACTAGTAGAATCACAGAATAGTGGAATTCTACTTACCTTGATGTCATAGTCTTCAAGTTGATGCTTTATCCACATCAACTGTGCACAGCAGCTGCCTATAGCTATATATTTTGACTCAACAGTTGAGATAGCCACACTTGTTTGCTTCTTGCTGCTCCATGACACCAGCCTTCCACCTAGAATTGACAAGTTCTTGTGGTACTCTTCCTGTCTTCTTTGCACCCTGCAAAGTCTGCATCTGAAAAGCCTGTTAGTAAGAAATCTCTATTCTTAGGGTACCAAAGACCTAGATAAGGTGTGCCCTTAAGATATCTCAAAATTCTCTTGACATTAGTGTAATGAGATTCCTTTGGGAATGCTTGGTACCTAGCACAGACAGATGTTGCATACATGATGTCAGGTCTACTAGCTGTCATGTAGAGTAGAGAGCCAATTATCCCTCTATACAAAGACTCATCAATAGGTTTCCCTGCCTCATCTTTGCCTATAAGAATACTTGTTCCTATTGGAGTTTTCATGATGGAGGCTGAGTCCATTCCATATTTATAAATAAACTCCTAGGTGAACTTAGACTGAGATATGGACTATCCATCATCAGTCTGTCTAACTTGAAGTCCCAAGAAAAACTTCAGCTCACTCATACTGCTCATTTCAAACTTCCCTTGCATAAGTTTGGCAAACTTTCTACAAAGTTGTTTTCAGTAGATCCAAAGATAATGTCATCAACATATATCTGGACTAGGATGATCTTGCCTTTAGATTCCCTAAAGAATAGAGTTTTTCTATCTTTCCTCTAGAGAATTTATTCTCAATAAGAAAAGCAGACAAGGGTTTCATATCAAGCCCTAGGGGCTTATTTCAAACCATATAGAGCTTTCCTAAGCCTATATACATAATTAGGATAGTGAGAGTCTACAAAACCTGAGGGTTGTTCAACATAGACTTCCTCTTTTAAGTCACCATTCAGAAATGCTGACTTTATATCCATCTGATATACCTTGAAACCTTGATAAACAGCATAGGCCAAGAACAATCTTATAGCTTCCAGCCTTGCCACTATAGCAAAGGTCTGATCAAAGTCAATCCCTTCTTCTTGCTTGTAGCCTTTTGCTACAAGCCTTGCCTTGTTCTTGATTATGGTACCATTCTCATCAAGTTTATTTCCTTAGATCCAGTTTGTTCCAATTACATTGTGATCCTTTAGTTTAGGAACCAGTTCCAAGACTTTACATCTTTTGAATTGATTCATCTCTTCTTACATAGCATCAATCCAGTTTATGTCTAGCATGGCCTCTTCAATCTTCTTGGGTTCTATCTGTGACAAGATACTTGAACTTAAAACTTTGTTCATGCTCTTGCTCTTGGTTAGTACACCTTGACTTTTATTACCAATGATTTGATGAGCTGGATGATCCTTCAGGTGTCTTCTTGCTGGAGGAAATCTGTCAACCTCTTGGCCTTCTTCATTTTCCACAACCTGATGCTCCCCATTGTCTTCTTCATCCAGTGAGACTTGTTCTCCCCCTGAATAGCATGCATCCTTTTCTTCATCTAACTTAGTAGGTGGTTCTTCATTAATAGTCAGCTTGTCCAGCATGTCCTTTAAACTTGTAGAACTACCCGAAAAGCTAGACAATTCATTGTTAATCAACTTAGACTCATCAAATACTACATGGACAGATTCTTTTACAACTTGTGTAGTCAAGTTGTAGATCCTGTATGCCTTACTATTATTGTTGTGCCCAACAAATATCCCTTCTAGTGATTTGGCAGCAAACTTAGTTTGGTAGTGCTTACCATTAACTAGGATATAACACTTGCTACAAAAGATTCTGAAGTAGGAAATGTTTGGTTTTCTGCCTTTAAAAATCTGATAGGGAGTCATCATCTTATGTTTCTTATTGATGGAGGCTCTATTGAGTACATGACATGCAGTATTTACTGCCTCAACCATGAAGTACTCAGGGAGAGTAGTGTCACTAAGTAGTGTTCTACTTGCCTCAATTAGAGTCCTATTCTTTCTTTCAGCAACTCCATTTTGCTGGGGTGTTCTAGGTGAGGAGAACTCTTGATGAATCCCAAGTTCTTCACAGAACTTTGCCATACACTCAGACTGAAATAAAGTTCCATGGTCACTTCTTATTTTGACCACTGAATTGTTAAATTCATTCTGAATTTTTTTAACAAAGGTTTGGAAAACATTAGGGGTTTCAGATTTCTGCCTCAAGAAGAAAACCCATGTGAATCTAGAATAGTCATCCACAATAACTAATGTGTATACTTTCCTACCGAGACTATGAACTGGCATATGACCAAACAAATCCATATGCAAGAGATATAGACATCTCATTGAATCTTTGGTATCAAGTACATGGAAAGAGGACTTAGTCTATTTGCCCTTTTGGCAAGTTGAACGCACACCCACTTTAAAGCACTTGACTTGAGGACCATTCCTCACTAACCCCATCCTGAATAGCTGTCCTATTGACTTATAGTTCAGATGAGCCAGCCTCTTGTGCCATTGGACACACTGTGATGCTTTCTCACCTACAACTAGATAAATGGGTAAGATGTTTTACTCACAATCAAGGTTTAGACAATATACATTCCCTTTCCTAGTGCTAGTCAGAATGATCTCTTGATTACTTGACCTCCTTATTTGGCACTCCCCTTTGAGGAAAGAGATGTCATAACCTAGATCACTAAGCTGACTTATGCTAATCAGGTTTTGTTTCAGACCCTTCACATAAGCCACTTGAGTGATAGTAATAGAATTACTAGAAATGTTACCAAATCCTTTGATGATTCCTTTTTCAGATCCACCCAAGATTACTTTGGGTCCATTCTCTATGGGTGCATTGTCCCTCAACATTCTTCTTGTTCTAGTCATGTGCCTGGAACATCCATTATCCAAGTACCATATAGGGGTATGGCCACTTGGATTCACCTGCATCAAAGAAAGATTTACCTATCCTCAGAACCCAAATTGTTTTTGGGTCCTAGGTCCTTGTTAGTTTGAAATCTATCATGCTTACCTGCAACTTTTCTGACAGGTAAGCTATTCTTGTTTTTAACACTTGTGTTGAACCAATAATCTATGGCAAAGTGGCCCATCTTGCCACAACACCAACACTCAAATCTGGTGTACCTTCTCTTAGGTACAGACTTCATAACTTGTTTGCCAGCAGTCCTTTTAAGTGTAGGTACTGGAACAGCAACCCCCAAGGATTCCTTAAGAACCTGATGAGTTTGCTTATAGAGAGGCCTATTGGCATATACACCCTTGCCAATGAGATCTCCATACTCACAGTGACCATGAGTAAAATCATGATCATACCTGTTTGTGGGTTGCATAACTTTCCTAAAGAAGATAGGGGGCTTTGAGGCTAGTGGCTGAACTGGTGCTTTGACTTTTCTATGAGAATTAGTGGCCCTTGTTCTTCCCTTAAAGACTAGACCTGTCTTTCCTTTTTAAGAAATGAAATTGTCTATTAAGGGCAAGATAGACTTTGACTTAGAGAATTTAGCCACTAACTCCTTTTCTTTCAGAAGTTTTGCTTCCAGATTCTTGATGTGATTTTCCTTGAAGGTGATTGTGCCCATCTGAATAATAGTTATGTTTTTAAGTTTTACAACCTCATTCAATTTCAAATCCAACATCTTTGTTGAATCTGATGCAGCCTGCTTAAGAGATTCAATTTCCTTGGCCTGCTCCTTAACAAGAAACTTGCTCCTCTTTAGAGCTTGCAATAACCCACCATACTCATTAATGATTTGATGTACATCTCCCTCAGAATCAAAACCATCCACTTCTCTTGAAGTTGATGCTACTGATTCTGATTCAGTAAAATAATCAGAAGCTAAGGGAGAATTGTATACCTTACTTGGACCAGGCTGATCCCGGCACTGATCATTTTCTAACAGAGCCATCAGCCCTCTACAGTAATAGTCTTCAACTCCATTTATGGAGTCCAGCATTTGTAGGAATTCTAATTCCCTAGAATATTCTTCTGTAAAGAACAGCCCAACATATGCTTATGCATCATCTTCTTCTCCTGAATCTTAGTATGAAGAGTCTGTCGAACTCTTCTGCTTCTGAGCAACAAGGGATTTCTCCTTCTTGCCTTTTGCTTGATGCTTCTTCTTGTCTTTAGACTCCTTCCTCTTGTCAGGACAGTCAGCTATGACATGTCTAGACCTGTTGCAGCAATAACAAACAATCTTAGAATTAGTTTTTTTACTAGGTTTTGAGGCATACCTGTCCTCCTTGGGAGTCTTCTTTTTCTTGTAATAATCATCCTTGGAGAAGGATGTTGATGGTCTAGTTCTTCATTTCTTCTTTTTCATAAACCTTTGAAACTGTCTTGTAAAGGTAGCAAAGTCCTCATCAGAGGTGTGGCTATCTGATGTGTTATTGTCAGGATTCTCTTCTTCTATCTCAGCACTCCTTCTGGGTGGAGAAGGATACTTTCTCCTACCCTTTCTTGTGCCTTCAGCCTTGAAGTCTACTGACTTCTCTTTGAACTCAGACCTACTTCTTTTCTCCTCCTCTTTTCTGGCAGTGAGCTGCATTTCATAGGATAATAGCTTTCCAAATAGTGTGGGTGGAGGTGTATCAGCAAGCATGGCCACCTCTCGGATGGCGCATATCTTTGTGTCCCAGTCCTTTGTTAGTGATCTGAGAAACTTGTCATTCAATTCATATGTGTTGAAGACTCTTCCATAGGTCATCAACTCATTTACATCCTGAAGAACTTCTTATAATATTCGGCTATGCTGTCAGACTTGGCTTGTCTAAAGCTCTCATATTCTTGATTCAGCATAGATTTCCTATCTTCTCTAACTTCTTCAGTTCCCTCCATATAGACAATCAAAGTGTCCCACATCTCCTTAGAGGTTTTGCAATGCACCAGATTCTTAAATGTGGCATCATCTATAGCACTTACAATAATGTTTTGTGCTCTTTTGTCTAATGTAGCCAGGATG
This sequence comes from Platanthera zijinensis, assembly GCA_039513925.1. Taxonomy (NCBI): domain Eukaryota; kingdom Viridiplantae; phylum Streptophyta; class Magnoliopsida; order Asparagales; family Orchidaceae; genus Platanthera; species Platanthera zijinensis. The sequence goes on from CM077079.1 coordinate 95,345,171, forward strand.
ATCTCATCCTTGGACATTTCAGAATAACTTTTTGAGGTTTTAACATTTGCATCTAGAGTTGATACCTTCATTGGAATGAAGGGACCTTCTTATACTGTGATGTAGATTCTTGGATCAGATGCTTCCATGAACAACCTGACCATTCCCTTCCATATGCCAAAGCATTCTTTCCTGCAGATTGGAAGTTTCATAGATCCAAATTCATTCTGATTCTCATTTGAACCAATTTTTGAAGTTGGAACCAACAAAGTCGACTCCTCCTAAAGCTCTGATCTTAGGTTATATCCTACACCTACTCTCTCTTGACAACGCTCCCAATAGAGATCCTGGAAAATAGACCGAGGGCTTCAGCTCGGAGGTGCCACCTCTTACCCGAAAGAACTTGTGATTCTCCCCCTCCCTAGCCAATGCTGTGCTAGGTGCCTGAAGGAGAAAAAAAAAGAGGGGTTCCAATGCCTCTCTCTCAGACACCTTACCGGTCTATTTATAGGCCTCAAGATTTTAACTGCAAATAACCAAATCGAACCACTCATGAAATTACCAGAATACCCGAGGTCGGGTCTGCCAACAGCCAAACTCCGCTGTTCTGAAGGGTTATGGGCAGACCACTAAGGGTAAAGGAGTAAAAACCTCTGAAGCTGGGAAAAATGAACCGTTTGCCACCTGAACCGGTCTTTGCCCATTAATTGAACCAGTCCTCCAACTTCCTGCCGAACCGGTGATTGGCGAGAGCGCCGCCCCTGCGGGCGAGAGCGCGACCTTGGTTCGTCTCGCCTAGCGCGAATTGATCCTCTCTTGGACCCGTCTCGCCTAGCACGAGTGGATCCTCTCTTGGACCCGTCTCGCCTGGTGCGAGTGGATACTCCCTTAGGTCGGTCTCTCCTAGCGCGAGTGGATCCTCTTTTGGTTCCGTCTTGCCTAGCGCCTTATCTTCTCCTGGGGTCCTTCTAGTCCTCTCTTTTCCGATTCCTCCTCGTGCGAGCCCGAGGTTGTACACAATCCCCGCTCTTTTTGAGGTTGTCTAAGCTCGAAAAGAAAAGTTCAACCGAGGCTCGTATCACCATAGCCACTTTATGACGAAATCTTTTTCTTGTGGGGGGCCTCTCCCTCCCTTAAGTCTATAAATATGGGGCTCCTTCCTGTATGCAGAGAATCTCTTCTTTCCATATTTCACCCCATCCATTTCCATTGTCATGTCTCTTAGTAAGAGCTTCCGCGATCGCATCGCGCTGGTGCGCCAAAGAAACAAGGCTAGCGCGGCGGCCCTGAACTTAATTTCGATGCGCACTTCCTCCTCCCTACCGCCCTCTTCCTCCAATCCGAAGAAGGCGAGGAAGAATGACCTTTCTCCCTTATTGGAGGAGCCCTCTCGGGACCCTCCGGAGAAGCGCATCCCTCCTTCTTCTTCCTCACCCAAAGAAAAGGAGGTGAAACTCTCGCTTACCTTTCTTCTTCTTTATCCTCTCCTCATTGCGCTCTTTTTTATTTACTTTAAGAGAACCTCCGTGCCTCTTCATCGTCCTGGTAGCGCTTGAATTCGTCTCGCAGACCACCGTCCAGACTCTGTCTCACCTCCACCGTCCACCCCTCCCTCTACTCCTGAAGCGAAGAAGGGCGACCCTTCCAATGTTACCGGGACCTCTCGCCACTCTGGTAAGGGCCCCACTGCCTTGGACCTCCCTCCCCCCCCCCCCCCCCGCTCGCTGTCAACATTCCCTTGAAGGCCCCTCTTTATCCTATTCCTTTATTTATAGATGTACGGGTGGACTCACCTACTAAGGATTCGCCTGCTGAGGAGCGCTCAAGGCATGTAGTCTTCTCGCCTCTTCCTCCTATAGGCGAGATCGAAGACTATCTGGGTGATCCCATGGATCCGCTAGAGATGAAGAGTAAAGTGGCCGAGATGTTCCAGAAGCAAACGCTCTTGATCCATGAGTTAGAGAAAGATAAGCACGCGGCTGATCGGCGGATCGATTGGCTGGAGGTGGAGTGTGCTCGCCTGACTTCCGAAATTGATGCGGATATTGAGATAGACGAGACCGATCCTCAGGTGATCCTTAGCGAGGTCGACCAGCAGCTCTGTCTCACGCGTCGTGGAGTAGATGTTGTTCGCGCATTTCATCTCCCCAACCGGCCTCCTTGCGCGAGATCTCGCGGCGGCGGACGCTGGAGATGGCATAAGAATTGAAGAATTCCCGTTTAGTCTCGTGTCTCGCTTCCTTTTTATTCCAGGCTCTCTAATAACAACCTAAGCAGTGCTCTCGCTAAAACTTCCGTACCCTGCGAACGTGCCGCCCGCCTCGCGCGGGAGTGTATTTTAGTAATTATCTATTTTGATAATTTCCTGTTTCAATGATTTATTTGCTCTATTTTCTTCGCCTTAATCTATTAGGGTACATGGCTCTTATTAGTGTCACATATTTGGTTAACAGGGCTTTATCTGATAATCTGATAATCTGTTTTTTTCTTTTTTTGCCTCGCATTGCCTCCCGGCTGGGAGCTTATGTTGGGCTACGCCAATCGAGGTTCGGAGAGAGAAAAAAGGTCGGTCGCCTTTTCCCCTTCCTCTGCATGATTTTTCCCACCCGTTCATATTCATCCTACCTGCTATAAATACACCCCCTACCCCGGGTCAGGGTCACGCTCTCTCTTCTTTTATGTTCCAGTGCCCTAACACTTATCATTATTCCTTCCTGAACTCGTGTGCTGCTCTCGCCTTTATCCTGTCTCGCCTACTCCTCTCGCATCTTTCTTTTGCCTTCTTGGTTGGAGATGTGGAAGAGGAAAGTTGCAGAGGGGGAAGGGCGCAGCCGGTGCGGGAGGCGATTTGATGATCATGATTTTCCTCCCGGCCGCATCTCTGAAGAAGAGTACAGCGCCTTCACCCGTGATTTCGTGCTCGAGGGGTTCGATTCACGGCCTCCTAAAGTGGGCGAGTCGATCAACACCTTCTACCCCGGAGAACTCGCCTTCCCCATCTCTCACTTCGAGGCAGGGTTGAGACTGCCCCTCTGGCCGTAGGTAAAACAGGTCCTAAAATATTTTGGAGTAGTCCCTGCACAACTGAACCCTAACGCCATCTCGGTGCTTGTCGCCTTCGCCAGCTACATGCGCCGGGAGCGCATCTAGTTTAGCTTGAACGTCTTCCGCAAGCTATTTATCTACCATGTGAATCACGACGGGGTGTCTTACTTCACGGGGCAAGGTCTCAAGGTTTGCGAGACGCCCAACAAAAACCATCATTGGCGAAGGTAATCTCTCGCCCCCCCTTCGTTTTTGTCTTCACTTTTACTTATTTGTAACGTCTCGTCTTGCCTATTATAGGAGAGAGGAATGTTCTCGTTCGCCCACCCTACAAAAGTAGCATCAAGCCATCTAAGGATGTCGCCCTTGCAACCATGGCGGCTGAAGCGGCGAAGGAAACCTTGACCCCCTCCCTCAAGAAGAGGTCTGCCGAAGGCTCCGCCCCGCCTCGCCTGAGCCTCGCCAAGAAGTCAAAGATCTAGAAAGTGGCGCCCCTTCCCGCCGGAAAAGCAAAATAAGTCTCCATCGAGCCAGTAAAGGTGTCGGAATCCCTGACCCTTATTTCCCTGGGGTCTTAGTCTCCCGGGTCACCTCCACGGTTTCCTTCTCAGCGTGCCGTCTCGCCTCCTGGCGAGACGAGTCGGTCTGCCAGGCCCGCTGACACCCTCCCTCAATCATCTAAATCCCCCTCTCGCGAGGTGGGCTCTTCCAGTCTCCCTGACCCTTCTGCCCATCAAATTTTCAACATTGGTCTGGTGATCTTTGATGGTGCCAATGACCCAACTCTGATATGGGATAAGGGGGCGAACTGCATCTCTATCTCGACCCTCCTTCCTCCCTGGACGGAGCAGGACAAGCCTAATGGCCATGCCTTCTCCCTAGGTTTTGGCCTATACGGTGGTTCAGAGCGAGATCCTGCCGGCGAGCAACCTTCTCGAGACTTAATCCTGAGGGCTGCGCACTCGCAACTGCACTCCCTGGAGCTCTCGCACCGACTCTCGCGCTGCCTGATTTAAAATAATCAAAGCTGGAAGGAATCTGAGGCTAAGCTGGCGGCGGAGCGCGAGAAGTCTTGGGATCTTGAAAAGAGGTTGGACGTGGCGGAGAACCTTCTCGCCAAGGCTCGGGGTGGTGTGGTGAGTTCTTCCCCACCCTAAGCTTATGTTTTACGTATCCCCAATCTCATCTAATGAATGGACCTCTTGCAGGATGCCAAGACGGCTGATAGGATACACTCGCGCATAGCAACCTTGGAGGCAGAGGTTAAGGGCCTGGAATCACAAGTCACCCGGCTTCAGACTGCTTCCCTCTTGCCTTCACGCGTGACAATTCCTTAACCGGCTCCTCCCCATTATTCTCATGATTAGAACAGCTGAGCTGATTATGAAGATGATGAAAGAAATGGGGGTCAACACGGAGGGCTGCGAGGATGTCACCGCTCGCGACCTCGTGCCAGAGATTTACGGCGAGGAGGGAGATGACTCGTCATCAAGCGCGGAAGAGTAGAAGACATCTAGAGGAAAGCCTAGGATTGCCTTTCCACTTTCTTTTGTATACACACTATTGTATTAAAATATTTTGTATTAAGATATCCTGTTATTTTTATAAAAGGGGGCTCTTCCGGACAAGTTAGACCTTAACGCTTGGTCATGTTTCTTTGTATGTGAGACATCTCGGCTCTATTTTGTTTTTCCAATATACTTATTTTTCTCTCCAAACAACTTCCAACCACCGAGAGAGCCTACAGCCCTGCCAGCTTGATGAGAGCCTGGTCTATAGCCCTGCCAGCTTGATGAGAGCCTGGTCAGCGGGTCTGCTCGGGGTCTCCTCTCCAAACAACCTCCAACCACCGAGTGAGCCTACAGCCCTACCAGCTTGATGAGAGCCTGGTCAGCGGGTCTGCTCGGGGTCTCCTCTCCAAACAACCTCCAACCATCGAGTGAGCCTACAGCCCTGCCAGCTTGATGAGAGCCTGGTCAGCGGGTCTGCTCGAGGTCTCCTCTCCAACAACCTCCAACCACCGAGTGAGCCTACAGCCCTGCCAGCTTGATGAGAGCCTGGTCAGCGGGTCTGCTCGGGGTCTCCTCTCCAAACAACCTCCAACCACCGAGTGAGCTTACAGCCCTGCCAGCTTGATGAGAGCCTGGTAAGCGGGTCTGCTCGGGGTCTCCTCTCCAAACAACCTCTAACCACCGAGTGAGCCTACAGCCCTGCCAGCTTGAAGAGAGCCTGGTAAGCGGGTCTGCTCGGGGTCTCCTCTCTAAACAACCTCCAACCACCGAGTGAGCCTACAGCCCTGCCAGCTTGATGAGAGCCTGGTCAGCGGGTCTGCTCGGGGTCTCCTCTCCAAACAACCTCCAACCACCGAGTGAGCCTATAGCCTTGCTAGCTTGATTAGAGCCTGGTCAGCAAGTCTGCTCGGGGTCACCTCTCAAAACATCCTCCAACCACCGAGTGAGCCTACAGCTCTGCCAGCTTGATGAGAGCATGGTCAGCGGGTCTGCTCGGGGTCTCCTCTCCAAACAACCTCCAACCACCGAGTGAGCCTACAGCCCTGCCAGCTTGATAAGAGCCTGGTCAGCGGGTTTCTCGGGGTCTCCTCTCTAAACAACCTCCAACCACCGAGTGAGCCTACTGCCCTGCCAGCTTGATGAGAGCCTGGTCAGCGGGTCTGCTCGGGGTCTCCTCTCCAAACAACCTCCAACCATCGAGTGAGCCTACATCCCTGCCAGCTTGATGAGAGTTTGGTCAGCGGGTCTGCTCGGGGTCTCCTCTCCAACAACCTCCAACCACCGAGTGAGCCTACAGCCCTGCCAGCTTGATGAGAGCCTGGTCAGCGGGTCTGCTCGGGGTCTCCTCTCCAAACAACCTCCAACAATCGAGTGAGCCTACAGCCCTGCCAGCTTGATGAGAGCCTGGTCAGCGGGTCTGCTCGGGGTCTCCTCTCCAACAACCTCCAACCCCCGAGTGAGCCAATAGCCCTGCCAACTTGATGAGAGACTGGTCAGTGGGTTTGCTCGGGGTCTCCTCTCCAAACAACCTCCAACCACCGAGTGAGCCTACAGCCCTGCCAGCTTGATGAGAGCCTGGTAAGCGGGTCTGCTCGGGGTCTCCTATCCAAACAACCTCCAACCACCGAGTGAGCCTACAGCCCTGCCAGCTTGATGAGAGCCTGGTTAGCGGGTCTGCTCGGGGTCTCCTCTCCAAACAACCTCCAACCACCGAGTGAGCCTATAGCCTTGCTAGCTTGATTAGAGCCTGGTCAGCAAGTCTGCTCGGGGTCTCCTCTCAAAACATCCTCCAACCACCGAGTGAGCCTACAGCTCTGCCAGCTTGATGAGAGCCTGGTCAGCGGGTCTGCTTGGGGTGTCCTCTCCAAACAACCTCCAACCACCGAGTGAGCCTACAGCCCTGCCAGCTCGATAAGAGCCTGGTCAGCGGGTCTGCTCGGGGTCTCCTCTCCAAATAACCTCCAACCACCGAGTGAGCCTACAGCCCTGCCAGCTTGATGAGAGCCTGGTCAGCGGGTCTGCTCGGGGTCTCCTCTCCAAACAACCTCCAACCACCGAGTGAGCCTAAAGCCCTGCCAGCTTGATAAGAGCCTGGTCAGCGGGTCTGCTCGGGGTCTCCTCTCCAAACAACCTTCAACTACCGAGTGAGCCTATAGCCCTGCTAGCTTGATGAGATCCTGGTCAGCGGGTCTGCTCGGGGTCTCCTCTCCAAACAACCTCCAACCATCGAGTGAGCCTATAGCCCTGCCAGATTGATGAGACCTGGTCAGCGGGTCTGCTCGGGGTCTCCTGTCAAAACAACCTCCAACCACCGAGTGAGCCTACAGCCCTGCCAGCTTGATGAGAGCATGGTCAGCGGTTCTGCTCGGGGTCTCCTCTCAAAACAACCTCCAACCACCGAGTGAGCCTACAGCCCTGCCAGCTTGATGAGAGCTTGGTCAGCGGGTTTGCTCGGGGTCTCCTCTCAAAACAACCTCCAACACCCAAGTGAGCCTACAGCCCTGCCAGCTTGATGAGAGCCTTGTCAGCGGGTCTACTCGGGGTCTCCTCTCCAAACAACCTCCAACCACCGAGTGAGCCTACAGCCCTGCCAGCTATATGAGAGCCTGGTCAGCGGGTCTGCTCGGGGTCTCCTCTCCAAACAACCTCCAACCACCGAGTGAGCCTACAGCCCTGCCAGCTTGATGAGAACCTGATCAGCGGGTCTGCTCGGGGTCTCTTCTCTAAAACCAAAGCAATCTTATTACGTGAAACAGATATCTGAACTTGTATTGTATTTAAAAATCGCACCAAGTTTACAGGTATTAAAAAAACCAAAATATTCCATCATAAGAAATAAACAATAGACATGAAAGAGACAGCATCAAGGGTAAAATCGCTTTAGATCATTGCCACTTCGGGCGCGATCGAGGGATACCCCGTCCACATCCTCGAGGTGGTACCCTCCTGACTTTAAGACCTCCTTTATTATAAAAGGGCCTTCCTAGGGTGGGTTGAGCTTCCCCACGGAGGCCCCTCTACCTGCCGCATCCACTTTCTTGAGGACCAAGTCTCCCTTCTCAAACTGCTTGACTCTAACGTGCTTGTCAAAATATCTTGAGATCTGGCGTTTGACCTCCTCCTACCGAATGGACGCTAGCTCTCTAAGTTCCTCCACCAAGTCAAGAGAGAGCCTTTGCTCCTCCTCGTTGTCTGCCTCCCATTCTTCATTTCCCTTTCTCGTCGCTACCACCCTAGGTTACTCAACCTCGAATTCAACTGGTACGACGGCCTCTGAGCCATGGAAAAGTGTGAATGGTGTATCTCCCGTGGCGGTACTCGGCGTAGTCCTCAAGGCCCAGAGGACGGATGGGAGCTGGTGCACCCAACTCCCCCTTAGGTTTTCTACCTTCTTCTTCAAGAGATTCACGATGACCTTGTTTGTGGCTTCCACCTGCCCATTGCTTTGAGGGTGATCCACCGAGGCGAACCGAAGGTCTATACCTAGCCGGACACAGAAGTCCACGAATTCTCTACTGGCGAACTGTGGTCCATTATCCATGACAATGGCCAAAGTGAGCCCATGCCTGCAGATGATTTCCCCCCATACGAAGCTTTTGACTACCTGAGACGTCACTTTTGCCAACGCCTTCACCTCCAGCCATTTTGAAAAATAGTCCACCATGACCAGCAAGAACCTCCTCTGGCCACTGGCTTGGGGAAACGGGCCTACCAGATCTAGCCCCCATATGGCGATCAGGGAGCCGTAATCGTGCGCAATCTTTGGGCCGGGAGGAGTTGAAGAGGAGCAAATTCCTGGAACTTCCTGCATCTTTTTGCGAATTCCTCAGCATCCTTCCTAAGAGTGGCCCAGAAGTAGCCCTGCCTCAGCACCCTGCTTTCCAAGGACTGACTTCCGGAATCGCTGCCACACTCCCCCGAGTGAATCTTCTCCAGCACTCTTGCGACCTCCTTTTCAGACACACACCGAGCCAGCAGGCCTGACAGCGTCTTACGGTATAAGGTTCCCTCTTTCACCAGGTACTATGCCGATTTGTATCTGACCTGCTTTTTCTCAAGGCCTCCCCCTGGTAATCGTCCGGTCGTCAAGAAGGCGATAAATGGGTCCATCCAGGACCCCTGCTGGTCAACTTCCATCAATTCCCCCTCTTCTATGGAAGGCCTGAAGAGTTCTGTCATGGTTCCTCCAGCCCGAGGACTATGCTTAGCGAGCAAATCTGCCCGAGTATTTTCTTCCCTAGGGACGTGTTGAACTGTGAAGCCGCGAAATTGTCTGATGATACTTTTTACCTTCATTAAGTACGATTGGAGGGTGGGTTCTCTTACTTAAAACTCCACCTTGATGTGTCCTGCAACTAGCATAGAGTCGGTGGAGACCTTGATGTCTTGTATGCCGAGCTCATGGGCCAACCTCAACCCTGCTATGATGGCTTCGTACTCAGCCTGATTGTTGGTGAGGGGGAAATGAATCTTCAGGGCCTTTTTGATCCGGGTTCCCTCGGGACTTACCAAAATCATCCCACCCCCAAAAGAGCTCCTTCCCAAGGCCCCATCTACGAGCATCTCCCAAGCCACTACAGGAGATACCTCGGCCTCCTTGACTTCCACCACGTAATCTACCAAGAAATCCGCCACTGCTTGCGCCTTGATGGACACCCGAGGAACGAAAACAAGATCGAACTCACTGAGTTCTATTGACCATTTGGCTAACCTCCCAGAGTGCTCCACCCCCTCCAGAATATGGCGGAGAGGGTGGTCTGTCACGACCTGGATAGAGTTGGCCTGGAAATACGGGCTGAGTTTCCGGGCTGAGATGACGAGGGCAAAGGCTAGTTTCTCTAGGATAGGGTATTTTAGTTATGCCTCTTTGAGGACCCTACTCACGAAATAGATTGGGAACTGCTTCTTGCCTTCTTCCCGTACGAGGACCGAACTCACTGCTCCTTCCCCCACTCCCAGGTACGAAGACAAAATCACTCCCTCCCGTGGTCCTTGGAGTAGCGGTGCTTTGGTGAGTTGTTGCTTCAGGGCTAAAAAGGCCTTTCACAGTCTAAGGTCCACTAGAATTTCTTTCCCCCTCTCAACGTTCGAAAGAAAGGTGAGCACCTTTCTCCTGCTCTGGAAAAAACCTACTTAACCCATCCAACTTGCCGGTGAGATGCTGGACCTCTTTGGCACTCTTCGGAGATTCAAGTTCTAGGATTGCCTTGACTTTGCCCAAGTTAGGCTCTACTCCTGATGGGGTGAGGGGATGTCCTAAGAACTTTCCCCTACTGGCCCCAAATACGCATTTTATAGGATTGAGTCTCATTTTGTATTTCCTTATGGTCGCAAAGGTTTCTTCTAGATCCACAACATGGGACTTGAGGTCTTGGCTCTTGATCATCAAGTCATCTACATAAACTTCAAGGTTCCGTCCCTTTTGTTTTTGGAAGATCCGATCCATCATTCATTGGTAGGTTGCCCGCGCATTCTTCAACCCAAAGGGCATCATGTTGTAGCTGAAGAATCCATCCTCGGTGATAAAGGTGACATCTTTGATGTCTGGAGGGTGCATACGTATTTGATGATATCCTGAAAAGGCATCTAGAGAACTCATTAGTGAAAAACCGACGGTTGAATCAACTAGCGCGTCGATTCGAGGCAAGGGATAACAATCCTTGGGGCATGCTTTATTTAAAAGGGAGAAGTCGATACACATCCTCCACTTCCCCTCCCCCTTTTTTACCATTACAACATTACTCACCCACCCCGGATATTTGTTGGCAGATATGAATCCCGCCTGGAGTAGCTTTTCCACCTCCTCTCTGATAGGCCTAGCCATCCGAGAAGCGATGGCCCTCTTCTTCTACTGGATGGGGCGAACCTTGGGGTCAAGGTTGAGACGATGGCACGCCACGTCCGTGTCAATCCCCGGCATGTCGGCTGCACTCCAAGCAAAGATGTCAATATTTTCCTGCACACATTTTCGGATTTCTTACTGGTCTTCTAGGCCGAGCTCTCCACTTACCTTGATCTTCTCCTTTCTCCCCTCCTTTGTATAGATGTCCATTTCCCCTACTTCAACTGCTGCCCTCAGCCTCAAGGGCTCCTCTTCTCCCTCCTGATCCCTCAGACTCTCCTCTTGTTCTCTGGGTTCTCGCTCCTCCACGACCGCCACTGCTTCCCCTGCGAACTTTTTCCCCTCCTGCCCAAGACCTCTTCCCAGCAATGATCCTCTCCGCCCTTCTGGCTGAGCCTCCATCTCGAATGGCTCCTCCACGTCTCTTATCTTTCTTTTCTTCCCTCAAACTTCCTCCACCTCTCTTCTGGCTTCCTGTTCTCGTTCCCTTGCTGGTTCCACCGCAATGCCTCTCTCTACTCCAGCCTCCTCTCTCCTCTCCTGCTCCTCTCCATCCACCTGCTCCACTCCATCTCTTGCTCCACCGTAATGCCTCTCTCTACTCCAGCCTCCTCTCTCCTATCTTGCTCCTCTCCATCCACCTGCTCCTCTCCATCCACCTGCTCTCCCGCCATCTCTGGCTCCACCGCAATGCCTCTCTCCACTCCATCCTCCTTTCTCCTCTCCTTCTCCTCTCCATCCACCTGCTCCTCTCCATCCACCTGCTCTCCCGCCATCTCTGGCTCCACCGCAATGCCTCTCTCTACTCCATCCTCCTCTCTCCTCTCCTGCTCCTCTCCATCCACCTGCTCTCCCGCCATCTATGGCTCCACCGCAATGCCTCTCTCTACTCATGCCTCCTCTCTCCTCTTCTACTCCTCTCCATCCACATGCTCTCCCGCCATCCTCCTCTCTAGCTCTTCCGCCATCTCTGGCTCCACCGCAATGCCTCTCTCTACTCAAGCCTCCTCTCTCCTCTCCTGCTCCTCTCCATTCACCTGCTCTCCCTCCATCTCTTGCTCCACCGCAATGCCTCTCTCTACTCCAGCCTCCTCTCTCCTCTCCTACTCCTCTCCATCCACCTGCTCTCCCGCCATCCTCCTCTCTAGATCTTCTGCATCACCCTTCCATGAGATGGTGTTTACTGCCATCACATAGCACTCTCGGGCTGCCTTCGGGTCTCCCCGCACCCTGATCTGCGTTCCCCCTGAATTAAGCTTTAAGCATTGATGGAAAGATGATGGCATGCATCTGAAAGCGCTGATTAAATGGCGCCCAAAGATAGCGTTGTAACTGCAGGAGGCGTCCACTATCACAAAGCAACAATTTCTGGATAGCCCTCCCAGAGTCACCTGGAGTCCTACTCCACCCTCGACCTCCTTCCTTTCTCCTAAGAATACAAACAGCGGTCCATCTGCCGCCAACACTCTCCTGGCCTTATACCCTTATCTCGTTGAATGCCTTCTTGAAAATGACATTTACCGAGCTCCCATTATCTACCAAGATCCTCGACACCGTGAAGTTTTTGATTGCGGTCTGGATTACTAAGGCATCGCAGATTGGATCTTCGTGATCCGGCAAGTCCTTCCTAGAAAAGGTGATCTTTGAGTCCGGGCGCGGGGCTTGCGACATCGAAGCAACGCCCCGACGATACATGGTATGAAGGCTGGCCTTGCGGGTGGTATAAATCCCCACCCCCCTATGGATCACCCTGATCCCCCCTCGATCCCCCTCGTCTGATCGGTCCACACACCGGTCATCCTCCCCCGTTCCAGTCATCTCTACTATCCGCACTGGTAGCTACTGCTCACCCGCTCCTCTCCTCCCCTTTAATTCTAGAAATTCTGGGCAAGTAGCCGTCGGGTGGCCTTCCTCCTCGTGGAAGTCGCAGAATGGCATAAATACCTCTCCCTCCTGCCTCCCTTCTAGGGGATTCCTCCTTCTCCCTGCTCCTGTTCCTGCTCTTCCTCGCTCTCTTCCTCTTCCTCGCCCCTTGCCTATGACCATAGCTTGTTGAGCCGGGGGTGGGAGTGGTCTTGGACCATGTCCCCATCCCAATTGATGTAACCTTCCCGGTCCTCCCTGGTAGTAGTTCCTTCCTCCCGGAGGAAAACCTCTTCCTTGCCCTTGAAAAGGGCCCCCCGGTTGCCTCCAACCCAACTCCTGATGTGCCTGCCCCCTTGGCTCCTCCCTCCTCCTTCCTTCCTGCTGCCACGCTCCTCCTGATTCTCTTGACTCCACATCTGTCAACCTTGCCAATTTTTTTGCAAACGCCGGGTTTGCGGCCTCAATCGCTATCTCCTTTAATGCCTTTTCCATCAACCCTTTGAATGATAACGGCGCCTTCCTGGTCAGGCTCATTTTGAAGAAGCCTTCCTTTAGTCCCACCGTAAAGGCCATCTGGAGAGCGAATCCTAGCACCTCCTGGATGTCTAGGATTTCTTCTTGGAAACGATCCACGTACTTGGGCCAAGGACTCCTCGGCCTTCTGCTTGATGAAGAAAATGGACTCCGGGTTTTTCTTCCTCTTTTTAGAGGTCTAAAAGCGCAATAGGAAACTCCTACTCAAGTCCTCAAAACAGTAGATCGACCCTGTCGGGAGTTGCTGGAACCAGTCCCTAGCTTTGTCCTTTAACGTGATGGCAAAAAGGCGGCACTTGAACGTGTCTGTCATTGGTCTGATGGAGACCGCATCCTCAAACCACTGCAGATGTTGGAGAGGGTCGTCCTTTCCCACATAATAGGTCATCTCAGGCTCGCGGAATCCCTCCGGGATGGGAGCCGAAAGAATCAATTCACAAAAAGGCTATCCTCTCACCAGGGGTCTCGCTACCTCTACTTGCGCGACGACGTCCCCTGGCGAGACGGCACTCGCCGGGCTGGGGAACAACTCCCTTCCTGCCAGATCTCGCCCGCTTCCTTCCACCACTTTCTCTTTCCCAGACCGCCCCCCTGGCGCGTCCTCGCCTACCCTTGCCGAGACGATTCCCTCCTGAGGCGCGAGGCCCGGTGCCTGAGGGAGGGGGGTCATGCAATCACCTTGCTGCGAGATCTATTGCAGCATATCCATGATACCTCCAATGGGCACCATGAACTCCTCTCTCCCAACGTATCCCCCTAGGTCCTAGGACCCACCCTCGTCTTCTCCTCCCTGGTCTCCTTCCATGAGGTGATCCAAAGTTCTTCTGCGTAGGCTGCGATCCACGCTCATCGCACCAAAAATGTTGGAACCAACAAAGTTGGCTCCTCCTAAAGCTTGGATCTAACGTTACAGCCTACACCTTCTCTCTCTGGACCATGCTCCCAATAGGTTTCCTGGAAAAATAGACCAAGGGCTTCAGCTCGGAGGTCCCACCTCTTACCCGGAAGAACTTGTGATTCTCCCCCTCCCTAACCAATGCTGAGCTAGGTTCCTGAAGGAGAGAGAAAAAGAGGGGTTCAAATGCCTCTCTCTCAGACACCTTACCAGTCTATTTATAGGCCTCAAGATTTGAACTGCAAATAACCAAATCGAACCACTCATGAAATTACCAGAATACCTTGGGTCGGGTCTGCCAACAGCCAAACTCCGCTGTTCTGAAGGGTTGTGGGCAGACCACTAAGGGTAAAGGAGTAAAAACCTCTGAAGATGGGAAAAAAGAACTGTTTTCCACCTGAACCGGTCTTTGCCCATTAATTGAACCGGTCCTCCAACTTCCTACCGAAGTGGTGATTGGCGAGAGCGCTTCCCCCGCGGGCGAGAGCGCCACCTTTGTTCGTCTCGCCTAGCGCAAATTGATCCTCTCTTGGACCCGTCTCGCCTAGCGCGAGTGGATCCTCTCTTGGACCCGTCTCTCCTAGCGCGAAGTGGATCCTCCCTTGGGCCCGTCTCGCCTAGCGTGAGTGGATCCTCTTTTAGGTCCGTCTCGCCTAGCGCCTTATCTGCTCCTGGGGTCCTTCTTGTCCTCTCTTTTCCGAGTCCTCCTCGTGCGAGCCCGAGGTTGTACACTTGAAATCTTTAATTGCCTTGGAGATTCACTAAGACTGTTAGGTCAATCTTTGAGTAACCACCATCTAATACCACTTGAAAGACTTGATTTCAAGAGCCTAGACACCTAGAGGGGGGTGAAGAGGTTCTAATTTTCATTAATAAATTTTAGGCAATTATCTTGTTCTAACTTAGCATAGATTATACAATTCACAGCACAATAATCACAGCACAGCACAGTACACCAGATTTATAGTGGTTCCCCAAGTTATGGGTATATCCACTTTCCCTCTTCTCCTATCCAGTAGAGAAATGGATTAAGTCCAACTTCCTTCCACTAACTTTGATCCACAGATCTTACACCTCAGAACCTGATAGGTTCCTACAGCTCAGACTTATACAAGTCCTTCCTCAGACTCTTCCCAAGAACCTTACCTCAGGCAATAGCCCTACCTCAGCCTTTATCACCAGGCTTACAACTCAGACTTTCACAAGTCCTACACCTCAAGCTCTTAGCCCTACCTCAGCCTTTATATACACCGGCTTACAACTCAGATCTAAGAAGATCTTACAAGGAAAAAGAAGATTTAGTTGTGTAGAAATTTCACCCAGAAATAGCTCTTAATTGATGTGAGCTTCTTGATCAGTTCTTGAATACACTGTATACTTCAGATCCAACCTGACTTGGCTTTTTCAAAGCTTCTTGATTGAACAAAATAAGGTTGATCTGACTTGGAGTAGAAGTTGATCTTTAGACAGCTCCCTTCTTAGATTCAGAAATAGATCTGAATCTTTCTTGCAGACTGTTCAGGATCTTCCTCCTTAAGGTTTCCCCCTTTCTTGTTGTTGAGTTCTCTCACTGGATCTGTGTTGGTTTGTTCCCCTGTAATTGCTTTCTTAGTTGTATTGGTTGTCATAGATAAGTCCTTTATATAGAGTTTCTCAGTGGTTACCGACTGATCCAGTTTGTAACAACCTTCTGACAGTTCTGATAATGGTGTCAGACTTGTTGTTTATGTCAGATGTTAAGTCTTCAGCCATGATAGCTGATTCTGCAATGACTTTATATCTCAGTAGGAAACACTCATCAAATTTCTTCACATGTGTCGACACAAATAGACTAAGTGTCGACAAAAGCCTTGATGATGTCGACACAGCACTCAATGTGTCGACACAATCATTCTTATACTTCTCGACACAGCTTCTGTTTGTATGAGTCGACACAAGTCTTGTGTGTCGATACAACTTCTCCTGGTCTCGACATAACTGATGTAGACAGATGGCGTTGAGTGTATGTCCAGACGTCGTTGAGTGTGTGTCACATAAGTCCTGTGTGTCGACACAAGCCCTTCAGACTAAGTATAGTTGTTGTTGATAGAATGGCATTGAGTGTTGTCCAGACGTCGTTGAGTGTGTGTCGACACAAGTAATGTCTGTCGACACAAGCCCTTCAGACTCAGTATAGCTGTTGCTGATAGATGGCATTGAGTGTATGTCGACACAAGTCCTATGTGTCGACACAAACCTTCTTTATGTATCGACACAATTCTTGGGTGTCAACACATGCCTTTTTTCTTGTGTCGACATAACTCCTGGGTGTCGACACAGCTTCTACTTCAGGTGTCGACACAATTCCTGCCTCAGGTGTCGACACAATTCTTAGTGTCGACACAGCTTCTTCTTCAGGTGTCGACACAATGCCTAGGTGTCGACACAGGACTTGCTTCTAGTGTCGACATAACTTCTGGGTATCGACACAATTCTTCACAAGTGTCGACACTTGTACTTAGAGAATTTTCTTGAAAACCTTATACCTACACAATGAAACTTAAACATCCCATCAAATACAAACTAATGTATATCATTGAGTAAGGGGAGGCTTCTCCAAATCTGGTACATTTTTTTCAGTGTACCCAACAATAGTGGTTCCCCAATTGATGGGTATATCTACTTTCCCCCTTCGCCTATCAGCAGTATACTAGATTTGGCCAAACTTCCTTCTATCTTTCTCAGATCCTTCGATCTTAGAGCTCAAAGCCCAACTGGTTCCTACAAATCATGCGCAAGCCCTACCACTCAGATCACAAAGATCCTACAACTAAAGTTCTTCCCAATAACTCTACCTCAGAGTGACTCCACACTCCTACAGCTAAGGCAATCCTGCCCTACCTCAGTGTGAATCCACACACCTACAACTCAGGAAACTCCTGCCCTACCTCAGCCTTTATAACACAGGCTTACAACTCAGGCCTTAGCCTTACCACTCAGATTGAAAATGAATCTTATACAGAAATATTCAAGATAATGAATTACAGACAACAGAGAAAATTCTTTGTTCCTGTCTACCTGGACCGAGCAGATGTCAGTCATTCTTTCTTCTTTGATCCAGCGAATTGATCTTCAGATTCTGGCTCGGCTTGGATCGAGAAGATAACTTTAGCAAGGGCATGCCTAGGCTGATTCGTCTCCCTCAGAGGATTACTCTAAGCCTGTTGGAGTGGATGTTGATTGCACCAGCAAACTCAGAAGCCCTTCATATTTGAACTTGAGGTTCTTGGCTTCTTCAACAATGGCGGATGAACACGACGAACTCTGCTTCTCATTTTTTCAGAAAGTTAATCAGAAATTAATCCAATCATCATTAATAGATCTTGATCTCTTCTACTATGTATAATCCCATCACATTGGCGAGATGATCGACACGTGTCTTTGTTTTAATGGTGGTTAAAACCCCAACTTTATTTACTAGAGATCCACTGTAGACTAACGGTGACGTTAATGTCGATTTTCATCGAATCTGAACTTTGTTGACTTGTTGACTTTGCTGAGTCAGCATCATTCTGGACTTGGCCAAAATCAACTAACTTTTATGAAATCCTGCGTTCGACGAACTTCAACCTCAGCTCGACAAACTTTGAGCTCAGCTTGACGAAACAGTGAAACTGAGATCGACGAATTCTCTCATCACAGTTCTTTCTTCAGGTGAAAGTTGAGGTCGACGAACTTCGAGCCCAGTTCGACGAAACCTGAACTCATCTTGAAGAAATAGTGAAGCTGAGATCGACGAATTCTCTCTGCCCAGTTCTTTCTTCAGGTGAAGGATGAGACCGACGAACTTCGAGCTCTGGTCAACGAAATCTGAAGTATGGTCGACGAAATCTGAACTCTGGTCGATGATTCTAATATATAAGTTCTTCTTATAGATAAAAGCTGAGATTGACGAACTCTGAACTCCAGTCGACGAAAGCTAAGCTCAGCTTGATGAATGGTAGACTCAGCAATTTTGGGCTTAGAAATTTTCTGGATTCTTCAGCTTTACTTGATGGCGTTGAGTGTGTTGAGTTCACTCAATGCTTCTGGACTTAGCCTGATTTCTGCCTTTGTAATACTATCAGTTTTGACTTCCTGCCTTCTCTCAGCACTATTAGCTGAATGGCGTTTAGTGAGCTTGCCTCACTCGATGCTTTTGGACTTGAAAGTCTCTTGTCCTGCAACTGCTGATACCACTTGAGAAGAAGCATCTTCTCTTATCTTACTTTCCACTAGGTCTGCAGCACCTGTAAAAAGATCAAACCTATACCAAGCATAATACCTTAGGGAGTACTTAAAGCTATTCTAAGTTCAACATACCCAAATCAATTTTGAAGGTGTTGAACTTGGCTTCATCTAGTGACTTAGTGAAGATATCAGCCACTTGCTTGTCAGTGGAGACAAACTCTAGGCAAATGTCCTCTTTCTCAACATGCTCTCTAATAAAATGATACTTAATTTCTATGTGCTTAGTCTTGCTATATCAAACAAGATTCCTAGCAATAGAAATTGCACTAGCAGAATCACAATATAGAGCTCTACTTATCTTAATGTCATAGTCTTCAAGCTGATGTTGTATCCACAATAATTGAGCACAACAGTTACCTGCTGCAATGTACTCTAACTCTGCAGTGGAGATAGCAACACTAGTCTGCTTCTTGCTGCTCCATGACACCAATATTCCACCTAGGAATTGATATGTACCAGTGGTACTTTTCCTGTCTTCCTTGCAGCCTGCAAAATCTGCATCTGAAAATCCAATTAGCTCAAAATCTCTATTCCTAGGGTACCATTGACCAAGATCTGGTGTCCCCTTAAGATACCTTAAAATTCTCTTTGTAGCAGAATAATGAGATTCTTTTGGGCATGCCTGATACCTAACACAGACACATATAACATACATGAGTCAGGCCAACTAGCAGTCAAGTAAAGAAGGGAGTCAATTATCCCTCTATACAAAGACTCATCAACAGGTTTCCCTGCCTCATCTTTGCCTACAGGCATACTTGACCCCATTGGAGTTCTTATGGTGGAGGCATTCTCCATACCATATTTCTTAATTAACTCCCTTGTGAACTTAGACTGGGATATTGATAAGTCATCATCAGTCTGTCTTACTTAGAGTCCAAAGAAGAATTTTACCTCACCCATGCTGCTAATCTCAAACTTCCCTTGCATAAGTTTGGCAAACTTCCTGCAAAGGTTATTTTCAGTAGATCCAAAGATATTGTCATCGACATATATCTTGACTATGATGACCTTGCCCTTAGATTCCCTTAGGAATAGGGTCTTATTTATTTTCCCCCTTGAGAATTTTTTTCAATTAGAAAAGTAAACAATGTTTCATACCATGCTCTAGAGGCTTTCTTCAACCCATATAGAGCTTTCTTAAGCTTATAAAAAAAAATTAGGAAAGTGAGGATCTACAAAACCTAATGGCTGATCCACTTATACTTCCCCTTTTAAGTCTCCATTCAGGAATGCTAACTTCACATTCATCTGGAAGACTTTGAATCTTTGATATGCAGCAAAAGCAAGGAATAACGTTACTGCTTCCAGCCTTGCTACTGGGACAAAGGTCTGGTCAAAATCTATTCCTTCTTATTGTCTGTATCCTTTTGCCACCAATATGGCCTTATTTTTGACAATAATGCCATTCGCATCTAGCTTGTTCCTATATATCCACTTTGTTTCTATGACATTATGTCACTTTGGTCTGGGAACCAGCTTCTAGATTCTACACCTTTTGAACTTGTTAAGCTCTTCTTGCATAGCTCCAATCCATTAAGAGTCTTTGATAGCCTCTTCAAGCTTCTTGGGCTATGTTTGTGATAGGAAGCTTGAACATAGAGCTGTGTTGATGCTCTTGCTCCTTGTCTGGACACCATGTCTTGCATCACCAATGATTTGGTGTGGTGGTTGGTCCCTCAGATGTCTCTCAGCTGGAGGCATTCTTGCTTCAGCTTATTGTTCTGCATTGTTCTCAGTTGGCTAAACTTCATTGTCTTCAGATAGTTGTAATGTATTGTCTTCAGCTGATTGTTCTTCATCCTCAACTTGTGAGTCTTGAGCTCCCCCTTGATAGCACCCATCTTCTTCCTTATCTTATCCTTCTGGATCCATTTCCCTGATGGTAAGCTTTTCCATCACATCCTTTAAACCTGTAGAACTAGAAGAGGTGCTTTGCAACTTACAGTTAATTAGGTTTGACTCATCAAAGACAACATGTACTGATTCTTCTACAACTTGAGTAGTCAAGTTATAAATCCTATATGCCCTACTATTATTGTTGTACCCAACAAATATCCCTTCTTTGGACTTGGCAGCAAACTTAGTCACATAGGACTTACCATTGTTTAAAGTATAACACTTGCTACCAAAAATCCTAAAGTAGGATAAGTTTGGTTTTCTGCCTTTCAGAATCTTATAAGGAGTCTTCTTGTGGCTTTTGGTGATGGAAGCCCTGTTAAGGACATGACATGCAGTATTTACTACCTCAGCCCAAAAATATTTTAGGAGTAATGTGTCACTTAACAAGGTTCTACCAGCCTCTATGAGAGTTCTATTTTTCCTCTCAGCAATCCCATTTTGTTCGGGTGTTTGAAAGATAGGGTAAGCTCTGACAAACTCTAAGGGGGGGGTGAATAGAGTTTTAAAAATCTTTTTGATTTTTGCTGAAATAAGAAGTCTTTAATAAAATATGTTACTATGATATAGGTGTATGAGTGTACAGGTGCAGCAAATGAACTAGAGAAAAGATAACTAAGCTACACAACAAAATATATCACAGCACAATCACACAGGAAGATCACAGCCACACAAATAACACAAGAATTTTTATAGTGGTTCCCCAAACTTGGGTACCTCCACTCTTCTACCACCCTAGGTAGGAATCCACTACAGGTTTTGATCAGTTGATTGCCACCAATGAGCTTTTGATCAGGTGCTCAAAAACCAACCTAAGTCTTTTGGAAGGAGACTTGCAACCAAAATAATTTTGAAGGGAATTAAAACCCTGTACAGAGGTGGGGAAGAGAGGTTGATGGAAGTCTTCTTTTCTCAAGTCAAAATGAGAAGACTATGTGGATTTTGTGGTATTGTCAAAGCTCCCCCTGAAATCTTGAATGGTTCAGGAGTGGAAGCTTTGCTAAAGGTGAGTAGGCCTTTTGTTATATGATCAACTCTTCAGAGATCCTTTGACTGATTTGAATATTCTTATCACTTGAGATCCCTGAAAATGAAGAAGGTGAAGAGGAAGAAGGACTCTTGATTGTGATTGTTGTTCTTTCTTCTTCTTTTGAGAGCAGTTTATTTTTAGAAACTATATACACTGCACTTCTTTTTGATCTCGAAGAGTTTTTCTGTATTCACTCTTTATGGCAGAGAGATAATCAGATTGATAACTGCCTCAAAGTCGAATTCAAAAACCTGCAATAAATGCTCAGCCAAAATCTGGGAAAATGAAAACGGCAAGTATGCTGTCATATATTCTAATCTATGTCTGTCCCGAGATATAAGAAATTAATTCCATGGAGGATATTTGCAATCAATGTTGTTAGTAACGGCTCAATTCAAAGGATATAAGTGCATTGATTATCCAGGGAATTAACGGCCTATAATAGATATAAAATAAGGAGACAGAAAAGGAAAGAATAAATAATAATATGTCTTACAGTTTTCGTCGACCAGAAAACAGCTTTCGTCGACCTGAGATCATCTTTCGTCGACCTGAGGTCAGCTTTCATCGACCTATGATCTACGAACAACTGCACTGCATAAACTGACGGATACTGTTCTCTAAGTTCGTCGACCTGAGAATCTGAAATTAGTCGACCTTAGAACTTGGTCAAACTGACGACATTGAGATAATAGCACATTTGGTGTTGAGTCGTTTTAGAGTGTTGAGTCATTGATAGCGTTGATAGCATTGAGTGATCTTTGGTTCTGAGTAAGCTTTGGCTTTGAGTGAACTATGGTGCTGAGAGATCTTTTGCATTGAGAGTTGAAGTGTTAGTCGACCTGAGAACAGAGTTCGTCGAGATCAGCTCAGAGAATTTTATCTCTGAGTTAGTCGAGCTGAGCATGACTATCGTCGACCGGAGATCGACGAACGTAGATCTCCTATTTCTAAAACTTGAATTCTCTAAGTCTTATTTCTTGGGCAGTGTATGAGGCTGGTCCTTTGTACTGTTAACTCTAAGGACTTGACCTAGACTCTAGAAACACATAAAACTTTACCCTTCTATACAACATGGGTCACAACCTAAGAGGAGAACCTAGCCCAAATCACCTAGGGGTTCCAATAATCTCCCCCAATTTGGGTGAGGTTACTCCAAACAGAAATAGAGAAAAAATCACAGGACAAAATGAAGTAGACATAGCATAAAACTGAGATAGCTGATAGAGTAAATAAGCTATCAGTACCTTTATAAAGCTATGCACCCAAATTGTTCACAATAAAAATAGAGACTGAAAATAAATAACCTAAATGTCCTTGGGAGAATCAAAAGGTTTAGCAAATATAATTACTCTGTTAGTATTTTGTGCTTGCTTCACTGTCATAGTCATATCTACATCACCAAGTGTCTTTTGCGAAGTAGTTCTAGGAACAACAGCTTCAGGATGTAGATGCATGTATTTTTCAGCATCAAACAACTTTCCAACTTGATATCTTTCAAATTCCTTTTTCCTGTAGCTTGACATTGTTGAAAATTGAGAAGGATCCTGACCCTTTTCATTGGCTTGCCTTATCTGAGAGAGAGCCACAGATTCTTGGAATCTAGCCATTCTTATTGTTGGGCTAGTCCCAGGATCATAAGCTAGAATTGGAGGTCTTTCAGGGCTTTTTGCTTTGCCAGGAGATGAAGGAGGAGAGAATGTTGGCTTCGGGGCATATTGCTGAGCACTGGATGAACTTCTAGAGGAGAGCTGATGTCTGTGTTGGTGTTGACTGTCTCTAGAAGATTGAGAAGGTCTTCCTTGTCTCTGATAGGTTTTGGTGAATGTGGGCTTGAGATGTGCATCTGAGCTTTGATAGATGGTTACTGAAGCACCTGCAACTGGAGGAGGAGGAGGAGGGTCCTTTTTAAATTTTTATGGAGGAGGAGAATATCTTTTGCTTTTCTTCCTTGCCTTCTGTTCATTTTTGGATAGCCACATCCATGCTGGCATACCCTTATATGGAGTTATATTGTGCAGAATATAGTAGGGAGTTTCATTTGTTGGGTTGAGTTTTGGAGCAGGAGGAGGAGGTTTTCTTTTCTTGGAAATTTTCTTCCTCTTTGGATCCTCATCGGAGTCATCATCATCATCAGAAAATTGGGGATTGTCATGCATATCATCAATCTTGCTGATTACATCCTTGGGTATTTCTTTACTTACTAGAGTGGGGACAATTTCATCCTGAGCTGCTTCAGTTTCCATGGCAATGTCTTGAGCCATAATGTCATCCAGATTTGGGAGAGGGCTATCATCCATGATATAGGATGGCCCAGGTGGGCTAGATCTCTGAGCAGACAATATTTCTGGAGTAGCTGTCAAACTTTTCTTTATAATGTCTAACACCTCTGAGCTGACAGGAGAAGTGTAGCACACTATTGCTCTTGATGATAGAATGGGAAAGGTAAAATAAATATAGGATCCAAATATGTTTAGCAAAGCTGCTAGATTTGCTTTGGGATTGATAATATAGACTCTTCCAGGCAAAATTTCTGGCAGAATGATCTCTTGAGAATTTGACATTGTAATATCTGTACAATAAACATCTGTCTCCATGTCTGATTCAAGAAAATTTAAGGCATCGGTTTCCATAGCAGCTTCTGTTCCTACTGCTGGCACTTCTGTTATTGATGCTTTTGTTGTTGCTACTGTTGCTTCTGCTGCTGATGCTTCTGCTTCTGCTTTTGCTGCATCTGTTTCTACTACTGTTGCTTCTTCCTCATCAAGTATCTCCCCCTGCCTGGGTTCAGTAATAACTGAAGTCAGGCCCCTTTCTAAAGAGAGAGAAGCGGTGAGAGCAGAAACTTGTGCAGACAGAGTGGAAATGGATGCAGCAAGAGGGGAAATTGCCTCTGCTAAGATGGTCTGGAGGAGTTGTTTGAGAAGTTGAAGAAGGGATTGTAGGATGGAGGGATCTAAGATTGTAGAGGTCGAGGTTGTGGCAGAGTGTGGCTGAATAGGGATAGTGGTAGAGATAGTAGTAGCTGGTGGAGTGAGAGATGGAGCATCTAGCATAAAAGTGTCTAGAGGGAAGTCATGTTGAGGAGAGGGAGTGTTCAATGGAGATGAGAATAAATTGAAGGAGGGGAGATCAGCAAGATGAGATGGAATAGGGGATTGGGGAGGTGTTGGCATTGGTGTATCCGGTTGGGGGGGAGATGTAGAGGAGGAAATATGGGTTGGAGATTGATGAACTGGGGATAATGAAGGTAGGGGAGTAGAGACTAGAAGATGAGTTGAAGCTGGGGTGTGTTTTGTTGTTTACAGAGATGAAGATTGGAGAGCAGGAGATTGAGGAGTGGCTGGAGTAATGTTGGATGGAATGATGGTTGATGGGATCTCTTCAAAAGGGTGGGAAGTGGCTGAAACAGTCCTTGAACTTTCAGAAGATGGGGTGGCAGAGGATGAAGCCTTAGAGGGCTTTGTGATTGTCCTCCCCCACCTACAAAACAAGGCACATGTGAGCCTTTTGCTGGCATTGATGAATGTGGTCTGGGAGACCAGTGATTCAGCAGCCTTCTTTGTCAAGAAGATCCCTAGGATCCTTCCAAAGTTTACTTCCTTCTTACTGTTCCTTTTCCTGATGAGATCAAAGATGATATGTGCCCAGTTTACCTGTCTCTTGTTTACCACTGCACACATAACCAGAAATTGATGCCTGGTTATATAATCGTGTGCAGTGTGCTTGCCCAGCAAGACTTTCCCAACAATATCTGCGAGAAATTTGAACTCGGAGATAGGTGTTTCTTCAGCAGTTTATTTGGGTTATCTCCAGAGTAACCCATCAGACTTAACATCATGTCATATTCCTCATTATCAATTTCTAAATCTACTTCTCCATTATCTAAACCAAAGATTTCAGTTAATATAGTGGGAGAGAGAGAGAGATGGCAGCACCCGCTATAGATCTTGTCATTGTGTTGTCCTCGGTTATAGACGCAGTAAAGACCCATTCTCTGATTTCCGTGCTGGGTAGTTTGATTCTAATGGACAGCAGATTTTTCAATTTCTGGTCTTCCAGCAGTTCCAGAATGTGAAGGAATACTGTATCAGAGTGCTGGAAGGAGTCAAAATCGACGTCGAACCCGGTATCAAACTTCATTGCCGCAAGGGCGCCTGCTGGAATCGCCATGAATGCACCTGCAAGAGAGAAAACGAAGATCAAGTGCAAAGGGAACTGAAAGCGCGGGACGGAGGTCGAAGAAACCCTAAATATAAGGTTTTCCGGAATATGAAACAACAAACTCCGGTCCACGAAAAATAAAAAAAATCTTCGTTCTGAGGTCGACGAAATAATTTAGAGTTAAACAGTTCGTCGAACTCAGTCTAAAGGTTGAATACATTTCTTCGATCTCTGGTTAACGAAAGGTTTTAGAAGTAAGTTCGTCGATCTCAGGTCGACAATAATTACTTCACAAAGAGATTTCGTCGATCTCAGGTCGACAAAAAATCTCAAGAATAGTTATCAGTTCGTCGATCTCAGGTCGATGAATAGAGACAATTCTTTGACCAAAGACAGAGCATTAGATTAAATCCTGGCCATTTATCATACCAAGCTGATTGACAAAGAATAGATGCTTGGATAAGTCCAATGGCTTAGTGAATATATCTGCTCTTTGCAAATCAGTAGAGATAAATTCAAGTTTAATCTTTTGTTTGTCAACACAATCTCTAATGAAGTGATGTCTTATGTCTATATGCTTGGTTCTAGAATACAATACTAGATTTTGTGCAATTGAAATAGCACTTGTATTATCACATAAAATATTTGAATTATTTAAGTTGACACCATAATCCAGTAGTTGTTTTTGTATCCACAAGATCTGTGAACAGCAACTACCTGCAGCCATATATTCAGCTTCAGTAGTGGATGTTGAAACAGATGTTTGCTTTCCACAGAACCAAGATACAAGTCTGTCACCAAGAAACTGACAAGTTCAAGAGGTGCTTTTCCTGTCTACTCTGCATCCAGCATAATCAGCATCAGAAAATCCAGTTAACACAAATGCTGATTTGTTGAATACCAGAGGCCTAGATCTGGACAACCTTTTATATATCTTAAAATCTTTTTTAAGAAAATAAGGTGAGATTCTTTAGGGTTCACCTGGAACCTAGCACAAAGACATGTGGCAAATATAATATCTAGTCTGCTTGCTTGTTAAATACAGTAGGGATCCAACAATGGCCATATACCTGGTCTGATCAACTAGTTTTCTAGATTCATCAGCATCTATAACAGCATTGGCAGCCATGGGAGTTTTCATGGCAGAGGCATCATTCATCCCAAACTTCTTAATAAGCTCTTTAGCATATTTAGACTGAGAGATGAAGATCCCTTCAGGGGTTTGTTTCACTTGGAGACCAAGGAAATATGATAACTCACCCATGTTACTCATCTCAAACATTGAGTGCATTAAATCAGAAAATCTTTTGCACAGATTGGGATCAGTAGAACCAAATATTATGTCATCCACATATATTTGTACTAAGAGAATTTAATCATGATGCAACTTTGTAAAAAGGGTTCTATCTACCATGCCTCTTGAAAAACCATGTTCTAAAAGAAAGCTGACTAAGCTCTCATACCAAGCTCTTGGAGCTTGCTTTAAACCATAGAGAGCCTTATGCAATTTTAAAACATAAGAGGGATGAGATGGAGAGATAAAACCTGGAGGTTGTTAAACATACACCTCTTCTTTGAGTTCTCCATTTAGGAATGCACTTTTTACATCCATCTGGTAGAATAAGAATCTTTTTGAATGCTGCATAAGCTAAGAAAATCTTTATAGCTTCAAGTCTGGCAACTGGAGCAAAGGTTTGATCATAATCAATCCCTTCCTCTTGCCTGTATCCTTGAGCAACAAGCCTCGCCTTATTCCTCACTATCACACCTTGGGCATCAAGTTTGTTTCTGAATACCCACTTAGTCCCAATTACTGGATAGTCCCTAGGCCTTAGAACTAAGTCCCAAACTTTACACCTCTCAAACTAGTTGAGTTCCTCTTGCATTGCAGTGATCCAATTTGGATCTTACTCTACATCAGATATGGATTGAGGCTCAATTTGAGAGAGAAAATAGGCAAGCATCACATCAGGGTTGAGTTGATGCCTTGTCTGCACTCCTACTAATATGTCTCCAATTACTTGAGATCTAGGATGATCCCTAAGTATGACAAGATCATTAGGTGGAGTTAGTTCAGTGACAGTTATTTGATTTAATTCCTCTTGTGGAATTGTATCAACTATTGGAGGAAATTGAACTGCTTCCACAGTCTCTTCTTTACTTTCAGCTTCTGATATAGCTTGTGGAGAGGGATGTGATTCAACCCTTGAGGTAAGGTTTAGATCATCCAAGCTCTCACACAAATTTTGTACCTGTAGATTATTGTTGGTAGAGATGTCTCTCTCCTTGTAAAACATATTAGATTCATCAAATGTCACATGCATAGATTCCTCAATTTTTAATGTTGATTTATTAAGCACCCTATATGCCTTGCTAACTTGGGAATATCCTAGGAAAATTCCCATTACATCCTTTGCTTCAAACTTTCTAAGATGTTTCTTGTCATTATTGTGAATATAGCATATACATCCAAATACTTTAAAATAGGTTATTATAGGTTTTTTCCCTTTGAGTAGTTCATAGGGAGTCTTAAGCTTTAGTTTATGTATTAGGCTTCTATTCAGGACAAAATTTGATGTGCTTACTGCCTCTGCCCAATAGGAAAAAGACATGTAAGCATCTACAAGTAATGTACCTGCAGCTTCAATGAGTGTCCTATTCTTCCTTTCAACTACCCCATTTTGTTGAGGAGTTCTTGGAGCTGAGAAACTGTTGGAAAATCCTATTACTGATTTGGGTAAGGATCACTATGTTCATAGGATTGTGTCTTGACCTCATTATATAGTTTTAAAGGTCAACTAGAATAGGTCTAAGGCTTAGAACTTAGGTTTGAAAGCTGCCCCCAAGATCTCCTAGTTCAGATTACAAGTGCAGAAGACCAAAGCAATTATCGTCGAGCGCAGGTCGACGAGGCGTCGAACTCGGTTCGACGATCTCCGAGCTCAGATCGATGATTTCTGTCTCAAGTCAAAATCAAGATCTCTGAGCTCAGATCGATGATAGTAGAGCTCAGATCGACGATTTTTCTGAGAGATCGACGATTTCAGGATTTCAAATAAGTATGTTATGGAATTCAAATATCTTCCATATCCAGCATTTAATGCAGAATATTTTGTAGCCGTTTCAATCAATTTGGAGCAAGTTTCAAGGAGACTGAAATGGAATGTTTCTTAGGACTTTCCTCCAGAGACAGCTACCAATTAAGGAAGTCATTTATGACTGGCTAACGGCTATCTAGGAGATTGGATTTCATAATATCATTACAGACAATAAAGACAGATAACCAAGTAGAACATCTCTCAAGAATTCTACAGGATTATACAGTTAGAGTTCTTACAGAACACAAGCAATAGAACAGAGAAGGAGATCAACACATAGAGAAGAATCCCTTCTACTCTTTCAGATCTCTTCTCTGATTAAAGTTTTCCAGTCTTTATCAATCAAGACTCTATGCACAACACATTTTAGCTTTTGCTGAAATTATCAATTGCTAGAGATCTCAACTTACTTAAGGCCTATCATTCTGTGCAAAGCTTCTTCTCCTGACCTAGTGCTAATCTCAGGGGGAGCTTTGACAACAACAAATCCACTAGTCTTCTTTTTGATTGTTGACAGAGAAGAACTCCTTCACTCTTTCATTTTTTTTGCTGTAAAAGGGTTATACAGAACTCCCTTCAAAAGTTTTGTGTTTGGTTTCTGAGACCTTGTCAAAACTCAGGGGTGGAAAGACACCTTATCAAAAAATCTTGTTTGGTTTTTGAGCACCTTATCAAAAGCTCATTGGTGCCCAGGACACCTGATCAACTCATCCTACAGTGGATTCCTACCTAGGTTGGTAGAAGAGTGGATGTACCCAGGTTGATTGGGGAACCACTATAGCTCCTTGTGTCATCTGGTTGTTTATGTTTTATTTACTGTGTGCTGTTAATTAGCTTTCTTGCTTTACTTTGTTTTATTTACTGCAAGCACAATACACTATAAATAAATTAAGTCTTCCACTGCCAATTAATTTTAATTTGCAAAATTATTTTAAAATACTCTATTCCCCCCCCCCCTCTAGAGTAAAGGTAGATCTTACCTTCACTTTCAATTGGTATCATAGCCAGGTTGGTTATACAATAACTAAACCATCACTAGGTTGGTTGTTTTTATAGGCTAACACCTTAACCAAAAGATCTCTGATAAGATCAACCTTTAATAGAGGGTTGTTATTTCTATTATAATTATTTTTATATAAATCCATGGCACAGAACAAAGACTATGCAAGTACCAAACCTCCAGTGTGCAATATTTCTAAGTTTGCACTTTGGAAGGCAAGGATTAAATTGTACATGAATTCTATTGATGAGGATATCTTCAATTCTATTTTGACAGTGTGTCCAAGACCTCCAGAAACCACAAGTACAAATGTGGTTCCACCCCCTTCAGGAACAGATGCAGACATCAAGAAGTGGAAATTTGCTAATGCAAAGGCAATGAATATATTGGCTCAGACAATGTCTGATGATATATTTCAGAAAGTAGCTGAATGCAACTCAACAAAGGAAATATGGGACAAGCTATCTGAGCTTGTGTTAGGATCTGCTGATGAGAGAAAGGACAGAAGATCTCATCTCATAACCCAGTATGAGAACATTAAGAAGGGAGAAACTGAGTCAGTAGCTGACATGTATAACAGACTCAGTCTGATTGTCAGTGAATTGAAAACTTTGGATAAGGAGATCTCACTGACTGAACACAATGATAAGATCCTAATGTGCTTCCCCAGCACTTGGGACTTAAGGATATAGCCAATCAAGGATGTCAGAAGCTTGAATGAGATCACCACTGAAGCTCTATTGGGCAAGCTCAAGTCTTATGAGTTGCTCATCAAAAATAGAGAGGAAGAGCAAAAGACAGCTTCTCCAGCAACAAGGAAGGAGAAGACAATTACTTTTAAAGCCACAAAAGAATAGCCTGAAGACAAGGTCACAGGCAATGAAGAGCTAATGAGCCTACTAACCAAAAGATTCTACAAGATGGCTAGAAAAGACTTCAGGAAAAGGTCATCCAGAGGCCATGAAAAGCCAAGGTATGACAAATCCAGTAATAAAGAGATTATCTATTTTGGATGCAAAAACCAGACCACATTGTGCGTGACTGTCCAAAGAACCAAAATAAGGACAAGAAAGATAAGAGAGAAAGGAGAAGAGATAAAGACTCTAGGAGAAATAACTATGATAAATCCTCCTCTAGCAAGAACAAGCATACAGGGAAAGGATTTGTAGCTGAGACCTGGAGTGAGACTGAAGAAGAATCAGATACTTCATCAAGCTCAAGTGATGATGAAGATGATGCCCAAGATAAGGACTTTTGCATGATGGCTATCAGTGCCTTTCAACACAATTCAGATGCAGAACAAGAGTTAGGATCTGAATCTGAACCTGAAGCTGAAGAAGATCAGGTAATAGACTCTTTTGATTTTGATTCAGAGGACTTTAAATTTGAGTTTAAGGCACTGTGTTTAGACCTACTCAAGTCTGAGAAAGAGATTATCTCTCTCAGAAATCAACTGTCTTAACTCAGCACCTTAAAATCAGATAACCTCAAACTCTTTGAGGAGTTAGAATGTTGTAGGGAGACGATAGCTTCACTGAAAAGTGAACTATCTGAGGCAAAGAAGTTTGAAGAATCCCTCAATGGGAGAAGCATCAAACTGATGGACATCACAAGCACAGTGAATTCAAGACTTAACAGTACACTGGGCTTGGGTGCTTCATCCAGCCAACCTATAGTATTAACAACCCCAATCAAATTTATCTCAGATAAAGGAAAGGGAGTTGTAGAGGTAGCTAGGAAGAATTCTGATATACCTAAGAAAAATAAGGTTCAACAGATATCGTCGAACAGAGCTCGACGATCTTCAAACAGAGCTCAGCATTTTCATGTTGAATCATCGAACTCAGGTCGACGATATCTGGTCTCTGAACACATGCAAGAACGATCTTCGAACAGAGCTCGATGATCTGACCCAAGATCGTCGAACTTTGCTCAGAGATCGTCGAATAGAGCTCAAAACTTTGAAAATCTTTTAAGGGTAAGTTAAAATTCAATTCTAGAGGTCCTATATCCCAAGACTTCAACCCTTATGCTGAATGGATAATACCTCCTAGGAGATATCATCCTGAAGGCTATAAGAGTCAACTAGGGATGCCTCTTATTTCAGATTTTAAAGGTTATCAACCTAGACCCAAGGTAAATTGGGTCAAAAACAAATAAATTGTTATATGTGCAGGTGAAGACCTATCCAATAATAAACTAGCAATGGTATCTGGATAGTGGGTGCTCAAAGCACATGACAGGGAGCAAGGATAATCTTACATCCTTCAAAGCCAAGCTTGGACCCAAGGTCATATTTGGAGGCTCAAACTTTGGACAGACCAAGGGATATGGTGCAGTTCAGATAGGGTCAGTCACATCAAGAAGGTAGCCTATGTGGAAGGACTGAAGCACAACTTAATCAGCATCAGTCAACTGTGTGATGAAGGCTATCAGGTGACTTTCAACAAACCTTCATGCAAAATCAAATCAGAGGACAACACAACTACGTTGACAGGTAAAAGGAAAGGTAACATCTATTTTGTAGATTTTGAATCAACTAAGGTAGATATCTGTTTGTTCAATTCTGTTAGTAAACCAAATGAGCTATGGCATAAGAGATTAGGACATGTAAACCTTAGAACCATTGCTAGGCTATCTCTTTCTGATCAGAGATCGTCGAACGGAGCTTGACTCTCTCCAATATCGTCGAATGGAGATCGACGATGTTGAAGACCTTTAAGATTCCTTTAGAATCCTGGATCGTCGAACTGAGTTCAACGATCTTTCCATTTCAGTGTCGAACCCTGATATAAAATCATTTTTTCGGTCGTCGTTCTCCTTTGCGCATTCATACTTTCTGCAGAGCTTTCTTTTCCTCCAAACCCCTCTACATTTGGTCTTGTTTGGTTTGTCTTTGTAGGAAAATCATGGCCATTTCAGTTGCTTTTTTAGCCGCAATGAAATTTGATACAGGGTTTGATATAGATATAGATTCATTTGAAGGCAGTGATCAGATTTTCAATGGACATTCTAGAATTATTCAAAGAACAATAGTTGGTCACCATCATGACCTCAAGGATGAAGCTGGCTGCCGACGAAATCAAGGAATGGGTATACACAGCCCACAACTTGGATCAGAATATTGTTTTCGGGACTATTTTAGGAACCCAGGTATCCCTCACTCCCGCACTTTTGACAGAAGTTTTTCAATTGAGCACTGGACATGATAATGTTGCATTTTCTGGACATTATACTAAAGAAGAATTTTCTAATATGGCTGATGTAGAATGGGACATACAGTCATATTAGCAAACCCTAATAAATTACTTAAGAAAAATCTTTCAGTAGAGTACAGATTTCTGGCTGATGTAGTAGGGCAAAGTCATATTAGCAAAATACTTTGCCCATGATACTATTTCTAAGTATCAGTTCTATCTAATGGATGCTATTGTAGATAATAAATAGTTGAACTGGGGAGAGATTTTCTTTGATCTGATTAAGAAGAAAATCAACAAGAATTTTGTTAATTTTTGGAGAATAGTAGGTTTATTTTTGCACAACAAATGCCCCAACTGCTAGTATCAAATGGCATGCATATAAATGCTTCCAAGAGACTATCTTGTGCTCTCTTGGGAAAATGGGATAGGCAGATTGCTAAACCCAGCAGGGTTTCTGCAACTCACACTACTTCAGGCACAGGGACAGTGACAGTCACTTCCCCTCACGTAATTTCCCCTTTAAAAGATTTGCCTTCTTCCTCCTCCTTATGTCCACCATCTCCACCTCCAGTTTCCTCAACCATTTCATCTCCCATCTTAATTTCATCTTCTCTCATCTCAATTTCCTCACCTACAATCTCTACACCTCCACCAGCCACTTTAAAAGAACAGTTTCATCCACTACATTACTATCCCCCTCTTGACCTTGAATCATCCATTCAAATTCCATCATTCAACCTCATAGATGACTACTATATGGATTATTCTCATTCATCTCCTTAAGAGCTTCCATCTTCTTCCACCTCCTACAAACAGCTTCTTCAAGACATCATATCTCAGCCCTCATTCACCTCTTCCATAACCTCAGCCATACCATCAGTTACCATCCCAGTTACATCCATCACCACCATCCTTATATCTGAACCATCCATACCCCATCCATCAACATGCTCTCCACACATTTCTACAGCTCCACCAACTACATCAACTTCTGCAACTTTCTTCTCTACCTCTACTCAAGCCTCCCTTGAGCAAGTAGATGTTCCTACTCTTGCTGATAGATTATATGAGATGTTAGCTCCCAGGCTAACACTCTTGCTGGATATCTCCTTGTCTCCTCTACTAAAATCTATAAATGATTTACCTGCAACGCTATCTTCTTCCCATCTTCCTCTGGCAATCCCTTCTTTTGGGTGCCTTGATCCAGTTTCTACTAAATCTAGGCAGGGGGAGATGCCCAATGAAGTAGTCATGCTGCCTGCTGAAGATTCAGACTTCATGCTTAGTTCAAAAGAAGTGCCAGATCTTCCCGCTCCAATTCTAGTTCCATCTTTCACTACAGTTGATCTAAGGTCCCTGCTGTCAGTTTTTGATGTTCTTTATAGCAGATATCTTCCAGCTTCAGAAGCTGAAGATCTTTCTAAGGACACTGTGCCTGTTATTATCTGTGATCCCATCTTGATCCAATCATACATTGATTCAATCGAGGCTGTGGAAGTTCCTATTGCTGTTGCTTTTGATGATAATTATGTGATGATCACAGTAGCTATTGCTTCAGAGCCTGCTAAGCCTGCTATTGTGAATATTGTTATTTCAGATGCCTCTGTTGTTGTTTCTGTTTTTACTACTGCTGCCTCTAGTATTGTTTCTGCTGTTGATGTTGCTGCTGCTGTTACTGCTTCTGCTCCTGATTCTCCTACCAAGGCAGCTTACAAGGAAATAGGTGTTATGTATGATAAGCCCCAAAGCTCTGATAGTGATGAATTCAGGACAGATTCATGTTATTCCTCTACAACTATTGTAAGGAAGAGGAAAGCTAGAAGTAAAGCAATGAAGAGAGTTCCTGCAAAGAAAGCCACTTCTGATAATGATAATCCTTACTATATATTGCATGATTGTCCAATTACTGAACATTGGATGCAATTTTCTAAGAACCAGTTGAAGGCTATGAGGAAGAGAAGGAAATATGACCAAGGCACATCTCATTATAATCCTCCTCCTCCTCCTTCTCCAAGTGCAGAATTTGGTGGAAGTTCAGCTCATCAAACCTCTCATACTTCATCTCAAAGTTCCTCCCAGTTTCAAGAAAGATCTCAATCCAGAGGACATCAGCAAAGAGGCTACCAGTCAAGAAGAGGTCAATATAGAGGAAATCAAAGAGATTATAAAGTGTATTCAAGAGGACAGTCCAGACAGTAATCTTATCAAAGGGAAGGACAAGGCCCAACTGATTCAACTACTGGTCCACTCCCTTATAAGCTCAAAGAAAGTGATCCCTCAAAAGCTCCTCCTTCTGACACTATTAACAGATATGAGCCTCCTGATATATTTGAAGATCCAGAGAGCAATCCAGTCTCTTGGACAGCCAGGATGAAGGAGCTAGCTGCTTTCGACCAGATGAGGAAAGCCAGAGAACAAGGGAAAGGCACTTCAAGCATTTCAACATTTTCTGAACAGAGAAAGCAAGAGCTTGAAAGGTATTCTTCTAGAAAATTATTTGATCCAAAAAGGTACATGGAATTTCACCCAGAGGCAGTTATTCCCAGAGCCAAATCTAAAACTTCTCTTGGTGTTGTTGATGATAGAAGATCTAAAAGAGAAGATGAAAACCCCAATAGGGAAATTCTTTTCAAAAAGGGCAAGGAAAATGACTGATAGTGTAAGCTGAACTACATATATCTCACTTTAAACAAATTTGCTGTGTGATTATACATATGCTTCTGCAATGCTGTTGTTTATATTTCTGCAATGTTGTATTTATTTCTGCTTGTATACTTTTAAAATTCCTATAAATCATGTAAATAGTAATCCTAACCCAAATAGGGGGAGATTGTTGGAACATCCTATTACTGATTTGGGTAAGGATCACTATGTTCATAGGATTGTGTCTTGACCTCATTATATAGTTTTAAAGGTCAACTAGAATAGGTCTAAGGCTTAGAACTTAGGTTTGAAAGCTGCCCCCAAGATCTCCTAGTTCATATTACAAGTGCAGAAGACCAAAGCAATTATCGTCGAGTGAAGGTCGACGAGGCGTCGAACTCGGTTCGACGATTTCCAAGCTCAGATTGACGATTTCTGTCTCAAGTTAAAATCCAGATCTCTGAGCTCAGATCGACGATTTTCCTGAGAGATTGACGATTTCAGGATTTCAAATAAGTATGTTATGGAATTCAAATATCTTCCATATCCAGCATTTAATGCAGAATATTTTGTAGCTGTTTCAATCAATCTGGAGCAAGTTTCAAGGAGACTGAAAAAGAATGTTTCTTAGGACTTTCCTCAAGAGACAGCTACCAATTAAGGAAGTAATTTATGACTGGCTAACGGCTATCTAAGAAATTGGATTTCATAATATCATTACAGACAATAGAGACAGATAACCAAGTAGAACATCTCTCAAGAATTCTACAGAATTATACAGTTAGAGTTTTTACAGAACACAAGCAATAGAACAGAGAAGGAGATCAACACACATAGAATAATCCCTTCTACTCTTTCAGATCTCTTCTCTGATTCAAGTTTTCCAGGCTTCATCAATCAAGACTCCAGACACCACACATTTTAGCTTTTGCTGAAATTATCAATTGCTAGAGATCTCAACTTACTGAAGGCCTATCACCTTGTGCAAAGCTTCTTCTCCTTACCTACTGCTAATCTCAGGGGGAGCTTTGACAATAACAAATCCACTAGTCTTCTCTTTGATTATTGATAGAGAAGAACTCCTTCACTCTTTTCATTTTTTTGCTGTAAAAGGGTTATACAGAACTCCCTTCAAAAGTTTTGTGTTTGGTTTCTGAGACCTTGTCAAAACTCAGTGGTGGCAAGACACCTTATCAAAAAATATGGTTTGGTTTTTGAGAACCTTATCAAAAACTCATTGGTTCCCAGGACACCTGATAAACTCATCCTGCAGTAGATTCCTACCTAGGGTGGTAGAAGAGTGGATGTACCCAGGTTGATTGGGGAACCACTATAGCTCCTTGTGTCATCTGGTTATTTGTGTTTTATTTGTTGTGTGCTGTGAATTAGCTTTCTTGCTTTACTTTATTTTATTTATTGCAAGCACAATACACTATAAATAAATTAAGTCTTCCACTACCAATTAATTTTTAATTTACAAAATTGTTTTAAAATACTCTATTCACCCCCCCCCCTCTAAAGTAAAGGTAGATCTTACCCTCACTTTCAGAAACAATGTCTGATACCTTCCTTCTCACAGAACTCTAGCATAAGAAGAGATTCAAACTCAGTGTCATGATCACTTCTGATCAATGCAACTTGAGTAGAGTACTCAATCTGTATGTTCTTGAGAAAATCTGTGAGAACCTTAAAAGTATCTGACTTAGTTCTCAAAAAGAAAACCCATGTGAATCTGGAGAAATCATATACAATAACTAATATATAATACTTTCCTCCTAGACTTTGTACTGCAATAAGGCCAAAAAGGTTCCATATGGAGAAAGTACAAATTCTAGGTGAATCACTCTTATTAATGGATTTGAAACTAGATTTAGTTTGCTTGCCTAGTTAACAAGCCCTGCAAAGGCCTTCCTTCTTGTAGGGACCAGGAGGTAAACCTCTAATAAGATTGTCCTTAGATAATCTAGCTATATTTTTGTGGTTTACATGTCATAGTATTTTGTGTCCTAAGATAGTTTGAATGCTGACAGAATTGAATAGGACAATTTCAAATTTAGCTGATTCAAAATTTACTAAGTAAATGTTACCTTGTCTAATTCCTGTAAAAACAGTTGTGTTATTTAAAGAAATAAGACATAAAGAGTTAGTAAAGCTTACTTGATAACCTGTATCACATAGTTGGCTTACTAATATCAGGTTATGCTTAAGACCATTTACATAAGTCACTTTCTTGAAAGTGACTTCTCCACAGTTGAAATCTCCATAGCCTTCTATCAGTCCAAATCCTGAGTCCCCAAAGATTACTTTAGGTTATGTCTTGGATTTATAGTTGATTAGGCATTCCTTGCAACCTGTCATATTTTTAGAGCAAACACTGTCCAAGTACCACTTATTTTGAGTGACAGGGTTCTCTTCTACCTGCAAAGAGGATTAGTAGTTTTTGACCAAGATTACCTTGGGTCCTTGTTGTTTAATATAACTGAAACTTGAAATAAATGAACATTCAGGCTGATCCTTATAACCTAAAGGATGATACCTTCTAGGAGGTATGACCCACTGACTAAAGGGATTAAAGGATTTATTAGTTTTTAGGTTACTCTAGTTATGGACTGAGTTTGACAAATTTGAGTATGTTCATCGACCTGAGCTCGACGATCTGGGTTGAGTTCTTCGATCTCTGCTCGAAGAATGGAGGTATCCATTCTCAAGAGCCCTAGAAACGTTGATCTCTGGTCGATGAACCATACTGGTTTTGTCAATCCCAGTTCGAAGAATAGTTTACATTATTATTTGCATTCAGGTTTCATCATTCTGAGGTCAACGAACCATACCCATTTCATCATTCTGAGTTCGACGAAATATGCTGAACATAGTTATGTTGTTTATTTTTCTTTTTTTGATTGGTTTTCTTAAGTTCTAACCGTTTAAGAACTTCATTAACCTTCTCTGCCTGTTCAGTATTTTTCTTACCATTTTCAGAGATGAAGTTAATAGGTTTTGATAATTGATTTTTCTGAATTAGGATTGGTTCACTAGATGAGGCTCCTAATCCTAGTTTGTTGTTGTTAGATCTTGTATTAACTGTGCTAGTTATATCTAACAGTTGTAAATTTCTTCCATTCAAGAATTCTTCTATTTTCTTAGCCTTACTTAATTCAGATTTCAGAAAAACTATTTGTTGATTGGCTAAGCTTAATTCTTCAGTTAACTTTTCATTTTCAGCAATGATTTTGTCTTGTTCTAAAAGTTTTTCCCTGAGAAGTTTGATTTCTTTCTCATATCCGATTAGGTCTAAACACAAGAGTTTAAATTCAGATTGAAATTCATTAGATTTAAAGTCATAGGAAGCAATTACCTGATACTCTTCAGAGAGGAATTCTTCATCATCTGATTCTTCTGAATATGATTTACTGCTTCCAGCATCTATTGCCATAAGGAAAAATTTCCCTTGCCTTCTTTTCTTCTACATCATCCTCACTGGAACTGGAGGAGGATGTTTCATCTTCAGTATCACTCCAGGTTTCAGCTACAAAACCCTTCTCCTTCTTTTTGTACTTGCAGGAGGAGGCCTTGTTGTGTTGATGTCTTCTTGACTCCTTTTCTTGCCTTCTGTCTTTCTTTTGGACTTCTGGGCATTCTGAGATGAAGTGTCCAGGTTTCCTACACCCATAACAGACAACCTCTTTAGAAGGGGTCTTATCATAACTGGGTTTATCTTCATTCCTTGAGGGCTTCCTCCTGAAGCACTTCCTTGCCATTTTATTGAATCTCTTAGCAAAGAGACCCATAAGATCTTCATTGGTTGGCAAGCTGGGAGATTGTTCTGCAGCTTTGAATGTTAAGTTCTGTTCCTTCCTAGTAGGTGTTGAAGCCTTTGGTTCAACTGCAGCTTCTCTTGACTTGATCAATTGCTCATAGGATTTGAAGCTTTCCAAGCAGAGATTCTGTTGAAATTTCAGCCATGCTTCTTGTTTCTCTGATGGACAAGATTCTGGAGTCCCAAGTTCTAGGAAAGCACATGAGGATCTTGTCATTGACCTCAGTCAGAGTAATTTTCTTGTCCAATGTTCTTATCTCATTGATGATGGAGCTCAGCCTGTTGTACATTACTTCCACAAATTCTGCTTCATCTTTCCTGAAATTCTCATATTAAGATATTAGGTTGGATCTTCTATCCTTCCTCTCATCAGCAGAGCCTGCTACCATTTGGTTGAGGGAATCCCAAATGGCTTTGGAAGATGTACATTCAGCAACTTTCTGAAATATATCATCTGACATAGTTTGGGCCAGTATGTTCATAGCTCTAGCATCAGCAATCTTTGCTTTCTTATGTGCATCAACTTGAACTGGAGGAGGCACTGCACTGAGATTTACTGGAGTTGAAGTAGAGAGCACTGGAGCTAGTGGTCCTGTCAAGATGGAATTAAAGATGTCCTCATCAATAGAGTTCATATAAAGCTTGATTCTTGCCTTCCAGATCCCAAACTTTTGCAAGTTGCAAACTGGAGGTCTGGTGCTGACATAATCCTTGTTTTGTGCCATGATATCAGAAATTAAAACCAATCAGAGAAACTAATAAGACTTATTCAGAGTTTATCCTGAGGATCTTGATTAATCTAGGTGTAAGCCTGTATGATGTGATTAACCTTCCTCTGATACCAATTGAAAGATAGGGTAAGCTCTGACAAACTCAAAAGGGGGGTGAATAGAGTTTTTAAAATCTTTTTGATTTTTGCTGAAATAAGAAGTCTTTAATAAAATATGTTACTATGATATAGGTGTATGAGTGTACAGGTGCAGCAAATGAACTAGAGAAAAGATAACTAAGCAACACAACAAAACATATCACAGCACAAGCACACAGTAAGATCACAGCCACGCAGACAACACATGAATTTTTATAGTGGTTTCCCAAACTTGGGTACATCCACTCTTCTACCACCCTAGGTAGGAATTCACTACAGGTTTTGATCAGGTGACTGCCACCAATGAGCTTTTGATCAGGTGCTCAAAAATAACCCAAGTATTTTGGGAGGAGACTTGCAACCAGAATAATTTTGAAGGAATTAAAACCCTGTACAGAGGTGGGGAAGAGAGGTTGATAAAAGTCTTCTTTTCTCAAGTCAAAATGAGAAGACTATATGGATTCTGTGGTGTTGTCAAAGCTCCCCCTGAAATCTTGAATGGTTCAGGAGTGGAAGCTTTGCTAAGGGTGAGTAGGCCTTTTGCTATATGATCAACTCTTCATAGATCCTTTGACTGATTTGAATATTCTTGTCACTTGAGATCCCTGAAAACGAAGAAGGTGAAGAAGAAGAAGGACTCTTGATTGTGATTGTTGTTCTTTTTTCTTCTTTTGAGAGCAGTTTATTTTTTCAGAACTGTATGCATTGCACTTCTTGTTGATCTCAAAGAGTTTTTTTGTATTCACTCTTTCTGGCAGAGAGATAATCAGATTGATAACTGCCTCAAAGTCGAATTCAAAAACCTACAATAAATGCTCAGCCGAAATCTGGGAAAATGAAAATTGCAAGTATGTTGTCATATATTCTATTCTATATCTGTCCCGAGATATAAGAAATTAATTCCATGGAGGATATTTGCAATCAATGCTTCCAGTAACGGCTCAATTCAAAGGATATAAGTTCATTGATTATCCAGGGAATTAACAGCCTATAATAGATATAAAATAAGGAGACAGAAAAGGAAAGAATAAATAACAATATGTCTTACTGTTTTCGTCGACCAGAGAACAGCTTTCGTCGACCTGAGATCATCTTTCGTCGACCTAAGGTCAGCTTTCGTCGACCTATGATCTGCGAACAACTGCACTGCATAAACTGACGGATACTATGCTCCAAGGTCGTCGACCTGAGAATCTGAAATTAGTCGACCTTAGAACTTGTTCAAACTGATGGCGTTGAGATAATAGCACATCTGGTGTTAAGTCATTTGAGAGTGTTAAGTCATTGATAGTATTGATAGCGTTTAGTGATCTTTGGCTCTGAGTAAGCTTTGGCTTTGAGTGAACTATGGCGCTGAGAGATCTTTGACGTTGAGAGTTGAAGTGTTAGTCGACCTGAGAATAGAGTTCGTCGAGCTAAGCTCAGAGAATTTTATCTCTGAGTTAGTCGAGCTGAGCACGACTATCGTCGACCGGAGATCGACGAACGTAGATCTCCTATTTCTAAAACTAGAATTCTCTGAGTCTTGATTCTTAGGCATAGTTGGAGGCTGGTCCTTTGTACTATTGACTCGAAGGACTTGACCTAGACTCTAGAAACACATAAAACTTGACCCTTTTATACAACATGGGTCACAAACTAAGAAGAGAACCTAGCCCAAATCACCTAGGGGTTCCCACAGTGTTCTAGGAGAGGAGAAATCTTGATGAATCCCAAGCCCTTCACAGAATCTTGTCATGCATTCAGACTGAAACTCAGTCTCAGGGTCACTTTTGATTTTGACAACAATACTGTTAAGTTCATTCTGAATTTGCCTAAAAAATGTCTGAAAGACATCAGAGTTTTCAGATTTCTTCCTTAGAAAGAACATCCAGGCATATCTAGAAAGGTCGTCAAAAACCACAAGGGTGTAGAGTTTCCTACCTAGACTATGAACTGGAAAGAGATCAAATAGATCCATATACAGGAGGTATAAACACCTCAGTGAATCTTTGGTATCAAGGCTCTGGAAGGAGGTCCTGGTCTACTTTCCCTTTTGGAATGCTCAGCAGATACCCTCCTTGATGCACTTCACCTTAGGATCATTTCTCACTAACTCTTCACTAAATAGTTTGCCTATAGTCTTGTAATTCAGATGAGCTAGCCTCTTATGCCATTGGACACAATGTGAAGCTTTCGCATCTGCAACTAGGTATATAGGAGATTCCTTACTCTCACAAACAAAATTGAGACAATAGACATTTCCTCTCCTAGTGCCTGTCAAGATGACCCCTTGGTCACTTGACCTCCTAATTTGGCACTCATCTTTGAGGAAAGAAATGTCATAGCCAAGATCACATAGTTGGCTTATGCTTATCAGGTTATGTTGCAAACCTTTCATATAAGCAACTTGTGTGATAGTGATTATGCCATTAGATATCTTACCAAACCCTTTGGTTACTCCTCTTTCTGAACCACCAAAGATGACTTTGGGTCCATTTTCAACTGGAGTGTACTCCTTCAACATGATCCTTATTCCAGTCATGTGCCCGGAACATCAACTGTCCAAGTACCATATAGGGGAATATCCACTTGGACTTACCTGCAACAAATAAATCATCTTTCCTTAGGACCCCAATTCTTATTGGGTCCTAGGAGCAGGTTAGACTGAAATTGAACGTGCCTACCTGCAGCTCTTCTGACAGGTAAGCTGACATTATCTCTTTGGACACTCTTATTGTACCAGCAATCAATAGCATAGTGGGACACTTTGCCACAACACTAACACTCATAAATGTTGTACCTTCTTTTAAGGGCTAGCTTTATAGCATAGCAGTCAGTAGCTCTCATTCCAGTAGGTACAACAGCCTTTTTCTTAAGTCTTCCAGCCACAGCCTGATTTGGGATTTGTCTGGCAGCTGAGGTACTAGGGATATCTTGGACCCTATCAGCAGATGCCTTCTTTTTAGAGTGCAAGCTCCTAATAGCTTCAGATATACCCAAGTCTTGTGTGATGATAGACTTTCCTTTAGTCTGATTGTGGACTGGCTGACTTTGAGAATGGGTTGCAGCCTTATTTTTGAGTGTTGGGGCTGGTACACCAAACACAAATGGTCCAAGATGGGCCATTTGGATTTCTTCCTAGGCTACCTTGTAGGCACTAACACCCTTTCCATTCCTAACACCATACTCCCAGTGACCATAAATACTCTCATGGCCATACCTGTTAGATGGTATCACCACTTTCCTAAAAGGAATTGGAGGCTTGGACGCTAGTGGCTACACTGGAGCTTTGCCCTTCCTTTTAGAATTGGCAACTCTAGTTCTCCCTTTGAAGCCTAACCTTTTCTTACCCTTTTGGGAGGAGAAGGAATCAATCAAAGGCAATACTGAACATGGCTTTGGGAACTTAGCAACTAGCTCCTTCTCCTTTTGGAGTTTACCTTCAAGATTCCTAATGTGGTTATTTTTGAAGGTGATTGTGCCCATCCGAATAACAGTGATGTTTTTCAGCTTGTTGACTTCTTTTATCTTCAGGTTCAATATGTTTGTTGAGTATGAAACAGCCAGCTTCAGAGAGGCAATCTCCTCAGCTTGTTTTTTGGCTAGGAGCCTGCTTCTCTTCAGTGCTTGTAGGAGTTCACCATAATCATCAATCAATTGATTGACATATCCTTCAGATTCAGAACCATCTTCATATCTTGATGCAGATGCTTATGATTATGGACTAGTTATATAATCTTACACAGAAGGTGTAGAATGTATCTTACTAGGGCCAAGCTGCTCCTGGCTGGGTCCTTCCTCAATCAAAGCCATCAGCCCAACGCAATGGCTGACTTCTTCTCCTTCATCAGATTTGGCAGCATCATCAGCTTCTCTAGTGATTGTAGAAAGCATCTCTAAGAAGTCTGCTTCTACAGATTCTTCTTCAGCAGTAAATAGCCCAATGCAGGCTTCAGCTTCATCTACCTCTTCTAACTCTGATGATGAGGAGTCAGTCCAGCTCTTTTGCTTCTTGGCAATAAAGGACTTCTCCTTCTTGCCCTTCTGCTGATGTTCCTTCTTTCCACCATCATCCTTTCTTTTGACAGGGCAGTCAGCTATGACATGCACTGGCTTGCTCCTACAATAACACACCACTTTAGAAGAAGTATATTTACTTGGTTTAGACCCATACCTGTCCTCTTTAGAGGATTTCTTCTTGCCTATGTAGTAATCTTCCTTGGGATGAAGAAGAATAGGATGTCCTACTTCTCCAGTGCTTCTTCTTCATAAATTTCTGAAATTGCCTTGAGAAGGCAGCATAGTCTTCATAAGAAATGTGGCAGTGTTATGTGCCGGTTTTTGAGCTTTCTGATTGAGAATCAGCAACTCTCCTTGGTGGAGAAGGAATCTTTCTCCTGCTCTTTCGTGTGGCTTCAGCTTTGAAGGCCACTGACTTGTCTTTGACAGTAGGCTTGCTGATTTTCTCCTCCTCCTTTCTAGTAGTCAGCTGTATTTTATAAGACAGCATCTTTCCCAATAGGGTTGGTGGTGGAGTGTCTGCAAGTCTAGCCACTTCTATGATGGCACAGATTTTTGTGTCCCAGTCTTTAGTTAAAGACCTAAGGAACTTATCATTCAATTTACAAGTGTTGAAGACTCTGCAATATGTCATCAGCTCATTCACAATTCTGAAAAACTTCTCATAGCATTCAGCAATTTCATCTGACTTGTCCTGCCTGAAGCTTTCATACTCTTGATTGAGCATGGACTTCCTGTCCTCCCTCACTTCTTCAGTCCCCTCCATGTAGACAACTAGTGTGTCCCACATCTCCTTTGATGTCTTATAGTGGACTAGGTTTTGGAAGGTTGAGTCATCTATGGAACTAACAATAATTTTTTGTGCCCTCTTATCCAATGTA
The DNA here is from genome assembly GCA_039513925.1 of Platanthera zijinensis. Lineage (NCBI taxonomy): Eukaryota > Viridiplantae > Streptophyta > Magnoliopsida > Asparagales > Orchidaceae > Platanthera > Platanthera zijinensis. The sequence goes on from CM077079.1 coordinate 95,389,714, forward strand.
GCAAAGATGATTTCATCTTTAGTCATCACAGAATATTGCTTTGGAGTCTTCAAATTTGTATCAAGGACTGATGTCTTCATTGGGATGAAGGGTCCTTCCTGTACTGTGATGTATATCCTAGGATCAAATGCTTTCATGAAAAGTCTGACCCTTTCCTTCAGGATGCCAAAGGTCTCCTTTCTACAAAGCGGAAGTTTCGTTGATCCAATTTCTTTATGATTCTCACTTGATCCCATTTTGGCCTTCTAATAGTTGCCCCTGGAGATCAACTCAGACTGTTAAGTCTATATTGAGGAACCTCCCTCTGATACCACTTGAAAGTCTTGATTTCAAGAACAAATAATCACCTAGAGGGGGAGTGAATAGGTCCAATTTAAAAACTTAGGCAACTTATCAATTAAAATCACAGTACAACAATCTTATCACAATCAATACTAGTACAGTATATAAGACCCCCCTCCCGGAACACAAGACATGGCCGAGGGGAGTCTTATGCCCAGAATAGCCGCCTTGCGGTAGCATCAGCACACAGGCTAACCTATACCACAAGACGCCTATTCTGCCGGCTAGTCTCAAATATCATACTGTCAACCCATCAATAAAATAATAAACACAGAAGTCATGATCCACATAAAGTAAAAAGTCTAGAAAAGCAAGAAGCTACACAAAGGGTCCTAAAAATATCAGAGTATATAAAAACTTTTCCCAAATAGGCTACATCATGAGTCTCTCAAAACTCACATCAGTCACCGACAAAAATGACGGTACCATCACATCAGGCTCTATCGTCCTAGCCTGACTTCCCTCCTACATAACCTGTTGTTGCTCTATCTGCGGGGTTTCCTCCTAAAAAGGAAGACATAGCAACCGTTAGTCATAAAGACTAAGTGGCTTCACATCCGCTCCCCCAGCGACTCCTCGACACCGGGAGGAGAAAGGAACAAAGGTACAATATATTTATATAAGCAGTAGTACAAGCAGGTGGAGTAAGTATACATGTCATGAGTAGCAATAGAAGTAATGTATAACAATATTATCAGCATTCTATTCTAGCAATTCTATTAAATCAAATAATTAATCAGCAGGTAATCTACAACAGGAACAGTAACTTAACTTATAAGAGTGCCCATACAAACTTATAAGTTAAGGTTCGGCTTAACAAAAAAGTAACTCATCGTATAAGAGTGCCCATACAAACTTATACAATAAGGATCTTGTGCATGATATGAATGGTATGATATGAATGTTATGCAATGACCGACCCATATTCACACACATGCAAGTTGCTATGTAGACACAGACTTGAAGTTCCCACTTTTCGAGCAGGTAGCTAACCTCTCAGGCGTCAACCGTCATGGCCAGACGGTGACAGTGGAGCGGGCGTCTCCACTATTAGGTGGTATCCACACTACCTGTCCTAGGCCTCCGTATGCCTCGACGTTAAGAATAAAACAGCGGAGCTCACATGCGTACTACAGCTCAGAAGGGATCTTGGGTAGATGTGCACCAAGAACACAGCCCAACCTGGCCTTTGATTTCAAATCGGAAGGAACCTCAGAATCGCACGAGGCGCAAGCCCAACCGTTCTCATGGCGCAGAGGAGACCTCGGGTTATGGACACCAAGTGTTCTAGCCCTACCGCCCAAGGTCTAACTATTGGCTTCCATCGGTGTGATGACTGGCGAGCCCGTAGACCTGCCACATTCATTATCTCAATATCACGACACATCGAGTCGTCGCACACCACTTGCACCATCACAACTCACTCGATGCTACCCGTAGGGAGACTACATCTCTAAGCATCGGTTATCAACAAAATCCATTAGGCTCGGATCGTGGGTACAAAATACTCTCCCAATAGAGTTCATCACATTCACAACTATCTATTTAATCGATCACCTACATTCATCACATGGTAGATATATTCTACCACCAAGCTCAACCTCCATTGATCACTGGCCATCCTATCTCAATTCACATCACCATTAACCTAGATGGCTACCAATGTTAAGCACAACATTCATAAGGTTAACCATAGGATCATAATTTGAGGAACCAAATGATAAAAATTGCACATCATAACTTTCACAAGAGTACACTTAATCATGAGTTAACATGAGCATTATTATTATATAGCATGCCACCAAAACTGGAATTCTTGGAGCTACAAGAATCTGCTATAAATGCTCAACCCCTCGTTAGAAAGGTATTCGCGAGGGCTACGACTTTCATGTTGAGTCGGAAGCCCAGATCTGGTCGCATCACATCAGAAATTCGACTCGAAGTCTGCTGCGTACAGGATACAGATTTCCTGGACTTATTTCCCCCAATCGCAGCAGACTCAAACGGACTTTCCCGTGGATACAGGTATCGCCTGGAAATGTGCAACCACTCGTTGGAAAGGTATTTTCGAGGACTACGACTTTAGTGTTGAGTCGAAAACCCAAGATATGAACAGAACCCCTCCGAAACTGGCGGCGAAAGATTGCTGCGTGCAGAAGTCAGATTTCTGCACACATCTTAAGGTAAGATGAACGACATCCGTTCATCTTCCTCCTTGCACCGACCTCCCAAAACTCCTCCAGAAATTCGTCCACCCTTATTCACCCTCACAAAGCCGTACTTCTCCACGAATCACTCTCTCATCTTCACTTTGAATGATGAAGAGGTTGAAGAAAACTAAAGCCTAGAAAACAACCTAAGCATGGCTTTCCCTAAGAAATCTCCTCCTCACCATCAATACTCTATGGAGTCGATGTCTCTCCTAGAATATTAACTACAGATCTAGCACCAAGGGAGAGGGGAGGAAGCTCACCGAGTGTCCATGCATGCTACCCAATAGTCGCATATGCGGCGTTTGCGCGTTGCTCCAGTCCTTAGTCGGACATTGCCCATCCAACCTCGTCAAACTTCGTCGAAGAGGATGCCGCCTCTTCGAGTGTGTTGTACTGGAGAGATCTAACTTTCCATGTTCAGATCTTGACTGGAAAAAGAGTTTGTCGAAGGAAAGTGTCACCGGAGCTAGTGGAGGAGGTCTCGGCCATGGAGTAGCTGTAGAGTGAGATAGAGAAAGGGAGAGAGAGAGAGGGGAGCTCTGCCTTGAGCGTAGATGGTGGGCTGCTGGGAGGAAGAGGGCACGGGTGAGTGATTTTTAACCTATGTTTTACTTATATACATAGTATATTTAATATTAATATTAATATTATTATTATTATTATTATTATTATTATTATTATTTAAGTTTTATGTTCAAATGCCAATACAAAACTCCCGAGGACACGAAAACTATCCCGAATGGGCTCGTTACGATAGTCTCGCCAATATGCACGTAACGATATGAGACATGTTACATTTCAAGTTTGATTGCTCAAATTATGCTCTCTGAAGCGTTTGCGTACAATTTACTTAAACTTTAAATTTGTCCAAATGACATCGAAATCGTGAACGGATGACTCCGTTGGACTTGTCATAACATTATGAATCTGATAAAACCATTTGAGATCATATTATGGTTGTTTGCTCGATTTCACTGTTTTGCATAAAAACGTTATTTGCAAACCACGTTATATGAGCTCGCGCACGCGCTATAATTCTTCAAGGTGACACGCTGCCTTCGAGGCAACACAAACTTTCTAGATGACATAGGCCTTCTAGGCGAATGCTACCCTCAATGGTACACCAACCACATGTTGGACCCCACTCGCAGATTCATAAGGAAATTATGCCCAGTCTGTTTGTCGAGTTCATTTGGCAATTCGTTAAGTTTACTCGATCGCCCGGACCTACCTACCGCCCCATGACCTTAGCTTTTCTCTCCCAAATTTCTACTGGCCTAAGCCATCCAGGATGACACGATACACGCATATGGGGTCTAGCTCGAATTGGGATGTTATAAATCCAATAAACAAAGAAATAATTTTTTCCCCGAAATTTAGGTTTGGCCTACGAGGATTTTCCGGATGAGAGTAAATTATACCCATCATATACAGTTATGGATACTTCACCCATAATAATTTCAAGCTCATATATACATTCTCAATCGTCACAATTTGTACATAGAATCTAGATTGTGTGAGCAACTCCTATCTTGTAAGGCATGGACTAATAGTGACACACATTGTTTCAAAATAATTACATTGGTTTAAGCTTATTCAGTTTTAATTTAAATTCAATTACATAACCTACAAGAAGGTATTCCGCAAGGACATAGTGAGTACGTCATCATGCATGCTACTCATTAATAAAACCACAATGCATTAGGCTACCGCTACCAACCTTTCTATAACAGTACAAGTTCCATGAACTAACAAAACTGTTGAACTACCAGCTCATTTATACCTTGCAAGACTGGATCTCAAAACACTAGATCCCTACAGCAAGTGTCATTAATGGTTGCGTTGCACCAATATCTTTCCTGCCTGCCATAAATCTCCAACACACACCTTGATAATCTTATCTTATAATATCATCACATTAAATATGTAGACCAGCACATTGACGCAACCATTGTGAATTCATGAGTACTAGAGACTACATTTAGAATATCAACATTCATCTTAAAATAACAAATCAGACAAGGTGGATTAGCCAACAGGACTTCTATATGGGTTTAGTGCACATATAAAGTACCCTGAGTAAAATCTACTCATCACTTATTCACACATTACAAAGTTCAATATACATCTCATGATTTCACATGGTCTGAAAGTTTATCATCATATTTATGATATAATTGCAAGAGTTTGTTAACCAAACACACTACACAGCAAAACCTTAGCATCAAGAGTGTTTCAATTTGAACCATTTATCGTTAATTGTATGATTTTGTAAACACACCTCCTTGATCAATAATCAATACAACTCCAACTTAATGGTGGAGACGACGAACCACAACTTGCTGAAGACCCTCCCTCGTCTCCAACAAAGGACTCGCGTCGCCATAGTGACCACTCGGGGCGACGTTATAATCTCCGCCCTCGGCTCAAGCCCGTCTAATCCTTTTATTTATGTCATTTTATTTATCGTATTTATTGTGCCACTTGTTTAGGCATTTTATTAGTCTCTTTAAGTTTAAAAAAACAAACATTATTAGCTTTATTTTCATTTTGGGCTGCTAATAGCCGGATGATGGTTGTAAGCCTATATATAGGCATAGTATGTTTCCTTTTGAAGTATTGAAGAAGAATTAAGAAACCCTAAAATCTATCCCTCTACTTCTCATCTTCTTAACCGCCCCCTACCCTCTCTCTTTCTTCCTCACTAATTCGGCCGCCCCCCTCTCTCCATTCCCAAAAACCGCCAACCTCCTCTTCCCTTTCTCCCCTCTCCATATCTACTTCCTCAACACCACTTCCTCCTCACAAGCCGCCCCTTACCCGACCACCAACCTTCAACCCATTCGGCCATCACCACTCTTGGCTGATCTCCATCTCCCCATCCTCTTGGCTGACTACCTCCCCTTGGGTGGAGGTGGAGTGTTTCTTGCTCCGAGGAACTTGGAGACGGCGTGACGCAGCGACGGCGGAATCTCTTACTCCATCCGGCACAACTACGGCGGAACCGCGGGCGAGTGATCCCTTGGTAAAACAGTCGGAATCATCCATTCCGACTTGGGTAACGAATCTCTCCACTTTCGTGTGCTTCCCTCTTGATTTTTTCTAGCGGCTGGAATAATTTTTGTGTTGCTTGCGAATCGTTGAATTTTCGTGGGTTTTGCTTTAAGTGTTGCAACATCACTACGCCTTATTTCCGAAAAGGGTTTGGCGAAACCCCGCACCTTTTTGTTGGGGGAGATCTACCGTTTCTCGATCGTGTTTTCGGGTAGATCTTCTTTGGTACAACATCGCTCATCCGGACCGGGTGGGTCCCTTTTGCTAGAAAGGATAACGGCCTATAGCCGCTTGTCCGATATTTATGACGGTGTGGCTACCGTGTTGATTTACTTGTTTAGTTTGCATATTAGCGCGCTGCGTTTGAACTTTGTGTGGTTGTCTTCGTGGGTGTTAGACGTCTCGCGCGTTAGAACGCTAAAGTGTTCACGTTGGCGGATAGTGGCCTGCATCAATTTGGTATCAGAGGTGGTTCTTGTCAGTTTCTTAATTGACACCCCCCCCCAGTTATCTTTGCACGTTAGCCCGCACTTCTAATTTGCACGTTTGGAGTCAAAAAAATCACAAAAAAAAATTATTTCTGGTCTGCCAATAGCGGTGTAGATTTCTTATTTTTCAGCAAAAAAATCCAAATTTTTTTTTTAATAACCCTCATTTTATTTCCAGTAAGAAAAAAAAAATTTATTTTTGGTAAATTGTCTAGCGGGATTTAATCCTTCTGTGGTCTGTCTAAGTCTGTTTTCTTCACTTGTGCATGCGCACTAGGCTCGGTACAGAATATCCTTTGTCGTCTTCCAATATGGATGATGACCGGCCTGAGGGTCGTGCCCTCACGGAGATTGAGGAGCTCCATCAGGTTTTCACGGAGCAGATGACAGCTATTCGGGAGGCTATTCACGCAATGGGATTACAACAAGGAGCACCTTGTAATCAACCTCCGCACCAATGGGTGGGAGAAAATCACAATCCTTACCACCACACTCCTAATGAGCACGCTCCTCGAGCACCTTATGAGTTTGATCTTACTCGGGCTGTCCGAGTTAAGCCGCCATCCTATGATGGATTGGGAGACCCCCAAGTCTTCCAGGACTGGGTCATGGAAATCGAGTGTTACTTCGAATGGTACGCTCTCAACGATGCGGACAAGGTGCGTGTGGCGAGAATGAAATTATTAGGGCAAGCCAAGATCTTTTGGCTGAACAAAGAGAAGTGCTTGCGAGTAGAGAATTGTGCAAGGCCCATCGGTTGGGAAGATATGAAGGCTAGGTTGACCGAGCAATACGTTCCCACGTACCATCGAACACAGATGTTCGATGATTTGGCTACCCTTAAGCAAGGGGCGAGGTCGGTTTCTGAGTACATGAGTTTGCTCAAGGATATGATGGTCCGTTGTGATGTGAAGGAGATGCCCGAGGTCACCCTATCTAGGTTCCGTAAGGGCCTCAACCCCGATATCCAAGGGAAGCTATTACGATACGGCCACACGGACTTACACGTGACATTCAACGCTGCGTTAGATATTGAAAAACACAATGTGCTTAAGGGAAAGTCACGTCCTTTCCAGAAGGGCAAATCCATCTTAGGACTGCCCCCTGCACCCAGCTATAAGGATAAAGGAAAGTATCGGTCCTCCGATTCTTCATCCATTGTGGTGACGGCTAAAAACAATAGGAGTCCAACTGGGGAAAGAGTGCCGATAGGAAGAGTCAGCAGGACGAACGTCACATGTTTTGCTTGCGGGGTTCAAGGACACTATGCTAGTGATTGTCCTACAAAACCCAAGCCCCTAGCCCTGTTAGATGCCGCGGGCGGGTCTGACGACCTTACTTACAAAGCAGGTGATTTTAGTGAGTCGGACGGCATGCCGAGTGACATGGATGACGAATCCCATATGATGGTGATGAGATGTATTTTGGCCACCCCGCGGCCGTTAGACGAATGGAATAGGACAAATATCTTCACGTTAAACTTCAAGAGCGGTGAAAAATGGTGTAGGCTGATCATAGATAGCGGAAGTTGCATGAATGTCGTTTCTGAAGCCGCTGTGAAACGCATGTCCCTAGTTGCTGAACCACACCCTCACCCGTATAAGGTGGCGTGGGTGAACAAGTCATCCCTCCCCGTGGCAAAGCGTTGTCTAGTTCCCCTCACCATCAAGGCCTACACCAAACCGGTTTGGTGTGATGTCATCCCCATGGATGTGTGTCACGTCTTACTTGGGCGCCCTTGGTTGTTTGACCATGACGTCACCCACTATGGTCGGGCCAACACTTATGAATTCAAGTTTAATGGCCGCGTCATCGTCTTGAAGCCCTCTCCTCCGAAGGACCCTTCGACCCCTTCCAAGGACACCGTCATCCCAGTCGAGAAGAGAGCGTTGGGTCTTATTGGTAGGAAGCAACTTACCCGGGCTACCTTCATGGATGGAGTTCTTTATGCTTTAGTTTGCCTCCAAGTCAAGGACGATGCGGCGATATGTGAGAGCTTACCCCCGGCATTGAAATCGCTCCTAGAAGAATTTGTGGATGTGTATCCGGACGAGCTACCGTCTGAGTTACCCCCCATGCGGTACATCCAACACGCCATCGACTTCATCCCCGGCTCCTCCCTGCCCAACCTTCCCCATTATCGCCTCAATCCGTCCGCGCATTTAGAACTACAAACCTAGATCTCAGAATTATTGCGAAAGGGATTTATCCGCCATAGCATGAGTCCATGTGCTGTGCCCGCCTTACTTGCCCCCAAGAAGGACGGCTCGTGGAGGATGTGTGTGGATAGCTGGGCCATAAACAAGATCTCTGTCAAGTACCGATTCCCCATCCCCCGTCTCGACGATTTGTTAGATATGTTGGCCGGCGCCACGATCTTCTCCAAGTTGGATCTTAGGAGTGGTTACCACCAGATCCGAATTAGAGAAGGGGATGAGTGGAAGACCGCCTTTAAATCTAAGGAGGGCCTTTATGAGTGGTTAGTGATGTTGTTTGGGCTATCCAATACGCCCAGCACGTTTTCTAGGATGATGACCCATGTTTTCCAACCCTACATGGGGAAATTCATTGTGGTGTACTTCGATGACATCCTGATTTTTAGCACCTCCACGAGTGATCATGAGACGCATTTAAGAATCATCCTAACCACATTAAGATCAAAAAAATTATTCGTGAACATAAAAAAATTTACCTTCCACGTGACATCTGTCGAGTTCCTCGGTTACATCGTTAGTTGAAAGGGAATCCATGTAGACTCTAAGAAGGTGCAAGCCATAAAGGATTGGCCCGAGCCCGCCAACATTCGGGATGTGCGGAGTTTCCACGGACTCACCACCTTCTACCGGCGGTTTATTAAGGATTTTAGTAGCATAATGGCCCCCGTAACCGAGTGCATGAAGAAGGGTGAGTTTTCTTAGACGAATTCGGCCGCCAAGGCTTTTCAATTAACTAAGGCGCGCATGTCCGAAGCCCCCCTCTTGCGTCTCCCAGATTTCTCCAAGGTTTTTGAATTATCTTATGATGCTTCGGGAGTGGGGATTGGGGGCGTATTGAGCCAAGAAGGTCACCCGGTGGGGTACTTCAGTGAGAAGCTTGCCGGCCCGAAATTGAACTATTCTAACTATGATCGGGAATTCTACGCGGTCATCCGATGCCTCCAACATTGGCGGCACTACTTGCTTCCTAAGGAGTTCGTCATCCTATCCGATCACGAGGCGCTACGATTTATCAATTCGCAGTCAAAGGTGAGCCCGCGACATGCTAAATGGGTCTCCTATCTTCAGGAGTACACATTCATCATCAAGCATCTGAAGGGCACCCTCAATCGCGTAGCGGACACTCTTAGTCGTGTCTCGTTATTACTATCCACATTAGAAATTAAGGTGGTGGGCTTTGATAGGATTAAGGACGAATATGTCCACTGCCCCGATTTCAAGGACATATATTTCACCCCTCAGGATAATCTGCCCACAACCATTTCCGCGTTTTATATTCGTGACGGGTATCTTTTCCACCACTCGAAGCTATGTATTCCCCGCTCATCCCTATGTCACTTCATTGTGTGGGAACTACATAGCGGTGGGTAAGGAGGCCATTTTGGCCGTGACAAGACTATCGCATTAGTTGAGGACAAATTTTATTGGCCCAGCCTTAAGACCATGGTTAGTAAAATCGTGGGAAGTTGTCGGGCGTGCCAGTTGGCAAAGGGGAACAAGACGAACGCGGGGCTTTATACCCCTCTCCCGATCCCTTCGACGCCTTGGGAAGACGTTAGCATGGACTTCATTCTAGGCCTTCCGATCACGTTTAGGCGTCACGATTCGATCTTAGTTGTCGTTGACCGTTTTTCCAAGATGGCTTATTTTATCGCTTGCAATAAAACTAACGACTGATGAGTCCCTATTTTATACCTTATTTTGGACTCATCTAGGCCTTTTTCCTCAGCTTTGCACTATCTTTTAGCGCCATTAGTACTCCTTTTGGTTAGCTACGACATTCCACGCCCTGTGCACCTTTTTAGCCCATTTCTGTGCTTGTGTGCATTTGCATTCTTGCTATGATTATTATTGTTTGTTGTGGCTGCCACGATCGATGTCCCGTGCAGTTTTCCTGCAGGTTTGGGGATCGTGAGGGCATTCGGGATAGGCGTTTCACTATTTTTGGCAAAGGAGTCAGTGGTCGTGCGTTTTTACCCACGCACGACCATCGACCTCCTGGCGCACGATCATTGATCGTGCGCAGCCCGGACTTATTTGTGAAATCCCTGTCTTGAACCTTCCGTACGATCACTTGCCATACCGCGCACGACCACTGCTCGTGCACCGCCGATCGTGCGCAGTCATACCCATTTTACAAAGTTCTACCTGGCTATTTCCGCACGATCATCAGTATTGCCTCGCATGATCACTGATCGTGCGCTGCTGATCGTGCGCGACCATTGATTTTCTGATGCAGGTCTACAGGTTGCTCGCGCATGGGCGCTGACCTTGGTCGCGCACGACCACTGGTCGTGCGCCAGTGGTCGTGCACCCTATTTATTCTGCAAGCTATAAAAAGCCCTGTTCCGCAAATTAGGGCAACGGACATTGTTACCAACCCTCCGCCAGTCCGCTGTTTCGCCCTCCAGCAGTTCCATTTGCCTCCACCTTCATCCCTACCATCGGGAGGACCTTCTCCGGCGATTCCTAAGCATTCCGCATCCTCCGGTGATCCTCCCGGCCATTGAAGCATTCTTCTCCGAGCTTTCCACCATGGAAGAAGATGAAGCATACCTAGAGAACGGAATTACAGGCCCTCGAGGTGACAGCTCGGTGGTACCGGAAGCCCTCCTCGGACTGCGCTTGGAAGCGGATTGACAACCCGCACCTCCGGCCAACAACCGCGGTGGGTCTTCAATCTCGTGGTTTTGCATTTTCTACCTTTTCTTATTGCATGGAATGTTTATGCATGTAATGAACATCAATTTCTAGTGTTATTTTGATCATTTGTGTTTCATCTTGCTTATGAGAATTATTCTTTGATGCGCCTCGCTCCATCTCGCTCCACTCCACACGTTCGTTTCACTCAATTTCACTCCGCACTAATCACCTCACTCGCTAGACTTCCGTCCACTCACCAACCGAAGTACGGCATCGCGACCGCTACATCCATCTCGCCTTGAGAAGCGGTGATTGTGACCCGCATAGTTTACATTAGTGTAATCGGTCGTAAGACCACCAACCAAAGCCCCTTCTTTTTCTGTTTATTTCAATTAACTCTCATAACAATAGTTTTAGAGTCTAAATCGTTCAACGCTAATTGCATTCCTCAAGAGACCGACATCCGGGGATTTATTCCCAACTTTATTACTTGTGCGACCGGTACGCTTGCCGTATTTCACGCGCATCAAGTTTTTGGCGCCGTTGCCGGGGAATGCAACTGTTGAAAGATTATGATTTCTGGAAGTATTGGTATAAGAGTTAGTGCTTTTTGATTTTTGTTTCTTTGTTTTGTTACTTCAGTGGATGCAGGGACGTGCTGCAAGAGATCTCGTTACTTACGATCCTGAGATCGAGCGAACTCTTCGTACGCAAAGGCGTGTCGCTGCTATCAATCCAATCACCATGGGAGATCAGTTGAACAATGACAATGGAGTTCGTGTTGGAGGGAACCTCCATGATTACCGGAACGGGGATGAGAATGAGGTGAATCCGCCACATGTCCGAACCATGAGAGACTATACCACTCCCATTGTTGGGAGCATTTACCCTAGGTTCGGACCGGCGGTCGCAAACAAGCAGTTCGAGATCAAACCAGCAATTCTTAACATCATCTGGAACAACGCACAGTTCTCCAGAATGGCCACGGAGGATGCCCATCTTCACTTGGCAGACTTTTTGGAAATCTGCGCTACTTTCCGCTATGCTGGGATTCCTGATGATACGGTCAAGCTCCGTCTCTTCCCCTTCTCTCTACGTGACAAAGCCAAGTCATGGCTTCATGCCCTTCCTCCTGGAACTGCCACAACCTGGGAGGCTCTTACCACAAAGTTTCTAGCCAAATTCAATCCGGTCGACCGTATCGTGAGCTTGAGACGGGCCATCGCTAATTTCAGGCAAAACGACCAAGAGAGCTTAGCGGAAGTTTGGGAGCGCTTCAATGAGTTGCTGCGGAAGTGCCCCAACCACGGATTCCAAACGTGGAATCTCGTGGAAAGCTTCTACTTCTCCATCGAACATCAACACCGCGCCATGATTGATGCCGCCTCTGGTGGAACAATTATGAACCTTGCTCCTGAGGATACTTTGAGAGTTTTGCAGGACACCGCCACGCACAGCGCCTTTTGGACCACAGGAAGGAATACCCCCCGTGGGACAAGTGGAGTCTTTGTTGTGGAAGCATCAAGGCCCGCTGCTGCTGCTCCGGTGTTGGCCATTTCGTGTCAAGGATGTGGAGGAACCGATCATCATAGCTTTGAGTGCCCTGGAGCGGAGGTAACGTATGACCCCGCCTTTTCCAATGAAACTGTTAATTTTATCGCAAATCAAAACAGGGGCGCGCCTTATGGAAATGCGTATAATCCGGGTGCGAGAAATCACCCGAACTTCTCGTGGAATCAAAATGCACCGGGCCAACGATGGAAACCGGGGCAGTATCAAAATGATGCCTCCGCCTCCGGAAGCCAACCGCGGCCGCCTTACCCGAATTACCCCCAAGGGCCCCCCGCCGTAAAAACCAATTCATTGGCTGAAATGTTTGAAAAATTTGTTGAAGTTTCCCAGATGAACATGACAAACCAAGCCGCTTCAATGCGTAAGCTTGAGGCACAGTTGGGCCAATTGGCTCAAATGGTCTCCGAGCGCACTCATGGTACTCTCCCAAGCAACACCGAAAAAAATCCCCACGAACAAGGGAAAAGCCTTGGGGAGGAAAGGCTGGGGAATAACAACGAGCTCGTGATTAGCTGTATGATCAATAATGTTGAAACCACTTCTTTATGTGATTCCGGAGCATCTAGCAACATCCTCACTCTGCAGGATGTCGCGAAGATGCAATTGCAAATAAACACCGAAGACCGGAAATCACTTATTTTAGCTAATGGAAATGTGGTTGATACTGAAGGTGGTGTGAGGGAAGTTGAGATCGAGGTTAACGGCAAACATTTTACCACTGATTTTCAGGTCATGGGACCAAAAGAAAATGACTCCATTCCGATACTTGGTGTCCCATTCCTGACGGCCAGTGGCGCATCCCTGGATTTTTCCAATGGACGTGTCACCTGGCCGACCGATGATTTCGCCCTCGATGATACTTCCGTACACCCCTCTCTTATTCAAAACGACGTTTTTCTGAGTAGTGCAGATTTCAAGGAAGATTCTGGAATCCAAGCTTTGAAGGCAACCCTTACGGATGAGAAAACAAAGGGAGGATTGACCGAGATGACTGATGAGAAGAATGACTTATTGACCACGAAGATGTTCGAGTGCACCAAAGACACGGCGACCGTGCCATTTCCCACCGATGCTGTTATTGAGCATGACATTCCTAGTTCCATGCAAGAGAAATCCCTAGACATTTATTCTTGTAATAATATTCATAACTGTGATATGCGTTCTGTCGCTTGGGTTGATCTGATCGCCGTCGCGGTGCCGGAAATGACGCCATTGATCATAAAATCTGGGAAAACTGTGGAATCCACTCCTTGGAAGTCTCCATCGGTTGAGAAGCTGAAGGAGGCCAAGCGCTTGCGCGATAAGCGTTATTCTTCCTTTCGGCGCGAAGACACGCACCATCTGAGCAAGGGGAAATCCCCTTCTCAAGATGCTATGAAAAATTCTGCTTCTCCTTCGCTCTCCACCGGAATGACTTACCACAAATCGGCATATAGCTGATTGCTTCTTTGCCGCTCTGCCTCGCTTTTCCTGCTTATTTTCCTAGTTGCTTTGGGACCTTATTTCGCTCTCTATTTCGTAGCTTTTATTTTGCTGCAAAAACATTATATACAACTGCTAATACAGGTATTTGGTCCACCTTAAGGATGGTAAAAAAAAGTGCTATTCGGGAGACAACCCAAGCTTGGACCTTTTGGTCCCCTCGTTTATGCTTTTTATTTTATGTTTTCTATTTTTTGTATTTTCTGTTGTTCGGCCTAATTCACAGGTTCAGCTTATCTTTTGTGCAAAGCAGCAACTCCCGCGAATCATCACGCAATCTTCTGGCATGCTCCCCTCTTTGGAGCATAGGTACTCTCTCTCGCTTCAGATTTCATTCCTTGGTTGAATGTCTATTTTACTTGCTTATGTTTTTCATTCCAGTCTGGGGGGAAGAGCCGCTTGTGCACTCTACGAGCACATTTAATTTCGCATGCCAGTAGTTTTCCTTCTTGCTTCATTGTTTTAGACTCCTGCTGCACACACTTTGACACCCACATGAGCGCGCACTTGACCACGCGTGCGGCTCGAGTTGATGTATTATTTCATGTAAACTTTAAGATGGTGGTGCTGATGTAGGATTTTGATTTAGAGTAGTTCAAAACTCGTTCAGTGCTCCTAATCGAGTGCTCACGTTGTGTAGAAATTGTATAGATTTAGTTTTTCTTTATGCCTGCAATTTATATTTTTTTCTGCACTCGTAAATACTGTCTGTCCTACTCAAATCTATGAATACGGAGTAATCACTCGGTAGTGTAGGAATGTGTGTAGGCGTCGCTAGCTTTGTATTGCTCGAGTCGGGAGGACGGATCACTTTTCTCGGTGACTAAGAACTTGCCCCAGGCTACTTTCAAAGCATTGGTGCACGGTTAGTCGAGCGTGAGCGTGATGTAGGCCATCACTTTGGCCTGGTTGAGCCTTGCACCCGTCCTAACATAGCCCTCGTTAGCCCCGTTGAGCCTACCTTCCTTTTGTTTCAGCTCCACACTCAATTCACCAATGCCTCAAGCCAATCCTAGTCGCACACCCGCGTCGAGCTCTAGTTCCAAGCATTTTCTCGTTGGGTTGTTGATGTGGGAAGTGGTTTTGTGAAAAATGTGGATTTGCATCTTGTTATATTTGCTGAAATTCAAGAATTTGAAAAAGAAAAATTTATAAAAGCAAAAATTGTGAAAAAGAAACGAAAAAGAGAAAATAAAACATATAAATGAAAATATGTTTTTGAGAAATCTGTTTTGGGGTAGGCGGTGCACACACCCATGTTGTAAAAACGAAGTCTGGGGGTGTGGTGCACTCGCATTCATTTTGCTAGTGGGAAATCTGTAATTGTGCGAGCTCCGTTGGGTTGTGCGTAGCCTTCGTTTTCATCCTTTTTATCCATACCTACGTCTACACCCAAGCCCCAACTCTTCACCTAAAGTCCTACGAATTTATGCTCGAGTCGAACTAGCATCGTGAAGAAAGTGTGAACGGGCAAGCATATGGTCCCCGACATTGGTGGATTCCTTTGGAGGTGATCACGAGCCCCGCTCTTTGGCAATGCTCCACCATCCGACTTGCCTATTTTCTTCCTACACATGACCGCGCGATTCTCCAGAAATTCAACCTTTGAGTAGTGACAGTATTTATTTACGTTTATCGAAAATTATAAATTACATAGCATGATTAAAAACTCCTTCTATTATATTTTCTTTGCACTTGTGTTTCTCAATTTCTCGTCCTACTGTATTTTGAAATTACTACGTCAGCTAGCCATTTTTGAGTCCACAAGGTGATTATTTACCCGGGACGTGCAAATAGTTAAGTCTGGGGGTGTGATGAGTCCCTATTTTATACCTTATTTTGGACTCATCTAGGCCTTTTTCCTCAGCTTTGCACTATCTTTTAGCGCCATTAGTACTCCTTTTGGTTAGCTACGGCATTCCACGCCCTGTGCACCTTTTTAGCCCATTTCTGTGCTTGTGTGCATTTGCATTCTTGCTATGATTATTATTGTTTGTTGTGGCTGCCACGATAGATGTCCCGTGCAGTTTTCCTGCAGGTTTGGGGATCGTGAGGGCATTCGGGATAGGCGTTTCACTATTTTTGGCAAAGGAGTCAGTGGTCGTGCGTTTTTACCCACGCACGACCATCGACCTCCTGGCGCACGATCACTGATCGTGCGCAGCCCGGACTCATTTGTGAAATCCCTGTCTTGAACCTTCCGCACGATCACTTGCCATACCGCGCACGACCACTGCTCGTGCGCCGCCGATCGTGCGCAGTCATACCCATTTTACAAAGTTCTGCCTGGCTATTTCCGCACGATCATCAGCATTGCCTCGCACGATCACTGATCGTGCGCTGCTGATCGTGCGCGACCATTGATTTTCTGATGCAGGTCTATAGGTTGCTCGCGCACGGGCGCTGAACTTAGTCGCGCACGACCACAGTGCGCTAGTGGTCGTGCGCCCTATTTATTCTGCAAGCTATAAAAAGCCCTGTTCCGCGAATTAGGGCAACGGACATTGTTACGAACCCTCCGCCAGTCCGCCGTTTCGCCCTCCAGCAGTTCCATTCGCCTCCACCTTCATCCCTACCATCGGGAGGACCTTCTCCGGCGATTCCGAAGCATTCTGCATCCTCCGGTGATCCTCCCGGCCATTGAAGCATTCTTCTCCGAGCTTTCCACCAAAGAAGAAGATGAAGCATACCTAGAGAACGGAATTACAGGCCCTCGAGGTGACAGCTCGGTGGTACTGGAAGCCCTACTCAGACTGCGCTTGGAAGCGGATTGATAACCCGCACCTCCGGCCAACAACCGCGGTGGATCTTCAATCTCGTGGTTTTGCATTTTCTACCTTTTCTTGTTGCATGGAATGTTTATGCATGTAATGAACATCAATTTCTAGTGTTATTTTGATCATTTGTGTTTCATCTTGCTTATGAGAATTATTCTTTGATGCGCCTCGCTCCATCTCGCTCCACTCCACACGTTCGTTTCACTCAATTTCACTCCGCACTAATCACCTCACTCGCTAGACTTCCGTCCACTCACCAACCGAAGTACGGCATCGCGGCCGCTACATCCATCTCGCCTTGAGAAGCGGTGATTGCGACCCGCATAGTTTACATTAGTGTAATCGGTCGTAAGACCACCAACCAAAGCCCCTTCTTTTTCTGTTTATTTCAATTAACTCTCATAACAATAGTTTTAGAGTCTAAATCATTCGACGCTAATTGCATTCCTCAAGAGACCGACATCCGGGGATTTATTCCCAACTTTATTACTTGTGCGACCGGTACGCTTGCTGTATTTCACGCGCATCAACGACGCATCACATGTCGCTCAACTTTATTTTAAGGAGGTAGTGGGTCACCGCGGCGTTCCAAAATCGATAGTTACTGATAGGGACGTAAAGTTCACGAGCTATTTTTGGACAACTTTGTGGAGGATAATGGGCACCAAGCTCCTATTTTCTTCGGCCTACCATCCGCAGACGGATGGGCAAACGGAGGTTGTAAATAGAAGTTTGGGTAGTCTACTGCGCTGCCTTGTGGGAGACCACAAGGGTACATGGGATATTATCCTTCCGCATGCTCAGTTGGCATATAATAATTCCAAAAATAGGTCCACGGGTCTGTCCCCGAATGAAATTGTGCATGGCTATAAGGCCCCGGTGCCACTTGACTTGATTCCATTACCCCCATCTTTTAAATCAAGCCAATTCGCACAAGATTTTGCCTCTCACATCCATGACCTGCATAAACACATTAATGAGACGCTTACCGCTCAATATGCGTCCTATCAAGTTCATGCCAACACACATAAACGAGCGTCTCCCCTGAAAGTCGGCGATTTAGTCATGGTCCGTCTCATCCCTGAATGGTTGCCTACGGGCACCTTAAAAAAGTTAGCAGACCGGCGAGCGGGTCCTTTTCGGATCTTAAAGCAGTTAGGTGAAAATGCATTTCTTTTGGAATTACCCACTAATTGGGGTATTTCCCCTTTTTTTAATGTTTCGGACTTAACGCCATATATTGCTCCGTCGCTAGAATTATCTTCCTCCCCGTTTACATCTACTACAGATTCTCTTGGGTGTAAGACTGAGTGGGGTACGGGATCACTCGTTCCGTCGGTCTCCAAAGGAGGTACGCCGTATGTTGATGAATTAGATTTTCCCCCGTTACTGCCTAATGCTTTTCCCAGGTTTGCCAGGACAGCTTTCTTGCCCAACAGGATTCTACAGGATGATGTACTTCCCACTCCGGATGGCGACGTGCGATGTTTCTTGGTTCGTTGGCGTGGTCGCCCCGCCTCGGATGACTCTTGGCTCCCGGAATCCGAGGTCGCGCTCTTGGATGATGCTCTTCTACGACGATATATGCAGGACAACTCATCGGTGATGAGTCCTTTTAAGTGGGGAGGATTGGTGGAGACGACGAACCACAACTTACTGAAGACCCTCCCTCGTCTCCAACAAAGGACTCGCGTCGCCATGGTGCCCACTCGGGGCGACGTTATAATCTCCGCCCTCGGCTCAAGCTCGTCTAATCCTTTTATTTATGTCATTTTATTTATCGTATTTATTGTGCCACTTGTTTAGGCATTTTATTAGTCTCTTTAAGTTTAAAAAAACAAACATTATTAGCTTTATTTTCATTTTGGGCTGCTAATAGCCGGATGATGGTTGTAAGCCTATATATAGGCATAGGATGTTTCCTTTTGAAGTATTGAAAAAGAATTAAGAAACCCTAAAATCTATCCCTCTACTTCTCATCTTCTTAGCCGCCCCCTACCCTCTCTCTCTTTCTTCCTAACTAATTCGGCCGCCCCCCTCTCTCCATTCCCAAAAACCACCCACCTCCTCTTCCCTTTCTCCCCTCTCCCTATCTACTTCCTCAACACCACTTCCTCCTCACAAGCCGCCCCTTACCCGACCACCAACCTTCAACCCATTCGGCCACCACCACTATTGGCCGATCTCCATCTCCCTATCCTCTTGGCCGACTACCTCCCCTTGGGTGGAGGTGGAGTGTTTCTTGCTCCGAGGAACTTGAGACGGCGTGACGCGGCGACGGCGGAATCTCTTACTCCATCCGGCACAACTCCGGCGGAACCGCGGGCGAGTGATCCCTTGGTAAAACAGTCGGAATCATCCATTCCGACTTGGGTAATGAATCTCTCCACTTCCATGTGCTTCCCTCTTGATTTTTTCTAGCGGCTGGAAAAATTTTTGCGTTGCTTGCGAATCGTTGAATTTTCGTGGGTTTTGCTTTAAGTGTTGCAACATCACTACGCTTTATTTCCGAAAAGGGTTTGGCGAACCCCGCACCTTTTTGTTGGGGGAGATCTACCGTTTCTCGATCGTGTTTTCGGGTAGATCTTCTTTGGTAAAATATCGCTCGTCCGGACCAGGTGGGTCCCTTTTGCTAGAAAGGATAACGGCCTATAGCCGCTTGTCCGATCTTTCTGACGGTGTGGCTACCGTGTTGATTTACTTGTTTACTTTGCATATTAGCGCGCTGCATTTGAACTTTGTGTGGTTGTCTTCGTGGGTGTTAGACGTCTCGCGCGTTAGAACGCTAAAGTGTTCACGTTGGCGGATAGTGGCCTGCATCACTTAACAAATCTCAAGGCATCCCCCAAAATTTGTCGAGCAGTCGTCAAACCGATCATTGATCACTGAGAGGCACTACAACACTATAAAGAAAAGGATTTAAGTTTTCATTCAGCTACACCCTCGGTCTAAAAGTTAAGGAGTTTAAAACAGTTAATCGAGTTAACTGATTATGATAGTTTCTCATAAGTGTGTGTTCGACATAAGAGAGAGTTAACCTAAATGAATCAACATTCTAACATAACCACCAGAGATCAATATCACACGTGTGCTCGTTGTGTTGTCAGTGCACTAACAACACATGAGAGCTTTTTGGTGGGCAAATCAAATTATTGATTATGGTGATTATATCTTGTCAATAAATTATCTGACTTCGAGGTTTCCCAACACAACAAGAGGAATCAACCCGAGATCAAATGAAGGTCAACGAACTCAGATTTGTTGAGGGTGTGTGCGAGAAGTTAAAATTATTTCTGAAGGTTATGGTCATTAAACCTTCAGATAGCAATTTCACTAGTTTGGTTTGAAGCTATATTATCCCTAGGAAAATTGAACATCACCGAATTATAATCATTAATATATTATCTCCACACGCATGTGATTCCTATCTGGTGGGCATTTCTCCAAGTCCCTAGCTATTCAAGTCATCATTGATTACACTTTGGATCTAAAATCTCTTAAGTCCAAAAATCATTATACACATGAGATTAGTATTTATATATTCAAGTAATAATTAGACTTCACTTCCAAAGTCATATCATTATCCTCCTAGAACATGAGGACCTGAGTCAAGTGCTACTTGGTGTAATCTAGATTCTACTTAGACGTGCACCAAATTAAGAATTCTCGTCAGTTTTCTCTTGTGAACTAGGTAATTTTATTTAATGAACCTCACCAACTGAGAACATAAGCATTACTAAGTTGGATTGCGCTAATACAACATTTAAGAAATATGTTTTGTCGAGGAGACAATGTAACTCGTACACTTAATTATACGTAAACTATCTTTTAAACATCATTGTTGTCCTCAACTTTAGATCTTTTGATAGCGAATTTGCCTAATTTCTTTGAACATTTTCAAACGACTTAAACTGCATTTTGCTAAAGTGGCGTCATTATGCATTAAGGAATGCACGACCACTTCTCAGATTGTGTGTTAAGTAATTATCTCTCTCATTTAACTCAAAAGTTCGAAAAACTTCGCAGTGTCTCTTTGTGAATAATATATTTAAGATGCACGTGCTCCAACATTATTCAAAATAAGGGCATGATTCTCAACATGATAAACTATTTATCAATTAAATTCCAAATACCCTTCAATTTCAACCAGGGATCATTCATATCAAGTTTATTTCATAATTGAATGTTGAGATTTTATATCACCGAACCAAGCCATATTTTAAATTTTTATAATTTCAACATATAACAACTATTAATTAAACCCAGGAATTTATGGAAATTGTGATGCTCCAATAATTACACACAATTTTGGAGTCCTCCCTAAAATGGATATGATGTTATGTATCAGGTTTCACGTCCTTTGGGTAGTTATCTAGAAAGGAGTTCAACATGTAAGTTTCTGCTATCCGCACCTCAAGCACATGCGACCTCTTTCTAGGCCAAAACACTACAGATGAGTCTTTTTATGAATCCATACTCCAAATTCCACAATATTTTAATCACAGATGAAATATATTCATCATCATTCGCATAATATTTGAATAAACCAAAACCTTAATATCATATGTTTGTGACATCTCACTTTCAAAATAAGATCTAAGGGAAACCCAAGTCGGTACATAATAAGCCCAATAAACGAAGAGATAAGCCCCAGTACACCCTGGGCTGAGTTTCTTCCACCACTAACGCGGTACATTCATCTCATGTAAGCGCACAATCCTAAGTGGCATATACTCCTTGACTTGACGTTCATACCCTATAAATCCTTGTATCGAAGCACCTCTATATCAGTCCTTGAAACATATTTATATAATACATGTTCTAGATCCTTAGTGCTACCGTTTACAACAATCTTTTATGGGTGGACATGTTCTCGATCCCAAAATGGTCACTTTCTAGACTCACAGTCTTATTTAACATAAAGTACAGTGGGGAGCACCACATCATGGGTACGAACATCAAACTTACAAGTCTCATACTATTCCAACAGAATATTAAGTACTACTTCTCCTCAAGGTGCTCCCAACTTCACAAGAAGTTATATGAGGATAACCTGGTGTAATACTTCGACAATTATATTTGCATTCAACTCTATCATTTTAGTCATTCTCGTTAATCTTATCGCCTGGACATACCATACCTGAGGTCAGTTTTAAACTAGGGTACGACATAAAGTGTCTAGGTCAGCCAAATACTGGTGTTATCCTAGGTAGGTTGGCACTATATCTAAGGGTTAATGGACATACTTAATGTGAATCCCACATGGGCACACCACTGCTTCCGCTAAGTAAGTTTGTCCCCAAACTGACTAATCAAACAGGTGTGGCACCATTGATCAATGACTTTTTTAGTTAAGGATCGTTGCAATCTGATACCATTTATAAGACCCCACTCCCGGAACACAAGACATGGCCGAGGGGAGTCTTATGCCCAGAACAGCCGCCTTGCGGTAACATCAACACACAGGCTAACCTGTACCACAAGACGCCTATTCTACTGGCTAGTCTCAAATATCATACTGCCAACCCATCAATAAAATAATAAACACAGAAGTCATGATCCACATAAAGTAAAAAGTCCAGAAAAGCAGGAAGCTACACAAAGGGTCCTGAAAATATCAGAGTATATAAAAACTTTGCCCAAACAGGCTACATCATGAGTCTCTCAAAACTCACATCAGTCACCGACGGCAACGACAGTACCATCACATCAGGCTCTATCGTCCTAGCCTGACTTCCCTCCTACATAACCTGATGTTGCTCTGTCTGCGGGGTTTCCTCCTAAAAAAGAAGACGTAGCAACCGTTAGTCATAAAGACTAAGTGGCTTCACATCCGCTCCCCCGGTGACTCCTCGGCACCGGGCGGAGAAAGGAACAAAGGTACAATATATTTATATAAGCAGTAGTAAAGCAGGTGGAGTAAGTATACATGTCATGAGTAGCAATAGAAGAAATGTATAACAATATTATCAGCATTCTATTCTAGCAATTCTATTAAATCAAATAATTAATCAGCAGGTAATCTACAACAGGAACAGTAACTTAACTTATAAGAGTGCCCATACAAACTTATAAGTTAAGGTTCGGCTTAACAGAAAAGTAACTCATCATATAAGAGTGCCCATACAAACTTATACGATAAGGATCTTGTGCATGATATGAATGGTATGATATGAATGTTATGCAATGACCGGCCCATGTTCACACACATGCAAGTTGCTATGTCGACACAGACTTGAAGTTCCCACTTTTCGAGCAGGTAGCTAACCTCTCAGGCGTCAACCGTCGTGGCCAGACGGTGACAGTGGAGCGGGCATCTCCACTACTAGGTGGTATCCACACTACCTATCCTAGGCCTCCGTACGCCTCGATGCTAAGAACATAACAGCGGATCTCACACGCGTACTACGGCTCAAAAGGGGTCTTGGGTAGATGTGCACCAAGAGCACAGCCCAACCTGGCCTTTGATTTCGAATCGGAAGGAACCTCGAAATCGCAAGAGGCGCAAGCCCAACCTTTTTCATGGCGCGGAGGAGACCTCGGGTTATGAACACCAAGTGTCTATCCCTACCGCCCAAGGTCTAACTATTGGCTTCCATCGGTGTGATGACTGGCGAGCCCGTAGACTTGCCACATTCATTATCTCAGTATCACGACATATCGAGTCGTCGCACACCACTTGCACCATCACAACTCACTCGATGCTACCCGTAGGGAGACTACATCTCTAAGCATCGGTTATCAACAAAACCCATTAGGCTCGGATCGAGGGTACAAAATACTCTCCCAATAGAGTTCATCACATTCAAACCTATCTATTCAATCGATCACCTCAATTCATTACATGATAGATATATTCTACAAACAAGCTCAACCTCCATTGATCACTGGCCATCCGATCTCAATTCACATCACCATTAACCTTGATGGATACCAATGTTAAGCACAACATTCATAAGGTTAACCATAGGATCATAATTGGAGGAACCAAATGATATAAATTGCACATCATAACTTTCACAAGAGTACACTTAATCATGAGTTAACATGAGCATTATTATTATATAGCATGCCACCAAAACTGGAATTCCTGGAGCTACAGGAATCCTCTATAAACGCTCAACCCCTTCATTGGAAAGGTATTCGCGAGGGCTACAACTTTCATGTTGAGTCAGAAGCCCAAATCTGGTCGCATCACATCAGAAATTTGACTTAAAGTCTGCTGCGTACAGGATACAGATTTCCTGGACATATTTCCCTCAATCGCAGTAGACTTGAACAGACTTTGCTGTGGCTACAAGTATCGCCTGGAAACATGCAACCACTCGTTGGAAAGGTATTTTCGAGGGCTACGACTTTCGTGTTGAGTCGAAAACCCAGATATGAAAAAGACTCCTCCGAAACTGGCGGCGAAGATTGCTGCGTGCAGAAGTCAGATTTCTGCACACATCTTAAGGTAAGATGAACGGCATCCGTTCATCTTCCTCCTTGCACCAACCTCCCAAAACTCCTCCAGAAATTCATCCACCCTTATTCACCCTCACAAAGCCGTACTTGTTCATGAATCACTCTCTCATCTTCACTTTGAATGATGAAGAGGTTGAAGAAGACTAAAGCCTAGAAAACAACCTAGGCATGGCTTTCCCTAAGAAATCTCCTCCTCACCATCAAGACTCTATGGAATCGATGTCTCTCCTAGAATATTAACTACAGATCTAGCACCAAGAGAGAGGGGAGGAAGCTCACCGAGTGTCCATGCATGCTACCCAATAGTCGCGTATGCGGCGTTTGCGCGTTGCTCGGGTCCTTAGTCGGACATTGCCCATCCAACCTCGTCAAACTTCGCCGAAGAGGATGCTGCCTCTTCGAGTGTGTTGTACTGGAGAGATCTAACTTTCCATGTTCAGATCTTGACTGGAAAAAGAGTTTGCCGAAGGAAAGTGTCACTGGAGCTAGGGGTGGAGGTCTCGGCCATGGAGTAGTTGTAGAGAGAGATAGAGAAAGGGAGAGAGAGAGGGGAGCTCTGCCATGAGCGTAGAGGGTGGGCTGCTGGGAGGAAGAGGGCACGTGTGAGTGATTTTTAACCTATGTTTTACTTATATACATAGTATATTTAATATTAATATTAATATTATTATTATTATTATTATTATTATTATTATTATTATTATTATTTAAGTTTTATGTTCAAATGCCAATACAAAACTCCCGAGGACACGAAAACTATCCCGAATGGGCTCGTTACGATCGTCTCGCCAATACACACGTAACGATATGAGACATGTTACATTTCAAGTTTGATTGCTCAAATTATGCTCTCCGAAGCGTTTGCGTACAATTTACTTAAACTTTAAATTGGTCCAAATGACGTCGAAATCGTGAACGGATGACTCAGTTGGACTTGTAATAACATTATGAATCTGATAAAACCATTTGAGATCATGTTATGGCCGTTTGCTCGATTTCACTATTTTGCATAAAAACGTTATTTGCAAACAACGTTGTATGAGCTCGCGCACACGCTATAATTCTTCAAGGTGACACGCTGCCTTCGAGGCAACACAAACTTTCTAGATGACATAGGCCTTCTAGGCGAATGCTACCCTCAATGGTATACCAACCACATGTTGGACCCCACTCGCAGATTCATAAGGAAATTATGCCCAGTCTGTTTGTCGAGTTCATTTGGCAATTCGTTAAGTTTACTCGACCGCCTGGACCTACCTACCGCCTCGTGACCTTGGCTTTTCTCTCCCAAATTTCTACCGACCTAAGCCATCCAAGATGACACGATACACGCATGTGGGGTCTAGCTCGAATTGGGATATTACACAGTACATAGCAATTTATAATGGTTCCCCAATTGATGGGTACATCCACTTTCCCCCTTCGCCTATCTAGCAGTATACTAGATTCGGCCAAACTTTCTTCTATCTTTCTCAGATCCTCAGATATTACAGCTCAGAGCCCAACCGGCTCCTACAACTCAGGCGCAAGCCCTACCACTTAGATCACCAAGATCCTACAACTCAAGTTTTTCCCAAGAACTCTACCTTAGAATGACTCCACACTCCTACAACTAAGGCAATCCTGCCCTACCTCAGTGTGAATCCACACACCTACAACTCAGGAAACTCCTGCCCTACCTCAGCCTTTATAATATAGGCTTACAACTCAGGCCTTAGCCTTACCACTCAGATTCAAAATGAATATTACACAGAAATATTCAAGATAATGAATTAATGACACCAGAAAAAATTCTTTGTGCCTGTCTACCTGGACCGAGCAGATGTCAGCCTTTCCTTCTTCTTTGATCCAGCGAATTGATCTTCAGATTCTTGCTCGGCTTGGATCGAGAAGATAACTTCAGCTAGGGAACGCCTAGGCAGATTTGTCTCTCTTAGAGGATTACTCTAAACCTGCTGGAGTGGATGTTGATTGCATCAGCAAACTCAGACGCCCTTCAGATTTGAACTTGAGGTTCTTGGTTTCTACAACAATGGCGGATGAAGACGACGAACTCCGCTTCTCATTTTTTCAAAAAGTTAATCAGAAATTAATCCAATCATCATTAATAGATCTCGATCTCTTCTACTATTTATAATCCCGTCACATTGGCGAGTTGATCGACACGTGTCTCAGTTTTAACGGTGGTTAAAACCTCAGCTTTATTAACTTGAGATCCACTGTAGACTGACGGCGATATTAATGTCGATTTGCATCAAATCTGAACTTTGTTGACTTTGTTGAGTCAGCGTCATTCTAAACTTTTGCCAAAATCAACTAACTTTTCTGAAATCCTGCGTTCGACAAACTTTAAGCTCAGCTCGACGAACTCTGAGCTCAACTTGACGAAACAGTGAAGCTTAGATCGACGAATTCTCTTAGCACAGTTCTTTCTTCAGGTGAAAGCTAAGGTCGACGAACTTCGAGCTTAGTTCGACAAAACCTAAACTCAGCTTTACGAAACAGTGAAGCTGAGATCGACGAATTCTCTCAGCCCAGTTCTTTCTTCAGGTGAAGGTTGAAATCGACGAACTTTGATCTCTGGTCGACGAAATCTGAACTACGGTCGACGAAATCGAAACTCCGATCGACGATTTTGATAGTTGAGCCATTCTTATAGATAAAAGCTGAGATCGACGAACTCTGAACTCCGGTCGACGAAAGCTAATCTCAGCTCGATGAATGGTAGACTCAACAATTCTAGACTTAGAAATTTTCTTGATTCTTCAGCTTTGCTTGATGGCGTTGAGAGCGTTGAGTTCACTCAATGCTTCTGGACTTAGCCTGATTTCTACCTTTGCAATACTGCCAGTTTTGACTGCCTGCCTTCTCTCAACACTATTAGTTGAATGGCATTGAGTGAGCTTGCCTCACTCGATGCTTTTGGACTTAGGTAATTTTCTGAGTTTCCAGCTCCACCTTGAGTCCACCTATCATTGTCTCTTAAACTAGTTGTCCAATCATTGTGATAAAGACTAACCTGTATGCATGAACTTAACCATACATCAAATACAACTATGTCTATCTCATTGACATGTTAGACATCATCAAATCAGGGCCATTGGGATCAATAGACCCAACAGCAACACTTGTTTGCTTCTTGCTGCTCCAAGACACTAGTCTTCCTCCGAAGAATTGATAGGTGCCAGAAGTTCTCTTCCTGTCCTCTTTGCAACCTCCAAAATCTACATCTGAATAGCCAGTTAGTTCAAACTCCCCATTCCTAGGGTACCATAGGCCAAGATCTGGTATGCTCTTAAAATACCTCAAAATCCACTTTGTAGAGAGTAGTGAGATTCTTAAGGGCAAGTCTCATACGTAACATAATCACATGTAGCATACATGATGTCTGTCCTACTTGCAGTTAGATATAGAAGGGAGCCAATTATCCCTATATACAAGGTTTCATCAACTGGTTTCCCTACCTCATCTTTGTCTATAGACATACTTGACCCCATGGGAGTTTTCATGGTGGAGGAATTCTTCATTCAAAACTCCTTGATTAACTCCCTACTGAACTTAGATTGGGATATGGACATGCCATCATCAGTCTGTATAACTTGGAGACCCAATAGTAACTTAAGTTCTCATATACTGCTCATCTCAAACTTCCTTTGCATAAGTTTGGAAAATTTCCTACAAAAGTTATCATCAGTAGATCCAAAGATAATGTCATCTACATATATCTAGACTATGATGATCTTACCCTTAGATTCCCTAAAGAATAGGGTCTTTTCTATCTTTTCCTTTGAGAATTTGTTCTCAATGAGAAAGCTAGACAAAGTATCATACCATGCTCTAGGGGCCTGTTTTAGCCAATATAGAGCTTTCCTAAGTCTATAAACAGAATCAGGTGAGTTAGGACCAACAAAACCTGGAGTCTGCTTAACATATACTTTCTCTATTAAGTCACCAATCAGGAAGGCTTACTTCACATCCATCTAGAAGACCTTGAATCCCTTATGTGCACCATATGCAAGGAACAGTCTGATGGCCTCCAGTCTTTCTATAGGGGCAAATTTTTGATCAAAATCAATACATTCCTCTTGCTTGTACCCCTTAGCTACTAGCCTTGCCTTGTTCTTGATTATAATGTCATGTTCATCAAGTTTATTCCTGTAAATCCACTTTACTCTAATGACATTATGTACTTGTGGTCTGGGAACCATCTTCCAAACCTTGCATCTCTTAAAATGGTTCAGTTCTTCTTGTATAGCAACAATCCAGAACTGATCTATGTTGGCCTCTTCAAATTTCTTTGGCTCAACCTGTGATAGGAAGCTTTAGTATAGTGCTATGTTGATACATTTTCTCCTGGTTACTACTCATTAGCTTGCATCACCAATGATCTGGTGTCTTGGATGATCACTTAGATGCCTGATTGCTGGAGGCAATCTAGCTTCAGCTACTGGTGCAGCTTCTTGTTGATCTTCATTCACCACATTTGCGTCTGGCAGTTCTTCTACTGGAATGTCCACTTTGTCTTGGATAACTGGAGCTACTTCATTGATGGTCAGCTTATCCATCATTTGTTCTGTGCCTGTAGTACTAGAAGAGGAGCTTGGCAGCTCTCTGTTAATCATAATAAACTCATCAAAGACTACATGAACAGATTCTTCTACCGCTTGGCTTTTCAAGTTGAAGATCCTATAGGTTTTGTTATGATTGTTGTACCCAACAAAAATCTAATCAAAGGACTTGGCAGCAAACTTAGTCACATAGGATTTCCCATTGTGAAGCACATAACACTTACTACCAAAAATTCTGAGATAGCCTAGATTTGTTTTTCTGTCTTTCAAGATCTCATAGGGAGTTTTTTTGTGGCTCTTGGTGATAGAGGCCCTATTGAGGACATGATATGTAGTATTCACTACCTCAGCCCAACAATATTATGGGAGAGATGTATTACTCAACAATGTTCTTCCAACCTCTAAGAGATTCCTATTTTTCCCCTCAACAATCCCATTTTGTTGGGGAGTTCTTGGAGAAGAAAATTCTTGATGAATCCCTTGCTCTTCATAGAACATTGTCATGCTTTCAGACTGGAATTCAGTTCCATGGTAACTTCTGATTTTGACCACTGAACTGTTAAACTCATTCTGAATTTGCTTGACAAACTTGATGAAGATGTCAAGGGTTTCATTCTTTTTCTTGAGAAAGAACACCCAAGAAAACCTTAAATAGTCATCAACCACCACAAGGGTGTAGACTTTCCTATCAAGACTATGAACTGGCACAGGACCAAACAGGTCCATATGCAAGAGGTACAAACACCTCACAGAATCTTTGGTCTCAATGCCCTTGAAGGAGGCTTTGGTCAGCTTGCCCTTTTGGCATGCTGAGCAAATGCTCTCCTTGGTGCACTTCACATTAGGACCATTCCTAACTAGCTCTTGACTAAAGAGCTTACCAATAGTCTTATAATTCAAATGAGCTAGCCTCTTGTGCCATTGAACACAATATGAGACTTTCTCATTTACCACTAGATAAATAGGAGAGTCTGTATCTAGACAATGAATATTTAAACAGTAAACATTTCCACTCCTATTGCCTGTCAAGATGACCTCTTGGTCACTTGACCTCTTAATCAATCACTCATCCTTATGGAAGACAATAATAAAACCAAGATCAGAAAGTTGGCTTATGCTTATGAGGTTGTGTTACAACCCTTCAACATAAGCCACTTTTGTGATGGTGACTATGCCATTGGTAATAATACCATATCCTCTAGTCACCCCTCTATCTGAACCACCAAAGATGACCTTGGGTCAATATAACACCCGAGTGTACTCCTTCAAGTATTTCCTTATCCCAATCATGTGCCTGGAATAACCACTGTCTAAGTACCATATAGGGGTATGGCCACTTGAACTAACCTGCATCACACAATTTACTTTACCTTGGGACCCCAATTTTTATTAGGTCCTAGTGCATGTTAGTCTTATAATGAACTTGTCTACTAGCAGTATTTCTGACTGGTAGACTAACAGCTGCTCTTGGCACATTTGGATTGTGCCAGCAGTTTATAGTAAAGTGACTCACTTTGCCATAGCACCAACATTCATGAATGTTATATCTTCTCTTTTGTGCAGTCCTAACAGTTTGGTTAACTTCTGGATGAACAGTAGGAAGAGGAGTAGCATCCTTTTTAAGATTCCTTTCAGCAAGGATCTGACTGAAGACAAGTCTTGAAGCTAGCTTGTTTTGCCTGCTCTGAGTGCCAACAACAACAAGTTTCTTTTCAGAAAGCATGCTTCTGATAGCATCATACACTGCCAAACCAGGCTTGCTGGAGGACTTACCATTGGTCTGATTCTTTGTTGAATGGTTCTGAACCTTTGCTGCAACCACATTCTTGAGAGTGGGGGCTGAAACACCAAAGACAAATGGTCCATGATGGGCCATTTGAATTTCTTCATGAGTATCCTTAAAGGCACTCACTTAGCTATACCTTCCACCCTGGTTGTGAACATCTATTTTCACACTTGTGGATCTGTCATTCATCCAGTGACCAAATATGCTTTCTTGTTCATACCTGTTTGAAGGCAGCTAAACTTTCCTAAAAGAAATGGGAGGCTTGAAAGTAAGAGGTTGAGCTGGAGTTAGAGCTTTGCCCTTCCCTTTAGGAGGAGCAACTCGTGTGCTTCCCTGGAATCCCAATCTGTTCTTACCCTTCTGAGAGGATAAGGAGTCTATCAAGGGTAACATAGTACATGGCTTAGAATAGCTAGCCACTATTCTTTTCTCCCTTCCTAGCCTCTCTTCAAGATCCCTGATGAGACTGTTCTTGTATTTGATGGAGCTTATTTGGATGTTATTCAAGACCCTAAGTTGGCTAAGTTCCCTATCCTTCTAATCCAGCAAAGATGTTGTTTCAGTCTGCTGGGAAGCAGCCGGCTATAGAGAGGCAATCTCCACAACTTGCTTCTTAGACAACTTCTTGCACTTCTTGAAGGAATCCAGAAAGTTCTCCATACTTGTCAATCAATTGATGGACATCACCTTCTAATTCAGAGTCATCTCCACCACTGGGAAAAGAGGTTTCTATACAAGGACTAGTCTCATATCCAGACTCAAAAGAAGAGCTTTTACATTCCTTTGACCAGGCTGATCCTGACTGGTTTCCTCATCATTCATTGCCATCAGCCCACAACACTTGTAGGAATCTTCTTGATCTTCCTCATCCACCTTTGAATCACTGTCTGAATGTGATTGAGGGGCCCTGATACCTATCCTGGCCGCATGATAGTCTTCATCTGTTGCTACTGTTATAGGTTCAGTAGCAGCATGTTGGTACCCTAGTTTTGATTTGAGTTTAGTCCTCTCCTTTGTGCCCCTTGACCCAAGAAATATCTATGGTCAATGGTTAGGAGTCTAGCTGTAGAGTCCTCACTTTTCCAGATTGAGAATTTGGTTAAGTAGTTTTTCGTTCGACTATAGTCGAACGCCGCTCGACTATCGTCTATCGGCTGATCGACGATCGTCTATCAGTTGGTCGACGCTTTGTCTGCGTTGATAGTTCGACTATCTGTTGATAGGTCGACTATCTGTTTTGTGTTGATAGTTCGACTATCTGTTGATAGATCGACTATCTGTTGTCTTTGATAGTTCGACTATCTGTCCTGATAGTTCAACTATCTGATAGTTCGACTATCTGCTGATAGATCGACTATCTGGCTTGTTTTGATAGTTTGACTATCTGTTGATAGATCGACTATCTGTTTTCTGAGGTAGGTCGACTATCTGCTTGATAGGTCGACTATCTCTGTGCGCTTGATAGTTCGACTATCTGTCCTAGATAGATCGACTATCTGATAGTTCGACTATCTGCTCTGATAGTTCGACTATCTGCCGGGGTAGTTCGACTATCTTCTTCGATAGGTCGACTATCTGGATCGTTCGACTATCTGCCCGATAGTTCGAAGATCTCCGTGCGTCGTTCGACGATCTTCGAGGGTCGTTCGACGCTTTCTGTCTGCCTTTGTATTTTGTATTTATTTATTATATTTAATTAATTAATACATTTTCTGGCACTTTATTTTAAGCTGTATGATAAAATTACCAGGCAATATTTGCTCCAGCTCTTTTGCCTGAGTCAAATCTTTTTTAAGATAAAGTTGTTTGTCTTATTAGCTGTCTTTATAAATTACTTTATCTGTTGTCAGCCCTTTATAGCCGTTAGACTGAAAAGTCTTCTTTTTGCTATAAAGAGATTATTTCTGATGTGACTTTATTTAGTCCTTCTGTTATTTGATTTAAGCCTGCAGCTTCTTAGAAAGAGGTTTATTCCTTTTATAGAATGTTTTGCTGCAGAGATGTTTCTGTCTTCTTGATATTTACAGCCCAGGCCTCAAGGCTCAGAAGAAGACAAATAATTCAAATGGAAGAGAGTCGTTGCTTGATGATGTTATATAAAGGACCCTTTGAAGAAGGATTCAAGCTAGCTAATAGCTAACCAGTTGTTCATTCAAGCTCTCAAGCCTTCATCAAGAAAAAGTTTTCTGCTCTCAGCAATTTCCATCTAACTGAGAAGTGTTAAGATCTTCATCTCTTCTTCACCTGAGTTCTCCTACTTTCAGGAAGTTCAAACTCAGAGTTCCTTTGAAGAAGAAGAAGAAGAAGATAGCTGCTTGAAGATCTTTGATTTTATTATTTACTTTCTTCCTGTAGCTTTTCCTTCAGAACTTTCTGAAGAGTTTTTCTGCACTGAAGCAAGACTTCACCTGGACATCTTTGAGCCAGGGGGAGCCTTGATTCTGTAGAGCATTCTAGCTCAGTGCAAGCTTTTGTGCTTCTCTAATCTTTGTAAAATAGAGAAGACATCTTAACCTTCTTCCCCCTCCTGTACAGGGTTATTACTCCCTTCAAAAGTATCCCTTGGTGGCAGGGCACCTGACCAAAAACTTGTGCTTGGTTTTTAGACACCTGATCAAAAGTCTAAAGGGTTTCTGGATCTACCTGAAGCAGATCCTGTTGGTGGCAGGGCACCTGATCAAAAACCTGAGTGGATTCCTACCGTGTGGATAGAAGAGTGGACGTACCCAAGTTGTTTGGGGAACCACTATAAATTTCCTTGTGTCATCTGGATTCCTTTGTTTAATTCCTGTATTGTGGCTGTGATTAGATATAACTAGGTTGCTAGTTGCTGATTAGGGTTTGCCAAGCTTAACTGTAATTACAGTTAGCTTGTGTTTGTTCACATCACTTGTGTTAGGCTCTAGGGTTAACTTTATATCTATAATCTTTTCATTCCGCACTTCACTCCAAGGGAGTTGGGTAGACTATTGAGTTTTGTCTGTGCAAAATTTGATAACTCGATTCACCCCCCCTCTAGAGTAGTATCTATCCCTTCACTTTCAATTGGTATCAGAGGGAGGTTGACTGACTGTATAGGTTAACACCTAAGTCACAAGATCCTGATAGATACCAAGAGCTTATAGATATTCACTATCATGGCCCAGTCCAAGGATTATTCTAGCACCAGACCTCCAGCATGCAACTTAGCTAAGTTTGGCATCTGGAAGGCAAGGATTAAATTATATATGAACTCTATTGATGAAAGTATCTTTGCTTCTATTTTGTCAGGTCCCCCAAGAGCACCTGCTGCTGCCACTGCCTCATCATCTGATATGAGTGCAGTGCCTCCTCCAGATTACAATGATGAATACAAGAAGGCCAAAATTGTAGATGCCAAGGCAATGAACATACTGGCTCAGACAATGTCTGATGAGGTGTTCCAGAAGGTGGCTGACTGCTCCTCAGCAAAGGCCATGTGGGGCACACTGAACCAGATTGTAGCTGGTTCAGCTGATGAAAGGAAGGACAGAAGGTCCAACCTGATCTCACAGTATAAGAACTTCAAGAAAACTGATGCTGAATCAGTTGAAGCTATGCACACCAGGCTCGGCTCAATCATCAATGAGCTGAGGACCCTGGACAAGGACATATCATTGACAGAGGTCAATGATAAGATTCTTATGTGCTTCCCTAGCACATGGGATCTAAGAATCTGGCCCATCAAGGAAGCCAGAAGTACTAATGAGATCTCAACTGAAGCTCTCCTCGGCAAGCTCAAGTCTTTTGAGCAAGTGCTGAAGACCAGAGAAGCAGAAGCTGAAGCCAAGACCCCCACTCCAACAAGAAAAGAGCAATCTCTAGCTCTTAAGGCTGCAGATGTCTCTGAAGGTAGCCAATCTAATGAGCAACTTATGGCATTGTTTGCCAAAAGGTTTCTCAAGATGGGAAGAAAGGAGTTCAGAAAGAAATCTTCACGATATGAAGACAAACCAAGGTATGATCGCTCTCCTGCTAAAGAAATTATTTGTTATGGTTGCAGGAAGCCTGGACACATCTTGCCCGAGTGTCCAGAGGAGAAGAACAAAGAAAAGAGAAAAGAAAAAGAACAACACAGGAAGCACTCCAAGCCATCCTCCTACAAAAACAAGAAGAAGGAGAGAGGTTTCATTGCTGAAACCTGGAGTGATTCTGATGAAGAATCCTCCTCATCAAGCTCCAGTGAGGATGAGGAAGAGAAGAAGGCAAAAGAAGTTTGCCTAATGGCAATAGATGCCTGCAGCAACCACTCTGCTGCAGAGAGTTCTGATTCTGATGAAGAGATGCCTACAGAAGATGAGGTATTTTCTTCTTATGATTTTACTTCAGAAGAATTTAAATTAGAATTTAAATCTTTATGTTTAGATTTAATTAGCTCAGAAAAGGAAATAAAAGAACTTAGAAATAGGTTAGCTGACTCAGAATTAATAGCCTCTGAAAATGTTAGGTTAAAGGAGGAACTCACTACTTATAGTGAAGAAGTAAAATTTCTTAAAATAGAGTTAGCTAAGTCTAAGAGATTAGAAGAATCCCTTAATGGTAGAAGCCTTAAGTTGTTAGAAATTACCAGCATGACTAACACTAGGTCAGGTAATGATAAACTAGGCTTAGGAGCTTCTCCTAGTGAACCCCCAGTCCTTCTTAAAAATAATCTTTCAACTCCAGTGAACTTCATTTCAGCTAGTGGAAAGAAGAACACTGAGCAAGTAAATCTGGTTAATAAAACCTTAAATAAAGCTAAGAGAGAAAAGAGAAAGAAGTTCTTTAAAGAAATGCAAAGAGCGTCGAACGCCGCTCGACGATCGGAAGCTCCATGGTCGAACGAAGCTCGACGATCTGAGCGCCCATCGTCGAACGTCGATCGACGATTTCAATATGATCTTCAAAATCATAATCAATTCCATAGAAACCAAAATGAGAATAGAAACCCTAGGTTTGTTGACCCATCATCTGCATGGAGAATCCCACCTAGGAGATCTAACCCACTAGGGTATCACCCTCAGCCTGCATTCTCATATATTTCCAGTTTTTCTTATGTGAAAAACAAGGGACCCAAGGTTACCTGGGTCCACTCTGTCTAAATAATTGTCTTGCAGGTGAAGGCCTATCCAATCACTCAAAATAAGTGGTATTTGGATAGTGGATGCTCTAAGCATATGACAAGAAATAAAGATCTACTGTCAAAGTTCAAAGCTAAGATCGGCCCAAAGGTTATCTTTGGAGACTCCAGCTGTGGTCAGACAGAAGGCTATGGCAAGATCACAATTGGAGCAGTTACTTTCAAGAGAGTTGCTTATGTCAATGGAATGAAGCATAATCTGATTTCAGTCAGCCAGCTATGTGATGCTGGCTACCAGGTTTCATTTTCTAATCTCTCTTGCAATATTACTTTAAATAATAATGTTGTTTTAGTAGGTATTAGAATAGGTAATATTTATTTAGTAGATTTCAATTCATCTCATTCTGAAATCTGCCTGTTTAATGAAGTAACCCTTAATAATAATTCCCTATGGCATAAAAGGCTTAGTCATGTAAACCTTAAAAATATATCTAGGTTATCTAAGCACAACCTTGTTAGAGGTTTACCTTCTTGCCCCTACAAGAAGGAGAGCCTATGTAAGGCTTGTCAGCTAGGCAAGCAAACCAAGAATTCTTTTAAATCTGTAAATAAAAGTGATTCTCCTAGAATCCTGTATTTATTACATTTGGACCTTTTTGGCCCAATAAATGTACAGAGTTTAGGAGGGAAGTATTACACCTTAGTAATTGTAGATGACTTCTCTAGGTTCAGTTGGATTTTCTTTTTGAGAACTAAGTCTGATAACTTCAAAGCCCTTACAGACTTTCTATTATGTGTGCAGACTGAGTACTCTACTCATGTGGCCTTGATCAGAAGTGATCATGGTACTGAGTTTGACTCTCTTCTCATGCAAGAATTCTGTGAGAGAGAAGGTATCAAACATAGCTTCTCAGCCCCTAGAACTCCCCAACAAAATGGGGTAGTTGAAAGGAAGAATAGAACACTAATTGAAGCTGCTAGTACATTGTTGGCAGATGCTAACATGCCTCTATCCTATTGGGCAGAAGCTGTTAGTACAGCCAACTATGTCTTGAATAGAAGTTTGATACACAAACTTAAGTGTAAAACTCCTTATGAGTTGCTTAAAGGAAAGAAACCAAAAATTAATTACTTTAGAGTTTTTGGCAGTATTGTTTATATTCATAATAATAATAAAGAATATATTAGAAAATTTGAAGCAAAAGCTTCAATGGGAATCATGCTTGGATATTCCCAAGTAAGCAAAGCTTATAGGGTTTATAACAAGTCTACCTGTAAGATAGAAGAATCTGTGCATGTGACTTTTGATGAGTCTCAGATGTTTTACAAGGAGAAGGAAAATTCTCCTTCCTCCAGTTCTTTGCAGGTACCTGATGCCCCTCAAGAAATTCTTCAACTATCAACTCTTCAGATCACTGAATCAGACAGTGATGAAGACATTGCTGAAGCTGTTGAAGCTGTTGTTGTACCACCAACAGTAGATCAAATTCCTCCTGAGGAATTAATTCCAACTGTTGCTGAAGATCACATCCCACCTGCTGATATTGTTACACTTAGAGATCACCCCACATCTCAAGTGATTGGAGACATATCAGCTGGTGTGCAAACAAGACACCAATTAAGACAGGATGTGATGCATGCTTGTTTCCTCTCACAGGTTGAGCCCCTCACCTTTAAAGATGCAGAGCTAGATCCCCACTGGATCATTGCAATGCAAGAGGAGCTCAATCAGTTTGAGAGATGTAAAGTTTCGACTTTGGTTCCAAGACCTAAAGGCCAACTGATCATAGGCACCAAGTGGGTGTATAGAAACAAGCTGGATGCAAATGGAATTATAATAAGGAATAAAGCAAGGCTTGTAGCTCAGGGCTACAGACAGGAGGAAGGTATAGACTATGACCAAACCTTTGCTCCTATTGCAAGGCTAGAAGCAATAAGGATCTTCTTGGCCTATGCAGCCTTCATGAAGTTTAAGGTGTTCCAAATGGATGTCAAAAGTGCATTCCTAAATGGTGAGCTTAAGGAAGAGGTGTTTGTTGAACAACCACCAGGGTTTGTTTCTTCAACTCAGCCTTCTCATGTTTTTAAGTTGCAGAAAGCTCTTTATGGACTAAAGCAAGCTCCTAGGGACTGGTATGAGACCTTAGCTAGTTTCCTATTAGAGCACAACTTTACTAGGGGAGTAGTTGATAGAACCCTTTTCGTCAAGCATCACAAGGACACAATCCTGTTAGTTCAGGTGTATGTAGATGATATTATTTTTGGCTCCACTGATCCCAAACTGTGCAAAAAGTTTTCCAACTTGATGCATTCCAAGTTTGAGATGAGTAGTATGGGTGTGCTGTCTTACTTTCTTGGTCTCCAAGTTAAGCAAGATGCTGATGGTATCTTCATCTCCCAATCCAAATATGCCAAGGAATTGGTAAAGAAATTTGGGATGGCTGATGCTTCAGCAATGCCTACACCCATGGCTACTAATGTAGTTATTGATTCTGATGATCACGACAAGCCAGTTGATCAAAAGAATTATAGGGCCATTGTTGGTTCCCTATTATATCTAACTGCAAGTAGGCCAGATATAATGTTTGCTATATGCCTTTGTGCTAGATTCCAGGTCAACCCCAAGGAATCTCATCTGATTCTTCTAAAGAGAATCCTGAGATACCTGAAGGGATGTCCAGATCTAGGACTTTGGTACCCAGCTGAGTCAGAGTTTGAATTAATTGGATATTCTGATTCTGATTATGCTGGTTGCAGAGTTGACAGGAAGAGCACCTCAGGAACTTGCCAGTTCCTGGGAGAGAGATTGGTCTCTTGGTTCTGTAAGAAGCAGGCTTCTGTCTCAACTTCAACTGCAGAGGCTGAATATATAGCAGCTGCCAGTTGTTGTTCACAGATCCTGTGGATTCAAAACCAGCTTGTGGATTATGGTTACTCACACAAGAACACCAAGATCATGTGTGATAGTACCAGTGCTATCTCAATTGCACAAAATCCAGTGCACCACTCTAGAACAAAGCACATTGAGATTAGGCACCATTTCCTGAGAGATTGTGTGGAAAAGAACAAGATCTGTCTTGAGTTCATATCCACTGAGTTTCAGAGAGGTGATATATTCACCAAGCCTTTAGATGAACAGAAGCATCTGTTCTTTTTAGTTCAACTAGGCATGATTAATGGACGAGACTAAGTGTGACTATATCTGCCTATGTTGAAATCTGCTTGAAGATCGTCGAACGATGATCAAAGATCGTCGAACGGATTAAGCCCATCGTCGACCTCTGGTTAATGATATCTTATCTGTTTGAAGATCGTCGATCGACGTTCGACCATCATCGAACAGGTTGAGCTCATCGTCGATCTCTGAACGACGACAGCTTGTTGTTTGAGAAGCCAGAAATAGCCGAACGATGGTTCGACTACTCTGCTTCTGAGCCGATCGTCGAACGGCCGTTCGACTATCGGGTCAAGTATCTTTTTAATAGATCGACTATTCCCGGTCTAATATAAAGCCGATAGTCGACCTAGGTTAAAAGATCTTGTGTTTTATCGTCGACGGAGCGTGCCCTTTCGCATTCTGCTTTCCCTCTTGCGAT
Source organism: Platanthera zijinensis (assembly GCA_039513925.1). Classification (NCBI taxonomy): domain Eukaryota; kingdom Viridiplantae; phylum Streptophyta; class Magnoliopsida; order Asparagales; family Orchidaceae; genus Platanthera; species Platanthera zijinensis. The sequence goes on from CM077079.1 coordinate 95,428,995, forward strand.
TTCCGGGCGTTTCGTCTTCTTCGTTCTCTGCAGCTTTCTCGAGCTTTCTCCAGCAAATCCATGGCGGTTTCCCCAGCAGTTCTAGCCGTCGTGAAGTTTGATGCAGGATTTAGCATGGATTTCGACGCGTTCAGCAGCTGCGATGCAGGAATAGTAGAAGTTCTACAGCTGTGCCGGGATCAGGGATTAGAGAAGTTAATGTCTGCAAGGATTAAGATAAACATCCCAGAAATCAAAGAATGGGCTTTCACGTCGTCTTCCACAGACGAATCGATGACTGGTACCATCGGCGGAGAAGAGGTAATCCTAACTCCGGCCGTTTTATCTGATGTTTTTGGTTTAGTTAATGGTGAAGAGGATTATGAGCAAGATGCTCAGGAATTCGGAAGAATGCTAGTTGAGCTGGGACATGCTGAGGACATTCCCACGAAGCTGCTCAAAGTGAATTTTCCTTTCAAAATCAAGTTTCTTGCTGAGCTAGTAGGAAAAGTGCTCCTGGGTAAGCACTCTGCCCACGACAATATAACAAGGCAGCAATTCGCACTCATGTGTGCGATTGTTAATCGAAAAAGGATAGATTGGGCAGCAGTTGTGTTTGATTTAATCAGGAAAAAGACTGGTAAGAAGGAAGTCACCCTAGGAAGGGTCATTGGAATCTTCCTTAAGGAAAAATACCCCCAGCTGCTGAGTTCAACTGCAACAACAATCAATGCGAGCAAGAAGATGGATCCCAACTTGTTCTCTAAGTGGAAGAGAACGTTTGTGAAACCTGCTCCAGCAACATCTGAGGACACCAGGACTGAATCAGTCACTCCTCACCATGTTGAAGCTGGCTCAGCTCTTCCCTCCTCCTCCTCTGCTTTGCTGTCTGCCTCAGTTGAAGTACCATCAACTTCAGCTGAAGTACGACCTTCTTCCTCTTCTGCTCCAGAAATAACTACGGTTGTTCCTCTTTCCCCTCCAGCTTCTCCTCTACCTGCTCATCTGGCTAGGATATCTGCTCCTAGCTTTGATTTGTTAGGATCAGAGAGAATTCCTACTCCTCCTGTATCTCCCGTTAATTCCCCAATTAACTCTCCTGCTCCATCTCCTGCTCCATCCCCTGTCCACACCATTTTTCATCCTAGCACCACTACCATATCTGCTGCAGCTCCATCCACTTCACATCCTTCATCTCTTGAGATCTCTCCTGAATTCATCTCCCACATTGTGGAGTTGATTACCCCCTCAATCAAAACCATGATTGAAGAGGCAATCGCTCCTCTTGCAGCCTCCATTGATATCTTATCTGCCTCCATCAAATCCCTTTCAAAATCTGCTGAGCCATCTTCCTCAAGGGGCCTGGTTTCAGTTTCCACTGAAATCAGGCAGGGGGAGATGTTCCATGAAGATGCCTCAGACCATCCTGCCTCCCCTCCACCTATAAAAGATACAGTCATGACAGCCCTGGAAGAAATAGCTCCAGCTGAGGAAGAAATAGCTCCAGCTGAGGAAGTGTCTGCTCCTGCTGAGAAAGAAATAGTTCCAGTATTGTCTGATAAGGAAATAGCAGATGGAATCTTGTTATCTGAGATTGCAGTTAAAGTCTGCTTAGAAGATCTTACCACTCCTGTGATTGCTAGATTCCTAGAAGGAACTATAACTTCATATCTGAATGAATCATGGGAGATGGTCAAGTATGAAGGTAACTCTTTCATCCGTTTTGTTGATGAGTCGATTAATTTGTTAGTTTGTGAATTCCTGGAAGGAATGATTTCTGTTTATTTAGCAGATCTGTATTCATAATTCTACAGATGTTATTAGAGAAGATTTAACTGCTCAGATCATAGCAGTTGTTTCTGAAGCTGATCCAAGTGTTCCTGATATTCAAGTAGATCCTGAATTGGAATCTTTCTTAGATGATAGAGAGGATGAATCTGAGAATCAAGATAAAGTCAAGGATGACTCTCCTGTTCTGAATTTGGAAGAAGCTCAAGCAAGAGCTGCCTGGGATTTAAGAGTACAATCTTTAAAAGAGAAAGAAAAAGATCTGCAAATTGAAAAGTTAACCATCTGGGATGACTCTCCAGGGTTGGACTTAGATTCCCTTCTGGCTCTGGATACCATGGAAGAGGAAAGAGAAAAATCTGATCTGAAGCTTAAAGAAAAGGCTGTTTCAGAAGCCTATGATCCTTATGAAAATCCTCCCTCATCTCATTCTGATGATGATGATGATTCTGATGTTTCTGAGAAGTCAAAGAGAAAGAAAGCTGCTTCAAAGAAAAGGAAAGCTCCTCCTCCTCCTCCCAGTAAAGATAATGATATTCCCTATTACATTCTGAAGGGCATTGACCCTAAATCCAAGGAATTTCAGCACTGGATGTGGTTTTCAAAGAATCAGCAGAAAGAAAGAAAAAGAACTAAGAGGTATGATAGTCCTGTCTCAAGATGGACTCCCAGAGGTCCTCCTCCTCCTCCAGGTGCAGGAGCCCCTGGGAACCTATCAGCTAATCCTGCTGTCTCTTCTGGAAGATCTGCTTCTTTTCAGCCCCAGCCAAGACAAAGTTATCAAAGCTCGCAAGGAAAATCGTTTTCTGGTTCTCAAAGACAAATGAAGGAGGCTGTGGTTCAAAGACCAACCTTTTCCCCACCTCCTTCTCCAAAGAAGAGAATTCCATCTCCAACACCAGTTCAGTCTGAGGAAATTGTATCAAAAGGTAAATAGTTTACTTTGTTTTAAAATTTCTAGCAAGACCCTTTTGCTAAGTTTGCTTCCAATGTCTTATCTAGTTATTCAAGATAAAATAGCTGATGCTGCTCCTCCTGAGCCTGTTTATAAAAATCCTGAGCTGGATCCTAACTTTAGGATGGCTCGCTTTCAAGAACTAGTTGGAGCAGCTCAAATAAGAAAAGCTAGAGCAGAAGGAAAAGATACGACTGGTCTAACTACCATGTCTGCTTACAGAAAGAAAGAATTTGAAAAGTTCCAGGTTAATCCTGAGATTTTTGATCCATCAAAATATATGGAAAAGCATCCTGAAGCAGTAGTCCCAAGAGCTACAGAACTGAAGATCATTGGTGCGCAGGACCTGAAACTGTTAAAGAAAGAATCTGATGATCCTTTAAGGAAAATCTCTTTTGTTTCTAGCTCTTCTGTTTCTAAGCCTGACTCTGTTGATCCATAGTTTGATTAACTGCTGTGCTATATTTGTTTATCTGTTTGATAATCTGCTAGTTAATTCTTAAATCTTTCCTGTATTATTTTATTGCTCTTTAGCTAGCTGTATGTTTTAGTTGTTGAGAGACTTAACTCAAATAGGGGGAGATTGTTGGTACCCTAGTTTTGATTTGAGTTTAGTCCTCTCCTTTGTGCCCCTTGACCCAAGAAATATCTATGGTCAATGGTTAGGAGTCTAGCTGTAGAGTCCTCACTTTTCCAGATTGAGAATTTGGTTAAGTAGTTTTTCGTTCGACTATAGTCGAACGCCGCTCGACTATCGTCTATCGGCTGATCGACGATCGTCTATCAGTTGGTCGACGCTTTGTCTGCGTTGATAGTTCGACTATCTGTTGATAGGTCGACTATCTGTTTTGTGTTGATAGTTCGACTATCTGTTGATAGATCGACTATCTGTTGTCTTTGATAGTTCGACTATCTGTCCTGATAGTTCGACTATCTGATAGTTCGACTATCTGCTGATAGATCGACTATCTGGCTTGTTTTGATAGTTCGACTATCTGTTGATAGATCGACTATCTGTTTTCTGAGGTAGGTCGACTATCTGCTTGATAGGTCGACTATCTCTGTGCGCTTGATAGTTCGACTATCTGTCCTAGATAGATCGACTATCTGATAGTTCGACTATCTGCTCTGATAGTTCGACTATCTGCCGGGGTAGTTCGACTATCTTCTTCGATAGGTCGACTATCTGGATCGTTCGACTATCTGCCCGATAGTTCGACGATCTCCGTGCGTCGTTCGACGATCTTCGAGGGTCGTTCGACGCTTTCTGTCTGCCTTTATATTTTGTATTTATTTATTATATTTAATTAATTAATATATTTTCTGGCACTTTATTTTAAGCTGTATGATAAAATTACCAGGCAATATTTGCTCCAGCTCTTTTGTCTGAGTCAAATCTTTTTTAAGATAAAGTTGTTTGTCTTATTAGCTGTCTTTATAAATTACTTTATCTGTTGTCAGCCCTTTATGCCGTTAGACTGAAAAGTCTTCTTTTTGCTATAAAGAGATTATTTCTGATGTGACTTTATTTAGTCCTTCTGTTATTTGATTTAAGCCTGCAGCTTCTTAGAAAGAGGTTTATTCCTTTTATAGACTGTTTTGCTGCAGAGATGTTTCTGTCTTCTTGATATTTACAGCCCAGGCCTCAAGGCTCAGAAGAAGACAAATAATTCAAATGGAAGAGAGACGTTGCTTGATGATGTTATATAAAGGACCCTTTGAAGAAGGATTCAAGCTAGCTAATAGCTAACCAGTTGTTCATTCAAGCTCTCAAGCCTTCATCAAGAAAAAGTTTTCTGTTCTCAGCAATTTCCATCTAACTGAGAAGTGTTAAGATCTTCATCTCTTCTTCACCTGAGTTCTCCTGCTTTCAGGAAGTTCAAACTCAGAGTTCCTTTGAAGAAGAAGAAGAAGATAGCTGCTTGAAGATCTTTGATTTTATTATTTACTTTCTTCCTGTAGCTTTTCCTTCAGAACTTTCTGAAGAGTTTTTCTGCACTGAAGCAAGACTTCACCTGGACATCTTTGAGCCAGGGGGAGCCTTGATTCTTTAGAGCATTCTAGCTCAGTGCAAGCTTTTGTGCTTCTCTAATCTTTGTAAAATAGAGAAGACATCTTAACCTTCTTCCCCCTCCTGTACAGGGTTATTACTCCCTTCAAAAGTATCCCTTGGTGGCAGGGCACCTGATCAAAAACCTGTGCTTGGTTTTTAGACACCTGATCAAAAGTCTAAAGAGTTTCTGGATCTACCTGAAGCAGATCCTGTTGGTGGCAGGGCACCTGATCAAAAACCTGAGTGGATTCCTACCGTGTGGGTAGAAGAGTGGACGTACCCAAGTTGTTTGGGGAACCACTATAAATTTCCTTGTGTCGTCTGGATTCCTTTGTTTAATTCCTGCATTGTGGCTGTGATTAGATATAACTAGGTTGCTAGTTGCTGATTAGGGTTTGCCAAGCTTAACTGTAATTACAGTTAGCTTGTGTTTGTTCACATCACTTGTGTTAGGCTCTAGGGTTAACTTTATATCTATAATCTTTTCATTCCGCACTTCACTCCAAGGGAGTTGGGTAGACTATTGAGTTTTGTCTGTGCAAAATTTGATAACTCTATTCACCCCCCCCCTCTAGAGTAGTATCTATCCCTTCACTTTCACAGCAACTAGCCCAATATAGGCTTCTTCTTCTTTAGACTCAGATGAAGATGAGACTGTCTAGCTCTTCTCTTTCTTGGCAACGAAGGAATTTTCCTTCTTTCCCTTGTACTGGTGTTGTTTCTTCTCAGCAGCTTCCTTCCACTTCACTGGGCAGTCAGCTATCACATGTCCTGGTTTACTACAGCAGTAGCAAACAACTTTAGAAGAATTACATTTACTGGATTTAGAATCATACCAGTCAGCCATTGAATGATTCCTCCTGTGATAAGAAGAGGTGGAAGGTCGGCTCTTCTAATGTTTCTTCTTCATCAGATTCTGAAAGTTCCTGGAGAAGGCAGCAAAGTCCTCATCTAACATACTGCTTTTTGATGCATCTTACTATGAGCTGTCTGAGTCAGCTGGTCTTCTTGGAGGATAGGGAATCCTCTCATTGCTCTTCCTGATGTTGTCTTCCTTGAATCCAAGGACTTCTCCTTGGAATGGGATCTACTGGTGGTCTCCTCCTCTTTCCTAGTAGCTAGTTGTATCTCATAGGAGAGCATCTTTCCAAATAATGTTTGGGGAGGAGTCTCAGAAAGCTTGGACACTGCTCTTATGACACAAATCTTAGTATCCCAGTCTCTAGTGAGAGATCTGAGGAACTTGTCATTTATTTCATAATGTCTGAAGACCCTCCCATAAGTCCTCAGTTCATTAATGATCCTAAATAATCTTTCATAGCAATTAGCTATGTTCTCTTTCAGGGATTGCCTAAAATTCTAATACTCCTGGTTGTGCATGGACTTTCTATCATCTCTTACCTCTTCAGTACCCTCCATGTAGACCACTAGGGTATCCCATATCTCTTTGGAGGTCTGGCAGTGGACGAAGTTATGAAAGGTAGAATCATTAATAACACTGACTATGATGTTCTGGGCTCTCTTATCCAATGCAGCCAACATGACCTCATCCTCGGTCATTTCTGAATAATTCTTGGGATTTTGGATATTTGCATCCAGAATTAAGACCTTCATAGGGATGAAGGGTCCCTCTTTGACAGTCACAAAGATTCTAGGGTCAGAGGCTTCCATTAACAGCCTTACCCTCTCTTTCTAGATTCCAAAATACTCTTTCCTGTAGATGGGGAGTTTCACCGAACCAAGCTCCTTATGGTTCTCTCCAGAACCCATAATTTCAGACCTGTAGCGACCCATGGAGATTACTAAGATTGTTATATCCTTTTTGAGCAACCTCCCTCAGATATCACTTGAAAGTCTTTGTTTTCAAGGTAGCTTGAACCTAGGGGGTTAATAGGTTAATTGATGTCTTGTGACTTTCTTTAATTTCTTCTTTAGTTACATAGTATGTTGGCAGGTATTTAGCTTTGAGGAACCTGCAAAAAGGAAACAATACAGAAAAGCAAATACAGAAATTATTGTGGTTCCCTAGATTATAGGAACATCCACTCTCCTCCCACCTTTCTAACTTTCAGTTAGACAAGGCACTTCTCCAAAACTCAGCTCAAAGAGCTTACATCTCAGATCCCTCAGGATCTCTCAATCTCCTCCAAGACTTACAGCTCAGGCACAAGTGCCCTACAACCAAGTGATCAACAGATCACCTATCTGATGTCAAAGGCTCTACAACTCAGGCTGGGAGGACAGCCCTACCTCAGATCCACAAAGGAACCTACCTCAGAGAGAATGACTCTCCTGCAGCTCAGGCATAAAGGCCCTACCTCAGATCCAAAGGATCCTACAGCTCCGGCACAAGTGCCCTACAACTCATTGAGAATGACTCACCTACCTCCGGCTCAAAAGCCCTACAGTTTAATGATCAACAAATCACATACCTCAGATCTAAAATATATCCTACACTCAGAGAGTATAACTCTCCTACAGCTCAGGCAAATTTTCCCTCCCTCAGGACAAAGGCCCTACAGCTCAGATCCAAAAGTATCCTACAGAAAAAATAGTGATTTAATTAATTTGACACAGAGAAATTTCTCTGTGTCAACAACTAGGGCTGAGTTATCTCAGCTCTATCTTTCTTTAAAATAGCAGGAATAAATTCTGCCTCTACTAGAAAAATTTCAGAATGTAAATTCTTAACTTGTTGAAGAATACGGAAGAACGACTAGGTCTTGAATTCTTCAATCAGCTAACTGAACCCACAGAAGACTAAAGGCTCTCCTTTCTTTCTTTATCATAAGTCTTTTTTATTTTAATATAGCAAAAGAAAAGTGCTACAGCTAACTTAACTTTTTGTTCTGCTGGAAGGCTTCAAGCTTTTTCTCGGAAGCAATGGAGAGGAAGATGAAGTCCAGCCGCTCATTTTTGTTTTGGATAAAACCCTAAAAAGTTGAATTGAACATCTGAAGCTATCCCTTTATATCTTTCGTCGATTAACAGCTCCAGGGAGCAGTGGGTACCACCTGCAGTAGACAGATGCACCTTGCTTTAATGGAAGAAGATGTACAGCAGCCCTCTGGCAACATTTGTTGTGCTCTGTAGCTTTCCCGCACTTAATTTGAACTCTATTGACTTTGCTGACGTCACCATCTGTGGACATAGCCAAAATCAAATATCTTTAGTATAGGCGTTGAGTGAGTAAGCTTTACTCAATGCCCAAAAACTTAGATAGATTTTCTGTCACAAGGCATTGAGTGAGCAACCTTCACTCAACGCCAAAACACATAGAAAAATTTATCTGCCATTAGGCGTTGAGTGAGCAACCTTCACTCAATGCCAAAACACTTAGAAAATATTCCAGTCATTAGGTGTTGAGTGGGTAAGCTTCACTCAATGCAAAAACACTTAGAAAAATCTTTCTGCCTCTTGGCGTTGGGTGAGTAAGCTTCACTCAACATCATACCACTTAGAAATGATTCTAGTCACATGGCGTTGAGTGAGCAACCTTCACTTAATGCATTTGTACTTAGCCGATTTTCCTGCTTGGAAAGCGTTGATAGCATTGAGTGTGTCTTCATCACTCAACGCCATATTACTTAGATAGATTTTTCCACTTGACGTTGAGTGAGTAAGCATCACTCAACGCCAAACTACTTAACAAATATTCTTCTATTATCTGTCATTGAGTAAGTTACGCTCAATGCATTTAGATATAGGCAAATTTTTGTGGAATCACAGTCTCTTACTTACTAAGGTTCAGTCAATGCTTTTTATCACATGGCGTTGAGTGAGTAAACTTCACTGAACGTCTGTGGACTTAGTCAAATATTTACACCAATTTTTTGTTGCTTTAACTGACTGAGCTATACTCAACGATTTATGTTGTATGGCATTGAGTGAGTAGACTTCACTCAATGCATGTGGACTTAGCCACATTTCAGCCTGAATCTTATTAGGCTTTGACTGTCTTAGCCTGTCTCACAGCTTTTTGTTGTATGGCGTTGAGTGAGTATACTTCACTCAATGCCTGTGAACTTAGCCACATTTTTTCCTGATTATTATTAGGCTTTTACTGTCTTAGCTATACTCAACGATTTTACTCACCTGGCGTTTAGTGAGTAGACTTCACTCAACGTCTGTGGACTTAGACGATATCCAGCCTATCCAACATCTTCACTTTGTGACCACCTGTCATATCACATGGAATACCAGTCCTATCAATATTGTAAGGACTAACCTGCATACATGAACTTTGGAACACATCAAATACAACTTTTTATATATCATTGACATGATTGACTTCTTAAAATCTAGGACATTATGGGCAATGGACCCAACAAGAGATGTGAAGTTGTTGCAGCCGGGCTTGCCCTGCTGTTGCTTCTTCTTCAGAGAAATTACTCTGAACTTGTTTGTTGAAGATTAATAGCTAACTGGTTTCTCTTTTAGATCAGTGATTTGAACAACTTCTCCAAACTCTGTAAAAGGAGGGGTTAGATCTGGCTTACTCTAGAGGGGGGTGAATAGAGTATTTAAAAATTCTTGGCAGTTTTTAGATTTATATATCAGAGTGAAAATAAGTGATACCAAATATAATAATAGAAGGAAAAACAAGCTAAGCTATTCTAATTATCACAGCCACAGCAAGAACAAAAATAGAAAATGAGCAACCAGACAACACAAGAAGATTTTATAGTGGTTCCCCTAAACTTGGGTACATCCACTCTTCTACCACCCTGGTAGGAATCCACCAGCAAGTTTTGATCAGGTGTCTGCCACCACAATATCTATTTGTAGGGAGATATTGCAACCCTTTAGTCTTTTGATCAGGTGCCCAAAAACAAACCCAAGTCTTTTGATCAGGTGACTTGACAACAAAGAGCTAACTTTTGGAGGGAGTTAAAACCCTTTTATAAGAGGTGAGAGGAGGTGATGGTGTCTTCTCTTTCTCTAATCAACAGAGAAGACTAGTGGATCTTTGGTGTTGACAAAGCTCCCCCTGAGATGTTGATGATTCAGGAAGACTGGAGCTTTGCTTCAGGGTGTAGAACTTCAGCCTTGTCTGAAAGTAGTCCTGGAACTTTTTTGATTGAATAAATATTTGTTGTCCTGAATGTTCCTGGAAGTGAAGCTTGAAGAAGACTCTTGATTGTGATGATTGTTCTTCTTCTGTCTTCAGACTTGACAAGGTGAAACATAAAGAATTTTCTGCACTGTGAGAGAGAGAGTTCTGGGAGATTAGTCTGTCTCAGTGCTATGTATTTTTTCTGTAAGTTCTGGTGGTTCCTTCTATATCTTCTCTGAAGGATAAAAATCTCTTTTTGTATTCTCAATCAATAATTTCTCCTTTGAAATTTGAATTAGTGCCTTAATTGCCGACTGATCTGGAGAATACAAACAGCTTGAATATATCATAAATGGGTTTCCCCAACTATCCCTTAATAAAATAAGCAAGTAAATATCCTGATGAATACCATAGTTAATGTTGACAATAACGGCTATATTCAGAGGAATATAAACATTAATTACTCGGGAATAATACTGCTATTAATATAGAAATAAAGGAATAGAAGGTAGAAAACTTCTCATTCTGGAACTGGACAAATATCATCGATCACTGAACCGAATTCGTCGACCTGACATCCAAGATCATCGACCTAATAATTAACGTTTGTCGACCTGAGCTCTGCGAACTGCTTATTGAGAATGGCTTGCCAAAACTGCACTCTGAGTTCGTCGAGCTGAGTGTCTGTCTGAAGAAAACTGATCGTCGACCTAAGCTCGAATATCATCGAGCTCAGCTCAGAGAATTAACTCTAAGTTCATCAATCTGAGATCGACGATCATCGAGCTGAGTTCAAATAACTTCGAACTGGTCAAACTGTTCTCTGAAAACTTCTAAGTCTGAGTCTTTTGAGTTCCTTTGCTGGCTAGTCCAAGAAGGTTGAACTTAATGACTTAGCCTACACTCTAGGACTACTAGACTTGACCCTGGCTATACAAGGTAGGTCAGACTCAGCCTAAATTAGTGAACGTAGACCAAATCCAACTAGGGATCCAACAATCTCCCCTTATTTGGGTGAGGTCACTAAGTATAATGCATAAGAAAAGAAAATACAAACATACAACATGAAAGAAAATATCTGACAGAATGAAAAACAATTCTGTAGATAGAAAGAATATCCACAGAGAATAAGAATAGTTTTAGAGCCTGTCTGGAGGAGGAGCAGAAGAAGATTTAATGAACATTATTATTCTGAGAGGCTCTTTTGCTTCTTGCTTAGACATCTTCAGGTCTTGAGCTCCCAGAAGAGTTATTGTAGAAGCTCTAGGCACAACAGCTTTTGGGTGAAACTGCATATAAGCATTTGGATCAAATAATTCTTTTTCTACCTAAAACTTTTCAAGATCTTTCTGTCTAAAAGAACACATAGTGGTAAACTGTGATGGATCAGTTCCTTCTGTCTTTGCCTTGTTTATCTGAGACAAGCTTATAAGTTTATGGAATCTAGCCATCCTGAAATTTGGATCAAGCTCTGGTTTATATCTTGGATCAGCTGAAACATCCTTAGCAGTCCTTTGAGGCTTTCTAAAAATAATAGATTGTTGTTGAAAATTTGTTGAAGTATAATTCTTTACAGATTTTTCAGCATAATAGGAATTTTGTGGTCTGCATTTACTGTATTTTACAGCAGGAATAGAAGATTGTCTTTGAGCTGGTCTGGAAGATTGTCTTGAGTAAAAAGGAGCGGGTTTAAAAGATTGTCTTGAATACTTATAATGAGCTGGCTTGGGAGGTTGAGAAGCACTGGAAGTAGACCTTGCAAGATTACTTGAAGCTCCTGCAGGAGGAGGAGGAGGAGGAGGTGGTGGATCTTTCTTGAATTTCTTCACTGGAGAAGATACAGACCTCTTCTTCTTCTTCTTCTGTGCTTTAGCCTTGTTCCTAAATAGTCTCATCCAAATGAGAAGTTGTTGGAGTAAGAGGAATGTTGTGCATAATATAATATGGAACATCATTATCTTGATTGAGCTTGGGAACAACCTTTCCTGGAGCATTCCTCTTCTTTGATTTGGATCTATTGGAAGTATCAGAATCATAATAATCTTCTGAATCCTCATCATCATCAGATGATCTAGAAGGATTATCATATAAATCATCTATTTCTTCTAATGTTTGCTTTAAAATCTGTTTATCTGCTTGAGGAGGAGCTGGAGGTAGAACAACTACAGAAGGAACAATAATCTCTGTAATCAACTGAGAATCTTCTAAGTCTTTATCAGTCAGAAGAAAATTATTCAGCTCAGGATCATTTTGCATCTGTTCAATATCTAGTGCAAAATCCTGTGTAATTAAATCATCTAGACTTGGTATTGGACTATCATCCATTACATAGGTTGGGCCAGCAGGTTCCACAACTATGTTAGTACCAAACTTGCCTGAATGGCCTGAAGAGTTTCTGTACTAACTGGAGCTGTATGGCAAATAATATCTTTGCAATACTTGGGAGAAACAAATAAAAGAATGTTTCTATATAGGAGGTCAAAAGAATTTAGAACTAACTTCAGTTCAACTACTGGAGAAATGGAACAGTCTTCAGAAAGAATAACCAAGGATTCAACTACATCTGCATCTGGTATATCAATATCAAAAATATCTACTACTGATGTTGTTATTGTTGCTGTTTCTGCTGCTACTGGAGCTACTTCTTCATTGAGTATCTCCCCTTACCTGGTTTTAGTAGGTACTAGAGCCAGACCCATAACTGAAGAAGGATGGACTGAGGGGACAGAAAGTTGGGCAGCTAGAGAAGAAATGGAAGCAGCAAGACGTGAAATAGCCTCTGATATGAGTTGTTTTAGAAGAGGTGCAATGGATTGCAAAATAGATGAAATGGGGAAGGAATCTATGTCCATGAATTCAGGAGGGGTTTGAGTAGATACAGATGGGTTGAAGGAGGATGATGATGGATGTAAGGGTGAAGATTCTAGCATTGGTTCATCTGTTGATGATGGGGAATGAAGGGGTGATGATAGATTGAATGATAATAGATTGATTGTTGGTATAGATGATAGGTTGTGAAGGGGGATGTCAGTAAGATGTGAAGGGGGATGAGACAGAGGAGGAGTAATATGCTCTGATGTATTAGTATGTACTGGAGATTGAATAGGTGAATGTTGATGTTGAGGGGATTGATGTAGTGAAGGTCGATGTACTGGAGAATGAATAGGTGAATGAACTGGTGAGTGAACTGGTGAATGAATATGGATTGGGGAAGCAGGAGATGTTGGTTTATGTTCTTGAGATGTAGAAGAAAGCTGGAGGGTTGTTGAGGGTGTTTAAATAATAGGAGGTGGAGGGGGAATAAAAACATCCTCAGCAGGGTGGGGAGTGGCTGGAGCAGCCCTTGTACCCTCAGAAGGTCTGGAAGAGGAAGCCTTGGATGGCTTAGAGATATTCCTCTCCCACCTGCCAAATAAGGCGCAGGTAAGCCTCTTAGAGGCATTAATGAATATGGTCGGGGAGACCAGTGATTCAGCAGCCTTGGCCTGAAGGAAGATTCCCATAATTATTCCAAAACACACTTCTTTCTCGGTGTTTTTCTTCTTAATCAACTCAAACATGATTTTGGCCCAGTTCACGGCCTTCTTGTTCACCATTGTGTACATCACTAGAAACTGTTGTCTAGTAATGTAATCATGGGCAGTTTGCTTGCCCAGCAGTACTTTTCCTACAGTATCTGCCAGAAACTTATAGTCTGCAGATAGATGTTTCTTTAGCAGTTTGTTAGGGGTGTCTCCAGAATAACCCATTCGAATCAACATCTCATCAAATGCAGCAGTGTCGATTTCTAATTCCTCTTCTCCATTTAGTAAACAAAAAAATTCAATTAGAACATCAGGGGTATGTGAAACGACGTTACTCGATATTGTTCTGATCAACGTATCAGCATCTGGAGTCGATAGAGTGAAGAACCATTCTCTGATTTCTTTCGCCACAATATTCATCCTTGTAGTCATCAGACTCTTTAACTGTAAATCTTCAAACATTTTTAGGATGTCAAGGAAGATCTGATCCAAGTGTTGGAATGACTCAAAATCTATGTCGAAACCCATGTCAAATTTTATAGCTGCAAGAGCGCTTGCTGGAATCGCCATGATCACCTGCAATAAAGAAACAGAGAGATCAAGTGCAAGGGAACTGAAAGCGCAGGATGTAGCTCGAAGAAAACCTAGATATAAAGTTTTTCAGAATATGAAACGAGAAACTCCGTCCTACGAAAAAATAAAAAATCTTTGATCTGAGGTTGACAAAATATTTTATTGACAAAAGAGTTCGTCAATCTCAGACTAAAGAAGTGAAAAAATTTCGTCGTCCTCAGGTCGACGAAAATTTTCTAAAGCCAGGTCGTCGATCTCCGGTTGACGAAATTGGCTCACACAGAGAGTTCGTCGATCTCAAGTCGACGAATTATCTCAAGAACTTTTTTCAGTTTGTCGATCTCAGGTCGACGAACTGTGGCAAATTCTTCGACAACATATAGAAAGTTAAATTAAAGCTTCTCCATTAATCATACCAAGCTGATTCAGAAAGAACAGATGGTTTCGTTCATCCAAGGGTTTGGTGAAAATGTCTGTCCTTTGCAAATCAGTGTAGATATAAACAAGATTAATTTTCTTTTTGTCCACACACTCTCTAATGAAATGATGTCTTATCTCTATATGCTTAGTTCTACTATAATGAACTGGATTCTGAGCAATAGAAATTGCACTTGTATTATCACAGAGTAAGGTTGAATTATTTAAGTTGTATCCATAGTCTATAAGTTGGTTTTGAATCCACAGCATCTGTGAACAGCAAGTGTCAGCTGCTATGTACTCAGCTTATGATGTTGATGTAGACACAGATGTTTGTTTTTTGTAAAACTAGGAGAAAAGTTTAGCACCAAGGAACTGGCATGTTCCTGATGTGCTCTTCTTGTCCACTCTAAATCTAGCAAAGTCAGCATCTGAGTATCCAGTCAACTCAAATTCTGACTTAGTTGGATACCAGAGTCCTAGATTTGGGCAACCCTTTATATATTTTAAAATTATTTTAAGGAAAATAAGATGAGATTCTTTAGGGTTCACTTGGAACCTAGCACAAAGGAATGTAGCAAACATTATGTCTAGCCTACTTGCTGTGAGATACAATAGAGACCCAACAATGCCCCTATATAATTTCTGATTAACAGGCTTTCCATGTTCATCAGAGTCAACCGCAGCATTGGTAGCAATGGGTATTTTCTTTGCTGAGGCAACTGACATCCCAAACCTTTTGATTAGCTCCTTAGCATACTTGGATTGGGATATGAAGATGCCATCAGGCAATTGCTTCACTTGGATACCAAGGAAGTATGAAAGTTCACCCATACTACTTATCTCAAACTTTGAATGCATAAGGTCAGAAAACCTTTTACATAGTTTGGGATCAGTTGAGCCAAAAATAATATCATCTACATAAATTTGTGATAACAAGATTTTATCTTTATGATGCTTAATAAAAAGAGTCCTATCTACCATGCCTCTAGAAAATTTATGCTCTAACAAGAAGCTAGCTAAGGTCTCATACCAAGCTCTTGGAGCTTGCTTTAGACCATAGAGAGCTTTATGCAATCTAAAGACATAAGAGGGATTAGTTGGAGAGATAAAACCTTATAGTTGCTCCACATATACTTCCTCTTTGAGTTCTCCATTCAGAAATGCACTCTTGACATCCATTTGATAGACTTTGAACTTTCTGTAGGCAGCATATGCAAGGAAGATTCTTATAGCCTCAAGCCTTGTAATAGGGACAAATGTCTGATCATAGTCAATGCCTTCCTCTTGCATATAGCCTTGAGCTACTAGCCTTGCCTTGTTCCTTATGATAGTTCCCTGAGAATCAAGTTTATTTCTGAATACCCACATAGTTCTAATAACTGGGTAGTCTTTAGGTCTTGGAACTAATTCCCAAACTCTACATCTCTCAAACTGGTTGAGCTCCTCTTGAATAATAATGATCCAGTGTGGATCTTGCTTAACATCTTTAATGGATTGAGGCTCAATTTGAGATATGAAGCAGGCATGCATCACATCCTGGTGGAGTTGATGCCTTGTCTGCACACCTACTTATATGTCTCCTATTACTTGAGATATTGGATGATCTCTAAGTATGACAGAATCAGTTGGTGGAGTTGGTTCAGCAACAGCTTGGGGAGTTAATTCCTCTGATGGAATTAAGTTAGTTGGTGTTGGCTCTCCATTAAATTCAGTATTTTCATCATTACTTTCTTCAGCAATATGTGGAGAAGGATGTGTAACAGCCTCATTGGTGAGGGTCAACTCATCCAGCTTCTCACACATGTTAGGTACCTACAAGGTTTCACTGGTAGAACCTATCTTCTTCTTGTAAAACATGTTCGTCTCATCAAAAGAAATGTGAATAGACTCTTCCATTTTCATGGTTGATTTATTATATACCCTATAAGCCTTGCTTACTTGGGAATATCCAAGAAAAATTCCAACTTCAGCTTTAGCTTCAAACTTTCTAATGTATTTCCTATTATTATTATGGATGTAACAGACACAACCAAATACTCTAAAATAGTCTATTTTAGGTTTCTTCCCTTTGAGTGGCTCATTGGGGGTCTTGCCCTTAAGTTTGTGTATCAAACTCCTATTCAGGACATAGTTTGCTGTGCTCACAGCCTCTGCCCAAAAGGATAGAGGCAGGTGAGCATCTGTAATTAATGTGCCTGCAGCTTCAATGAGTGTTCTATTTTTCCTTTAAGCTACCTCATTTTGTTGAGGAGTTCTAGGAGCAGAGAAGCAATGCCTGATA
Organism: Platanthera zijinensis; assembly: GCA_039513925.1. Lineage (NCBI taxonomy): Eukaryota > Viridiplantae > Streptophyta > Magnoliopsida > Asparagales > Orchidaceae > Platanthera > Platanthera zijinensis. The sequence goes on from CM077079.1 coordinate 95,445,624, forward strand.
CCTTCCTTCTCACAGAACTCTTGCATAAGAAGAGACTCAAACTCAGTACCATGATCACTTCTAATCAATGCAACTAGAGTAGAGTAATCAATCTGTATGCTCTTGAGAAAATCTGTAAGAACCTTGAAGTTATCTGACTTGTTTTTCAAGAAGAACACCCAAGTGAACTTTGAGAAGTCATCAACAATCACTAAGGTATAAGACTTCCCTCCTAGGCTTTGTACAGCAATGGGTCCAAAAAGATCCATGTGGATCAAATAGAAAATCCTAGGTGAATCACTCTTGTTAAGTGACTTGAAACTATTTTTAGTTTGCTTTCCTAACTAACAAGCCCTGCAAAGGCTTTCCTTCTTATAGGGGTAAGAAGGCAATCCTCTAACAAGGTTATCGTTAGATAACCTAGCAATGTTTTTAAGTTAACATGTCCTAATCTCCTATGCCAAAGTTCATTGTAGTTACTAGTTTGTGTTAAACAAACAAATTTATATTTTAGCTAATTTGAAATTAACTATGTAGATATTTCCTACTCTAGAGCTAGTTAAAACAGTTATATTGTCAGCAGAAGAAATAATGCAAGAGGATTTATCAAATGATACTTGAAACCCTTCATCACAGAGTTGACTAATAGAAATCAGGTTGTGCTTTAATCCACTTATATAAGCTACTTTCTTGAATGTAACCACTCCAATCTTTACATCTCTATAGCCTTTAGTCTGGCAACAATTGGAGTCACAAAAAACAACTTTGGGACCTAGCTTGGACTTGTAGTTGGATAGATTGTCCTTGGTGCCAGTCATATGTTTTGAACAACCACTATCCAGATACCATTGTTCCTCTATGGTAGGATAGTCTTTCACCTACACAAAAATAGGTTAGATATTCTTGACCCAGGTTACCTAGGGTCCTTGTTGATTTACATAACTAAAGCTGGTAATATATGAATATTCAGGTTGACTTTTATAACCTAAAGGATGGTATTTTCTTGGTGGAATTATCCATTGGTTAAAAGGATTAATATTATGTCTAGGTTGATTAAAAATCCTGTTGTAATTAAATTTTTTATTATTATAAACTGGGGTCGACGAATTCTGGTACGTTTGTCGATCTGAGGTCGATGAACGGGGATGAGTTCGTTGAACTCCACTCAGAGAATGAAGGTATTCATTTTCTGGGCCCCAATTTTGTCGATCTCTAGTCGACAAACCATACTAGTTTCGTCGATCGCAGTTCAAAGAATAGTTATAGTAGAAGTTTGCGTTTGGATTTCGTCGACTTGAGTTTGACGAACTGGACACATTTCGTCGATCTGAGCTCGATAAAATCTGCTGAACTTTGTTATGGTTAAGAATTTTCTTATTCTTTCTTTTTTCTTATTCTTTTGTTTTAATACAATTTGTTTATCATTATTATTTTCTATTTTCTCTTTATCCTTTTGAGAGACAAATTTTATGGGGGTTGATAAAATGTTTTTTTCAATAAGTGGGGGCTGGCTTCATGAAGCACCTAATCGCAGCTTGCCATTAAGTCTGGCATTCACTGTGCTTGTGATGTTCATCAACTTGATGCTTCTCCCATTCAGGGATTCTTCAAGTTGCCTAGCCTCAAATAATTCAGTCTTTAGTTTAATGATTTGTTCATTAGCTAAGGTGATTTCATCCTTTAATTTGTTGTTTTCTGACAGTTGGTTTTCTTGTTCATTTACTTTCTCTCTAAGTTGTTTAATTACTTTTTTAGAGTTAATTAAATCAAGACCATAAAGATTTAAATTTAATTTTAAATTCTTCTGAATCAAAATCAAAAGAAGATAATATCTGATCCTCTTCAGATAAAGGTTCTTCAGTGTCTGATTGGTCAGCTTTAGAATGGGTGCTTGATGCATCAATAGCCATCAAGCATATTTCCTTGTCCATTGCTTACTCTTCATCTTCAATGGAGCTGGAAGATGAAGATTCTTCTTTAGTGTCACTCCAGGTTTCAGCAATGAACCCTTTTCTCCTTCCTTTTATGCTTGCTGGAGGAGGGCTTGTTGTAATGCTATTTCCTGGTCTCCTTTTCTCTTCTTTTATCTTTCTTTTGAGTCTCTGGGCACTCTGAAATGAAGTGTCCAGGCTTCCTGCAGCCAAAACAAACTACTTCTTTAGTTGGTGTTTTGTTATACTTGGGTTTGTCATCTTGCCTTGATGAATTTCTTCTAAGTCCCTCTTGCCCATTTTGTAAAATCTCTTGGCTAAGAGACTTAGGAATTCTTCATTGATAGTTGGGGCTTCTGAATCTTCAGTAGCTTTGAATGCTATATTTTGCTCCTTTCTCCCAGATGAAGGATTCTTCTATTCTGCAGCTTCTCTTGACTTAATCAGTTGCTCATAAGATTTGAGTTTACCCAATAGAGATTCAGCTGAAATCTCATTAAGGCTTCTAGCTTCCTTGATAGGCCAGATTCTAGAATCCCATGAGCTAGGGAAGTACATGAGGATTTTTTCATTCACTTCTGTAAGAGTGATGTCCTTGTCCAATGTCTTCAGCTCATTAATTATTGAGCTTAATCTGTTATACATATCCCAACAGTCTCTAACTCATCCTTCTTGAAGTTCTCATACTGAGAGATGAGGATGGATCTCCTATACTTTCTCTCATTAGCAGAACACCCTATCATCTAGTTAAGAGAATCCCAAATAGCTTTGGTTAATGTGCATTCAGCCACCTTCTAAAAGATGTCATCAGACATAGTTTGAGCCAGAATATTCATGGCCTTTGCATCAATAATCTTGGCCTTTTTCTGAGCATCTGTTCACTCAGGTGGTGGAATAGCATGTGTGTTTGATGTTGAGATGGATGCAGTCACTGGAGCAGGAGGTCCTGTCAAAATGGAATTAAAAATATCCTCATCAATAGAGTTCATATAAAGTTTGATTCTTGCCTTCTAGATGGCAAACTTATTTAAGTTGCACATTGGAGGTCTGGTGCTTGCATAATCCCTGTTCTGTGCCATGCTATAAGAAATAGGCTACAAAATTTAGATCTAAGAAGGATCTGTTGGTTCTAGTGTTACCTTATTACACCAAGAGAGCATCCCTCTGATACCAATTGAAAGGAGGGGTTAGATCTGACTTACTCTAGAGGGGGGGGGGGTGAATAGAGCATTTAAAAATTCTTGGAAGTTTTTAGATTTATATATCAGAGTGAAAATAAGTGATACTAAATATAATAAAAGATGGAAAAATAAGCTAAGCTATTCTAACTATCACAGTCACAGCAAGAACAAAAACAAAAAATGAGCAACCAGAAGACACAAGAAGATTTTATAGTAGTTCCCCTAAACTTGGGTACATCCACTCTTCTACCACCCTGATAGGAATCCACTAGCAAGTTTTGATCTGGTGTTTTCCACCACAATATCTATTTGCAAGGAGATATTGTAACCCTTTAGGCTTTTGATCAGGTGCCCAAAAAACAACACAAGTCTTTTGATCAGGAGACTTGACAACCAAGAGCTAACTTTTGAAGGGAGTTAAAACCCCTTTATAAGAGGTGAGAGGAGGTTATGGTGTCTTCTCTTTCTCTAATCAACAGAGAATACTAGTGGATCTTTTGTGTTGACAAAGCTCCCCCTGAGATGTTGATGATTCAGGAAGACTGGAGCTTTGCTTCATGGTGTAGAACTTCAGCCTTGTCTGAAAGCAGTCCGAAAACTTTTCTGACTGAATAAATCTTTGTTGTCCTGAATGTTACTAGAAGTGAAGCTTGAAGAAGACTCTTGATTGTGATGATTGTTCTTCTTCTGTCTTCATACTTGACAAGGTGAAACACAGAGAATTTTCTACACTGTGAGAGAGAGTGAGAGTAATAAGTTGTCAACCTAAATCACCTAGAGGGGGTGAATAGGTGAAATGCATGCCAAATACGGAATAAAAATTAACACAGCACAGATCAAGCAATCACACAGGATTTATAGTGGTTCCCCAACTCTGGGTACATCCACTTTCACCTCACCAATCTAGTAAACCACTAGACTTGGTTACTCCACTATCTCGGATCAAAACGATCCTACAACTCGGAATAACATTCCTACAAATCTCGATCCAAACGGATCTACACTCGGAAGAAAACCTTCCTACAAATCTCGATCCAAACCGGATCTACAGAACTCGGAGTCAAGACTCCTACAAGAATAAAAGGTTGTATAAATAATAATACAAACAGAATTATTCAGATATGGATCTTCAACTGTCTTCTTCTTTGAGAACTTTGGCTTGATCAGAAATGGTTGAAGACGACTCGAAGGAGATCCTCAGATCTGAAATACGGAATCACCACGATCAAGAGAAAGATCAGAGATCGATGAAGCGCGGAATGATCGAGTGATTCTTCTTGTCTGAATAGTTGTTTCGAGGAAGACCGGCGATGAAGAAGATGAACAGTATTTTGTCAGCGTGAACTTTGCGGCTTCCCGATGTCGGCGATAGAAATAGATTCAGAATTCTTTTTCTTTCTTGTTGTTAGGGTTTGTCAATTTGACAAGACCTATTTATAGGACTTCTGTAACGGTCAATACTTAAACAAGTATACGTGGACCAATCAAAATAGAGGATTTGAATTAGCCCGCAAAATCAGGACTTAGAAAAATTCTTTCTGAAGGCAGAATCAACCTACTCGAGTATATAGGTGAGCTACTCGGGTAAGGGCTGATTTACTCGAGCGAATAAGAAACTACTCGAGTATTGAGTTGATCTACTCGAGTAAGGGTTGCGCTACTCGAGTACCTTGGGGAAACTACCCGAGTTACAAACTAGAAAAACTACTCGAGTAAGTGAAAGCGGCTACTCGAGTACAAAACCAAACTACTCGAGTATTAGAAAGGATCTACTCGAGTAAGGTAGGATCTACTCGAGTACAAGAATAACCTACTCGAGTACTAGTTCAGACCACTCGAGTATACTGAAATGAAAACTACACGAGTACTAAGCCACTTACTCGAGTATAAGAGCAAAGTTACTCAGGTATGTGGACTTAGAGAAATTTTAGTCTGAACAGCTAGACTTACTCGAGTATAACTAGAAACTACTCGAGTATGATTAAGGCTCTACTCGAGTACCCAAACACTTACTCGAGTATATTGAAATAAAGTACTCGAGTATATTAAGGGAGGTACTCGAGTATTTGGACTTAATCAAAATTCCTTAGATGAACTTCACCACTCCATGGTCCAGTAGTCCAAGTGCATGTAGAAGAAGTGTGCCCTAATAGAGAGGCTATACATGAGTCAACACTTTGAATCACACAATGAGGGATTATATTGTATGGTCTGTGTTTGGTGACCCATTATAGACTGACATTGGTTCACACTTGGCAGTAGGGTCCTGCATACACAACTTAAACACAACATCAAATACAACTGCAATTCACCTTAGTGTTAGGAGGACTTCTTCAAATTAAGGTCATTGTGGAAACAAGACCCAACAATCTCCCCCTATTTGAAGAAGTCAGAACACCATCTACTAAGTTGAATTGCTAGAGATATTAAAACAAAATAACAAGAAAGAGGATGCTTGTCTTAAATTTCTTTACTATAGTTGTCCAATAATCTCCCAATTTCTGTACTAGAATTGTTTTGCATTTCTCCTTCTTTCTGAAATCTTCATTTGGATTTGCAATTTTAGTCTTCCTTTTTCATCTCTATATTCCATTTGCTTTTGCTCTCCCCCTTTCTGACCTCTTTAAATAGGGGACACTAGAAACTCCCCCTTAATCTTCTAGTTCCAAGAATTTTTCTGGAACAACTACTTGTCCAATTGCCAGATAAGAATTTTATTGGCCTATGGACATACCTGCATCAACAAGATTAGAATCCCTTAGGAGCCCAAACAAGATTGGGTCCTAGGTATCTTATTAGTATCCTCCCCCTGTGAGAGTTAACATTATGAGTGGTCTTTCTCACATTATCAACTTGAGGAGTTAAAACATAGCTGGGATTAAACCAGCAATCTATGGCGAAGTGACCAACCTTGCCACAACACCAACAGTTAAACCTGTTGCACCTTCTCTTGTTCTCTTGCCTTACCTTATGGATGGGGGGTCTAGCAAGAGCAACTGACTTGGAGGAGGAAGCCTCATGATTGCAACAAGTACATGGCCTTCCTTGTCTCCTTGGCCTTTATTACACCAGTTTTAGCTTTTGGTGTCTTCTTCTTATTTGGCCCATGATTGTAAGGATCATATTTCAGTAAGGCAATGGTTTGGCTTGGGAAAGCCTTGCCTTTACCTTTGGCAGATTTATGTCCTAAACTGCTATTTTTCACGAAGGAAGCTTCTCCATTAGTGATTGGAAGCAAAGTTGTATGCGAGGTGAGAGTTTCAACCAGCCTTCGTTCGATGACAAGCTTTGCTTCCAGTTCATCAAGGAGGGATTCCTTATGATTTACTAATTCAGTGAAGTCTTTAATTTCCTCCTTCAAGGATTGAACTTCATCTCTGAGAGGGGTTAATTGGTCAATCTCCTCCCACAGATTTGATTCCACCTCTTTGAGGGATGAAATCTCTTTTGATTGCGATTTGACTACCTTCCGGCATTTGTCAAATGCAGTCAATAAGACTTGATACTGATTTACCAATTCAAAATCATCCTCCCCAGAAGAATAGCCATCATGACCATTTGAGTCAGAATCTGAGGCAGAAAGAGGTGTGTGAGAATTTACCTTCCCGGTATATGAGGAGTTACCGTTGTCTTTGTCCTCTTGGTTAGAAAAAGACATAAGCCCGAAGTAGGCTTCTTCATCCGCACTTGACTCAGATGTGTCAGAGTCACTGAGGGTCTTTGGCTTTTTGGCAATGAAGCTTCTTTCTTTCTTCCTTTTCCCTTGAGGGGAATTCTTTTCTATGCCTCTTCCTTCTTTCTTCTTCAGAGGTCACTCAGTGCTTATATGCCCTGGCTTACTACAGGAATAACAAACAACGTTAGATGAAACATGTTTGTTCGGTTTAGATTTATACCTGTCATGTCTGCTATGACGATCACCATCAGGACGTGATCTTCTGGACGAGGAATCATTTTCTCTCATTTGTTTCTTATTGCTAAGAAACTTCTTGAATTGTCGGGAGAGAAGATGAAACTCTTCATCTGATGAATCTGAGCCTGAGGTGCTTGACTCAGACTCTTTTTCTTCATAGTCTCCTTGAGTGGAAGCGGCTTTGGCCTTTCTTGAGCTGTCTGCCCTTAGTGCAACTGGCTTATCTTGGAATGAGGAGTTGTTGCCCTCTTCTTCAGCTTTTCTATTATTGATTTGAAGCTCATATGACATAAGCTTTCCGAAGAGGTTCTGAGGGTCAGTTTCTACTAATCTTCCAAACTCTCTAATGGCACATATCTTGTTGTCCCAATCCTTTGTCAAGGATCTTAGGAACTTGCCGTTTAGTTCACCATCTGTGAACACTCTGCCGTAGTTCCTCAATCCATTGACAATCTTGAAGAAATTTTCATATGTGTCAGCAATAGCTTCCTTTGGTCCTTGCTTGAAAGCTTCATACTTCTGATTTAGAAGGGATCTTCTATCATCCCTTACTTCTTCTGTACCTTCTATCAAGATAATTAGAGATCTCCACATTTCCTTGGCAGATTGGCAGTGAATGAGGTTTTGCAGCATAGAATTATTGACTGCACTTGCGATGATGTTCTTGGCTTTCTTGTCTAAGGAGACAAGTGCAATCTCATTCTTATCAAGATCCATCAACTTCTTTGGCACCTCCTTTGTAGGATCACTAGTGGAGGCAATCATAGGGATATAAGGGCCTTCCTCCACTATCATGAATAAGCGGGGGTCAACAGCTTCCATGTAAAGTTTTATTCTCTCTTTACACATGAGAAAGTTTGCCTTATTGCACACTGGGAGCTTAGAAAAATCCTTGGCTCTGTCCATGCTTGATTAACTCAGAAGGACAACTAGGAGGGATCAGATCAATGTGTTAACCTTTTAAAGTTCAACCTCCCTCTGATACCAATTGAGAGTAATAAGTTGTCAACCTAAATCACCTAGAGGGGGGTGAATAGGTGAAATGCGTGCCAAATGCGGAATAAAAATTAACACAGCACAGATCAAGCAATCACACAGAGAACACAGGATTTATAGTGGTTCCCCAACTCTGGGTACATCCACTTTCACCTCACCAATCTAGTAAACCACTACACTTGGCTACTCCACTATCTCGGATCAAAACGATCCTACAACTCGGAACAACGTTCCTACAAATCTCGATCCAAACGGATCTACACTCGGAAGAAAACCTTCCTACAAATCTCGATCCAAACTGGATCTACAGAACTCGGAGTCAAGAATCCTACAAGAATAAAAGGTTGTATAAATAAAAATACAAACAGAATTATTCAGATCTGGATCTTCAACTGTCTTCTTCTTTGAGAACTTTGGCTTGATCAGAAATGGTTGAAGACGACTCGAAGGAGATCCTCAGATCTGAAATACGGAATCACCACGATCAAGAGAAAGATCAGAGATCGATGAAGCGCGGAATGATCGAGTGATTCTTCTTGTCTGAATAGCTGTTTCGAGGAAGACCGGCGACGAAGAAGATGAACAGTATTTTGTCGGCGTGAACTTTGCGGCTTCCCGATGTCGGCGATAGAAATAGATTCAGAATTCTTTTTCTTTCTTGTTGTTAGGGTTTGTCGATTTGACAAGACTTATTTATAGGACTTCTGTAACGGTCAATACTTAAACAAGTACACGTGGACCAATCAAAATAGAGGATTTGAATTAGCCCGCAAAATCAGGACTTAGAAAAATTCTTTCTGAAGGCAGAATCAACCTACTCGAGTAATATAGGTGAGCTACTCGGGTAAGGGCTGATTTATTCGAGCGAATAAGGAACTACTCGAGTATAGAGTTGATCTACTCGAGTAAGGGTTGAGCTACTCGAGTACCTTGGGGAAACTACCCGAGTTACAAACTAGACAAACTACTCGAGTAAGTGAAAGCGGCTACTCGAGTACAAAACCAAACTACTCGAGTACTAGTTCAGACCACTCGAGTATACTGAAATGAAAACTACTCGAGTACTAAGCCACTTACTCGAGTATAAGAGCAAAGTTACTCAGGTATGTGGACTTAGAGAAATTTTAGTCTGAATAGCTAGACTTACTCGAGTATAACTAGAAACTACTCGAGTATGATTATGGCTCTATTCGAGTACCAGAACACTTACTCGAGTATATTGAAATAAAGTACTCGAGTATATTAAGGGAGGTACTCGAGTATTTGGACTTAGTCAAAATTCCTTAGATGAACTTCACCACTCCATGGCCCAGTAGTCCAAGTGCATGTAGAAGAAGTGTGCCCCAATAGAGAGGCTATACATGAGTCAACACTTTGAATCACACAATGAGGGATTACATTGTATGGTCCTATGTTTGGTGACCCATTATAGACTGACATTGGTTCACACTTGGCAGTAGGGTCCTGCATACACAACTTAAACACAACATCAAATACAACTGCAATTCACCTTAGTTTTAGGAGGACTTCTTCAAATTAAGGTCATTGTGGAAACAAGACCCAACAGAGAGAGATCTGGGAGATTAGTCTGTCTCAGTGCTGTGTATTTTTTCTGTAAGTTCTAGTGGTTCCTTCTATATCTTCTCTGAAGGACAAAAATCTCTTTTTGTATTCTCAGTAAATAATTTCTCCTTTGAAATTTGAATTAGTGTCTTAATTGTCGGCTGATTTGGAGAAAACAAACAGCTGGAATATATCATAAATGAGTTTCCCCAACTGTCCCTTAATAAAATAAGCAAGTAAATATCCTGATGAATACCATAATTAATGTTGTAAATAACCGCTATATTCAGAGGAATATAAACATTAATTACTCAAGAATAATACTGCTATTAATAAAGAAATAAAGGTACAGAAGGAAGAAAACTTCTCATTCTGGAACTGGACAGATATCGTCGATCACTGAATAGAATTCGTCGACCTGAGATCCAAGATCGTCGACCTAAGAATTCCAGTTCGTCAACCTGAGCTCTACGAACTGAGTACTGAGAATTGCTTGCCAAAACTGCACTCTGAGTTTGTCGAGCTGAGAGTCTGTATGAAGAAAACTGATTGTCGAACTGAGCTCGAATATCGTCGAGCTCAGCTCAGAGAATTAACTCTGAGTTCGTCAATCTAAGATCGACGATCGTCGAGCTGAGTTCGAAGAACTTCGAACTGATCAAACTGTTCTCTGAAAACTTCTAAGTCTAAGTCTTCTAAGGTCCTCTGCTGGCTGGTCAAAGAAGATTGAACTTAATGACTTAGCCTACACTCTAGGACTACTAGACTTGACCCTAGCTATACAAGGTGGGTCAGACTCAGCCTAAATTAGTGAACCTAGCCCAAATCCGACTAGGGATCCAACACTCTGCAACTTAGTCCAGAGGAAGAATATGAAGTTCAATTCTTCTCCAAAAGTTCCAAAAGTCTCCTTTAATTTCCTGATCTGATTCCTTTTCTATCCCACCATCCAACGGCTCTTTGAGTATTGGGCCCACTTGGATTTGGTAGCTGCAGGCCCACTTTTGCATTAAATGTTGTACAACATGCAAACGACGCCATTTGCCGTGTATTGTAAACTTCTCGCAACATTTGAATTTCTGCTGACGTTAGCACCTGTGTACTTAGTCAAATTCAGATAATTCAACATAGGCGTTGAGTGAAGGCATGCCACTCTACGCCAAAACACTTAGCCAAATTTTCTACAGCATCAAGCGTTGAGTGAGTTGACAATACTCAATGAATATAGACTTTTGTTGTCTAACTGTTTAGGCATTGAGTGAGCATTCCTCACTCAATGCATTTGGACTTAACATGTTTTCTCTGAATGGAGGCTTTGAGTGAGTTGTATACACTCAACACTTTCTGCCTTAGTCTACCATTTTGCTGAGGCATTGAGTGAACAGCTTTCACTCAACGCCTCTGTACTTTGTTTAATTTCTGTTGAATTGGCGTTGAGTGAACTGCCTTCACTCAACGTTTCTGGAATTAGACAGATTTTCTTTCTACTTCTTCAGAGGCTTTGACATCTCTCTGTTCTGTCGACGCTTTCTTCTTGAGGCATTGAGTGAACTGCATTCACTCAACGCTTCTGAACTTATCCAGATTTCTTGGCAAATTCTTCTGCACTTTGACCGGTTGAGCTTTACTCAACGCATGTTTCTCTGGGCATTGAGTGAACTGGCTTCACTCGATGCCTGTGGACTTAGGAAGATTTCTGCCTTCCCAATGCTGAGGCTTTGACTGTCTAGTCTTTACTCAACACTTTTGGCTATCTGGTGTTGAGTGAACTGGCTTCACTCAACGTCTATGGACTTAGACAGATTTTTGTTTTGTCAACATCTTTCCTTGTGTCCACCTATTATCGTTTCTTAGACCACTTGTCTAATCAGTGTAACAAGTGACCACCTGCATACATAGAACTTAAAGCATGCATCAGATACAAACATGTGTATACCATTGTCCTATAGGCCTTCTTCAAATCTGGGATATTGGGAACAATGGACCCAACAAGAAGTTAGGTTGACATTAAATCGACCCCGTGATTTTCAGCCGGATTACGGGTTTTCCAGTTCCAAAAGTCTCACTCACCGTTCTGTGAATTTCTAACTGTTTGCACGCTCGATCGCTCAGTGGACTAAGACGATTCAGCAAGCCTGGTCTATCAAGAGTCTCAAGTAGATTGCAACCCATGTATTTGTAATCCTTATAGATTATAGTGAATTTTGTGTGCTCTGCCTTGTGTTTTTTTCCCTTTAATTCATACAAGTTGAGAGATTTTTGTGTAAATCCTTGTGTTTGGCTTGTTGTTGGTTTATTCTCTTGTATGCTCTGTATGGCCGAGTTTGTTTGGGTTATTTACCATCATCATCAACGTACGAATTAAACTACATCAATATCTTAAACTACATCAATATCTTCATGGATAAGGGAGGAAGATGCTTACTATATATTGTCTGTCATTCCAAGAGAAAACTGTGGAGCAGGGATAGAAAAGGAAAAAAACGTGGAAACTGATCAAATGTTGATGCGATTTGGGTTTCATATGGAGGAAAATTGACTCAATTCTCATCCAACATTAACTGAACACATGGTGCAACCAAATCAGAACAAGGAAAGAAAACACCACTCTAAAAGATTGCATTCGTCCTCACTCAGCCCTACACCGCGGCGCACAACACCACCCGAAGGCAGTTCCGCAGCCTTACGCCCTATTTACACACTTAAAAAAGGATAATTTTATTGGCAGAGCATATTTAGCTATTGGCAAACAATTTTTTTTTTAAAACCCGCTTTTCTCTCCTCACTTATACAATCTATTGGCAGTCCAAACCTATCCACCGCCCATGGAAATCCCTCCCAATCGTGATTGTGAAACCCACCAAGACTCCATTTGGCACGGTGGTGGCGGTCGTAAACGCATGGCTTAAAACGTCATTCGTTAAGGATCACCTAACAAACATCATCCGTTTGAACATAAAAGTGGATGAAGTTCCTTAGATGGGCGTTAACAAATGACAATTTAACCTCCGTGTTCATGACAGCCACCACCGTGAAAAATGGAGCCCTCGTCCCTACCCTCCTCGGCGCCGATTACACACAGCCTTTCCTTTCCTGGTCGCCACCGACACTCGATAGCTCTGTCAAACGTTCTGCACTGATGCTAAATGCCCCCCATCGTGTCTCACCACCGCCGAATCCACCTTCTTCCCCAAATCTAGTTCATTTGCAACTCCTTTGTTCTGTAAAACAGAGTTTTTTTCTCTCTCTCTCTCTTAGATTTAATGTTTCCCTTTCGATTTTGTTGTTGTTTTGGTTGATCCGACAGATTTCTAGTTTGATTTTTGCTCTCCAGCCCAAACCTAATCCGCCAACCAGTTCGATTTTTGATGTTTCCATGCTTCTTTTCCCAGATTTATTTGTTTGTTGGCTTATATGAGATTAACTTTTTCAAGTTTTGTTGTAGATTGAAAATTTACATCTACCGTTCATTTCGAACTGCAACATGCGATGGCTCAGTTAATTTTGAACTATAAACTGCATATGCAATTAAAAATCTGCAGTTCAGTTCAAAATCTGCAGTTCAATTAATATTGAATAGTGTTGAGTAGATTGGATTTTAGTTGTGTTTGGATTGGCCAACTGCAAATCTGATAGAAATTTATGTTTGGGCTGTAAAGGCATTGTTCTCCTTCATACGTTGCAAATTTAATAACATTGATGAAATAGAGTTCATCTTCTTGGCGCAATATATGCAGCTAATTATGATTTGTTCTTTTGGTTCTATTAATTTTGACGAATTACTCCTCGTTTACTATCTAACATATATATCATTTTCTATAATTTTTGAAGAATTTATAAAGTGTTAATTATAGCAAATTTTGTATAATTTAGATAGTTTTGATTTATTTATGTTGTTTAAAAAAATTCTCTTGTTCTATCATTAAATTAATGATCTATGTTTATATTTTTACGATCTGCCATTAGCTTAACAGATTTGCCAATAATACTGTCCTTAAAAAATAACCAACTAAGCACTAAAATCACAAAATTTCCTAATTCCCAGCCTCCTTAACCAGCAGCCCAGCTCGATAAACTGCTGCACTGGCTCTCCTCGCCTGAAAGTCCTTCGTGTTTTGTTCACCCATAGCTAGTCGCGTATTGAAAGATCTTCCTCTTCAGTCTCACCTCAGCCCCGTCTGGTTGGAATCTGAAGCAGAGAGAGCAACTTCAGCGGGATTCACGGGCATCTCTCAACGCCTCCTTCCTCTGTTTCATCTCCATGAAAGCAGCTTCCAACTTTTCCCTCACCATCTTCTCCTGCTTTCACCCAGAGCATGTCTTTGTCCTAGTCGCCGGTGATAGGGCTTGGTGAGGACGAATGCAAAATCTTATATCTTCTGCTCCATCAAGAAGGCCATGCACCGAACTGCGATGCCTCTCCCTCCTACAGTCAGCCACCTCCTTACCGAAACTTCTCCAGGCCCTTGCCTTTCTTCTCAAATGTGGCAATCAGTCCAATCTTCTCGTCCTCACACGTTTCGCCGCCGCCTCTGCAGTCCTGGGTCCTGGCGCCGCCGCTGCTGCTGCATCTCTCCTCTTCTCTCCCTCATTTTCCCCTTTACACCTCTACGACTCCTTCCTTCTTAACACCTCCCTCCAGTCGCTTTCCCCTTCCCCTCTCCACCCCCTTCCCATCTTCTCTCTCATGCTCCGCCTGCAACTCCCTCCCAACCACTTTACATTTCCTTTCCTACTCAAAGCCATTTCCGCAACCCCCTCCCCCCTCGCCTCCACCTCCCTCGTACATTGTTCCGCTCTCCGCTTCGGCTTTGCCGGAGATTCCTTCGTACAGAACACGCTTATTCACGCGTACGCCTCCGCTGGTGGAGCTGGCCTCGGGTTAGCTCGCAAGGTGTTCGAAGATTCGCCCAAGACAAGTCCCATTACTTTCAGTGCCATGATCGGAGGTTACGTCCTCCACGGCCGCTCGAACGACGCCATCGTTCTCTTTCGCCAGATGCAGTACGCCGGTATCCAACCAGACTACGTCACCATCATGACGGCTCTCTCCGCCTGCATCGACCTTGGAGCCCTAGATCTTGCTCAGTGGATCAGCTCGTTCGTGGCGAAGGAAAATATTCCCAAAACATTGTGTCTTTGTAACGCGTTGGTGGACGCTCTTGCCAAGTGCGGGGACGTCGATGGCGCCATGGAAGTATTCGACCAAATGTTTGAAAGGAACATCATATCATGGACGTCGGTCATTGACGGACTTGCGATGCACAGCCGTGGAATGGAGGCAGTGCGGATGTTTGAGACAATGAAGGCTTCAGGGGTTAAACCAGATGCTGTTGCGTTCATTGGCGTCCTCAAAGCTTGTAGCCATGGCTGCCTGGTTAGTGATGGACGTCACTACTTTGCTTCAATGACAACTGAGTTTGGGTTAGAGCCGAGGATTGAGCACTACGGATGCATGGTAGATTTGTTCAGTCGTGCAGGAATGGTTGAAGAAGCGATGGAGTTCGTGCAAGCTATGCCCATCAAGCCAAACCCAATTGTATGGAGAACTCTCATCGCAGCTTGCAGAATCCATGGCAATCTTCAGCTTGGGGAGAATGTCACAAAGCGATTGATCAAAGAGGAACCGCTATATGGCTCCAACTATGTGCTTCTGTCAAACTTTTACGCTCTAAGCAAGAGATGGGAGAAGAAGTGGGAAATCAGATACACAATGGGCCAACAAGAAATGCGCAAAGTTCCGGGATTTAGCATGTTCGAGTTGAAAGGTGAGATTTATGACTTCGTTGCGGGAGGGGAGAAGCTTTCTCAGCACCAGGAGATCTATGAGATGGTGGAGGAGATTGCCAAGAAGCTGAAGAGAGCAGGGTACGTACCCACGACATCGGAGATGTTGCTTGACATTGATGATGAAGATAAGGAGGATGCATTGCATTGGCATAGCGAGAAGCTTGCTATAGCTTTTGCTTTGCTCAAGACTCTCCCGGGAACTAGGATCAGGATTGTTAAGAACTTGAGGGTTTGTGGGGATTGTCACTCTGCCACAAAGTTTATATCCAAGGTTTACCAGAGAGAGATCGTTGTGCGAGATCGGAGTCGTTTTCATTGCTTCAAAGATGGAGCTTGTTCATGCAAAGACTTCTGGTGAAATGCTTTGAATGCTTTACAATTGAAACAATCTTTTGAGTTTTTTGTTGACATGAAGTGTTGTATTTTTCTTTTGTTGTCTTTGTTAGTCAATTTCATTCAGAAAACAGGAAAACCGTGCTGGAGAAAAAATAGAACAGATGAGAAGCATGTTGGATAAGTTTTTAATAGATGCTTTGCTATTACATTCAACTGTAATTTATAGATGCAAAAGATAGGGGTTATAAGTATTTTCAATTCATTTATTTCACTTACCAGATTAAATGCTCCTCTTTAATTCGAGAAATTTTTCTGTCCTGGCCAGGACACAGATATGTGTCCGGGTCCCACGTGATTGTTGACGTGTGACATTCTTCCACGCTGTTTTACTTCGCGGGAACCGTTTGTTTCAGTTCCGTGCTTAACATACACAGTTACGTGAAATAACAGTCATAGTTGCTTAGTCAATTAATTTTTCCCAACTTCGACTGTGTTTTACTGCCCGATTAATCATCCGGACAATCTGTGCGATTGAGTTGTCGTTTTCGTCAAAGATGAAGGAGGTTAGCATAAATCCTTCTCCCAACTTCTGTGTTTTGTATTTATGATAAAAAAGACAAGGTATTTCAGCGAGAATGACAGAAACAAGTACTTATGAATGCTAGAACATTCTTTTTCGGAAAAAAGAACAGTAAAATATTTATGTTATCTAGCCTATTACTACAATACCTAGGAGATAACTGAATTATTTTAGATACTTATGTAATATCTAGGATATTGATGTAAAATTCAGTATTTGAGATAAATAAAATATAATCAGAGATAACTGAAATATTTGAGATACTTATATAGTATTAACTTGCTTTGATGCAGGTTGAACAAACCACAAATTGTTCAAAGTGAGGATGAAGCTCACAAATTGTATTATGATTATGCGCGTAGAAATGATTTCAGTGTTCGCAGAGAATATCGAATATTATGGCCGGGTACAAATATTCTAAAATCAAGAGAGTTTTGTTGTAGTAAGACCGGTGTTAAGAGAGTTCTTAAAGTTCGAGATAGTGCAGTTAAATATTGTCGGATCGATGGAAGAACAAATTGTCCTACAATGATTGTTTTTAATGCCGGTTAAGAGGGGAAAATCTGACAGTTGGGAAATTCATTGAGAAACATAATCATGCACTTGCCAATGCAAATAATCAACATCTCCTTCGATCTCATAGAGTCATTAGTGAGGAGAAGAGTGTTGTTTTGAGATAAATGACCAAAGCTGGAATAAAGACTGCATCCACATGTAATTATATCGTTGATGAAGTCGGAGGTTTGCAAATTGTTGGTTTTTCCAAAAGTGATGTGTATAATTTTCATAGCGAAAGATAGAAGCTCAAGAGTAGATGGTGGAGATGTAGCTAGCCTTCTGCAACTACTGAAGATCCGGGCAGTGAATGATAGTATGTTCTCTTATGAGATCCAAACTGATGATTCTAACAGGTTGACTAACTTTTTATGGATGAATGTCCTTGCAAAGATTGATTATGAATGCTTTGATGATGGTATCACTTATGACTCAATGTGCCAGATGAATAGGTACAATATTACATGTGTGTCTTTTGTGATTGTTAATCATCACTAGCAAAATGTTGCTGTTGCAGTAGCTTTTATATCTCAAGAGATAATAGAATCCATTATATAGGTCTTTGAGACTTTTTTGAAATTTGTGTCAGGTAAGCAACCTCTAACCATATTCACTAATCAAGCCCAAGCAATGTTGGTTGTTATTGATAAAGTGTTGGTGAAAAGCAATCATCGGTTTTGTCAATGACATATTACAAAGAAGTCTTCGAAAAAAGTGCCCACTTTAATGTTGATGCTAGCTTGCGCACTTTGTAACACCTCCATCCGTCACATGAAATATAACAGAGGGTCCGACCGGGGACCCACGTCATATTCCATAGACAGTCGGCGAAGTTACGTATTAATATCAAAACTACACGAATCCTAACTCAGAGAATTCTAGCAGAAGTTTTAAGGGTTAACTTTTGAACTCATGTACACACAAATGTCCACTATATATAAATATAAGGAATGTTTACAAAACACACAAAGTGTTATGGCCTTAAAGTTTTACAACTGTTGCCTTTTACAATAGTATTTTCATACATCGGCACGCAGGCCGACCACACATGAAAACACTAAAGTTCTTCTATTGAACTTCGAGGGTCGGCAGAGCAACAAGGTCAGCAACCCTCTATTTCCTGCTCAGCTCTCCAGCACCTGCATAGGGACAATCCACCACGAAGTTGACAAACAAGGCAACGATCAGCTTTAGCTGACCAATTTATAATGACCCCACCCCATTCCCGGGGCAGCGGTATTCCTTCCCTACAAGCATAGCATTCATATATGTATATCACAAGAAGTTACACTTAAGCACCCTTCAATATATTACAAACGTTTGCATCACTGCCAAACGTTCCATGCACTCAGGGCACATTCTCGGTGTACTTGCAATGCCTAATCCCACCACCGTTCAGAGGTCCTGGACTTGACAGTAAATTTATTAGCATTCTAGTCTTTCCGGCTTACAGCCTGAGACTTCCTCTCTTTCTCTTTGCCACCAGTAACTCCCATGTACTTTAGGTCTGTTTAACCAATCGACATCGAGCGGGTACAGCTCAGCCATTTCCCGTAGCTCATATCGTCGTGCCATCACCGAAAGTCGAAGCCTTCATGGCAAATAGACAGGACGCGGGTCGGCCTCCCCTTTCCCGTAATCAAAACATAACCAATGTTATGTACAATGTCTCTCACGGCCACCATAGTTGGGCACCCAGGCACACAACTCACTTGTTAACCCCAAGGTCTCCATGAGATAGGCTGAGCAAGCACATTCTTATCAGGAAGCTATTGCCAGCGATAGTCACTATCGCTTGGCGTTAGCGACAGTATTTCTCCTCTGTCTCCAGACTCAATCATAACTGGAACATCTGTCCAAAAAAACCTAGAGCATTCTGCAGTGCCAGAAACACTGGACTTTCACATTAATCAGAGCTCACCAGGAGCTATCGCCGATGATACTCGCTGTTGCCCGGCGATATTAAACAGTTATGCAAACTGTGGTATTTTCTGGGTATTTTTCTAGAGCATACCTCCAGTACTTCATGCTACTCTCATTTCACACGTACAACCCACAGACCTCGTAAACTACTCATTTATACTCGGAGTCTTCTCCGGCATGCAAAACAAAACATCACCAATCCAGACCAACCTGTCCAGATGGGCTTCACACAATATGCCTATTCCGTAATGTGATTTCCGGATCTATATGCAAAACCAAACTTGGGGATACCTCGTATCGACCCATCAAAATTCCCTCGATTCTCCACCTTTTGGTGGGGGATTCCATGCATATGCAAAAGGGAGGACTTCACTTGTTCAAGAAGGAAGATCGTTACCCTTATCGATTGCTTAGGAGTCATGCCCTTGTTCTTTGATCTGGATGGAACTGAGTGTCATAGCTTCCTTTCTGCAGATCTAGCGTTAGTTGAAAATTTCGATCACAAGCACACCTTGGATCGCTTCTCCCCATAGCCTTCTGGACTTTCTTCCTCCTCTTCCCTCAAGAGCTCAAGAACTAAGAGAGAAAGTGTGAGAGAGGTAAATGAGAATAAAATCTTAAAGCCAGCCCTTAAAAGCAAGCTACCGCCGCGCGGTATCTAAGGCGATCTTCGCTTGGCCCAATGGACATCGTTCTGTCGCCTAAAGCAGCCTCATCCGCACTACCACATGGCAAGCTACTGCTGGTGTTAACTCACTACCGCCGAGCAGTACCTTCTTAAGGCATATGTCAATTTAATCAGCTAGCGCTCCGCGTTAGCGCACTACCGCCGCGCGTTAGTCACTCAACTCTTTGTCCCAAGCATTGAGTGCGTCGAGTGATATCGCCACGCGCTAGCTTTCTACCGTCGCGCGGTAAACCTCTCGACGCTTCGTCAAGAGCGTTGAGAGCGTCGACTGCTACCGCTGCGCTATATCTTTCTATCGCCAGGCGGTAATAACCCGAGCCCTTGGTATTTTAATTCATTGAGCTATCGCTGGCGATAAGACTATCACCGCGGGATAACCTCCAATAACCAATTCCAATATTTTTCAGGATTTTTGGGGCATTACAATTCTCCCCTCCTTTAAGAGATTTCGTCCCGAAATCCACAATAAATTTAGAATTACAGAATATAACAAATGTACCTCAACGGAACAGTTCAGGGAACTCGTCACTCATGGTCTTCTCACGCTCCCATGACAGCTCCTCATGGCCACAATTGTCCCACCGGACTTTGACCATTCGAATCTCTTTGTTTCGTAGTCGCTTCACTTCTGAGTCCTCGACACAAATGGGCTTAACCTTCGTCATCAACCCACTATCGACCCAAACTTGTTCCACAACAACCACTTATGTTGGCTCTTGTACAACCTTCCGTAGTATAGATATATGAAACACGTCGTGCAAAGCACTGAGTTCAGCTGTAAGCTTCAGCCGATAGGCAACTTTTCCAATCCTCTCAACTATTTCAAACGGCCTAAGGTATCTCAGACTTAGATTTTTCAAGCGTCGGATCCTCAATAGACCCTTGAACAGTTTAATCATGAGGTAGACCCAATCGCCAATCGCAAACTCAACAATTCGATGCTTGATGTTGTAGTACTTTGCTTGCCTATTCTGGGCTACCAATAGCCGTTCTCATATAGTATGTATCATCGAATTTCCATCTTTCACCTCTTTACGCTTAAATAACTTCGAATCACATGTTTCTGCCCAAGCTAAAAGAGTACGACATTTCCTACTGTATAAAGCTTCAAAGGGCGTCATCTGAATGCTAGCTAGATAGCTATTATTATAGACGAACTCGATCATATCGAGATGGTCCTCCCACCTCTTCCCGAAATCAAAGGCGCACATCCGGAGCATATCCTCCTTTATTCTGTTGGCCCTCTCGGTCTGACCATCCGTCTACGGTTGAAAGGTCGTACTGAACTTCAGTTGAGTACCCAATAACTGGTGGATTAGCCTCCAATCAGCAGAAGTAAAGTGCCCATCTCGGTCACTGACAATGCTACGGGGCACACCGTGCAATCGTACTATGTTGTCTACGTACAACTTAGCCAGTTTTTCCACTGAATCGTCCTTCTTGTTCAGTATGATGTGAGATACCTTTGTCAATTGGTCAATGATCACCCATACGACATCGTTTCAACTCTGTGATCTTGGCAATTCGTGCATGGAATTCATAGAGATATCATCGAACTTCCACACCCGAATTGGTAATGACTTCAGGAAACCGCCAGGCTTTTGACATTCTGCTTTTACCAAGGCACAAGTCTGGCACTTTGCAACGTAAAGAGCTATGTCGTTATTTAAACCTTGCCACCAGAACATCTTTTTCATATCCTTGTACATCTTTGTGCTCCCTGGGTGGATTGAGTATTTCGTGAAGTGTGCCTCATACATCAACTCCTCCCGTAATTTTCCCACATTCGCGATGCACAAACGATCGTCTTTTCGCAAAAGACCATCATCCAAGGAGAATTGGGAATTTGACCCATCCGCTGCATAGCGTTTCATACTCTCATCGAGTTCCGTTGCTCGCCGAACCCTGTCTGCAAGGTCATACTGTACCTCCGTCTAGTGCAGGCACGCATTTGCAGTAGAATTTTTGTCAACACAAGAAATCTTTAAGGCCTCCAACTCCTGGATCAAACGCTCATCATGCATCGGCAACCAACTTGCCTGTACTGGAGTCCGCCGGCTTAAGGCATTCATGACTACATTTCCCTTCCCCAGAGTATAGTGTATCTGAAAGGTATAGTCCCCGAGGAACTCCATCGACCTCCGTTGCCGCATATTTAGATCCTTCTGATCTATTAAGTATTTCAGGCTCTTATGGTCCGTGAATATATCCACTTTCACGCCGTAGAAGTAATGACGCCACAGTTTAAGTGCAAAAATCACAGCCACAGACTCCAAGTCATGTAGTGGATAATTCCGCTTATGCACTTTCAACTAGCGTGAGCCATAAGCAATAAACTTTCCAAACTGAAGAAGAACGCAACCTAAGCCGCTCCCTAAAGCATCACTATAAATCTCGTAGCCGTCTGTACCACATGGCGAACTCAAGATAGGCGTTGTGGTCAAACGACTCTTTAGCTCCTCAAAAGCTCGTGCGCACTCAGGCGTCCTAATGAGTCCAAGTTATATACATATTTTTGGACTCATCGGGGCCAGTTTTCTAGATGATGCACTACACTTGAGAGCCATAATTGTTCATATTTGTTACTATGTCCATTCCATGTTAAGTGCACTTTAGGGATGTTTTCAGTGTGATTTCGTAGTTATTGTACTTTTGCCCTATTCTTGGTGTTTTTCTGTGTCTGGAGAATGTGGAATGCCCATTTTGGTGGCTCTTCAGTTTTTACTGTAGGCACTAAGGTCGTGTGAGTGTTCAGGGATTGTTTGGGAATGTTTTTTTTTGCCTAAGGGCCACTAATCGTGCGTTTTTACACGCGCACGGTCAGTGGAATCCTTAGCGCATGACCGCTGGTTATGCACGGTTAGTTCATCGAACCCCAAATGGTACAGGAACACTGTGCGCGATCATTGGATCTATAGCGCACGACCACTGGTTATGAGCCACTGATTGTGTGTACTATTCTCCATTTTTCCAGGTTTTGTCTGGGGTAATCGCTCGACCATTAGACATAGTACGCATGACCTCTGGTCATGCGGCACTACTCGGGTGTGTTTATCCCATTTTTCTGGAGTTCTGCCATTGCTAATCGCATGATCATGGGATCCAGTGCGCACGGCCTCTGGTCGCGCGCCACTGATCGTTCACATATATATTAATTTTTTATGTCCAGCTACACGTTTCTCTAGAGAAGAGCACACGATCATCAACCGTTAGTGCGCACAACCACCGCTCGTGCGCCACTAATCGTGCACTCTGATTTTTTACTGACCGTATTTAAGCCCGTGCTCCCACGAATTAGGGCACGCCATTTCATTTTCCGGCCCGCTGCTGCGCGCGAACGTTTCTCTCCCCCACAGGTCCTCCACTCATCTCCAGCCTCCGGGAAGCCTTCTCCGCCGATCTGAAGTCATCTTAAACCCTTCGGAGAGTTCCCGGCCACCAGCAGTGTGCAACAAAGATCTTTTGGTGCTACTCATTTGGGAAAAAAGGGAGAAAAGATTGAAGGAAAGGGAAGAAGATGGAGGAAGACAAGTGGATTGACAACCCATTTACCTCCGGACGCAACCACGATCTGAGTCGAGAAGTGGACTGACAACCCACCATTCCGGCCATGAACCACGGTTAGGATTTCCCCCTTTCGGTTTATTCTACCTCTTATCCTTAGTGAATTGTATTCTAAAGCTTGTAATGAACCTGAACTTGCTTTTATTTGTCTATGAATGAAGTTTGCTTGGGTTAGTTACATCCTTTTTTTGTTAGTTGTGATGATTTCGCCTCCATTCACATCCACTCCACTCGCGCACTAGAACCACTCTAGCAAAGGCTAGTGTTGGTGGTTGAAGAGGTGATTACGACCCTCACTCTCCGCACGTGTGTTCATTCCATCCGCTTGCTCTTCGTCCCTTCTCCTCACGAAGCATGACATAGCGGCCTGCACTAGTTCCATCCACCAAGCGAAGCGGTTCTTACGACCCACATTAGTATTCTTTTTGTTTTTTTAGCATTAGGATTCAAAAGCCAACCTATGTTGTTTCGTTTAACTCTTAGTAACGTTCTTTCTATGACGCTATCACGATACCCAACCTGCATTCCCTCGAGATCGACATTCGGGGAAGCTATAACAAAAATTATTACTTGACAGCGACCGGTGCACTTGCTGACGCATCACGTCCAAACGAACTTCTTATCTTTCCTCATTAGTGTTGTGAGAGGTAAGGCTATCCGCGAAAGGTTCTCTACGAAGCGCCTGTAGTATCCAGCAAGGTCAAGGAAGCTCCTGACTTCTGCTAGAGTAGACAACACAGGACACTCCGGTATCGCAACTATCTTCGCCGGATCCACCACAATACCTTCTCCACTAACCACATGGCCAAGAAAAGCTACTGACGACACCCAAAACTCGCACTTTGAGAACTTGGCATAGAGCTTGTTTCTCCTCAGGGTGTGCAAAACCATCCGCAAATGATTTGCATGATCTTCTTCGAACTAAGAGTAGAGGAATATGTCATCAATGAAGACGATCACAAACAGGTCCAAGTACTCCCTAAATGTTCGATGCATCAAGTCCATGAATACCGATGACGCATTTGGTAGCCCGAACGGCATTAAAGTAAACTCGTAGTGCCCATAACGTGTAACAAACACTGTCTTGGGAATGTCACATTCCTTAATCCTCAACGGGTAATAGTAAGATTTTAAATCCCGCTTCGAGTAAATAGTTAATCCCACCAGCTGATCGAACACGTCATCAATCCATGTAATCAGATACTTGTTCTTCTCTGTCAGCTTATTTAACTCTCGATAATCAATGCATAGTCGTACGTTTCCGTCCTTCTTCTTCACAAAAAGGACCGGTGCACTCCGAGGTGAGATACTTGTACGTATATAGCCTTGATCTAGCAATTCTTGCAATTGAATTTTCAATTCCGCCATCTGTTTGGGCGCTACTCGGTACGGTGAGCGGACCACAGGTTTCACACCTATCACCAACTCTTTAGGGAAGTCAATCTCCCGTTTGGGTGGCAACCTAGGGAGATCCTTAGGAAACACATCTGCGTACTACGATACAATAAGAACGTCACTCAAACTGGACTTCAGCTCAGCAGCCTTCAACAGCATGAAGAACAACCTCGCGCCCTTCCGAACATCCTTGACTACCTGGAGAGCAAACATCAATATCTTGCTCGATCCTCGCATACCAGTGAATTTAGTCTTTAGCTCGGTGTTCTGTCCTAGTGTGGCTTCCTTTGAGTTGCAATCTATACAGGCACGTTGCTCCGAGAGCCAGTCCGTACCAAAGATTACATCGAACTCAGATATCGGCAGCATAGACACTTCCAATCCAAAATCCCGACTTCCTATCCGCACCTCAACACAGTAGGACCTATCTGCACGCATCAAGCATCCGTTAGGTAACAACACCTTTAGTCTATCTATCTACACACGAGTAGGCACTTCGGTTCGCAATGCGAAGTTCTCAGAAAGAAACGAATGAGAATCACCTATATCAAAGAGTGCTCTCGCCGGATAGTCCCGAATAAGGACAAAGCCTATACTTATCATGTTATACATAAGCAATTAATAA
Source organism: Platanthera zijinensis (assembly GCA_039513925.1). Lineage (NCBI taxonomy): Eukaryota > Viridiplantae > Streptophyta > Magnoliopsida > Asparagales > Orchidaceae > Platanthera > Platanthera zijinensis. The sequence continues at coordinate 95,470,643 of CM077079.1, forward strand.
GGTATAAAGTATATAAAGCATGAAAACTATATACTGCTCGTACCTGTGATGACATCCGCCTGTATGATGGCCACCTGCTAGCCAAGGTTGTACACCCTCGACTGAGCTGGAGCATGCTGGGATGCAGTGGACTCCACCTCCTTTCCCTTTTCAGCGTACGATGCTCCTGCCTTCTTATAAACTACTGGACGACCATGCCAACAGTCTCGAGCCATATGGCCCACCTTATCATAAGTATAACATGCAAGGGTACACTACTAGAAAAATGGCTTTTAGCCACGGGGGAAAAATCGTGGCTAATAGTGAGTATTAGCCACGGTTTTTTTCCGTGGCTAAAAGTGTAGTATTAGCCACGGTTGACTAATCCGTGGCTAATATTGGACTTTTAGCCACGGTTTGCCTGAACCGTGGCTAAAAGTCTAGTATTAGCCACGGTTTGCTTGAACCGTGGCAAAAGGTTGTAGCTACATTTAGTCCCACACCACCAAAACAAAATGAAATTTTGGGTTTATAAGAAATTTATTTCAATTAGTATTTGAAATAAATATGGCGGCGGCGGCGGCCCGGCGGCGGCGGCAGCGGCGGCGGCGGCGGCGGCGGCCCGGCGGCGGCGGCGGCAGCGGCGGCGGCGACGGCCCGGCGGCGGCGGCGACGGCCCGGCAGCGGCGGCTGGCCTGAATTTTTTATGTTATGAGTGGCCCTTTAACCATGGCAATTAAACCGTGGCTAAAAGTCCAGTATTAGCCACAACAGTCAAACCGTGGGTAAAAGTCCAGTATTAGCCACGATTTTGGACTTTTAGCCACGGTTTGGACTTTTAGCCACGCTCGCATTGCCCACGCCCATTTTCCGTGGGTAGACCGTGGCTAAAAGTCTTTAGCCACGGTTTTGGACTTTTTGCCACAGCAATCTGCCGTGGCTAAAAGATAGTTTTCTAGTAGTGATAGTTCGCCCAGAGATTGCTCTAGAAGGAACAGTAGATGGAGTATGTCCAATAGACTTGGACTTTTTAATCCATCTCTTGCGGTAGCCATATTTTTCAGGATGCGACACTTTGAACTTGGGCTTTATCACAGCCAAGTTCAACTTGCCCTGCACCCTCTTCATGTCCTTCTCTAACGATCAAGCTGTATTAACCAACACTAGAAACCCTTGGTTCATCAGACCCAAGAGCAGTAATCTCAGCTCATCCCACAGTCCCTCGTAGAACTTATTGGTCTTATGCTATTCATCAACAAAAGTAGATCCCGCATGAAAGACTTTATTTTCAAGGTTAACTAACACCTAGAGCGGGGGTGAATAGGTTTTAGACCTCTTTAAAATTATCTAGACCTAACCCCGATTAAACTATGCTTGCTATTTTGATTATTCTAGATTTCAAGACATACACACAGAAGATAGTGATATTTATAGTGGTTCCGCAGATTATGGGTAAATCCATTGTCCATCTCCGCCTTTCTAACATCTTGTTAGACAAGGAACTTCACCAATTTCTCGGCTCCAAAGAGCTTACAACTCGATCCCACAGGACAACTCAGTCTCCTTCAAAACTTGCAACTCGGGCACTAAGTGTAATGACTCCATCCGTTAAATAACATATAATAGAAAGTCCGGCCGGGTCCCCACACTATATTCCACAAACAGGCGGCGAGGTCACAGGTTAATACCAATACAGGTACGCATCCTAATATAGAGCATACTAGCGGAAGATTTTAACGTTAAACTGAACTCAAACCATGAATGTCCACTATATATAAACAACCACATTTATATATACTCACGAAGGAATGTACAGCAAATACTAAAGAGTTTGGCCTTATGGCCTTACAGTTACGCTTTACAAGTGAGGATTACAAACATCGGCGCACAGGCCGGCCACAAATGAACATAACAAAAGTCTTTGCTCAGCCTTCGAGGGCCAGCAATAGCAGGATGGGCTTCAGCCCCCTATTTCACGCTCGGCTCTCCAGCAACTGCACAGGGACAACCCACCATAATGGTGGAAAACAAATCAATGGTCAGCATTCAGCTAACAAATTTATAACGACCCTACCCCTTTCCAGGGGTAGTGGTATTCCTTCTCTACAAGCATAGCATTTCACAAGCAGATATATCATACAATGCGCACTCACGCACAATCAACATATCACAACCATTGGCCACGCGGCCCGACGATCCATGCACTCAGGGAACATTCTTGGTGTACCAGCAAACCAGGGTCACACCACCGTTCAAGGTCCGAAACCCAACGGTATTGAGCATTCAGTCTTAATGGCATGCATGCCTAAGACTCATTATGTGCTCCAACGAGACCAATAACTTGGTCTACCAGTCGGTCAGACATAACGCAGTCCGGTTTAGCCAATCCCATTGCTCAAATCGTCTAAAATGACGCAGGTCAGCTTTCTCCTTATCCATTTGGCATGAAGCCTTCAAGAGCCCGCAACTCACAATAGCCATACTGTCCACCAAGGACTGGCTTCATAATACAAAAAGGGAGTTAGTGCCAGCGCTCCTCGCGGTCGCTTGGTGGGTTTAGCAGAACTCTCTTTCTACACCCAAACTAAACCCAAACATAGCATACAACACAAGAATCACGAGGGTATTTTCCTGGAATTCCACTCAAGTACTTCCTGTTACTACCCTTCACAAGTACAACCCATCGACTCCACAAACTACATGTTTATACGCAGAGTTTTCTCCGGTGCGCAAAATGAAAAATCACCAATCCAGACCAACCTATCTAGATGGGCTTCACACAACATTCCTATTCCGTACTACACATATCCGGATCTATATGCATGACTAGGGATTATAAGAATCAACCCAAGGAAATCCCTTAAAAGCCACTTTTAGTGGGGGAAATCCATATACATGCCAAAACGAGGACTTCACATGTCCAAGATGGAAGATCGTTACCCTTGACGACCTCTTCAGAGCTATGGAAATCTAGCCGGATAGCAAGCACCACAATGCTCTTGCCTCCAAAAATCAAGACTCGGCTCGTAATTCCGAATGCTGAAGCTCCATCGGCGGCCGAATCTCTTCTCCTCTTCCTTCTCCTTGCTCTCACTTCTCTCTATCTCTTTTAGAAAGAGAATAGCCGAGATGAATGAGAATTATCTTCTCAATCCTTGGTCTTAACTCAGCAGGGAGAAGCTTGGACCATTGGATCCCAGATAAAGGAAATGAACGGCCACAAATTGCCCTAAAATAACTTTTCCTAGGCTGAACACGGCTTGTGACACGCCCGCATCACAGGACGTGTACCTTAAGTGGCACACAAACTGACTTATCCAGAACAGGGCAAGGCCCTGTGACACGCCCGTGTCACAGGCCGTGTGCCTAGATACGGCTTCGGACATGCCCGTGTCCAGCCCGTGTTCAATAGGCCTCACAAACCCTGACAAAACCCGAGGAGGACACGACCTCTGACACGCCCGTGTCGCAGGACGTGTACCCTCTCGACAAACATCGAGAGCATTTCGTCGAGTACTCGAGACAATATAGAGAAGGACACGGCTTGGGACACGCCCGTGTCCCAGGCTGTGTGCCTCACTCGAGACACACTCGAGACACACTCGAGACCCAAATCACACTCGAGTAAACATAGCAGGACACGGCTTGGGAGACGCCCGTGTCCCATGCCATGTTGCCCTCTCGACAAACGTCGAGTGCATTTTGTCGAGCACTCGACAGGCTGTGTGTAAACTCGACAACAAAGAGCAGGACACAGCTTGGGACACGCCCGTGTCCCAGGCCTTGTTGCCCAGCCTGAACTCAATTTTGGGTTTTGGGGTGTTACAAACCTCCCCTCCTTACAAGATATTTCATCCCGAAATTTGCACACAGTAAGGAAAACCGCAATCACGATGTTATAACCTCACAAAAGGTTGATACAACTTGACATGGACTGTACAACAGTTTTAACAAATGGCTCGGGAAATTCAGTCTGCATGGTCTGCTCTCGCTCCCATGTTAGCTCCTTACAGCCACAGTTGTCCCATCGGACCTTGATCATCCGGATTATCTTATTCCGCAACTGTTTATCAGCTATATCCTCGATCCGAATAGGCCTAACCTTCGTCGTTAGCCCAAATTAGACCGGCACACGATCGTTTGCAATCACTTGAGCTGGATCTTTCACGGCTTTTCGAAGCACTGATATGTGGAACAAATCATGCAATCCACTCAATTTTGCCGAAAGAGCTAGCCGATAAGCAGCTTCCCCATCTCGCTCCACCACTTCAAACGGACCAAGATATCTCAGACATAACTTTTTCAGACGCCAAATCCTGTACACACCTTTGAAGGGTTTGATCTTCAAATAGACCCAATCGCCCACCGCAAACTCAACTTTTCGGTGCTTGGTGTTATACTATTTAGCTTGTCTATCTTGGGTGTAACACCCCAAAAATCTCAAAATGTGTTTGCAAACAGTTTTGGGTTGGAGGCTATTAGACACGGCCTGGGACACGGGCGTGTCCCAGGGCGTGTCGGGTGTACACGGCCTGGGACACGGGCGTGTCCCAGGGCGTGTTCAGGTTAGTCGACGATTGATAGTCGACGATCGTCGAGCCTGGGACACGGCCTCCGACACGGGCGTGTCCCAGGGCGTGTCGCTCATTTAAATTCGAAAATGGACTGTTTGAGTCAGAGAAGTACACGGCCTTGAACACGGCAGTGAACACGGCATGGAACACGGCCGTGTTGGGTTTGACACGGGCGTGTGCCTACCCGTGTACTGGTTTTGGAGATCGGTGAGTACCGTGTAACAGGAGACACGGGCATGTCTCATGACTGACACGGGCGTGTCAGGTTCGACACGGGCGTGTCGATGCCCGTGTTCTCGAATATTTCAGTCGGTGCGAGTGCCGCGTGTGCCGCTTAAGGGTACACGGCCTGTGACACGGGCGTGTCACAGGCTGTGTCGGCCAAAAGAAAAGGAATTTTCAGGCAGATCTAGGCCCTTCATTTTCTTTAAATAAGATCCTGTGGCTGGAGATCATTTCTGGTCTGATAAGGCCGGAAAAGGAGGAAGAAAAGCTCATTCTTCATTTCATCTTCTCTTTCTAAAATTTAAGAGAGAGGTGAGAGCAAGGAGGAAGAAGAAGTGGAGTCCGGCTGCCGGTGGTGCTACGGTGGTCTAAATCGCGAGCCGAGTTCGGATTTGCGAAGGCAACGCTGCTGCGAAGGCTTTCATCCGTCTCAAATTTCTCTCCATGGCTCCGAAGCGAACTCCTAGGGTAACGATTTCCTGCTTGGACATGTGAAGTCCTTAATTCCTGCATTGCATAGGGAAAACCCTTCCCCGCGAGTGTGCGGTGGGTTGTGGCGTCCCTTGGGGTAGATATGTGAAGTCCCCCTTGTTAGAGTCCGGAATTGGAGTACGGATCTAGGCATGCTGTGTGAAGCCCATCTGGACATGGTCTGGATTGGTGATGCTTGATTGCATATCGGAGAAGACTCCGTGATTATTGCTTGTATGCATGATGGATAAAGTATTGGAGGAAGTCCAGGAAATTATGAGAGTTGGACTCTCTTGTGGCCGTGAGTGCTACTTTGTGGAAGGTTGAGCCGTGAGGCTGCAACTAGGAAATGGTGGAACGGGCAAGGTGAAACTGTACCCGCGTCAGTCCAGGCGTGAGTCTGACGATGTGAGCAACGGGAAAGTTGGATATGTACCCGCGTTATGGTTGTCTAACCTTGGGTGCTTAAGACCCTGTTAGGATCACATAGCGAGAGTCGACGGCCTGTGAGCCGATCAGACTAGAATGCTCATATTGAACCGTTATGTCTGGGACCTCTGAACGGTGGTGTGGCCGTGGAAATACGGAACACGGATAATGTGCCCTGAGTGCACGGAGCGTCGGGCCGTCGTGCCGGCATTTGTGATATGTGACTGTGCGGGCGTGCACGTCTTGCTTGAATTGCTATATATCATGTTGGATGATTGCTATGCAGGGACGGAATTCCGCTGCCCCGTGCCAGGGGAAGGGTCGTTATAATTGGTCAGCTGAATGCTGACCGTTGCCCTGTTTTGCCACCGCTTGGTGGATTGGTTCTTACAGGTACTGGAGGTGCTGGCCCGAGCGGGACTTAGCGGGCTGAAGCCCAAAGCTGCGTTGCTGCCCTCGAAGGCATTGTTTTGTTTCTTTTGTTCATGTGTGGCCGGCCTGCGTGCCGATGTCTGTAATCCACACTCTTGTTAAGAGAAACTGTTGTAAGGCCTTAAGGCCAGACTCTTTTGATGTATATATACATTCCTATGTTAGTGGATAATGTTCTTTATCTTGAGTTCATTAATTCAACCGTGAAGCTTCCGCTAGAATGCTCTGTGTTAGGATGCGTTGGTTATGATATTATTTCGTAGCGTCTCCGCCTGTTTGTGGAATATGGTGTGGGGCCCCGGCCGGACCCTCTATTATATTCTTCTTGACGGGTAGAGGTGTTACATTGGGCTATCATTAGCCTCTCCCGAATAGAGCGTATCATCGAATTAGCTTCTTCGACTTCTTTATGCCCATATAGTTTAGATTTGCCTGTTTCCGCCCAAGCTAATGGTGTATGACATTTCAGACCATACAAAGCTTCAAACGGAGCCATACTTATGCTCGCTTGGTAGCTATTATTATAGGCAAACTCTGCCATATAGAGCTGATCTTCCCATCTCTTACCAAAATCCAAGACGAACATTCAGAGCATGTCCTCCATCGTTCTGTTGGTCCTCTCAGTTTGACCATCAGTTTTGGAATGAAAGGTTGTACTGAATTTTAACTTTGTGCCCAACAACCGATGGATTAGCCTCTAATAATTTGAATTGAATCGCCCATCACGGTCAGTTATGATGCTACGGGGAACACCGTGCAATCGTACGATTTTCTCAACATAAAGTTTCGCCAAGACTTCCACTGAATCGTCCCTCTTATTCGGTAGAAGTGAGCCACTTTAGTCAACCGGTCTATGATCACACAAACCGAATCGTTCCCGCATTGAGATCTCGGCAGCTCGTGCACGAAATCCATCGAAATATCATCAAACTTCCATTCCGAAATAGGTAACCACTTCAGGAAACCTCCGGGCTTCTGGCATTCCGCTTTCACCAAGGCACATGTTTGACATTTAGCCACATAATGTGCGATGTCTTTCTTTAACCCTTGCCATCAGAACAACTTTTTCATGTCCTTGTACATCTTTGTGCTCCTTGGGTGAATTGAGTATTTTATAAAGTGAGCCTCATACATCAATTCTTCACTCAACTTATCCATACTTGGGATGCACAAATGACCCTCTTTCCTCAAAAGGCCGTCATCCCAGGAGAATTGGTCATTTGAACCATCCTTTGCATAGCGTTGGAGACTTTCACCAAGTTCCGTTGCTCGCTGAACCCTGTCCGCAAGGTCATACTATACCTCCGTCTAGTTCAAGCATGCATCAGTTGTGGAATTCTTGTCAACACAAGAAATCTCTAACGCTTCCAACTCCTGAATCAGACGCTCATCATGCATCCGCAACCAATTTTCCCTACCGGAGTCCTACGACTCAAGGCATCTGCGACCACGTTTCCCTTCCCGTGAGTGCAGTGAATATCAAAGGTGTAGTCCCTGAGGAACTCCATCCACCTCCGTTGTCTCATATTGAGATCTTTCTGATCTAATAGGTATTTTAGGCTCTTATGATCCGTAAAGATATCCACATTTATGCCATATAAATAATGCCGCCAATATTTAAGCGCAAAGATCATCGCTGCCAACTCCAAGTCGTAGACGAGATAATTCCGCTCATGCACTTTTAATTGGCGTGAGCCATAAGCAATCACCTTGCCAAACTGCAGAAGAACGCAGCCTAAGACGCTCCCTGAAGCATCACTATAAATATCATAGCCGTCTATACCACATGACGATGTCAAAACAGGCGTCATGGTCAAACGACTCTTTAGCTCTTCAAAAGCTCGCGCGCACTCCGACGTCCAAATAAACTTCTGATCCTTCCTTGTTAATGTGGTAAGAGACAAAGCGATCCGTTAGAAGTTTTCTACAAAACATCTGTAGTAGCCTACCAGTCCAAGGAAACTCTTGACTTCGGCCACCGAAGACAACACTGGCCACTCTCGTATTACATTTATCTTTAACGGATCCACCGCAATGCCCTCTCCACTTACCACGTGGCCAAGAAAAGTCACTGACGACAGCCAAAACTCACACTTTGAGAACTTGGCATAGAGCTTATTTCTCTACAGGGTATGCAACACCAACCGTAAATGGTTCTCATGATCAGCTTTAGATTGAGAATACACCAAGATATCATCAATGAATACGATCACAAACAGATCCAAGTACTCTCGGAACATTTGGTGCGTTAGATCCATGAACACCGATTGCGCATTACATAACCAAAATGGTATTACAGTGAACTAATAATGTCCGTAGCGTGTTCCAAACGCTGTCTTGGGAATGTCACCTTCCCGAATCCTTAATTGATAATATCCAGATTTTAAATCCAATTTAGAATAGACGAGTGATCCCACTTGTTGATCGAACAAGTCGTCTATCCGTTGAATCAGATACTTGTTTTTCTCTATCAGCTTATTCAATTCAAGATAATCAATACACAACTGTAGACTACCGTCCTTGTTTTTCACAAACAGAACAGGTGCGCTCCAAGGTGACATACTTGGGCGTATATAACCCTATTCCAGCAACTCTTGTAATTGAAATTTCAGCTCTGCCATTTCCTTTGGCGCTATGCAAAATGGCGAGCGGGCCATAGGTTTCGCACCTGTCACCAACTCAATAGAGAAGTCGATCTCCCGCTATGGATGTAACCCAAGAAGAAATTTAGGAAACACATCAGCAAATTCCGACACAATCCGATCGATGGAGACGATGGCCCGCAACATTTTAAAGACAGCGCCGACGTGCTTACAGATAACCATGTGGAGCATCACCATAATATCCATCCTAAATGCAAAACAATATATTAATAATTAATAATAAGTTATTTATTATTATTATTAATTATTAAGTCATTTTCATATTTTATTTTATTTTAGCAATTTTTATTTTTATTGCATTTAAATAATTCATGTAATGATGGGTGCTTATAACCATCATAGGTTGTTTTAATTATTTCATTTCTTGTATTATGATGGGTGCATATAACCATCATAACTTTCATTTTGAATTTTGAATTTTGAATAGAGGGAGATTGAGTGGTGTAGGCTATATATAGCCATGTTATGAATGATTGATTAGAGAGAATGAAATAGAAGAAAAAAATCCCCCTCAAAATCTTGTGAAGATTTCCTTCCTCCTCTCCTCCTCTCCTTTCTCCTTCTCTAAATTTCGGCCCCCCTTGTCTCCCTTCTCAATCTAGGCTTCTCCTCATCCTCCTCCTCCCTCTTCCAAAGAGCACCACCCGAGCCCCTCCTTCTCCAATCCGAGACAACTCTCATCTTTGCCATCCACAACCGACCACTTTCCTCCTTGAGTAAATCGGCCAAGGAAAAGGTTGCCTCCTTGTGGACTCCAACTCCGGTGTGAAGCGACGAAGGCGGTCAAGTTTCTCTCCTTCTGGCGTGCCTCTGGCGGAGCCATTGAATAAGCAATCCAAGTAGAGAGAAATCATAATCACCCATTCCGATTGGGTAACGAATCCTTTCTACATTTTGTGTATTTCTCTTCCTAGATTAATTTGTGTGGTTGATTTTCTTAGCGTTAATTTGGATAGCATTGAAAAAATCGTTGTTATCTTTCATTATTTGTAGCTTCTTCTTTATTTCATTTTCATTCGAAAAGGTTTGGCGAACCTTCGTTTTCTTTTGTTGGGAGAGATCTACCCTTTCCGAATCGTATTTTATTCAGTAGATCTCTTTTGGTACAACACCGCTCGTTCAGACCGTGTAGGTCCCTTTAGCCGGAAAGAACATTGGCCTATAACCCTTGTTCCATCCTAATCGGTTTGGCTACCCGTATGCTAGCATATAATTTGTAATATTAATTACGTGGTGCCGCGTAGATCGACTGTGCGAGTGTAGAGTTTGGATCGTAGAGAGATAAGCATGCAAGCCCGTAGATATATTTCGGTGTCAACCTGCAAGCCTGCATCAATTTGGTATCAGAGGGGGGGGGGGTTCACGTCAATTTCCTAATTAGCACCCTCCCCTTTTATTATTTTTTTTTTCGACACGCACTTGCACGTTTCATTACACAACATATAAAACAAATTTTGAATTTTTGGTCTGCAAATAGCGGCCTACAATTTTCAGTTTTTTTAAAAATTCAAAAAAATAATATTCTGAAAATTCTCCATCATTTTCTTAGTAAGAAAACCCCAAAAAATTTTAATTTTCATTAATTCATTATTTTAATTACGTTGTTTTAAAATTTAATTGTTGGTCCGCAAATAGCGGCTTATATATTTTTTTTTGAGCAAAAAAAATTTTTAAAAAATTATTTATTAATTTTCATATTATTTCCTGCAAGAAAATAAAAAAAATCTTTTATCGCCATAGTTATTAAGTGGGAACAATTCCATCTTTGAAAATTAAATAGGGCCAGGTTCATTTCTCATTGCATGTGCACCAGTTCTGGGTGACTTTTCGCTCCGGTTCTCACTAAAATGGCATATGACGTATACGCTGCCCAGTTAGACTATTCATATGCTAAGGATATGGCTAAACACACCCCTAGGGAACACCACATTTATCCTACTTATGACGGGTTAGGATTTCCCCAATTTTTAGAAATTGGCTTTAGAGACTAGAAAATTATTTTAATTGTCACTTATGGGACGACCACCAAAAGGTTAACATCGCCCGAGATCGATTAGTAGGTCAAGCCTGCATATTTTGGAAAAACGAAGAGCGTCGTGTTGGTAGTTATAAACATACTTGGCGGGCAATGCGTAGCCTACTCTCGGATCAATTTGATCCCGCTTATCTCCACACAACTAACACCAAGCCTGCGAGTGAGTATCATTATGACACTAGTTTCATGCCTGTCTTTAAGAATGACTATAAACCCAATGCCCAGACCGAGCGGCAGATAACTGATGATTTGGCTACCCTTAAACAAGGAAATAAGTTGGTCTCAGATTATATACAACTCTTTAGGGATATTATGGTTAGGAGCGGTGTGAAGGAATTGTCTGAGGTCACCCTTTCTCGGTTTTATAGGGGGTTAAACCCCTACATCCAGGGTAAGTTACTGTGTCATGGTCACACCGACCTAAACACCACCTTTGATGCTGCATTGGAAATTTAGAAGCACCACATTCCTAGAAGTAAAGTTCCCGTTTGTCAGACGATAACTATATGTGAGTCTAGTGGCGTATCTGATCGTGGCTCTATGGAGCATTCTACCCCGATTACGCCCGTAGACCCTTGTAAGTCTCCCCCCAAGTTACCTGCATTATTCGTTGACTCTCTTGTTGAGTCTGAGGCTGTGTCTAGGACTGTGCCCGTCACTGAGGATGAGGCTGATTACGTTGACGATTTGAGTGACGATGAGGAGATTGGTTGCCCTAGTGACCTGGATGAGGATTTCTCCCCTGAGGAATCATATCCACTCCCTTTCGACAATATTTCTGAGGCGTCTACCGTGATTATCATTGAGTCTTCTGTGGACCCAGTGTTGGTAGATGTTTCGTCAGTGTTGGAAGAGTCACCTTGGGATGGATGTTAATCTAGGGATGAACTTAGTGATGTACATCCGGGAGATTGTTCAGTGATATTATCATCGTTGCTTGTGGTTAAAGCTAATTTAGATTCTCCCCGAAATTCGATTTGCCCAATCCTTTATCCTAATTTTGACGATGTACCTACATCATGGGAAGATTTGGCTAGCGAAGGAAGTGTTGTATTGGGAGATTTGCCTTGTGTAGGAAAGTTATTTTTTGATGATGTTAGCACTGAGAACCCGAAAGGAATTTCCTTGATGTTATCTCCGTTGCCTGAAGCCCAATCTGGATTAGAAATTGTGTCAGGTTCAATTTTGCCTACTTCTGAGACCGTTACTGATTCTGATTTGGATGAAGTATCTAGTGGGTTGGAAGATATTTTGGCAGAGTTGGTAGAGTCATCCTATGATGAATGCTTATCTGAGAGTGAGTTAGGTGATGATGATCTAGTTGAGTTTTCTCTGAGGACGAATCTACTGTTTGATCTTCCTTTTGATTTTGATGACTTGCACCCGGAGGAATTTTCTTGGACGTTAAATCCGTGTTTTGATGGTGAGTATGACTTAGCTCCTCCTCCGGAATCGACCATGTTGACTCTCCCTCCGGTTTACTTGACTTGATTAGATGACTTGCTAGGACTCGAGTGTAACGACCCCATCCGTTAAATGACGTATAGTAGAAGGTCCGGCCGGGGCCCCACACTATATGCCACAAACAGACGGTGAGGTCACAGGATAATACCAAACCATACGAATCCTAACTCAGAGCATTCTAGCGGAAGCTTTAAGTTACAACTTTGAACTCTAAACAGGAATGCCCAATATATAAAACCACTTTATATATCAATCCATGGAATGTACACAAATACAAGAGTTTGGCCTTAAGGCCTTACAGTTCCTCTTTACATACAACATGTTTTACAAACCTCGGCGCGCAGGCCGGCCATACATGAGTAATAGAGAACAACCAAAACATTCGCTTAGCCTTCAAGGGCTAGCCGCAGCAGCAGCAGCAACAGCAGTAGGGCTTCAGCCCATCACTTACCACTTGGCTCTCCAGCACCTGCACGGGAACAATCCACCCAACCGGTGGCAAACAATGCAACGGTCAGCATTCAGCTGACCCAATTATAATAATCCTACCCCTTTCTCGGGGCATGAGCATTCTTTCCCTGCAAAGCATGTCATCATCAAATAGCAACTATGTGCGCGCAGGCACATTCAAGCCATCACAACTATCGACCACACGGCCCGACAGTCCGTGCACTCAGGGCACATTCTTGGTGTACCGGAATACCAGGGTCAACACCACCGTCTACACGGTATTTGAGCATTCTAGTCTTTCCGGCGCGCGGGCCTAAGACTCTCATTAGGCGCTCCAACAAAACCTATAACCAGGCTTCCAAGTCGGACGGACCTAACGCAGGTACGGATCAGCCACCCCCCGTTGCTCAAGTCGCCGTGCCACCTCGAATACGGAAGTATCCATGGCTATTTATAGGCGCGGGTCGGTTTCACCTTTCCTGTTCGGCAATCTGCCTTTTCATCGAGTTGCAGCCCAACGGCTCAACCACTCACAAAGTGGCAACACACGGCCACAAGAGTTGCATCCAACCCTCTTCATTTCCTGGACCTCGTCCAGTACTTCCTGCCGCACCAAGCAACAGGTAGGCACAAGGCATCACAAGCCATAATCACGGAGCCTTCTCCGATATGCAAACAAGCATCACCAATCCAGACCATATCCAGATGGGCTTCACACAGCATGCCTAGAGCCGTACTCCAATTCCGGCCTCTAACAAGGGGGACTTCACATATCTACCCCAAGGGACACCACAACCCACCGCACACTCGCGGGGAAGGGTTTTCCCTATGCAATGTAGAAAAGAAGGACTTCACATGTCCAAGGAGGGAGATCGTTACCCTTGTCGATCTCTTCGGAGCCATCGAAAACTAGCAGGTGAGAAAGAACCGCAACAGCCTTGCCTTCACAACGCCGGCTTCGGATCACGAATCGAACCACGGGAACTCCGCCGGTGGCTTGCTCTCCTCCTCCTTCTTCTTCCTCCTTTCTCTCTTCCTTAAGCACAAATGAAGAATGACTTCTTCCTTGACGAATTTAATCCAGCCAGGAATCACCTGAGCCCTTGGATCTAAAGAGAGAATCTGAACGGCCACGATCTGCCCAAAAAACACAAATTTTGGCTGACACGGCCTGTGACACGCCCGTGTCACAGGCCGTGTACCCTTAAGCGGCACACGCAGTTTGAACCGACTGAATAACACGGGCAGCGACACGCCCGTGTCGAACCTGACACGCCCGTGTCATCCCGAGACACGCCCGTGTCAAACCTGCTTCCTTGAGCTGCAACCAGTACACGGGTCGGAACACGGCATCTGACACGCCCGTGTCCAACCTGACACGCCCGTGTTCACGGCCGTGTTCAAGGCCGTGTACTATTCTGACTCGAATAGGCCAAACTCGAAATTTAATTCGAACACGCCCTGGGACACGCCCGTGTCGAAGGCCGTGTCACAGGCTCGACGATCGTCGACTCTCAATCGTCGACTAACCTGAACACGCCCTGGGACACGCCCGTGTCCCAGGCCGTGTACCCCCGACACGCCCTCGGACACGCCCGTGTCCCAGGCCGTGTAAAATTTCCTGTACCTCAAAAATCATTTTGAGTCCTTTGGGGTCTTTTTGGGGTGTTACAACCCTCCCCCCTTAACAGAATTTCGTCCCGAAATTTGCACGGTAAGGAAACAAGAACCAGCAATGCTATAACGATGTTATAACAAAAAGTACACGGTCTACAGTTTATACAAATAACTCGGGAAACTCAGCTCGCATGGTCTGCTCTCGCTCCCATGTTAGCTCTTCACGACCACAATTGTCCCATCGGACCTTGATCATCCCGATCACTTTGTTCCGCAACTGTTTCTCGGCTCGATCCTCGATCCGAATGGGTCTAACCCTCGTCGTTAGCCCATACTCGACCGGTACCCGATCATTTTCCACCACATGAGCTGGATCCTTCACCGCCTTACGAAGGACTGAGATGTGAAATACATCATGTAATCCACCCAAGTCTGCTGAAAGTGCTAGTCGATAAGCAGCTTCCCCAACTCGCTCCACTACCTCAAATGGACCAAGATACCTCGGACTTAGATTTTCAAACGCCGAATCCTGGACACGCCTTTGAAGGGTTTGATCTTCAAATATACCCAATCACCCACCGCGAACTCCACGTTCCGATGTTTGGCATTGTAGTACTTTGCTTGACGATCTTGGGCTATCAATAGCCTCTCCCGAATAGAGCGTATGAGCGAGGTAGCTTCTTCGACTTCCTTTTTCCCATTCAGCTTAGATTCGCCTGCTTCTGCCCAAGCTAATGGTGTACGACATTTACGACCAGACAACGCCTCAAATGGTGCCATACCAATACTCGCTTGGTAGCTATTATTATAGGCAAATTCGACAAGAAATATATACTCTTCCCATCTCTTACCAAAGTCTAGTGCGCACATGCGGAGCATATCCTCCATCGTCCTGTTGGTTCGTTCAGTCTGGCCATCCGTTTGGGGATGAAAGGCCGTACTAAACGCTAACTTTGTACCCAACATTTGATGAACGAGCCGCCAATCATTCGATGTGAACCGCCCATCACGGTCACTAACGATGCTCCGAGGAACACCGTGCAGTCGAACAACCTGCTCCACATAAAGCTTGGCCAAGGTTTCCATTGAATCGTCTCTTCTGTTTGGAAGGAAGTGCGCCACTTTTGTCAACCGGTCCACAATCACCCAGATTGAATCATGACCGCGTTGAGATCTCGGCAACCCGTGCACGAAATCCATCGAAATATCATCGAACTTCCACTCCGGAATAGGTAACGACTTCAGGAAACCGCCAGGCTTCTGGCATTCTGCTTTCACCAACGCACAGGTAGTGCATTCAGCCACATAACGTGCGACATCTTTCTTTAGTCCGGGCCACCAGAACAGCTTTTTCATATCTTTGTACATCTTTGTGCTCCCTGGGTGAACTGAGTACTTTGCAAAGTGAGCTTCGTACATCAACTCTTCCCTCAATTTACCCACACTTGGGACGCACACTCGACCATTTCTTAGTAATAAACCGTTATCCCAAGAGAATTGGTCCTCCGACCCATCGTTTGCATAGCGCTGGAGACTTTCATCAAGCTCCGTTGCTCGCCGAACTCTGTCCGTAAGGTCATATTGCACCTCCGTCCAGTTCAAGCATGCATCGGTTGACGAACCCTTGTCAACGCAAGATATCTCCAATGCTTCCAATTCCTGGATCAAACGCTGATCATGCCTCTGCAACCAGCTTGCCCGTACCAGAGTCTTTCGACTCAAAGCATCAGCGACCACATTTCCCTTCCCGGGAGTATAGTGAATCTCGAAGGTGTAGTCCCCGAGGAACTCCATCCATCTTCGTTGTCGCATATTCAGATCCTTCTGATCCAACAAATACTTTAGGCTCTTGTGATCCGTATAGATATCCACTTTAACGCCATATAGATAGTGCCGCCACAACTTGAGCGCAAAGATTACCGCCGCCAATTCCAAATCATGGACGGGGTAATTCCGCTCATGCACTTTCAACTGACGCGAGCCATAAGCAATCACTTTACCAAACTGCAGAAGAACGCAGCCTAAGCCGCTCCCGGAAGCATCACTATAGATCTCATACCCATCGGTACCACATGGCGATGTCAACACAGGCGCCGTGGTCAAACGACTCTTCAAGTCTTCAAAAGCTCGCGCGCACTCCGGCGTCCAAATGAACTTTTGATCTTTTCTCGTCAGCGTGGTCAGAGGTAAAGCAATCCGTGAGAAGTTTTCCACAAACCGTCTATAGTAGCCCGCAAGTCCAAGGAAGCTCCTGACCTCGGCCACTGAAGACATCACTGGCCAACCTCGAATGGCACTTATCTTCAACGGATCCACCGCGATACCTTCTCCGCTTACCACATGGACTAAAAAGGCTACTGAAGAGAGCCAGAACTCACACTTTGAGAACTTGGCATAAAGCTTATTCCTCCGTAGGGTATGCAAAACCAACCGCAAATGGTTTGCGTGATCCTCTTCCGACTGAGAGTATACTAAGATGTCATCGATAAACACAATAACAAACAAATCCAAGTACTCTCGGAACGTTCGATGCATTAGGTCCATAAATACCGAAGGCGCATTACATAGGCCAAACGGCATTACCGTGAACTCATAATGACCGTAGCGTGTTCCAAACGCCGTCTTGGGAATGTCACCTTCCCGAATCCTTAGCTGATAATATCCCGATTTCAAATCCAATTTGGAATAGACCGTTGATCCCGCCAGCTGATCAAAGAGGTCATCAATCCGCGGAATCGGATATTTGTTTTTCTCCGTCAGCTTATTCAACTCGCGGTAGTCAATACACAACCGTAAGCTACCGTCTTTCTTTTTCACAAAGAGAACAGGCGCGCTCCAAGGTGACATACTTGGGCGTATATAACCCTGCTCCAACAATTCTTGTAATTGGACTTTCAACTCAGCCATCTCTTTTGGCGCGACGCGATATGGAGAGCGGGCCACAGGTTTCGCACCTGGCACCAACTCAATAGAGAAGTCAATCTCCCGCTGGGGTGGTAACCCAGGAAGATCTTTAGGAAACACGTCGGCAAACTCTGACACAACTGGCACTTCACCGACACTGGCCTTTGGCTCAACAGCCTGAATTAGCGTGAAGAATAACTCCGCGCCCTTCCGAACAGCATTGACGACTAGGAGTGCAGACAACAAAGTCCCGCCAACTCCTCGCATACCAGCGAACTTCGTCACAAGCCCGGTATTCTGGCCCAGTGTAATCTCCTTGGAGTTGTAATCAATAAAGGCACGCTGCTCCGAGAGCCAGTCCATACCAAAGATCACATCAAACTCCGATAACGTTAGCACAGCTGCACTCAAACCGAAATCCCGACTTCCTATTTGCACATCCACATCGCAAGCCCTATCCGCAAGCATCAAACAGCCATTCGGCAATAGCACCCTTGTACTATCCACCGTCACATGACTTGGTACCCCAATTCGAGATACGAAATCCTCAGACAGAAAAGAATGCGAAGCACCCGTATCAAACAGGGCTCTCGCCAAATTATTCCGAATCAGGACAAAGCCTGCAGCACACACATCATGCACAAGCTAAACATAACCAAAAACAAAAGCACCAGCAAGTAAACTAATTCAACTCGTACCTGTGACGACGTCACTTTGCTTAATCGCTTCCTGTTGGCCAAGTTGATAGATTCGGGGCTGCGCCTGGGATGCAGAGGAATCAACCACCGCTTTGCCCTTCTCAGCATACGACGCACCCGTCTTCTTTTCCCCTTTGGGCTGCACAACCCGACAGTCACGAGCTATATGCCCCACCCGGCCACAGTTATAGCATGTACGAGAATCCGGCCTTGACGTCGCTCCCGACACAACGGTCGTAGTCACTTGCCCAGATGGCTTGGACCTCTTGCCCCCTTTCTTCTGGTAAAACGACTTGCTCGGGCGAGGTGCTTGAAACTCTGGCTTCGATACAACCAAGCCCTTGTTCCCTTGCACTCGCCGCATGTCCTTCTCCAATGCGCACGCAGTATCAACCAACGCCTGAAACCCTTGGCTCACAGAACTCGAAAGCAGGAATCGCAACTCATCCCGCAATCCTTCATAGAACCGATTCGTTTTCCTTTGGTCATCCGCGAAGATTGTACCCGCATATCGTCCCAACCTGGTAAACTCATGCAAGTAGATATCCACACTATCTTCCCCTTGCTTTAACCGTTGGAACTCATTTTCCATCGCAATGCGTTGCGCCGCTGGGACATGTTTCGCCAGAAATAATCGAGAGAACTCCTCAATCGACACTTGTGTTAATTGCCTGCCCGCCAAATGGTGTACCTCAACCTCGTCCCACCACAACCGTGCCTCTCCTTCAAGCATGAAGGTGGCTAAGGTGACCTTTAGAGTTTCCGCCGCCCTGATCGCTGTCATTATCCTCTTGACACGCGATAACCAATCTTCCGCCTGCGTTGGGGATCCCATTCCCGCAAACGTAGGAGGACTGAAGCTCATGAATTGCTTCAACTGTCAGTCAGCTGCTCGTGGATCTACAGCCTCAACCGGCTCGGGTCTTACATCAACACGAACTGGCACTACTGCCGGCTGCGCTTGCCCGGTCGGCTGAATCATGGCAAATAGCGCCTCAGCAACTAAGCGAACAGTTTCCGCAGATGGAGGAGGTGTTGGCACCTCAGCTGGTGCCGCACTCTCATCAGAGCGCTGGGGCTCAGACTGCCCAGCACCACTATGTGTCACCTCTAGGTGGACAAGACACACATTAGCGAACGTATGCAAGCAAAACAACACAAAAAGGAACGCGCAGATTCCTCAAACAAGATTTTGTACATTCCTTAATGGACATTACAGAGTTCATTAGCGTTACAGCAGGTCGCACAAACACGTGCTCGCCACCCCACAAAAGAATTCGACCGCGAATTCGAAAGAGGAAGACCGACAAAAGCTGATACCAAAATCAGAGTGGCGCAGCGGAAGCGTGGTGGGCCCATAACCCACAGGTCGGAGGATCGAAACCTCCCTCTGATACCAAAATGTAACGACCCCATCCGTTAAATGACGTATAGTAGAAGGTCCGGGCGGGGCCCCACACTATATGCCACAAACAGACGGTGAGGTCACAGGATAATACCAAACCATACGAATCCTAACTCAGAGCATTCTAGCGGAAGCTTTAAGTTACAACTTTGAACTCTAAACAGGAATTCCCAATATATAAAACCACTTTATATATCAATCCATGGAATGTACACAAATACAAGAGTTTGGCCTTAAGGCCTTACAGTTCCTCTTTACATACAACATGTTTTACAAACCTCGGCGCGCAGGCCGGCCATACATGAGTAACAGAGAACAACCAAAACATTCGCTTAGCCTTCAAGGGCTAGCCGCAGCAGCAGCAGCAACAGCAGTAGGGCTTC
The DNA here is from genome assembly GCA_039513925.1 of Platanthera zijinensis. NCBI lineage: Eukaryota > Viridiplantae > Streptophyta > Magnoliopsida > Asparagales > Orchidaceae > Platanthera > Platanthera zijinensis. The sequence continues at coordinate 95,490,372 of CM077079.1, forward strand.
AGCCCATCACTTACCACTTGGCTCTCCAGCACCTACACGGGAACAATCCACCCAACCGGTGGCAAACAATGCAACGGTCAGCATTCAGCTGACCCAATTATAACAATCCTACCCCTTTCTCGGGGCATGAGCATTCTTTCCCTGCAAAGCATGGCATCATCAAATAGCAACTATGTGCGCGCAGGCACATTCAAGCCATCACAACTATCGGCCACACGGCCCGACAGTCCGTGCACTCAGGGCACATTCTTGGTGTACCGGAATACCAGGGTCAACACCACCGTCTACACGGTATTTGAGCATTCTAGTCTTTCCGGCGCGCGGGCCTAAGACTCTCATTAGGCGCTCCAAGAAAACCTATAACCAGGATTCCAAGTCGGACGGACCTAACGCAGGTACGGATCAGCCACCCCCCGTTGCTCAAGTCGCCGTGCCACCTCGAATACGGAAGTATCCATGGCTATTTATAGGCGCGGGTCGGTTTCACCTTTCCTGTTCGGCAATCTGCCTTTTCATCGAGTTGCAGCGCAATGGCTCAACAACTCACAAAGTGGCAACACACGGCCACAAGAGTTGCATCCAACCCTCTTCATTTCCTGGACATCGTCTAGTACTTCCTGCCGCACCAAGCAACAGGTAGGCACAAGGCATCACAAGCCATAATCACGGAGCCTTCTCCGATATGCAAACAAGCATCACCAATCCAGACCATATCCAGATGGGCTTCACACAGCATGCCTAGAGCCGTACTCCAATTTCGGCCTCTAACAAGGGGGACTTCACATATCTACCCCAAGGGACACCACAACCCACCGCACACTCGCGGGGAAGGGTTTTCCCTATGCAATGCAGAAAAGAAGGACTTCACATGTCCAAGGAGGGAGATCGTTATCCTTGTCGATCTCTTCGGAGCCATCGAAAACTAGCCGGTGAGAAAGAACCGTAGCAGCCTTGCCTTCACAACGCCGGCTTCGGATCACGAATCGGACCACGGGTACTCCGCCGGTGGCTTGCTCTCCTCCTCCTTCTTCTTCCTCCTTTCTCTCTTCCTTAAGCACAAATGAAGAATGACTTCTTCCTTGACGAATTTAATCCAGCCAGGAATCACCTGAGCCCATGGATCTAAAGAGAGAATCTGAATGGCCACGATCTGCCCAAAAAACCCAAATTTTGGCTGACACGGCCTGTGACACGCCCGTGTCACAGGCCGTGTACCCTTAAGCGGCACACGCAGTTTGAACCAACTGAATAACACGGGCAGCGACACGCCCGTGTCATCCTGAGACATGCCCGTGTCAAACCTGCTTCCTCGAGCTGCAACCAGTACACGGGTCGGAACACGGCATCTGACACGCCCGTGTCCAACCTGACACGCCCGTGTTCACGACCGTGTTCAAGGCCGTGTACTATTCTGACTCGAACAGGCCAAACTCGAAATTTAATTCGGACACGCCCTGGGACACGCCCGTGTCGAAGGCTGTGTCCCAGGCTCGACGATCGTCGACTCTCAATCGTCGACTAACCTGAACACGCCCTGGGACACGCCCGTGTCCCAGGCCGTGTACCCCCGACACGCCCTAGGACACGCCCGTGTCCCAGGCCGTGTAAAATTTCCTGTACCTCAAAAATCATTTTGAGTCCTTTGGGGTCTTTTTGGGGTGTTACATCGAGATGGTTCTTTTTAGTCTGAGACATATTGATGTGCCCATTTTGGAGACCGTTACTACTTCTGAATTGGTTGACGTTAATTATAAAATTAGAACTGCGACTTTGATGCCTATGAAAATCATCTTTGATTTTAAGGCTCCCGTACCCCCGGATTTAACACCGTTACCCTCCGTTTTCGGGTTGAGTCACATAGCGCATGGGTTCACTCCACACGGTAGCGAGATATTTGGGCGCACTTGTAATAAATTACTCTATATAGTTGCGTCTTATGATTATTTATATGCTTGTTGCTCGCCGAATGAGATCGTGCACGGATTTAAAGCACAAGTGCCTTTTGACTTGATTTCGTTTCCACTGTCTGATAATCCAAGTCAACTCGCACTAGTTTATGCCTCTCATGTTCAAGTGTTATATAAGCACAGTAATGAAGCGCTAGCCATACAAATCATATTTTATAAATTTCATGCTAGTTTACATAGAAGAGCGTCTCACTATATGATTTGCGATTTAGTTTTGGTGCATGTCGTCCCTGAACGGTTGCCTTCAGGCACTATAGAATATTGGCGAGTTGGTGAGCTGGACCTTTTTTGGATAGTAATGAAATTAGGAGAATACACATATCATTTGAAGCTTTCCACTGATTAGGGTATTACCCCTATTTTTAATGTTTCTAATTTAACGCTATATGTTTCTCCACAACTTGAATTATCTGCCTGGCCATTTGGGTCCACTTTGTTTTCTTATGGTTTGGGTAGTGAGCTTGTGCCTGGGTCATTCTCTTCATCGGTCTTCACTGAAGGTATGTTGGTTGTTGATGTAGAAATTTGTTTTCCTTTATTGCCTAATGCTTTTCCAAGGTTCCCAGGACCATCTTTTTGCATGACAGGATACTCTAGGGTGAAGTGCTCTCCCCGACATGTGGTGATGTTTGCCACTACTTGATTCAATGGCGTGATCGACTGGCCTCCGATGACTCTTGGATTCTTGGATCGGAGGTGGCTCTATTTGATGTCGCTCTCCTGCGCTGGTGCATTCAGACCAACTCATCGGTGATGAGTACTTTTGAGCGGGGGAGGATTGATGGAGATGAAGGCCCGCAACATTTTAAAGACGGTGACGGCGTGCTTATGGATGACCATGTGGAGCGTCGCCATAATATCCGTCCTGAACGCAAACCAATATATTAATAATTAGTAATAAGTTATTAATTATTATTATTAATTATTAAGTAATTTTCATGTTTTATTTTATTTTAGACATTTTTATTTTTATTGCATTTAAATAATTCATATAATGATGGGTGCTTATAACCATCATAGGTTGTTTTAATTATTTCATTTCTTGTATTATGATGGGTGCATATAACCATCATAACTTTCATTTTGAATTTTGAATTTTGAATGGAGGGAGATTGAGTGGTGTATGCTATATATATCCATGTTATGAATGATCGATTAGAGAGAATGAAATAGAAGAAAAAAATACCCCTCAAAATCTTGTGAAGATTTCCTTCCTCCTCTCCTCTCCTCCTCTCCTTTCTCCTTCTCAAAATTTCGGCCCCCCTTGTCTCCCTTATCTATCTCGGCTTCTCCTCCTCCTCCCTCTTTCAAAGAGCACCACCCGAGTCCCTCCTTCTCCAAACTGAGCCCACTCTCATCCTTGCCACCCACAACCGACCACCCTCCTCCTTGAGTAAATTGTCCAAGGAAAAGGTTGCCTCCTTGTGGACTCCAACTCCGGCGTGAAGCGATGAAGGCGGTCAAGTTTCTCTCCTTCCGGTGTGACTCCGGCGGAGCCATTGAAGAAGCGATCCAAGTAGAGAGAAATCGGAATAACCCATTCTGATTGGGTAACGAATCCTTTCTACATTTTGTGTGTTTCTCTTCCTAGATTAATTTGTGTGGTGGATTTTCTTAGCGTTAATTTGGATACCATTGAAAAAATCGTGGTTATATTTCATTGTTTGTAGCTTCTTCTTTATTTCATTTTCATTCGAAAAGGTTTGGCAAACCTTCGTTTTATTTTGTTGGGAGAGATCAACCCTTTCTGAATCGTATTTTATTCGGTAGATCTCTTTTGGTACAACACTGCTCGTTCGGACCGTGTAGGTCCCTTTAGCCGGAAAGAACATTGGCCTATAGCCCTTGTTCGATCCTAATCGGTTTGGCTACCCGTACTCTAGCATATAATTCGTAATATTAATTACGTGGTGCCACGTAGATCGACTGTGTGAGTGTAGAGTTTGGATCGTAGAGAGATAAGCGTGCTAGCCCGTAGATATATTTGGGTGTAAACCTGAAAGCCTGCATCACGGAACATCATTCACACTGGCCTTTGGCTCAACAGCCTGAATAAGCATGAAGAATAACTCCGTGCCCTTCTGAACAATATTGGCGACTTGGAGAGCAGACATCAAGGTCCCGCCTACTCCTCGCATACCAGCGAACTTAGTCTCAAGCTCGATATTCTGGCCCAGTGTGATCTCCTTTGAATTGCAATCAATAAAGGCACACTGCTTCGAGAGCCAGTCCATACCAAAGATCACATAAAATTCCAATATCGGCAATACAGATGCGTTCATGCAGAAATCCCAACTTCTTATTTGAACTTCCACATCGCAAGCCCTATCCGCAAGCATCACACATCCGTTTTGTAACAACACCTTTACGCTATCTGTCGTCACATGACTAGGTACTTCAATTTGAGCTACAAAGTCCTTAGACAGAAATGAATGCGAAGCACCCGTATCAAACAATGCTATCGCCGTATTGTTCTGAATAAGGACAAATCTTAAGAAAAACACATCATACACAAGCTACACACAAGGTATGCAATATAAAAAGCAATCAATATCTTAACTCATACCTGTGATGACGTCACTTTGCTTTATGACCTCTTGCTGGCCAAGATTAAATACTCGGGACTGCGCCTGGGATGTAGAGGACTTCACCACTACTTTTCCCTTCTCAGCATAAGACGCTCCCTTCTTCTTTTTAACCTTTATTGGACCAACCCGACAGTCACGGGCTATATGTCCCACTTTACCACATATAAAGCAGGTACGAGACTCTTTCCTTGCCGTTGCTCTCGACGCAACTGAAGAAGGAGCTTGTTCAAGAGATTTGGATCTCCTGCTCAATTCTTTTGGTAGTTTGATTTTCCAGGACGGGGCACTTTGAACTCAGACTTTGTCATTGCCAAGTCCCTCTTTCCTTGCACCCGTTTCATATCATTCTCCAGCGCATAAGCTGTATCAACCAACGCCTGAAATCCTTGGTTCACCAAACTCGAGAGCAGGAATCTCAACTCATCCCGAAACCCTTTGTAGAACCTAATGGTTTTCCGTTGTTCATCAGCGAAGATAGACCCCGCATAACGGACCAACCTTGTAAACTCATGCAAGTAAGTATCAACACTACTTTATCCTTGCATTAGACAATTGGAACTCATTTTCCATGGCGATGCGTTTTGCCGCTGGTAGGTGCTTTGCAAAAAATAGTTGCGAAAACTCCTCGATCGAGACTTGTGTTAATTGCCTGCCCGCTAGGTGATGCAACTCTATCTCGTCCTACCATACCCGAGCCTCTCCTTCCAACAAGAAGGTGGCCAAGGTGACCTTCTGATCTTCCTCCGCCATTATCGCCGTCAATATACGCTTGACGTGCGACAACCAATCCTCCGCCTACGCTGGGGTTCCCACACCCGTAAATGTTGGAGGATTTAAGCTCATAAAATGCTTCAACTGCCGCTCAGCTGCTCGAGGATCAACAACCTCAATAGGTTCTGGTCTTACACCAACCCGTTTTAGCACCACTGCCGGCTGCACTTGCCCAGTAGGCTGTGCATGAATCATGGTAAATAATGCCTCAGCAACTAAGCATACTGTTTCTACAGAAGAAGGAGGTGTGGGAACCTCAGGTGGTGCCGCACTCTTATCAGAAAGCTGAGGCTCAGACTGCCCAACACCACTACGAGTCACCTATAGGTGAACAAGACACACTTTAACGACCTTGCACAAGAAATCACAATAATATAGGAATGCGCAGGTTCCTCAAATAGGAGTATTTGCATTCCTTAGTGGACATTCCCGAGTTCATTAATGTTAAGCCGGGTCGCACTAACACGTGCTCGCCACCCCACAAAAGAATTCAATCACGAATTCGAAAGAGGAAGATCGAGACAAGCTGATACCAAAATGTAATGACTCCATCCGTTAAATAATATATAATAGAAGGTCGGTCGGGGCCCCGCACTATATTCCATAAATAGGCAGAGAGGTCACAGGTTAATACCAATATAGGTACGCATCCTAACACAGAGCATACTAGCGGAAGATTTTAACGTTAAACTGAACTCAAACCATGAATGTCCACTATATATAAACAACTACATTTATATATACTCACGAAGGACTGTATAACAAATACTCAAGAGTTTGGCCTTAAGGCCTTACAGTTACGCTTTAAAAGTGTGGATTACAAACATCGGCGCGCAGGCCGGCCACACATGAACATAACAAAAGTCTTTGCTCAGCGTTCGAGGGCCAGCAGCAGCAGCAGGGGCTTCAGCCCTCTATTTCCCGCTTGGCTCTCCAGCACCTGCACAGGGACAGCCCACCATAATGGTGGAAAACAAAGCAACGGTCAGCATTCAGCTTACCAATTTATAACGACCCTACCCCTTTCCCGGGGCAGTGGTATTCCTTCCCTGCAGGCATAGTATTTCACAAGCAGATATATCATATAATGTACACTCATGCACAATCAACATATAACAACCGTTGGCCACGCAGCCCGACGATCTGTGCACTCAGGGTACATTCTTGGTGTACCGGATAACCAGGGTCCCACCACTGTTCAAGGTCCGAAACCCAACGGTATTGAGCATTCAGTCTTAATGGCGCGCAGGCCTAAGACTCTCATTATGCGCTCCAACGAGACCAATAACAAGGTCTACAAGTCGGTCGGACATAACGCGGTTCGGTTCAGCCAATCCCATTGCTCAAATCATCCAAAATGACGTGGGTCAGCTTTCCCCTTATCTATTCGGCACGAAGCCTTCAAGAGCTCAAACTCACAATAGCAACACTGTCCACCAAGGACTGGCTTCATAATCCAAAAAGGGAGTTAGTTCCAGCATTCATCGGGGTCACTTGGCTGGTTCAACAGAACTCTCTTTCTGCACCCAAACTCAACCCAAACATAGCATACAACTCAAGAATCATGAAGGTATTTTCCTTGAATTCCACTCCTGTATTTCCTATTACTACCCTTCACATGTACAACCCATCGACTCCACAAACTACACGTTTATAGGCGGTGTCTTCTCCGGTGCGCAAAATGAAACATCACAAATCCAGACAACCTGTCCAAATGGGCTTCACACAATATGCCTATTCCGTACTACATATTTCCGGATCTATATGCAAGCCTGGGGATTACAAGAATCAACCCAAGGAAATCCCTCAAAAGACACCTTTTGGTGGGGGAAATCCATATACATGCCAAAACGAGGACTTCACGTGTCCAAAAAGGAAGATCGTTACCCTTGATGAACTCTTTGTAGCCATGGAAATCTAGCTTGATAGCAAGCACCGCAATGCTCTTGCCTCAACAAATCAGGACTCAGCTCGCAATTCCGAACGCTGAAGCTCCACCGGCGGCCGGATCTCTTCTCCTCTTCCTCTCCTTGCTCTCCCTTCTCTCTATCTCTTTTAGAAAGAGAATAGCCAAGATGAATGAGAATTATCTTCTCAATCCTTGGTCTTAACTCAGCTGGGAGAATCTTGGACCATTGGATCCCAAATGAAAGAAATGAACGACCACAAATTGCCCTGAAATAACATTTCCTGGGCCGAACACGACTTGTGACACGCCCGTGTCACAGGCCGTGTACCTTAAGCGACACATAAACTGACTTATCCAGAACCGGACACGGCCCTGTGATAAGCCCTTGTCACAGGCTATGTGCCTATACATGTCTTCGGACATGCCCATATCCAGCCCGTGTTCAATAGGCCTCACAAACCTGGCCAAAACCCGAGGAGGACACGGCCTCTGACACGCCCATGTCACAGGCCAAGTACCCTCTCGACAAACATCGAGAGAATTTCGTCGAGTAATCGAGACAACACAAAGAAGGACACGACTTAGTACACGCCTGTGTCCCAGGCCGTGTGCCTCACTCGAGACACACTTGAGACCCAAATCACACTCAAGTAAATATATCAGGACACGGCTTGGGACACGCCCGTGTCCCCTGCCGTGTTGCCCTATCGACAAACGTCGAGTGCATTTTGTCGAGCACTCGACAGGCTGTGTGTCAACTCGACAACACACAGCAGGACACGGCTTGGGACACGCCCGTATCCTAGGCCATATTGCCCAGCCTAAAATCCATTTTGGGATTTGGGGTGTTACACTAAGCCCTACCACTCAGTGATTAAATAATCACTTACCTCAAACACAAATGCCTTATAACTCAGTATGGAACGACAACCCTACATCAAATTCAAAGAATCCAACATATAGATCAATAAATGATCCTACACTCAGGCTACCATCCCTACCTCAGATTCAAGACAGAATCCTACACACAGACTTTATAATACACACCTACAACTCAGATCTAAAAGATCCTACACTCAGATCCAAGACTAGATCATACAGAATGAATTTGGTTGAGATGGTTTGACACTAGTGAAATAACCGTGCGTCAGCTTCCTGGCTAGAGACTGAATCTGCCCAACTTCTTCTCAGAACCAATGTAACGACCCCATCCGTTAGATGACGTATAGTAGAAGGTCCGGCCGGGGCCCCACACTATATGCCACCAACAGACGGTGAGGTCACAGGATAATACCAAACCAAACACGAATCCTAACTCAGAGCATTCTAGCGGAAGCTTTAAGTTGTAATTTGAACTCTAACAAGGAATGTCCAATATATAAACCACCTTTATATATAACCACGGAATGTACACAAATACATAGAGTTTGGCCTTAAGGCCTTACAGTTCCTCTTTTCACATCGTATGGTTTACAAACCTCGGCGCGCAGGCCGGCCATACATGAGTAAAAGAAAATAAGTAAAAACATTCGCTTAGCCTTCAAGGGCTAGCCGCAGCAGCAGCAGCAACAACAGTAGGGATTCAGCCCTTCACCTACCACTTGGCTCTCCAGCACCTGCATGGGAACAATCCACCCAACCGGTGGCAAACAATGCAACGGTCAGCATTCAGCTGACCCAATTATAACAATCCTACCCCTTTCTCAGGGCAAGAGCATTCTTTCCCTGCAAAGCATGGCATCATCAAATAGCAACTATGTGCGCGCAGGCACATTCAAGCCATCACAACCATCGGCCACACGGCCCGACAGTCCGTGCACTCAGGGCACATTCTTGGTGTACCGGAATACCAGGGTCAACACCACCGTCCATACGGTATTTGAGCATTCTAGTCTTTCCGGCACGCGGGCCTAAGACTCTCATTAGGCGCTCCAATAAAACCTATAACCAGGCTTCCAAGTCGGACTGACCTAACGCAGGTACGGATCAGCCACCCCCCGTTGCTCAAGTCGCCGTGCCACCTCGAATACGGAAGTATCCATGGCTATTTATAGGCGCGGGTCGGTTTCACCTTTCCTGTTCGGCAATCTGCCTTTTCATCGAGTTGCAGCCCAACGGCTCAACCGCTCATAAAGTGGCAACGCACGGCCACAAGAGTTGCATCCAACCCTCTTCATTTCCTGGACATCATCCAGTACTTCCTGCTGCACCAAGCAACAGGTAGGCACAAGACAACACAAGCCATAATCACGGAGCCTTCTCCGATATGCAAACAAGAATCACCAATCCAGACCATGTCCAGATGGGCTTCACACAGCATGCCTAGAGCCGTAATCCAATTCCGGCCTCTAACAAGGGGGACTTCACATATCTACCCAAAGGGACACCACAACCCACCGCACACTCGCGGGGAAGGGTTTTCCCTATGCAATGCAGAAAAGAAGGACTTCACATGTCCAAGGAGGGAGATCGTTACCCCTGTCGATCTCTTGGGATCCATTGCAAACTAGCCGGTGAGAAAGAACCGCAACAGCTTTGCCTTCACAACGCCGGCTTCGGATCACGAATCGGACCACGGGAGCTCCGCCGGTGGCTTGCTCTCCTCCTCCTTCTTCTTCCTCCTCTCTCTTTCTCTCTTCCTTGAGCAAAATGAAGAATGACTTCTTCATCATTCCTTGATGAATTTAATCCAGCCAGGAATCACCTGAGCCCTTGGATCCAAAGAGAGAATTTAAACGGCCACGATTTGCCCCAAAACTTATTTTTTTGGCTGACACGGCCTGCAACACGCCCGTGTCACAGGCCGTGTACCCTTAAGCGGCACACGCGGTATTCGAACCGACTGAGATTTACCAGAACACGGTCATCGACACGCCCGTGTCAAACCTGACACGCCCGTGTCATTCCTGAGACACGCCCATATCACCCCTGCCTCATCGAGCTGCAAGCAGTACACGGGTAGGCACACGACATTGGACACGCCCGTGTCCACCCTGACACGCCCGTGTTCAAGGCTTGGTTCAAGGCCGTGTAATTTTCTGACTCGAACAGGCCATTTTCGAATTTTATCGAGTGACTCGCCCTGGGACACGCCCGTGTCTATGGCCATGTCCCAGGCTCAACGATCGTCGACTATCGATCGTCGACAAACCTGAACACGCCCTGGGACACGCCCGTGTCCCAGGCCGTGTACCCCCGACACGCCCTGGGACACGCCCGTGTCCCAGGCCGTGTCAAACAGCCTCCAACCCAAAACTATTTGCAAACACATTTTGAGATTTCTGGGGTGTTACAATCCTCCCCCCTTAACAAAATTTCGTCCCGAAATTTGCACGGTAAGGACATAAGAACCAAAAATGCTAAAACTTGAGAATTCTGATATAACAAAAGTACACGGTCTACAGTTTATACAAACAGCTCGGGAAATTCAGCTCGCATGGTCTGCTCTCGCTCCCATGTTAGCTCTTCACGGCCACAATTGTCCTATCGGACCTTGACCATCCCGATCACATTGTTCCGCAACTGTTTCTCGGCTCGATCCTCGATCCGAATGGGTCTAACCCTCGTCGTTAGCCCATACTAGACCGGTACCCGATCATTCTCCACTACTTGAGCTGGATCCTTCACCGCCTTACGAAGGACTGAGATGTGAAATACATCATGTAATCCACCCAAGTCTGTTGAAAGTGCTAGTCGATAAGCAGCTTCCCCAACCCGCTCCACCACCTCAAACGGACCAAGATACCTCGGACTTAGCTTTTTCAAACGCCGAATCCTGGACACACCTTTGAAGGGTTTGATCTTCAAATATACCCAATCACCCACCGCGAACTCCAAGTTCCGGTGTTTGGCATAGTACTTTGCTTGACGATCTTGGGCTATCAATAGCCTCTCCCAAATAGAGCGTATGAGCGAGGTAGCTTCTTCGACTTCCTTTTTCCCACTCAGCTTAGATTCGCCTGCTTCTGCCCAAGCTAACGGTGTATGGCATTTCCGACCATATAACGCCTCAAATGGTGCCATAGCAATCCTTGCTTGGTAGCTATTATTATAGGCAAATTCGACAAGAAATATATAATCTTCCCATCTCGTACCAAAGTCTAGGGCGCACATGCGGAGCATATCCTCCATCGTCCTGTTGGTTCGTTCAGTCTGGCCATCCGTTTGGAGATGAAAGGCCGTACTAAACGCTAACTTTGTACCCAACATTTGATGAACTAGCCGCCAATCATTCGATGTGAACCGCCCATCACGGTCACTAACGATGCTCCGAGGAACACCGTGCAGTCGAACAACCTGCTCCACATAAAGCTTGGCCAAGGTTTCCACTGAATCGTCTCTTCTGTTTGGAAGGAAGTGCGCCACTTTTGTCAACCGGTCCACAATCACCCAGATTGAATCATGACCGCGTTGAGATCTCGGCAACCCGTGTACGAAATCCATCGAAATATCATCGAACTTCCACTCCAGAATAGGTAACGACTTTAGGAAACCGCCAGGCTTCTGGCATTCTGCTTTCACCAACGCACAGGTATTGCATTCAGCCACATAACGTGCGACATCTTTCTTTAGTCCGGGCCACTAGAACAGCTTTTTCAGATCTCTGTACATCTTTGTGCTCCCTGGGTGAACTGAGTACTTTGCAAAGTGAGCTTCGTACATCAACTCTTCCCTCAATTTACCCACACTCGGGACGCACACTCGACCATTTCTTCGTAACAAACCGTTATCCCAAGAGAATTGGTCATCCGACCCATCTTTTGCATAGCGCTGGAGACTTTCATCAAGCTCCGTTGCTCGCCGAACTCTGTCCGTAAGGTCATATTGCACCTCCGTCCAGTTCAAGCATGCATCGGTCGACGAACCCTTGTCAACACAAGATATCTCCAATGCTTCCAATTCCTGGATTAAACGCTGATCATGCCTCTGCAACCAGCTTGCCCGTACCGGAGTCTTCCGACTCAAAGCATCAGCGACCACATTTCCCTTCCCGGGAGTATAGTGAATCTCGAAGGTGTAGTCCCCAAGGAACTCCATCCATCTTCGTTGTCGCATATTCAGATCCTTCTGATCCAACAAATACTTTAGGCTTTTATGATCTGTATAGATATCCACTTTAACGCCATATAGATAGTGCCGCCACAACTTGAGCGCAAAGATTACCGCCGCCAACTCCAAATCATGGATGGGGTAATTCCGCTCATGCACTTTCAACTGGCGCGAGCCATAAGCAATCACTTTACCAAACTGCAGAAGAACGCAGCCTAAGCCGCTCCCGGAAGCATCACTATAGATCTCATACCCATCGGTACCACATGGCGATGTCAACACAGGCGCCGTGGTCAAACGACTCTTCAAGTCTTCAAAAGCTCGCGCGCACTCCGGCGTCCAAATGAACTTTTGATCTTTTCTCGTCAGCGTGGTCAGAGGTAAAGCAATCCGTGAGAAGTTTTCCACAAACCGTTTATAGTAGCCCGCAAGTCCAAGGAAGCTCCTGACCTCGGCCACTGAAGACATCACTGGCCAATCTCGAATGGCACTTATCTTCAACGGATCCACCGCGATACCTTCTCCGCTTACCACATGGCCTAAAAAGGCTACTGAAGAGAGCCAGAACTCACACTTTGAGAACTTGGCATAAAGCTTATTCCTCCGCAGGGTATGCAAGACCAACCGCAAATGGTTTGCATGATCCTCTTCCGACTGAGAGTATACTAAGATGTCATTGATAAACACAATAACGAACAAATCCAAGTACTCTCGGAACGTTCGATGCATTAGGTCCATAAATACCGAAGGCGCATTACATAGGCCAAACGGCATTACCGTGAACTCATAATGACCGTAGCGTGTTCCAAACGCCGTCTTGGGAATGTCACCTTCCCTAATCCTCAGCTGATAATATCCCGATTTCAAATCCAATTTGGAATAGACCGTTGATTCTGCCAGCTGATCAAAGAGGTCATCAATCCGCGGAATCGGATATTTGTTTTTCTCCGTCAGCTTATTCAATTCGCGGTAGTCAATACATAACCGTAAGCTACCGTCTTTCTTTTTCACAAATAGAACAGGCACGCTCCAAGGTGACATACTTGGGCATATATATCCCTGCTCCAACAACTCTTGCAATTGGACTTTCAACTCAGCCATCTCTTTTGGCGCGACGCGATATGGAGAGCGGGCCACAGGTTTCGCACCTGGCACCAACTCAATAGAGAAGTCAATCTCCCGCTGGGGTGGTAACCCAGGAAGATCTTTAGGAAACACGTCGGCAAACTCTGACACAACTAGTACTTCACCGACACTGGCCTTTGGCTCAACAGCCTGAATTAGCGTGAAGAATAACTCCGCGCCCTTCCGAACAGCATTGACGACTTGGAGTGCAGACAACAGAGTCCCGCCAACTCCTCGCATACCAGCGAACTTCGTCACAAGTCCGGTATTCTGGCCCAGTGTAATCTCCTTGGAGTTGCAATCAATAAAGGCACGCTGCTCCGAGAGCCAGTCCATACCAAAGATCACATCAAACTCCGATAACGGTAGCACAGCTGCACTCAAACCGAAATCCCGACTTCCTATTTGCACAACCACATCGCAAGCCCTATCTGCAAGCATCACACAGCCATTCGGCAACAGCACCCTTGTACTATCCACCGTCACATGACTTGGTACCCCAATTCGAGATACGAAATCCTCAGACAGAAAAGAATGCAAAGCACCCGTATCAAACAGGGCTCTCGCCAAATTATTCCGAATCAGGACAAAGCCTGCAGCACACACATCATGCACAAGCTATACATAACCAAAAACAATAACACTTAAGCAAGTAAACTAAATCAACTCGTAGCTGTGACGACGTCACTTTGCTTAATCGCTTCCTGTTGGCCAAGCTGATAGATTCGGGGCTATGCCTGAGACGCAGAGGAATCAACCACCGCTTTGCCCTTCTCAGCATAAGACGCACCCGTCTTCTTGTCTCCTTTGGGCTGAACAACCCGACAGTCACGAGCGATATGCCCCACCCGGCCACAGTTATAGCATGTACGAGAATCCGGCCGTGATGTCGCTCCCGACACCACGGTCGTAGTCACTTGCCCAGATGGCTTGGACCTCTTGCCCCCTTTCTTCTGGTAAAACGATTTGCTCGGGCGAGGTGCTTGAAACTCTGGCTTCGACGCAACCAAGCCCTTATTCCCTTGCACCCGCCTCATGTCCTTCTCCAATGCGCACGCAGTATCAACCAACGCCTGAAACCCTTGGTTCACTAAACTCGAAAGCAGGAATCGCAATTCATCCCGCAATCCTTCATAGAACCGATTCGTTTTCCTTTTGTCATCCGCGAAGATTGTACCCGCATATCGTCCCAACCTGGTAAACTCATGCAAGTAGATATCCACGCTATCTTCCCCTTGCTTTAACCGTTGGAACTCATTTTCCATAGCAATGCGTTGCGCCGCTGGGACATGTTTCTCCAGAAATATCCGAGAGAACTCCTCAATCGACACTTGCGTTAATTGCCTGCCCGCCAAATGGTGTACCTCAACCTCGTCCCACCACAAACGCGCCTCTCCTTCAAGCATGAAGGTGGCTAAGGTGACCTTTAGAGTTTCCTCCGCCCTGATCGCTGTCATTATCCGCTTGACACGCGATAACCAATCCTCTGCCTGCATTGGGGATCCCATTCTCATAAACGTAGGAGGACTGAAGCTCATGAATTGCTTCAACTGTCGGTCAGCTGCTCGTGGATCTACAGCCTCAACCGGCTCGGGTCTTACATCAACACGAACTGGCACTACTGCCGGCTGCGCTTGCCCGGCCGGCTGAATCATGGCAAATAGCGCCTCAGCAACTAAGCGAACAGTTTCCGCAGATGGAGGAGGTGTTGGCATCTCAGCTGGTGCCGCACTCTCATCAGAGCGCTGGGGCTCAGACTGCCCAGCACCACTACGCGTCACTTATAGGTGGACAAGACACACATTAGCGAACGTATGCAAGCAAAACAACACAAAAAGGAACGCGCAGATTCCTCAAACAAGATTTTGTACATTCCTTAGTGGACATTCCAGAGTTCATTAGCGTTACAGCAGGGTGCATAAACACGCGCTCGCCACCCCATAAAAGAATTCGTCCACGAATTCGAGAGAGGAAGACCGAACGAAGCTGATACCAAAATGTAACGACCCCATCCGTTAGATGACGTATAGTAGAAGGTCCGGCCGGGGCCCCACACTATATGCCACCAACAGACGGTGAGGTCACAGGATAATACCAAACCAAACACGAATCCTAACTCAGAGCATTCTAGCGGAAGCTTTAAGTTGTAATTTGAACTCTAACCAGGAATGTCCAATATATAAACCACCTTTATATATAACCACGGAATGTACACAAATACATAGAGTTTGGCCTTAAGGCCTTACAGTTCCTCTTTTCACATCGTATGGTTTACAAACCTCGGCGCGCAGGCCGGCCATACATGAGTAAAAGAAAATAAGCAAAAACATTCGCTTAGCCTTCAAGGGCTAGCCGCAGCAGCAGCAGCAACAGCAGTAGGGCTTCAGCCCTTCACCTACCACTTGGCTCTCCAACACCTGCATGGGAACAATCCACCCAACCAGTGGCAAACAATGCAACGGTCAGCATTCAGCTGACCCAATTATAACAATCCTACCCCTTTCTCGGGGCATGAGCATTCTTTCCCTGCAAAGCATGACATCATCAAATAGCAACTATGTGCGCGCAGGCACATTCAAGCCATCACAACCATCGGCCACACGGCCCGACAGTCCGTGCACTCAGGGCACATTCTTGGTGTACCGGAATACCAGGGTCAACACCACCGTCCATATGGTATTTGAGCATTCTAGTCTTTCCGGCGCGTGGGCCTAAGACTCTCATTAGGCGCTCCAACAAAACCTATAACCAGGCTTCCAAGTCGAACGGACCTAACGCAGGTACGGATCAGCCACCCCCCGTTGCTCAAGTCGCCGTGCCACCTCGAATACGGAAGTATCCATGGCTATTTATAGGCGCGGGTCGGTTTCACCTTTCCTGTTCGGCAATCTGCCTTTTCATCGAGTTGCAGCCCAATGGCTCAACCGCTCATAAAGTGGCAACGCACGGCCACAAGAGTTGCATCCAACCCTCTTCATTTCCTTGACATCATCCAGTACTTCCTGCTGCACCAAGTAACAGGTAGGCACAAGGCAACACAAGCCATAATCACGGAGCCTTCTCCGATATGCAAACAAGCATCACCAATCCAGACCATGTCCAGATGGGCTTCACACAGCATGTCTAGAGCCGTACTCCAATTCCGGCCTCTAATAAGGGGGACTTCACATATCTACCCCAAGGGACACCACAACCCACTGCACACTCGCGGGGAAGGGTTTTCCCTATGCAATGCAGAAAAGAAGGACTTCACATGTCCAAGGAGGGAGATCGTTACCCTTGTCGATCTCTTGGGAGCCATTGCAAACTAGCCGGTGAGAAAGAACCGCAGCAGCTTTGCCTTCACAATGCCGGCTACGGATCACGAATCGGACCACGGGAGCTCCGCCGGTGGCTTGCTCTCCTCCTCCTTCTTCTTCCTCCTCTCTCTTTCTCTCTTCCTTAAGCAAAATGAAGAATGACTTCTTCATCATTCCTTGACGAATTTAATCCAGCCAGGAATCACCTGAGCCCTTGGATCCAAAGAGAGAATTTAAATGGCCACGATTTGCCCCAAAACTTATTTTTTTGGCTGACACGGCCTGTGACACGCCCGTGTCACAGGCCGTGTACCCTTAAGCGGCACACGCGGTATTCGAACCGACTGAGATTTACCAGAACACGGTCATCGACACGCCCGTGGCGAACCTGACACGCCCGTGTCATTCCTGAGACACGCCCGTGTCACCCCTGCCTCATCGAGCTGCAAGCAGTACACGGGTAGGCACACGGCATTGGACACGCCCGTGTCCACCCTGACACGCCCGTGTTCAAGGCTTGGTTCAAGGCCGTGTAATTTTCTGACTCAAACAGGCCATTTTTGAATTTTATTGAGTGACACGCCCTGGGACACGCCCGTGTCTATGACTGTGTCCCAGGCTCGACGATCGTCGACTATCGATCGTCGACTAACCTGAACACGCCCTGGGACACGCCCGTGTCCCAGGCCGTGTACCCCCGACACGCCCTGGGACACGCCCATGTCCCAGGCCGTGTCAAACAGCCTCCAACCCAAAACTGTTTGCAAACACATTTTGAGATTTCTGGGGTGTTACAACCAAATCAAAAATATCTTCAGTGGACTACTGCTTGTGCTGGAAGTAATTGCTTTTGAATACTGTAGATTTGGCAATGCTCTTCTTCTTAAATCAGCAACTGGACTTGCAGAATCCGATGGCTCTGCTACTCTTCTCTATCAAAAAGTTTTTCTGAACTATTGTTGCTGGTGAAGATTGCAACAACTAACTCTTGTCGCTTTCAGTTTCACTGATCAGAACAAAACCTTCAAGCTCGTTATAATTGCGAGGAAGATGATGATGTTCGGCCGCAATGTGTAATCGAAAAACCCTGAAAAGCTTCTTTCCTTTCAGCCAATCTTATCCTTTTATAGTCAACTGATCAACAGCTCTTTGTACTGTGGGCCCACCCTAAAAAGGACGAGTTACCAGATTCCATTTGCAGAAAATGACAATAGCTGTCCGCCGACTCCATTAAAGGCATACTGCAGCTTTCCCACAAAGAATTTGAACTTCGTTGACTTTGTTGACTTTTGTTGATGTTAGCCATTTTGGACTTAGCCAAATTCACAGAATCACTTCAGGTGTTGAGTGCGTTGAGTGAACTGGTTTCACTCAACGATTCTAGACTTAGCTTATTCTTCAGCTCTTTCTGCATCCATGGCGTTGAGAGCATTGAGTGGTTGGCCTTCACTCAATGCCATTTGCCTTAGCTTATTTTGAACTCTGCCAACTGCTGATGCATTGAGTGAACTGACTTCACTCAACGCTTCTGTACTTAGAAACGTTTCTTCTGAATAGAGGCGTTGAGTGTGTTGACTTTATTCAATGTTTCCTACCTCAGCTTGATCTTTTGACTAGGCGTTGAGTGAACTAGCTTCACTCAATGCTTTTGGACTTAGTCAAATCCTGTCACTCCTTCTGGTTTTGACTGCTTGAGCTTGTCTAGACACTTCTGTCATATGGAATTGAGTGAACTCGTTTTACTCAATGCTTCTAGACTTAGATAGATTTTTCTATTTATCTTCATTGGCTTTGACAGAATCAGCATGACATTGAGTGAACTTGCTTCACTCAATATTTTTGGACTTAGAAACATTTCCTATGACAGAATCACTCTAGCTTTGACTGAAGCAGCTTTACTCAACGAATTTGCTGCATGGCATTGAGTGAGTTGACATCACTCAACACCTGTGGACTTAGTAGATCTTTCAGCTTGCTGAAGCTTGGCTTTGACTATCAACACTTGACTCAACGCTTTAGCTCATCTGGCGTTGAGTCAACTGTCCTCACTCAACGCTTATGGACTTAAAAAGAATCCTGCCCTTTGTGAGCATTATCCTTGACCTCTAGCATTGAGTGAATTGGCTTTACTCAATGTCTGTGGACTTAGGAGATTTCCTGCCTTTCTAGCATCCTTCTTTGTGTCCACCTGTCTAATCAATTTGACAAGTACTATCCTATATGCATGAACTTAAACACACATCAAAGACAACTATGTGTATGTCATTGACTTGTTTGACTTCTTACAAATTTGGGATATTGGGATCAATGATCCCAACAATCTCCCCCTTTTTGAAGAAGTCAAACCCCACTATCAACTTTCTTGGTCAATGACATGCACAAAATATGCAGCAACAAAATATACTATAATGATAGAACAGATCTAGGAAGATTACCACATTCCCTGCCTGTATGGTGAGCATCACGTACTCCCCCTGAATTGTTGCAAGGTTTGTGATACCACTTGAAGGCCTTGATTACCTTCACCCCATTATCCTGTATGAGGACATATGTTTCTCCCCCTGCATTTGCTACATGACATTGATCATCTTCTTTTCCCTTTGATGCACTTGATTACTTGATCAACCTCTAATGCTACTTGATCAATCTCTTCTCTCCCCCTTTTTGACTTCTGAATAGTCAGGGAGGAGCCTGTCTGCTTTGACTGTCTTCTTCCCCTAGCTAATTGTAGATGATAACACTAGTGCAGCAGCCAGCTTCCTCTCTTCATTAGGCTGAATTTGCTCCTACAGCTGCTGGACTTGCTCCCCCTTAATAAGAGAATCTTCTATCATCATGTTCCTGATAGACACTTTTGTCTCCATTGCCACTTTAGGTCTTCATCACCTGCAAGAAGAACAAATCCTACACCAAAAATATCCTTGGGAGTAACTGAAGCTATGCTAAGTTCAACATACCCAACACAAACTTGAAGGTGTTGAACTTTGCTTCATCTAGTGGCTTTATAAAGATATCAACCACTTGCTTGTTTGTTGGGGCAAACTCTAGACGATACCTAATTTTTATGTGCTTAGTATTGTTGTGTGAGACAAGATTCCTAGCAATAGAAATAGCACTAGTAGAATCACAATAAAGAGGAGTTCTACTTATATGGAGGTTATAATCCTGGGGCTGGTGCTGGATCCACAGAAACTGAGCACAACAACTACCTACTGAAATGTACTCTGACTCTGCAGTTGATATTGCAACACTTGTTTGCTTCTTGCTGCTCCAAGACACTAGTCTACCTCCCAAGAACTGACAGGTACCTGAAGTGTTTTTCCTATCCTCTTTGTAGCCTGCAAAATCTGCATTTGAAAAGCCTGTTAGTTCAAAATTCCTATTTCTAGGGTACCATAGGAAAAGATCTGGTGTGCCCTTAAGATACCACAAGATTCTCTTTGCAGAAGAGTAATGAGATTCTTTAGGGAAGACCGGATACGTAGTACATAAAAATGTAGCCAATTATCCCTCTATAAAAAGTCTCATCAATAGGTTTCCCTGCTTCATCTTTGCCTAAAAGCATACTTGAACCCATAGGAGTTTTGATGGTGGAGGCATTCTCCATTCCATATTTTTTTAATTAACTCCATAGTGAACTTGGACTGGGATATGGACAAGCCATCATCA
The DNA here is from genome assembly GCA_039513925.1 of Platanthera zijinensis. Lineage (NCBI taxonomy): Eukaryota > Viridiplantae > Streptophyta > Magnoliopsida > Asparagales > Orchidaceae > Platanthera > Platanthera zijinensis. Next base: position 95,510,749 of record CM077079.1, read on the forward strand.
ATTTGTTTAACTTAGAGTCCAAAGAAGAACTTGAGCTCACCTATACTGCTCATCTCAAACTTCCCTTGCATAAGTTTAGCAAACTTTCTGCAAAGGTTGTCATTAGTAGATTCAAAGATAATGTCATCAACATATATCTGGACTAGGATGAACTTGACCTTAGATTCCCTTAGGAATAGGGTCTTATCTTTCTTCCCCCTTGAGAATTTGTTCTCAATGAGGACTCTTCTTTTTTGTCCCCATTCAGGAAGGTCGACTTTACTTTAATCTGGTAGACTTTGAATCCTTGGTAGGCAGCAAATGCAAGGAAGAGTCTTATAGCTTCCAATCTTGCTACTGGGCAAATGTCTGATAAAAATCGATCACTTCTTATTTCCAGTATCCTTTAGACACCAGTCTAGCCTTGTTCTTCACTATAATGCCATTTTCATCAAGTTTTTTCCTGTAGATCCACTTGAATCCAATGAAATTATGTCCTTTTGGTCTGGGAACCAGCTTTCAAACCTTATATCTCTTGAACTAGTTGAGTTCCTCTGGTATTGGTCCAATCTAGAATTGGTCTATGTTGGCCTCATCAAACTTCTTGGGCTCTACTTGTGACAGAAACTTGAGTAGAGTGCTATGGTAAAACTCGTGCTTATGGTATGGACTCCTTGGATTGCCTCACTAATGATCTGGTGTGGTGGATGGTCCCTTAAATACCTGACAGCTGGAGGAAACCTTTCTTCACCTTCTTGAGCATCAGTGGCTCCATCTGGTTGAAATTCATCCACAACTTCTGTGTCTTGTGCACCCTCTATAGAATATATATTCTCATCATTATCCTTGACTGCCGGATCATCTTCCATGATGGTGAGCTTGTCCATCACCTTCTCTATTGCTGCAGAACTAGAAGAAGAGCTAGGAAGCTCACTGTTAATCATGTTTGATTCATCAAAGACAACATGAACTGGCTCTTCTATAACATGACTTGTCAAGTTATAGATTCCATATGCCCTACTGTGGTTGTTGTACCCAACAAAGATCCCTTCATAGGATTTGGCAGCAAACTTAGTCACATAGGACTTTCTATTGTTCAGCAGATAACACTTGCTACCAAAAATCTTGAAGTAGGATAAGTTTGGTTTTCTGTCTTTCTAGATCTCATAGGGCGTCTTATTGTGGATTATGGTGATAAGAGCCCTGTTAAGGACATGACATGCAGTGTTTACTGCCTCAACCTAGAAATATTCAGGAATAGTTTTGTCATTTAGTAAGGTCTTTCCAGCTTCTATGAGAGTCCTATTTTTCCTCTCAGTAATTGCATTTTGCTGGAGTGTTCTAAGTGAGGAGAATTCTTGGTGAATCCCTTGCTCTTCATAAAACCTTTTCATGCTTGCAGACTGAAATCTTGTCCCATTGTCACTTCTGATTTTGACCACAGTGCTGTCTAGTTCATTCTGTATCTGCTTAAAAAAGGTCTTGAAGACTTCAAGAGTTTCATCCTTTCTCTTAAGAAAGATCACCCAAGCAAACCTAGAATAGTCATCAATCACCACAAGGGTGTAGACTTTCCTACCAAGAATTTGAACTGGCATAGGACCAAACAAGTTTATTGGATCCCTAGATTGGATTTGGGCTAGGTTCACTAATCTAGGCTAAGTCAAACCCACATTGTATAGCCAGGGTCTAGTCTAGTGTCTTAGGTGTCAGTCAGGTCAACAACTCAGTGAGATAAGACCAAGACATTAGAGACTTAGAAGACAGCAGAGAGTGAACAAGGCAGAAATATTTCTAAGTAAAAAGTCATTCGACGATCTCTGAAGAGAGCTCGACGATCTTCATTCTGCGCTCGACGATCTCAGAGTTAAATCTCTAAATGCTGAGATTGACGATTGCTGAACTCAGGTCGACGATCTTTGATCTACTTTCAGGATTGAGATCGACAATCAACCATCTCAGTTTGATGATCTTGAAGCCCAGTTTGGAAAGCAGATTTTCAGGTAAACGATCACAGGGCTCAGCTAAACGATAGAGGATGTTTGAGCTCGACGATCTAAGGAATAGATCGACGATTTCTGCCAGATCAACATTTTATTCCCTACAGTTATTATTTTCCTTATTGACTGATTATTATATTTCTTATATGACTCTGAGTGATAAATGCATATATTCTCTGAATATAGCGCTTTCCTTAGCAAGCATTTAATTACTGGTTTTCACAGAGTTATTATACAGCTTTTCTTGGGACAGTTAAGGAAATGAGTTAATTCACTTATAGCTATTGTGTAACGACCTGATTCACGCAAGGCCCCTTGTGCGCACTTTTGAAGTTAGGAGAGCTTATTTAGGCTATGGAGGTGCAGGCGATCAGGCGCGCACTCGTGGGGAAAAGGAAATAAGTTGAGTACCTATGTTGAGTATGACACGGGTAGGGACACAGGGGTGTCCCTACCAGTGTACCGTGGCATTGAGTGATTTTGGCTCGGCATTGAGTGGACTGTCCCAACGAGGACACGGGTAGAGACACGGGCGTGTCCCTACCCGTGTGCTGTGGCATTGAGTTCCATGGCTTTGAGTGGCACGGCATTGAGTGGACTGTCACGAGGAGGACACAGGTGGAGATACGGGTATGTCCCTACCCGTGTGCCATGGAGTTGAGTGCCATGGATTTGAGTGGCATGGCTTTGAGTGGCAAGCATGGCTGACAAGAGAAAGACACGGGTAGAAACATGGGCGTGTCCCTACCCGTGTGCTCTAAGGCAAGCAAAATGAGAAGTGTCCTGAGCAGGATACAGGTATCGACACGGCTAGAACCACGCCCGTGTCACCTAGACACGGGTACAGACACGGGCATGTCAGTACCCGTGTATGAACACGAAACGACATTCAAACTGTTGATGACGTTTCGCCAGAGCAGAACACGGGTAAGGACACGGTCGTGTCCCTACCCGTGTTTCTTCTGTATAAAAGAGAAAAATGAAACCCTAGTCGTCTTATTCTCTTCCAAACCATATTTTCTAGAGAGGAACTTCTAAAGGAGATAGATCTTGCTGGAGCCAACCAACCCCGTGAGGAAACACCACCGCCGTCAAGGGAAAAATGATGCAAACGAGAAGGATGACAAGATCCATGGCCGGAAATGGCGGAACCGCTGGAAATGAGGTGAGCTTACCCCCCTCTCCCTTGGTGCTAGATCATAGTTATTCTTAGGAGAGACATCGACTCAAATGAGTCTTGATGTGTGAGGTAAAGGTTTCTAGGAGGGCCTTTCTAGAACTTGTGTTCTAATGTTTAGTCATCTTCAACCTCCCCATCTTCAAAGTGATGATGGGGGTGGATTCGTGAAGAGGAATGGCCTTAAGAGGATGAATAAGGGTGGAGGAACTTCTGGTTGTGATTTGGGGAGAATTGGCTTGAGGAGGAAGATGAAACGATGCCGTTCATTTCGCCTCAAGATGCGTGCAGAAATCTGTGTTCTGCACGCAACGACGTTCTTGGCTATCTTCAGGCAATATATGGTCAGATCTGGGCTTTCGACTAAACACGAGAGTCGTAGCCCTTGGAATTACCTTTCCGATGAGTGGTTATACGCCTTCGGGTGAAGTCTGTAGCTATAGGAATTTCTGATCGGAGTAGAGGGCTGTCGGACTAAGCGTGCAAAAATTGTATTCTGTACGCAGTAGGCTTTGGAGTCAATTTCATGTAGGATACAGTCCGATCTTGGTTGCGGACTGAACATAAAAGTTGTAGCCCATGGAAAGAACTTTCCATCGAGGTGTTACATGCACTCACCAGATTCCTATAGCCACAGGAACCTTCGGTTGAAGTTGCTGTCCAGCAGGATTCTGCACCTGAATTCCTGGGTTAGTTATATAAATGAATTGGGACTTGGAGGAGGTCTTATAATAATCCGATAATAAGCTGTAGGCGAATCATTATATGAATACTGTGATAATTAAATGCATGATGATAGTATTGGAATAGACCCCACTTAAACAAAGGGTGAATGATATGCGATTGAGCGAAACAACTTGGTGGGGATTTGTGAACGAATGTTATTTAGTCATTTAATAACAATGATTACTAGAGCTTGGGTAATTTCTCAGTGTTGATTTATATGAAATTGTGTGTTAATTATCGGATGAGTAACTCATGTGCTCACGAGTAATTAGGTTGGTAGAATAAATGTTATTGGTGTCGAGAGAAGAGTCATAAATTGGACGGTTGGGCTTGGTCCTCGGTGTTCATGTCCCGAGGCTCCTTCTGTGCCAAGTGGTCGGTTGGGCCTAGTCCTCGTGCTCGTTTCCGAGGCTCCTTCCATATCACGATGTGGATATAATTCATGTGGTGTGAGTCGACACGCGGTGTCGTAATCCCGGGTTAAGGATATTGTGGCAGGTCTACGGGCTAGCCAATCGTCACACCAATGGGAGTTGACAGCTCGACCTTGGGCGGTTGGGCTTGGTCCTCGGTGTTCACGTCCCGAGGCTCCTTCTGTGCCAAGTGAACGGTGGGGCTTGGTCCTCGTGCTCATTTCTGAGGCTCCTTCCGTATCACACCTTAGGCCTGTTCGGGGCTAGGATCTTGGTGCACATCTACCTGAGACACCCGCTGAGCTGTAGTATGCATGTGAGCTCCGCTGTTGTGTTCTTAGCGTTGAGGCATACAAAGGCCTAGGCCAGGTAGTGTGGAGACAGCCCTAGTAGTGGAGATGCCTTCTCTACTGTCATCGTCTGGCCACGACGGATGACGGTTGAGAGGTTAGCTACCTACTCGAAAAGTGGGAACTGCAAGTCTATGTCGACATAGCGATTGCATGTGCGTGATCATGGGTGAGTCATTGCATTGAATACATACCATTACACCTCATTATATACACAAGATCCTCATCGTATAAGTTTGTATGAGCACTCCTATACGATGAGTTACTTCATGTTGTATGATCCTCAACTTATAAGTTTGTATGAGCATTCATATAAGTTGAGTTACCTTCTGTTATATCATTACTCATATGCAGTTGTAGATGGTATAAATGCTTGAACTACATGTTACTTGTTTATATACTGCTTTATATACATAGTGATATACCATCTGCTTGTACCTATGTTTATATATATTATACCATGTTCCTTTCTTCGCCCGGTGCCGAGGAGTCGCCGGGGGAGCGGATGTGAAGCCACTTAGTCTTTATGACTAACAGTTGATATGTCTTCCTTTTTAGGAGGAAACCCCACAAGTGGAGCAGCAGGTTATGCAGCCAGACAGCCAGGCCAGGACGACAAGACCTGAGGGGATAGTATCGTCGCTACCGTCGGTTATTGATGTGAGTGTGAGAGGTTTTGTTGTACCCTTTTTTGGGAAAACTATTTACGTACTCTGATATTAGAAGCTTGTTGTAGCTTCTCTACTATTATTATATTATGTACTATATGCTAGGTGTGGATTTGACTTCTATTCTATATTCTGGTTAGGTTGACAATGAATGATATTGGTTGTAGCCGGTAGAATAGGCGTCTTGTGGTACAGACTAGCCCGAGTGTTAGTGCTACCGCAAGGCGGTTGTTCTGGGCATAAGACCCCTCTCGTGCTGTGTACTGTGTTCCGGGAGGGGGGGGGTCTTACAAATGGTATCAGCTTGCTCCGATCCTGAACTGAAGAAGCCATTTAACAATGGTTCCACCCCCGTTTGAGTAGTCAGTTTGGGGACAAACTGACTTAGCGGAAGCAGTGGTGTGCCCATATGTAATTCACACTAAGTTTGTCCATCTTTGACCTTAGATTAGCCGACCTAACCTTAAGTTTGTACCTTACGTGTAGATCCAGGTACATGTTGAGCCGGTGAGGGGAACCCCCGCCCCATTCGTACCTACACAATTCCAACAATCCGAGCTACGGCAGATGCTCACAGCTATCCTGGACGCCTTCAGGTCCCAATACCAGTAAGCCCCAGTACAACAACAGGGTCCGGGATCCACTTGGTTAAGCACTTTCTGAGCTCTCTCCCCTCCTGCTTACCTTTGGACGGAGTCGACAGTGCGTACGTAAGAATGGATAGACACTGTACAAGAACTGCTGGCAGGAATAAGGTTCCCAAACAACATGGCAGTGAACCTTGTAGTGACACTCTTAGAGCTGCACGCCAAAAGGTGGTGGAAGTCCCTCATGGGCTCCACTTTTCAAGGACGGGTGTACACGGATATCAGTTGGAGCAAATTCTCTGAAGCCTTTTTAGAGCATTTCATCCCCTCGGCCGCTCAGGATAATCTTGAAAAGATATTTTTGCAACTAAAGCAAGGGTCCAAGTCGGTGACAGAATACCAATGGGAGTTTCAACACTTGGCTAGATTTGCTGACTCTTATGAGTTGGATGATAGAGGATACGCAAAACGATTCTACAAAGGCTTGCAAGACCCCCTGAGGCAAGCCCTTTTGTTTATAGCGGACTCTAGTCTAGCTGAGATTATTGACATGGCGAAGTGGTTGGAAGCGGACCACTTGGAAAGTGGTAAGTGCCAGCTGAAGGCGTGATGGAAGCTGTCCCAAACAATAAAAAGAGATTTTATAATAGAGGAGGAAGAGGATATCGAAGAGGTGTCAGACGTTTACCCTAAAATTTTATAATTGAGCGCCCGGTTCCGTAACCGCCAACATTGCCTCCACCTCAACAATTTCAACAACCCTGTGGGCGGCAGGAGCGAGTGTGCTTCGAATGCAACCAACCAGGCCACATTCGACGCTACTGCCCGCAACTATTTGGAAATGCGCCTCTCGCTTTCCCTCCAACAGCTCCTTGAGGGCGGGGGCACATGCATGGTCGAGGACGAGGACCACAAAGAGGAAACCCCGGGCCTGCTCGGGATCAGATGTACGCGTTGGACACGACTCAAGAGCGGAACCCTCAGGAGGTGATTGCAGGTATGATTACAGTTAGTCATTTTATTTTCATTAATACCCTCAAGTTGCTTAAGATATAGTTGACGCCTAGCTTGAGAATTATTATTGACACTTAGGCACCGTAATGGTCAGCGGGAAACCGGCCTATACGTTATTCGACACTGGTGCCTCACACTCTTTTGTGTCTGAAGACTGCATCAAAGATATAAATGGAGTGCAATACTTCACTATTATTGCTCGAAGGGTGCGCCTTCCAGACGGATCAGAGATGACGACAACAGCGAAGTGCGAGTTTGAGGTTCTCCTTGAAGGAAAGCTCTTCGACACCCCTGCCATAGTCTTGGGAATGCAAGAGTTCGGACTCATTTTGGGCATGGTATGGCTGGATCAGTGTTGGAACACCCTATTACTAATTTGGGTCAGGTTTACTATGTCTATAGGATTGTTGCTTTGACCTTGCTGTATAGAGTAAAGGTCAACTAGTAAGGTCTAAGGCTTAGGACTTAGGTTTGAAGCTTTCCCCAAGACCTCCTAGTTAAGATGAGAAGCCAAGAAGAAGAATTAAAGTTGTCTTCGAGCTCAGATCGACGAAGCGTTGAACCTAGTTTGACTATCTGTGAGTTCAGGTTGACAGAGCGTCGAACTCAGTTCGACGATCTCTGAGCTCAAGTCGACGAGGCGTCGAACTCAGTTCGACGATCTCTGAGCTCAGATCGACGATTTCTGTCTTAGACTAATTCCAATATCTCTGAGCTCAGTTCAACGATAGTTGAGCTCAGATCAACAATTATCTTTTTAGATCGACGATTTCTGGAATTTTGTCTGTTTGTTAAGGATTTCAAATATCTTCAACTTAGAGCATTTATTGCAGAAGATTTCTTGCCGTTATTATAAATCTGGAGCAAGTTTCAAGGAAATAAAGGAGGAATGTTTTAGTCTCGTTCCTATAGAGACAGTTGACATTTAAGGAAAGCCTTTATGACTCTGCTAACGGCTATCATCAAGATTTGACGACTGGATTTCTTATTATCATTATTAGAGAGAACATGAAGAAGACACATACAGGATACACAAATAGACAACAATACACACAGAGACACAGAGAAAGAAAAAGAAGATCAATAACTCAAAAAATAGATTAAGTTTTCATTCTGATTCCTGCTGATTAAAAGTCTTCATCATTCACAATCCAGACAACAAACATTTCTGTTCTTGCTGAAATCATCCTTTGCTGGAGCATTCTTTCTATTGAAGACCTATCACCCTTGCAAAGCTTCCAGCTCCTGAACTCTTGCAAATATCAGGGGGAGATTTGACAACATCTCATCCACTTATGTTTCTCTTTGATAGTTGACAGAGAAGACAACTTCACCATTTTTCCATTTCCTTTCCTGTAAAAGGGTTTTTAAACTCCCTTCAAAAGTTTTGCTTTAGTTCTTGAGACCTGATCAAAACTCAATGGTGGCAAGACACCTTATCAAAAAATCTGGTTTGGTTTTTGAGCACTTGATCAAAAGCTCATTAGTGCCCAGGACACCTGATCAACTCATCCTGCAGTGGATTCCTACCAAGGGTGGTAGAAGAGTTGATGTACCCAGGTTTTTGGGAACCACTATAGTTCCTTGTGTCTTCTGGTTGCTTGCTATTTTATTTGCTGTGTGCTGTGGATTTGCTCTTTTGTTTATTTTATTTTGATTTCTGTCAAGCACTCTACACTAACTAAATTAAGTCTTCCATTGCTAGAATAATTTTCATATTTGCAAAATTATTTTAAAAAATTCTATTT